>LR999996.1:7837241-8454741 GCA_905220455.2 Deilephila porcellus | reverse complement strand
CCTAACCTAACCTAACCTAACCTAACCTAACCTAACCTAACCTAACCTAACCTAACCTAACCTAACCTAACCTAACCTAACCTAACCTAACCTAACCTAACCCAGTCGCAGCGCGAACGCCGTACCGCGCGCATCACTTTTAAGCCGCTCCGCGTTCGAAAAATCGGAAAAATAGGTCATATAAGTGAAAACAACAAGTGTTATACATCAAAATGTGCGCGCTGCGATCCCGCATGTGATACAAGAAAAATTTTTAAAATCGGACCAAAATTAAAAAAGTTATCAAAGAAAAACTTATAGTGAAAATTTTCTCAGTGACTCAAGTGACCATATCTCCGCAGAACGATCTTTTACACATACTTTTTGGACTGCAGTTCGACGCCGTATATCCTCCTCCTTCCCTGTGCAAAGTTTCAGAATTTTCCTGTGAGTACTTTTCAAGATATCCAACAGTGAAGTGCGCCATACCCGGTTTTCAATAGTTAAAGACTGTTTTTCCTCCATATCTTCGTCAACCTTCCAGCTAGAATTGATCCTGGACCCCACAGTGGTAGCACCGAGCCAGGACTACATTGTCCACCAAAGTGTACAATTCTAGCTGCTGTATTCTTCCATTGAGCGGTGCTTTCACCCTCAAAATTCATACTCCAACTTCGAAGGGCTCCCCTGATCTCAGGAGCTGAGATCCTGGGTCAGCTCATATACCAGAAGTTGCGCCACTTCACCAAGAATCCCTGGACACCAAGATCATCACCGTCGGACACCAGGAAGTGCTTTAAATCAACCCGGACAAATTGTGAGTTTTAAGCAGTACTTTCATCAAGAGACTACTCCGTGACCTTCAGATCTAGAGACCTGGAACCAGTTCCCAAATCATTTTTTGGGGACCCTCAGCCTGCACACCAAGTACCAGCCAAATCCACCCATAGACAAAAAAGTCATTTTCAAAATCACCAGAGGAAGGTCATATCTGAACAGCATACAGGTTCGAAGTCTGTCTGATGGAATAATCCGGTAGAGGGTAACCTCCCGAATCCATCGACACCACTCACGACCTGATCGGAGCAATAGCGGCTGATTGAGCGAGGTTTTCCTTTCTTCATTCCCAATCATTTAACATCCTTTTTAATTCCGTATTCATAAACTAACACCAACTTAACTTTAAAATCTGTAAATTGTAAATTTTAAATTCCTTATTCATTATACTAAGTTAATCTTCTCTTAAAATCCTATATTTATTTACCTGGACATTGGCCACTTAGTCTGGCCAATGAATATTTATTGATCATTTTATTGGTTATTGCTGTACAACCCACTTATATTTATCGTACATCTCATTGGCCCTCTGCCAAAATAGACTCCTCCCACTCAACTTAAACTCCGCCCCTTTCACACTAAACTCCACCCACTTTGTCCCTAAACTCCGCCCACTTTTGTTGGCTCCTCCCACTTTTTCCGTGTTGGCCCCGCCCACCCCAAGTTAAGTCCCGCCCCCTTTTACTTTGGCCCCGCCCATTTTTTCCCGGACTTTAGTCTCCTCTACCCCCCGCTGCCCTTTTCACCAAACCTCTCCCAAACGTCACCCCACGAAACCTTATCCCCGCATTCTTACCTCACCCCCGCTAATCCTATCTCCGTCGTTTCCGGTCCTAGACCCCCTGAGTTTGGGTTCGTTAGAACCGGCTCGGGAAGGCCTAGCGATTGGCCCCGGCGGAATCCCGGAACTCCCCCTACATTCCCTTCCCCACCCCCCCAAACCCTATCTCCGCTGATACCGGTCCTAGACCCCTCGAGTTTGGGTTCGTTAGAACCGGCTCGGGAAGGCCTAGCGATTGGCCCCAGCGGAATCTCGGAATTCCCCCCCATATTCCCTCCCTCACCCCCCTAATCCTATCTCCGTCATTTCCGGTCCTAGACCCCCTGAGTTTGGGTTCGTTAGAACCGGCTCGGGAAGGCCTAGCGACTGGCCCCGTCGGAATCCCCAAATTCCCCCCCTCCCCCTAGTTATACCCCTCATTTTAACCTCGAACTGCTCATGAGCAACAATGGCGGAGGTCCACTACGATTATCCACCTAATTTCAACAAGCTGGTGAATCACAGTGACGAATACCCAGCATTCCCAGTGACCAAAGCTTTCCTGGGAGATATCATGGAGCAATACTGCTTGCAGCTTATGGAAACCGTGAAACCAAAGAGCGTGAAGAAGGAGGGCAAGAATGTGATACTAAGCATCGCCCACCAACTGCTACAATTCTCGGAAGCAATTAATGACGAGCAAAAATACCCCCATATCTTCTACCCACCAGACCCGGAAAAAGAGACAACACCCCCCACCGCAGTTAACAACCTTAAAGAAGACATCCTCAACTGTGTCAAACAGGAACTCGCCAACCACCTCTCCGCAGTAAACACAATCAAGAACGAGTTAATCGCCATACAAAAGGAGCAAGTCAAGACCACGTATGCTGCTGTCACTTCTGCTACCACTTCTGCACTCTCAACATCCACCTCTCGCAACCGTACCCCTCAGAGCACAAACCCGAACAAATACACTCCTCAACCAACTTCGCCGAAATCACTACCCGCCATCATCGTTACCCCCACCACCGCAACCAAGACCAAGGAGGAGGCTGTCACCGCACTCAGAAAATCGATCTCATTCCGCGAAGCAAAATACGCACCTGCCAAGGTTACCACCATATCCAAAGGCAAACTGAGGGTCGAGTTCGACACCGTAGAGCAGCGGGATGACGCCCTCAATCGCCTGCGGACGGCGGAAAGCGTCACCGCCGAACCCGCCCGCCGGCTCAGTCCGCTGATAATTTTGAAGGGTGTCACCTGCGACGTTCCGGCGGAAGAACTCCCCTCCATAATCAAGACTCAAAACCCCGAACTGCAACCACTTATCAATAACGACGCCGACCTCCTTCTGCGCTTTAAACGCAATAATAGAAACCCAGCGCTATACAACGCGGTACTTCAAGCAAGCCCGAGTGTCTGGCGCCGGATCACGGAGATGGGGCGAGTCTGCGTGGACTACATGCGGGTCCATGCTGAAGACTTCTCCCCATTCCTCCAGTGCTTCCGGTGCCTGCAATTTGGGCACACGAAAGCCAAGTGCTCCTCCACCAGCCAAACATGCGGACACTGCGCCTCACCACAACACACCATCGCCGACTGCCCCTCCAAGGAAGACAAGACCAAATCCAAATGTGCAAACTGCGAAGCCCACAACACTAGGTTCGGATCCAAACTCGACACGGGCCACAGAGCAACAGCTCCAACATGCCCAAGACTCAAATCCATGAGGGAGAGGATCGGTCAAAGGGTCGACTACGGCCCTTAGTCCTCTCCTCTCTCCCTGGGAGCCATTAATCACTATGCTTAGCCAATTCCCGTGTCGGTTTTGGATACCGAAAACCGTGTTAATATTGTAAACCCTTTAGCCAGTAGATTTTCAATTGTATAACTGTTAGTCATAAGATAATTAGTATAGATCGTAAAAGATCGTTAACTTTATATTCTTTAACAATTAACCTCTAGCGAATCATTTTACTCTATTGTATACATTTTTATTTTTATTTCTTTTTTATACCAAATCTCATCTTGTAAATAACACTAATATTACGTAAACAACTTAATTATTGTCAGTGTATCACTTAACATATACTTTTCTTTTGTAATTTAGATGTAAGTTAATAAAGAAACCACAACAACCACTCTAGCGACCACACATTTATCTCACCACACTTACTCACACAGCACACTCCCTTACTTACCCAGGGGGGCCGACGAGAGGCGGACGGAAGGGTTGCTACGCGGAAGTCCTGCCTCTCCGGAAGATCCCCCTACACCTACACTACCCCGGCAGAGCGCGGGCCATCGTATCAAATCGCGAGACCTAACCCCTCTGCCGGGACCACACCCCTCACTATCAATCACCACATTTAACAGCGACATAAATACAATACCCCTACAGCAGAACACAGGCAGATAAAAAAAAAAAAAAAAAAAAAAAAAAAAAAACCTAACCTAACCTAACCTAACCTAACCTAACCTAACCTAACCTAACCTAACCTAACCTAACCTAACCTAACCTAACCTAACCTAACCTAACCTAACCTAACCTAACCTAACCTAACCTAACCTAACCTAACCTAACCTAACCTAACCTAACCTAACCTAACCTAACCTAACCTAACCTAACCTAACCTAACCTAACCTAACCTAACCTAACCTAACCTAACCTAACCTAACCTAACCTAACCTAACCTAACCTAACCTAACCTTTTTTTTTTTTTTTTTTTTTTTTTTTTTTTTTTTTTTTGGTATCGGGTTGGAAAATCCTCATGGACATCCTCCGCCCGGGGGAGGCGCGGAGGGGACTGTCAGACTCTTACTGACTAAAAACCAACCCGTGTTCCTCATGTACCCGTGTGTCGGAGGGTCGGGTATCGCCGAAGCATTCGTCGCAACCCCCCGACGGGTATTGGCCCGCCATAGTCGGGCGGGCCCCGTCACCCACTGCGGCCGTCACCCCGGCCGCAGGACTCCACTACGAGGCGCGCGCGGAACACGACGCCGCCGCCTCAAGGCCTGCTGCTGGTCGGACGACAAGACGCCCCGAGTCTGCCGTCCACAGGCCGCGCCCTACGGTGGCCGGAAATCTGCCACCCTACGACGCCCAGTGCGTCTGCTGCGGGAGGGGAGAGAGGAGGCAGCCTCTCTCTCCCTTTCCGCCACCTCCTTTGCGAGCATAACGGCCTCGCAGAAGGTGGCGACAGCTCTCCACCCTGACTTGCTCCCGACCATGGTTGAAACAATGGCCGGAAGCGAGAGGTTTCCCGCAGCACCTACGGCCGCGACCAAGTCACGGCGCTGCTCAGCCCAAGCTGGGCACTCCGCCAACGTGTGCAACGCCGTATCGTCGCGGCGATCTCCACAATGGTGGCACTGGGACGTCGGCTCCCGGCCTAGTCGACACAGGTACTTCCCGAAACACCCATGTCCGGTAAGCACCTGCGTCAGCCGGAAGCTTAGGGCGCCGTGGCTCCTATTGAGCCACTCCTCAAGAACGGGCCTTACCGCCGCTACAGCGGCGTGCCCCGCCGTGGGTAGCGCTAAGCGCGTCTGCCACTCCGCCACTAGGACCTGGCGGAGCTGTGCCCTGCGCGCCTCTACCTCTCGAGGCACGGGGCGCTCGCCCCTCTCGACTGCCTCCACGCGCCACCAATAGAGCGACGCGAGGAGCTTTGCGTCGAGGTCCCAGGGCGAGGATCCGGCTAGGAGGCTCGCTGCCTCAAAGGAGATCGTACGGTATCCCCTTATGACCCTGACGGCCATCGCGCGCTGCGGCCTTCGCAGCGCGGCGACGTTTCGGGCCGTCAGGGAGTCCGCCCACACTGGCGCGGCGTATAACGCCATCGACCGTACGACCCCCATGTAGAGCCTCCGGCAGGAGGAGTTGGGCCCCCCCAGGTTGGGCAGCAAGCGCGAGAGCGCAGAAGCGGCGCCCATCAACCGGGGGGCGAGCCGTGTAAAGTGCGGCCCGAAGTTCCACCGACTGTCGAGGACGAGTCCAAGGTACTTCATCGTCGACTCGACAGCGATGGAGACCCCTCCCACAATGATGCTGGACCCCGGAGGCGGCTTCGTCCTCGGCCCATGAAAACACAGAGCCTCGGACTTGTGCAATGCCACCTCTAAGCCCAGCCGCCGGATCCTACCCACGACGTGCGCGACACCAGCAGTCGCGCGTATGGCCGCCTGCCGGTACGACTTTCCACGCGCTGTGACCAGCGTATCGTCGGCGTAACAAATGACGCCGACGCCGTGGATAAGCGCACCGCGCAGAGCCCAGTCGTACCCCACGTTCCACAGGAGCGGCCCCAACACCGATCCCTGCGGAACGCCGCACGACGTCTCTCGCCGACACCACTCTTCTCGACCCGGGTACACCACCGATCTATCCGACAAATAGGCCCCGACAATGCGTTGGAGGTAGCGCGGCACCCCGTGGTATCGGAGTGCCTCACGGATGACACTCCAGGGTAAGGTGTTGAAGGCGTTGGCGATGTCGAGCGACACCGCCAAGACAACCTCACCCCGGGCTACTGCCTCCTCCGCAAGGACCCTCACGCGCATGATTGCGTCCACCGTGGAGCGCCACTGGCGGAAACCAAATTGGTTGTCCGCCAAATCCGGACCCACCCTGGTCATGTGCTGGACGAGGCGACTAGCGATGATGCGCTCGAAAATCTTACACACCTCGTCCAGTAACACGATGGGCCTGTACGCAGATGGTGAGTCTGCGGGGCGCCCCTCCTTCTTGATCAGGACCAGCTTTCCGGTCTTCCACCGGCTTGGAAACTGGCCCCGCTCCAAGCATGCGCTCAAGAGCCCCGCTAGTCGGGGCCAGAGAGCCTCCATGGCCAGGACCCATGCACGGCCTGGAATGCCGTCGGGCCCTGGGGCGGTGTTCTTGATGCGAGCCACCGCCACTCTCAAATCTACCCGGGTCACTTCGGGCACGTCGTCGTCAATGTCGTCTTCCGCGTCGGGCACATTGCGAGGCGGAACCATAGCCGGTGGTGTGTGCTCCGGTCTCGTCGGAAACAACGCACACACCACCTCCTCCAGCAGCTGGGGCTGGAGACTCCGGGACAGTGGGGGAGCCCGCTGGCGTAGTTTGCCCCGCACCATAAGGTAGGGGCGTCCCCACGGCTCTCGGTCCAGAGTCTCCAGCAGCTCTTCGTTGGCCTGGGCCTTTGCCCGGACAATGGCCAGCTGGAGGGCGCTCTTCGCCTCTCTATAGCGATCGTATAGTTCCGCCTCTTCCTGTTCGGCCGCCGCTGTAAAGGGGCGGCGGCGTCTTCTCCTTCGGCACCTAGCGTACCGGCGTCGCATATGCACACAAGAGATGCGCAGCTGCGCAATCGACTGCGACCACCAGTACACTTGGCGCCTGGATGGTAACGGCCGGACTCGGGGCATGCCAGCGTCACAAATGTGCGACATGCTCTCCCGGAACCACTCCGCCTCCTCGTCGATGTTGGTTGGCCTGACTGGAGAGTCCAGCCAGGCCTTGACGATCGAGGCATCCAGGAGAGCCTCCCTGTCCAGCCGCTTCAGTGCCCAACGCGGGCCGTCTCCAACGCCCACCGGGGCCGCTTGGACCGGCCCAACCGAGGTCTGGGCGGAGACGCTAAATCGAATATATCGATGATCGGACAGCGTCTCCACCCCCTCCAGGACGTGCCAGTCCTGGACGGTGCGCGCGAGAGCGGGGCTAGCGAACGACAGGTCCACAATAGACCCACCCCGCATCCGCACGCACGTCTGAACGGAACCCCGGTTCAGGAGAAGCAGGCCCTGCTCGACCGCCCACTCCTCCACTAACTCGCCCCGCGCGTCCGTAGCCGGGGAACCCCAAGCCCTAGATTGGGCGTTGAAGTCCCCTAGGACGATCACGGGACGAGGACGGCTACGACTGACGACCGTGCCCAACTCCAAAATAAGATCCTCCATGTCGGCGAGAGAAAGGCTGGGGGCGAAATACACCCCCGCGACCATAATGTTCCCCCAAACTGCCGCGACATAGCCCCGCCCTCGGGTGACGGCCTCGAAGGGAAGGGTGTCGGCGGCAGACCTCATGAGCAGTGCCACCGAGCGGTTCGTGTCACACACCCAGTCATCCCTGGGTGGCACGAAATACGGCTCGGCGACAACTGCCACATCGATCGACCACTGCGCCATGCTCTGGAGCAAGAGATCCTGAGCCCTGGCGCAGTGGTTTATGTTGGCTTGGAGGAGACGACGTAGGGCCATTATTGTATTTCCATGGCCGTTGTCTCCTCCCCAGCCCTCGGCGGATGTTCTGCCGCAACCGGCGGGTGAACCGGCTGCGAGGAGCTGGTTGCCTTCTTGGACTTATTAGTGACAGTAGCCGGTGGATGACCCGGCTGTCTCCTGGCATTATTTTTCTTCTTGGGCCTGGCGCAGGCCTTTGACCCGGTCCTATGGTCGGCTGGCTTGCCAGATGCCGCACAGATGACGCAGTGCGGCGTGGCAGTGCACGTGCCAGCCTTGTGACCGGGCTGACCGCAGCGGAAGCACAATTGGCTGCGGTCTACCCCAGCGGTGCACCGTGCCCCCGCATGTCCTTCTTCTAAACAGCGGTAACACCGATAGGGCTTGGGCGCCAGGAGCGTGACCTGCGCCGAGACCCATCCAACCAGCAGCCGTTTGTCCTTGACTTTTTTGGCCGCCGCTACGGGACAGCTGACAAAAACTGTCCCGAGGCCGGAGACAGCCCGGCGTATCGTGCCCGCCTTGACCTGATCTGGCGGGCATCCTCCGGCATTGGAAATGGCAGCGGCGACCTCTTCCTCCGTGACAGAATCGTCCAGGCCCGAAATGCGCAGATCTGCGCACTTGGTTGGCCTGGACACTCTAACATCATCCGGGCCTAGAGACGCCCTTAGTTTGTCGGCGAGGGCGTCTGCCTTGGGACCGCTAGTTGCTCCCGACACCTCTAACAGGCGACCGCCGGTAGCAGTTGTTTTGCACCGGAGGCCCGTTATGCCGAGATCGCCAAGAGAAATCTCGGCTTTCGCCTTTGCCAAAATCTTGGCATATGTAAGGCCCCGGTCCTCCGCCCCCGGCTGCAGGGTAAGAACCACTGCTGTAGAGCGGGGGGTGCTGAGCCTCGCTGTCTGGCGCTTGGTCGCCGCTTGCTCCTTCTGGGCCTGCTTTTTGGCCTGCTGGCGCGCCTTCTTGGATTTCTTGGCGGCGCCAGCCACCGTCCACTCCGCCTCAAGTCTAGTGGCGGGCTCGCGCGTTACTGGCCTCACAGTTTGTGCTGGCGGAGCAGCCGCAGCACCCGCCTTTTTGGCCAGTTTCGCCTCTTTTTTCAACTGCCTGTTCGATTTAGGCCCCGCAGTTTCCTTTTGCGGGGCGGCAGTTGGAACACTCCTCTTATTTGTGGCAGCAGCCACTTGTGCCGGTTGGGCGGCACGGGGCGCTGCGGTTTGGGCCGCATATGTCGGCGCTGGTGTGCTGCGTTGGTCTGCAGCTAGAGGGGGACGAAGGATCCTCCCCTCAAGCACCGAGAAGCGTGCGTTGAAGCTCGCCATCTCCTGACGGATCAGGCGAGTCACCTCCGTCTCCTGTGCCGGCATCTGCGGTTGCGGTTGCGGCGTTGTGTGTGGAAGGCCCACCTCCCGCCTGAGGTGCTCGCGGCGGAAGTTGGCCATCTCCGCCTTTAGCTCCTCGTGCTCCTTGCGGAGCTCCGCCATTTGCGCTGCGAGCTTTGCGTTCTGGGCTCGCAGCAGTGCCGTCTCCTCGGTTGTGGTGCGGGTCAGTAGCACCTGAGCACTCTCCAGAATAGAGGTCGTGGTCTCTTTCAGTGCCTTCTGGCTGCAGCCGCTAAGGCCCTTTGAGACCTTGCTCACACGTTTAATGGCTGCAACCGCGTCGGCCACTCTCTGGTTCAGGTCATAGGCAGGTAAGTCCTCTGCCTCGACCTCCATGTCTGAGACGGCAGACGACGACTCCGACAGGCGGGTGACTCTGCCTTCCGTCACCCTTTTCGTCAGAGCCGCAATCTGCCGCTCGTCCTCCTCCAGTTTTTCGGCTGCCGCTGCGGCCTTCATAGCAGCCGCAGCCTCACGCCTGGATAGGCCGATACCGGCATATTTGCCGGTAGTAGCGGGCCTACCTCGCCCTCCCTTTTTAGCTCCGACCTTGGGGGCCGGCACCGCTGTGTCACTCAGGGCCGAGTCCGACCCTGAGTCTACACCTTCTCTTGGGCGTTTGCGTAAGCGCTTAGAGTTTACGCTCACACCGCTCACCACACTCATAACGCTAGACGCACTGTCGGAATCCGACAGCACGCCCATACGCTCCACGAGTACCAAAGGTACTTTTGCTCCCACTACGTCATCATTGGTTTTTGGTTGTTTAAAAAGATCCATTTTAAGTCCCACGAGTATGGGGGAAAAGAAGGTCCACCCAGGCAGTGCCCCCTGTACCTGGGTAAGCCTAGCGTAACCCGTCAGAGGGTCGGCTGGTACTCTGACGGGGGTCGCACTAGGGACTGAACTTCCCATCAGCCATGCATCCCCTCGCGGTGCGCCGCCGCTTGGGATTCGGGGTACTTTTTATAGAGGCATCCTCCCTCGCGGTCCGGGCGTTTAAGCCAGGACCCTCGGTCCGGTGGGAATGCGAGACATGACCACAAACTTCACAACCGGATTACGATATGCGACGGTGACCGTGAGATGGACACTCCCACAGCCAGCCCGGCGGCGGGGTAAGCGCACACCGAGCCCGCCGAGACCTCCAGGACAGAACCGGAGGGTGGCCCAGAGATGGGCCCCACCTAGAATGAACGACAGATGGAGGCGGCCGCCACAAAATACAACGACCGCCAAACCCCCTGCCCTCCCCGTCGGATATTAGCCGTCGGCCATTGAAGTTGCAAAATCGCAACTTCGATGACCCACGTTGCCCAGGGTGCACCACGTGGAGGTTCCCGACATAGCACCCCAACCTAACCTAACCTAACCTAACCTAACCTAACCTAACCTAACCTAACCTAACCTAACCTAACCTAACCTAACCTAACCTTTTTTTTTTTTTTTTTTTTTTTTTTTTTTTGGTATCGGGTTGGAAAATCCTCATGGACATCCTCCGCCCGGGGGAGGCGCGGAGGGGACTGTCAGACTCTTACTGACTAAAAACCAACCCGTGTTCCTCATGTACCCGTGTGTCGGAGGGTCGGGTATCGCCGAAGCATTCGTCGCAACCCCCCGACGGGTATTGGCCCGCCATAGTCGGGCGGGCCCCGTCACCCACTGCGGCCGTCACCCCGGCCGCAGGACTCCACTACGAGGCGCGCGCGGAACACGACGCCGCCGCCTCAAGGCCTGCTGCTGGTCGGACGACAAGACGCCCCGAGTCTGTCGTCCGCAGGCCGCGCCCTACGGTGGCCGAAAATCTGCCACCCTACGACGCCCAGTGCGTCTGCTGCGGGAGGGGAGAGAGGAGGCAGCCTCTCTCTCCCTTTCCGCCACCTCCTTTGCGAGCATCACGAACTCGCAGAAGGTGGCGACAGCTCTCCATCCTGACTTGCTCCCGACCATTGTAGCCACAACAGCCGAGAGCGAGAGGTTTCCCGCAGCACCTACGGCCGCGACCAAGTCACGGCGCTGCTCAGCCCAAGCTGGGCACTCCGCCAACGTGTGCAACGCCGTATCGTCGCGGCGATCTTCACAATGGTGGCACTGGGACGTCGGCTCCCGGCCTAGTCGACACAGGTACTTCCCGAAACACCCATGTCCGGTAAGCACCTGCGTCAGCCGGAAGCTTAGGGCGCCGTGGCTCCTGTTGAGCCACTCCTCTAGAACGGGCCTTACCGCCGCTACAGCGGCGTGCCCCGCCGTGGGTAGCGCTAGGCGCGTCTGCCACTCCGCCGCTAAGACCTGGCGGAGCTCTGCCCTGCGTGCCTCTACTTCTCGAGGCACCAGGCGCTCGCCCCTCTCGACCGCCTCCACACGCCACCAATAGAGCGACGTGAGGAGCCTTGCGTCGAGGTCCCAGGGCGAGGATCCGGCTAGGAGGCTCGCTGCCTCAAAGGAGATCGTACGGTATCCCCTTATGATCCTGACGGCCATCGCGCGCTGCGGCCTTCGCAGCGCCGCGACGTTGCGGGCCGTCAGGGAGTCCGCCCAGACTGGCGCGGCGTATAACGCCATCGACCGTACGACCCCCATGTAGAGCCTCCGGCAGGAGGAGTTGGGCCCCCCCAGGTTGGGCAGCAAGCGCGAGAGCGCAGAAGCGGCGCCCATCAACCGGGGGGCGAGCCGTGTAAAATGCGGCCCGAAGTTCCACCGACTGTCGAGGACGAGTCCAAGGTACTTCATCGTCGACTCGACAGCGATGGAGACCCCTCCCACTATGATGCTGGACCCCGGAGGCGGCTTCGTCCTCGGCCCGTGAAAACAAAGAGCCTCGGACTTGTGCAATGCCACCTCTAAGCCCAGCCGCCGGATCCTACCCACGACGTGCGCGACACCAGCAGTCGCGCGTATGGCCGCCTGCCGGTACGTCTTTCCACGCGCTGTGACTAGCGTATCGTCGGCGTAACAAATGACGCCGACGCCGTGGATAAGCGCACCGCGCAGAGCCCAGTCGTACCCCACGTTCCACAGGAGCGGCCCCAACACCGACCCCTGCGGAACGCCGCACGACATCTCTCGCCGACACCACTCTTCTCGACCCGGGTACACCACCGATCTTTCAGAAAAATAGGCCCCGACAATGCGTTGGAGGTAGCGCGGCACCCCGTGGTACCGGAGTGCCTCTCGGATGATACTCCAGGGCAAGGTGTTGAAGGCGTTGGCGATGTCGAGCGACACCGCCAAGACCACCTCACCCCGGGCGACTGCCTCCTCCGCGAGGACCCTCACGCGCATGATTGCGTCCACCGTGGAGCGCCCCTGGCGGAAACCAAATTGGTTGTCCGCCAAATCCGGACCCACCCTGGTCATGTGCTGGACGAGGCGGCTAGCGATGATTCGCTCGAAAATCTTGCACACCTCGTCCAGCAACACGATGGGCCTGTACGCAGATGGTGAGTCTGCGGGGCGCCCCTCCTTCTTGAGCAGGACCAGCTTTCCGGTCTTCCACCGGCTTGGAAACTGGCCCCGCTCCAAACATGCGCTCAAGAGCCCCGCTAGTCGGGGCCAGAGAGCCTCCATGGCCAGGACCCATGCACGGCCTGGAATGCCGTCGGGCCCTGGGGCGGTGTTCCTGATGCGAGCCACCGCCACTCTCAAATCTACCCGGGTCACTTCGGGCACGTCGTCGTCAATGTCGTCTTCCGCGTCGGGCACATTGCGAGGCGGAACCATAGCCGGTGGTGTGTGCTCCGGTCTCGTCGGAAACAACGCACACACCACCTCCTCCAGCAGTTGAGGCTGAAGACTCCGGGACAGTGGGGGAGCCCGTTGGCGCAACTTTCCCCGCACCATAAGGTAGGGGCGCCCCCACGGCTCTCGGTCCAGAGTCTCCAGCAGCTCCTCGTTGGCCTGGGCCTTTGCCCGGACAATGGCCAGCTGGAGGGCGCTCTTCGCCTCTCTATAGCGATCGTATAGTTCCGCCTCTTCCTGTTCGGCCGCCGCTGTAAAGGGGCGGCGGCGTCTTCTTCGGCACCTAGCGTACTGGCGTCGCGCCTGCACACAAGCGATGCGCAGCTGCGCGATCGACTGCGACCACCAGTACACTTGGCGCCTGGAAGGTAACGGCCGGACTCGGGGCATGCCGGCGTCGCAAATGTGCGACATGCTCTCCCGGAACCACTCCGCCTCCTCGTCGATGTTGGTAGGCCTGTCTGGAGAGTCCAGCCAGGCCTTGACGATAGAGGCATCCAGGAGAGCCTCCCTGTCCAGCCGCTTCAGTGCCCAACGCGGGCCGTCTCCAACGCCCACCGGGGCCGCTTGGACCGGCCCAACCGAGGTCTGGGCGGAGACGCTAAATCGAATATACCGATGATCAGACAGCGTCTCCACCCCCTCCAGGACGTGCCAGTCCTGGACGGTGCGCGCGAGAGCGGGGCTAGCGAAAGACAGGTCCACAATAGACCCACCCCGCATCCGCACGCACGTCTGAACGGAACCCCGGTTCAGGAGAAGCAGGCCCTGCTCGACCGCCCACTCCTCCACTAACTCGCCCCGCGCGTCCGTAGCCGGGGAACCCCAAGCCCTAGATTGGGCGTTGAAGTCCCCTAGGACGATCACGGGACGAGGACGGCTACGACTGACGACCGTGCCCAACTCCAATATGATATCCTCCATGTCGGCGAGAGAAAGGCTGGGGGCGAAATACACCCCCGCGACCATAAGATTCCCCCAAACTGCCGCGACATAGCCCCGCCCTCGGGTGACGGCCTCGAAGGGAAGGGTGTCGGCGGCAGACCTCAAAAGCAGTGCCACCGAGTGGTTCGTGTCGCACACCCAGTCATCCCTGGGTGGCACGAAGTACGGCTCGGCGACAACTGCCACATCTATCGACCACTGCGCCATGCTCTGGAGCAAGAGATCCTGAGCCCTGGCGCAGTGGTTTATGTTGGCTTGGAGGAGACGACGTAGGGCCATTATTGTGTGTCCATGGCCGTTGTCTCCTCCCCAGCCCTCGGCGGATTTTCTGCCGCAACCGGCGGGTGAACCGGCTGCGAGGAGCTGGTTGCCTTCTTGGACTTGTTAGTGACACTAGCCGGTGGATGAACCGGCTGTCTCCTGGCATTTTCCTTCTTCTTGGGCCTGACGCAGGCCTTTGACCCGGTCCTGTGGTCGGCTGGCTTGCCAGATGCCGCACAGATGACGCAGTGCGGCGTGGCAGTGCAAGTGCCAGCCTTGTGACCGGGCTGACCGCAGCGGAAACACAATTGGCTGCGGTCTACCCCAGCGGTGCACCGTGCCCCCGCATGCCCTTCTTCTAAACAGCGGTAACACCGATAGGGCTTAGGCGCTAAAAGCGTGACCTGCGCCGAGACCCATCCCACCAGAAGCCGTTTACCTGCGATCTTCTTGGCCGCCGCCACGGGACAGCTGACGAAAATTGTCCCGAGACCGGAGACAGCCCGGCGTATAGTGCCCGCCTTGACTTGGTCCGGCGGGCAACCTCCGGCCCCGGAGATGGCAGCGGCGACCTCCTCCTGAGTGACGGAGTCGTCCAGGCCCGAAATGCGCAGATCTGCGCATTTGGTTGGCCTGGACACTCTAACGTCCTCCGGGCCTAGAGACGCCCGGAGTTTATCGGCCAGGGCGTCTGCTTTTGAACCACTAGTAGCTCCCGATACTTCCAGAAGGCGACCGCCGGTAGCGGTTGTTTTGCACCGAATGCCCGTTATGCCAAGATCACTCAGCGAGATTTCGGCTTTTGCCTTTGCGAGGATCCTGGCATATGTGATGCCCCGCTCCTCCGCCTCCGGCTGCAGTGTGAGTACCACTGCTGTAGAGCGGGGCGTACTGAGCCGCGCTGTCTGGCGCTTGGCCGCCGCTTGTTCCCTCTGGGCCTGCTTCTTCGCCCGTTGGCGCGCCTTTTTGGTATGCTTGGCGGCGCCCGCCACCGTCCACTCCGCCTCAGGTCTAGTGGCGGGTTCGCGCGTTACTGGCCTAGTTTGTGCAGGCGCAGCAGCCGTGGCACTGCCTGCACTGCCTGCCTTTTTGGCCAGTTTCGTCTCCTTTTTTGTCTGCCTATTTGATTTTGGCCCCGCAGTTTCCTTTTGCGGGGCGGCAGTTGGGATACTCCTCTTTTTTGTGGCAGCAGCCGCTTGTGCCGGTTGGGCAGCACGGGGCGCTGCAGTTTGGGCCGCATACGTCGGCGCCTGTGTGCTGCGTTGGTCTGCAGCTAGAGGGGGACGCAGGATCCTCCCCTCAAGCACCGAGAACCGCGCGTTGAAACTCGCCATCTCCTGACGGATCAGGCGAGTCACCTCCGTCTCCTGCGACGGCAGCTGCAGTTGCGGTTGCGGCGTTGTCTCCGGTAGGCCTACCTCCCGCCTGAGGTGCTCGCGACGGAAGTTGGCCATCTCCGCCTTGAGCTCTTCGTGCTCCTTGCGGAGCTCCGCCATTTGCGCTGCGAGCTTTGCATTCTGGGCCCGCAGCAGCGCCGTCTCTTCTGTGGTGGTGCGGCCCAAAAGCACCTGAGCACTTTCTAGAATGGAGGTCGTGGCCTCTTTCAGCGCCTTCTGGCTGCAGCCGCTAAGGCCCTTAGAGACCTTGCTCACCCTTTTGATGGCTGCAACCGCGTCGGCCACTCTCTGATTTAGATCGGAGGCAGGTAAGTCCTCTGCCTCGACCTCCATGTCTGAGACGGCAGACGACGACTCCGACAGGCGGGTGACCCTCCCTTCCGTCACCCTTTTAGTCAGAGCCGCAATCTGCCGCTCGTCCTCTTCCAGCTTTTCGGCTGCCGCTGCGGCCTTCATAGCAGCCGCAGCCTCGCGCCTGGATAGGCCGATACCGGCATATTTGCCGGTAGTAGCGGGCCTACCTCGCCCTCCTTTTTTAGCTCCAACCTTGGGGGCCGGCACCGCTGTGTCACTCAGGGCCGAGTCCGACCCTGAGTCTGCACCTTCTCTTGGGCGTTTGCGTAAGCGCTTAGTGTTCACGCTCACCGCGCTCGCCACACTCATTATGCTGGACGCACTGTCGGAATCCGACAGTACGCCCATCCGCTCCACGAGTACCAGAGGTACTTTTGCTCCCACTCCATCATCATTGGTTTTTGGTGTATTTAAAAGTTCCATTGTTAGACCCACGAGTATGGGGGAAAAGAAGGTCCACCCAGGCAGTGCCCCCTGTACCTGGGTAAGCCTAGCGTAACCCGTCAGAGGGTCGGCCGGTACTCTGACGGGGGTCGCACTAGAGACTGAACTTCCCATCAGCCATGCATCCCCTCGCGGTGCGCCGCCGCTTGGGATTCGGGGTACTTTTTATAGAGGCATCCTCCCTCGCGGTCCGGGCGTTTAAGCCGGGACCCTCGGTCCGGTGGGAATGCGAGACATGACCACAAACTTCACAACCGGATTACGATATGCGACGGTGACCGTGAGAGGGACACTCCCACAGCCCGCCCGGCGGCGGGGTAAGCGCACACCGAGCCCGCCGAGACCTCCGGGACAGAACCGGAGGGTGGCCCAGAGATGGGCCCCACCTAGAATAAACGACAGATGGAGGCGGCCGCCACAAAAGACAGCGACCGCCAAACCCCCTGCCCTCCCCGTCGGATATTTGCCGTCGGCCATTGTAGTTGCAAAATCGCAACTACGATGACCCACGTTGCCCAGGGTGCACCACGTGGAGGTTCCCGACATAGCACCCCTAACCTAACCTAACCTAACCTAACCTAACCTAACCTAACCTAACCTAACCTAACCTAACCTAACCTAACCTAACCTAACCGAAGTTAACTTTTTGTTTATAATTTACAATTTTTTCAATTTGTGGTCTGTTGTCGTTTGAAAGCGCATAGAGGGCGCGGTGTTTCGATAGTTTCAGTGTGTTTTTTAGTAATAATTTGGCACTTTTCGAAAATAACATATTTGTGAACATTTTCAAAATTTTTTGTATCGATTTGTCTTGGATTGTTGCATTTATAAACGCGTCCCGTCGCACCCGATACGTGGACTCCACGCCTGCTGGGATCTGGCGAACCGAAATTGTTTGTTTTTGTGATAGTCCATATAATTCGATAATTTGTTTGTAAATTTTACTTAGTTATAAATAAAAATTGACTTTTTGGTCTAGAATTCTAGATTCTTTGTACAACCTGTGTCCTGCCGTTCGGTGGCACACAAGGGCCGTTGAGTTCTTATTGTTTTGCCGTAAATAATAGTAATTTTCACTGAATTTCTTATAAAAAATCACTTTTTTGGACCCCCTCGAAATTTTTTGCTCCCGGCTATTCCCGATTATTGTACCATTACACGCGTCTCGTCGAGCCCGACACGTGGATACCACGCATGCGGGGCCTAGACGCACTAAAACAGCAAAAATTGGTCATAATCGTTCACAATCGATTGTTATCGAGTTGAATGTATGAAAATCCACCTAAGCTGTGCAGTAGCGAAAAATTCGAAGTTAACTTTTTGTTTATAATTTACAATTTTTTCAATTTGTGGTCTGTTGTCGTTTGAAAGCGCATAGAGGGCGCGTTGTTTCGATAGTTTCAGTGTGTTTTTTAGTAATAATTTGGCACTTTTCGAAAATAACATATTTGTGAACATTTTCAAAATTTTTTGTATCGATTTGTCTTGGATTGTTGCATTTATAAACGCGTCCCGTCGCACCCGATACGTGGACTCCACGCCTGCTGGGATCTGGCGAACCGAAATTGTTTGTTTTTGTGATAGTCCATATAATTCGATAATTTGTTTGTAAATTTTACTTAGTTATAAATAAAAATTGACTTTTTGGTCTAGAATTCTAGATTCTTTGTACAACCTGTGTCCTGCCGTTCGGTGGCACACAAGGGCCGTTGAGTTCTTATTGTTTTGCCGTAAATAATAGTAATTTTCACTGAATTTCTTATAAAAAATCACTTTTTTGGACCCCCTCGAAATTTTTTGCTCCCGGCTATTCCCGATTATTGTACCATTACACGCGTCTCGTCGAGCCCGACACGTGGATACCACGCATGCGGGGCCTAGACGCACTAAAACAGCAAAAATTGCCCCGCCCACCCACCCTGTTGTGTCATTTGGTATATTAACTCGGTTCCGGATTAAATACAAAAATTTTAAAAAATTGTAAAATCGTGATAATTATAGTGGTTTTAAATCTCTTCGTTTAAGCATAGTTATACACACTGGGACAGCACTAGACACCCTACTAACTAAACATAAACCAATTTTAAAAATTAAAATTGAATATTACCTAACACATAAAATTATAAATCATTTGTATAATTTAATATACATACCTCATAAAATTATAAATCACTTGACATACCTGGGGTAGAAGAACGCGACGAACTGCTATACACGCCATCTAAAACAAGAAATTCATCAACAGTTGTAGTGACAGGTTGACAGGTGACATTGTTACCTAGACTAGTGCAAATATAAGCACACACTTATACAAATCAGTAGACTAATTATCGTGAACCCTTTACATTCACGTAATTATACATTGTGACGGAACCCCTATACCAGGACAAAGGATGCCTAGTTTCCACACCCCCCAAAAGAAACCTTCCCCTTCCTATCAAAGGAATGAAGCTAACACCGAAGCCCCAGAGAGGGCTGGTCCCTTGTGTAGCCAAACGGTGGCTCAGACGAGACGCAGCATCGAGTCTCGGCTTGACGGAGCGTCGGAGGTCGGAGATACAGTGGCGGCATTGAGAACCAGCCAAAGAACTAGGAGTGTTGCAACTACATCTGCAACTGATGCAGCCCCCGCGGAAAGGAGAGGCACTATCCAGAGGTCCCCAGTCCCCGGAACCTCGAGTGGACGGGACTCGCCCAAAAAGGCAGGTCCAGTCTACACGAGTAGGACGGCGGAGGCGAAGGCATGCCTCCTTAAGGCGAAGCTCCAGATTAATAACAGTAGGAACCTAAAAACTGATATTAAGCTGGAGGTTATCGAAGCCACGGAAAGGCTTTTTAAGTTGGTTAAGGAGGCGGAAGCAGGAACGCCCTATAAGGAAGGAGAGGCGGATAAAGAAATAGGAAAGAAGATAGGCAAGAGTGTGGAAGAAAAAGTAAAAGAAGACGAGAAGACAGATAGGGAAAGGCTGGAACAGGAATTGGTGAGGAAACTGGAGGAGCACGGAAAACTGCTACAGGAAAGTAAACAGGAAATGGAGAGAGTGAAGGAAGAGATCAGAAACTGTAAGGATGAAATGGCAGCTCAGAGGACGTATGCGAGTGTAGCAGCAGTTCCACAACAGGGCAAAGCGCCAAATGTGACACCGGCGATGCACTCCATCGTTATTACATCAAGAGACGAAAAGGAAACGGGAGATGAGGTAGTTGAGAGATTTAGAAAAGTAGTAAATGCGACAGAAGAAGGAATTAGGATTGATAAAATTCGGAAAGCTAAAGAGAGGAAAGTTATTGTAGGATGTCAGGATAGGGACCAACTAGAAAAGATTAAGGACAGAATAGGAAAGTCAGGTGATAGTCTAAGGGCTGAGGAGATTAAAAATAAAGACCCACTCATAATCCTCAAAGATGTACTGAGCTGCCATAAAGACGAGGAACTTATCAATGCGATAAGAAACCAGAATAAAGGACTGATGGAGAAAATAGGAAGGGAAGAAAACAGGATAGAAGTAAGATACAGGAGACGAGCGCGAAATCCCCTGATGACGCATATCATCCTGCGAGTTTCACCGCAACTTTGGCAGCGATTTATAGAGGCTGGAGCGTTGCACATAGATGTCCAGAGAGTCCGGGTAGAAGACCAGTCTCCCTTGGTCCAATGCTCAAGGTGCTTGGGCTACGGCCATGGGAGGCGGTTCTGCCAGGCCTCTCTGGACGTGTGCAGTCACTGTGCCGGACCGCATCTGAGGGCGGAGTGCCCGGAGTGGATGGCAGCTGTAGCACCTACATGCTGCAACTGCCAAAAGGCGAAAATCGCCGACACCGTACACAACGCCTTCAGTCGGGAATGCCCAGTGAGGATGAGATGGGACGCTCTGGCCCGCTCTGCCATAGCGTATTGCTGAGGTGATCCCCGTAACCCCCGGCCAGACTATGCCCGACCCCGACCCCGGCGTAAGGCCATACTTGGTCGCACAGGCCAACCTTCAAAGGAAAGCCCTGGCAACACAAGAACTCATGCTTCTGGCAGCAGAGCGAGGACTTGCGTTTGCCTTAATCCAGGAGCCATACGTTGGGGGAGCCGGCCGCGTGAAGCAATACGGGACCACCAGGATCTTCCAGTGCGCGGAGCAGATCGAAGGGCCTGTCAAGGCAGCCATTGCAATCTTCGATGAGGGAGTGGATGCCTTGATATGCCCAGAGTTCACCACAACAAATATTGTTGTGCTGAACGTCCGCACCAGCGCCTGGGAGATCGTGTTGGTCTCGTGCTACTTCGAACCGGATCGTCCTGTAGCGGGGTACTTGGACCAACTCAGGGCTATAGTCCTAAAGTACGGTCCGGGGCGCCTGTTAATAGGAGGGGACACCAACGCGAAGAGCCTGTGGTGGAGTCAAGAGGTCGACGGAAGAGGGGAGGAGGTGTCCGGCTGGCTGGATGAGGCCGGGCTCCATGTGCTGAACGAAGGCAATACGCCAACGTTCTTCACTGTCAGAGGAGATAGGGCGTACTCCAGCCAGGTGGACATCACCGCCTGTTCGGTCGACCTCTTGGGCAAAATTCTGAATTGGCATGTCGAGGAGGACCTGACGAGCTCGGACCATAATACAATTATATTTAAAATGGTACAACACAAAGGAGACGTTATTAAAATTGAAAGGACAACACGAAAATTTAACACAAAAAAGGCGGATTGGGAAAAATTTGGAAAAGAGTTAAAGAAATTAATAAATGAACATAAAATCACTAAACTAAACATAGATAAAATAGAGAATAAACAGGATTTAGAATATAAAATAGAAAAATATACAAATATAATAATTGAAACATGTGAAAAAATAATACCCAAGAAAAAGGGAAATAAAAAATTTACCATACCCTGGTGGTCCAAAGAGCTCGAAGGGTCCAGACTCGACATGATGCGGAAGAAACGCAGAATCAGGTGGTGTGCGCCTATAAGAAAAGAAAGAGTGATACGGGAATATAAAGAGGCCAAAGAAAGGTATGAGAGAGAAGCTAAGGAGGCGCAGGTTAAAAGTTGGGTAGAGTTTTGTGGGAAGCAGGATAAAGAAGGAGTATGGGATGGGGTATATCGGGCACTGGGCAGGTTGACTAAGCGGCATGAGGATCAGCCCCTCGTCAGGGACGGGAAGATCCTGGGATCGGAGGAGTCTGCAAGGTTCCTAGCCGACACCTTCTACCCGGACGACCCTGACGAGGAAGACAACGGGGACCACCGGCGCGTCAGGGAGCTGGCTGAGCGCGTGAATGAGAGGGTCCATGGTGAGGTACATGACCCTCCTTTCACGATGCGCGAGCTCCGTGTCGCGCTGGCGGGTTTTAACCCCCGGAAAGCGCCCGGCGCGGACGGCCTGACCTCCGATATCTGTGCGAAGTCGATCGGCCAGGATCCGGCAACCTTCCTATCGCTGGCAAACAAGTGCCTAGAATTGGCCTGCTTTCCAAGAATTTGGAAACAGGCCACGGTCGCTGTGCTTCGGAAACCGGGTAAGGAAGACTACACGGTTCCGAAAGCGCATCGACCTATAGGACTTTTGCCAGTGATGGGAAAGGTGTTGGAAAAGATGTTGGTGGGTAGGCTCAAGTGGCACCTCCTGCCTAGGATGAGCCACCGCCAGTACGGCTTTATGCCACAAAGGGGCACCGAGGACTCCCTCTATGTCCTAATGGAACATATTAGAGCGATGCTTCTAAAGAAGCGCGTCGTAATAATGATCTCGTTGGACATAGAGGGAGCCTTCGATAGCGCCTGGTGGCCAGCGCTTAAAGTACGGCTGGCGGAAGAGCAATGCCCACCTAACATCAGACGGCTGGTCGACAGCTACCTGGACGATCGGATGGTCAAAGTTCGTTACGCCGGCGCAGAAGCTGCAAAACGAACTGTTAAGGGCTGTGTCCAAGGGTCAATCGGTGGTCCAATCCTGTGGAACCTCCTCCTCGATCCCCTGTTAAAGGGGCTAGAGCACCGAGGCGACTATTGTCAGGCTTTTGCTGACGATGTCGTCTTGGTGTTTGACGGGGGTTCCACAGGAGAGGCACAGAAGCAGGCCAATGCGGCGCTAGCCTATGTGCGGGATTGGGGTATCAGAAATAAGCTTAAGTTTGCGCCGCATAAAACCCAGGCAATGGTTATAACCAGAAAATTAAAGTATGATACCCCAATCCTGCACATGGGGGGCGTCGACATTGGCCTGTCTACTGAAATAAAGCTTCTGGGGCTTACGATTGACCATGGGCTCACCTTTAACAGCCACGTAAAGCAGGCTTGCAAAAAGGCTGTTAACATCTACCAAATGCTCGCGAGGTCAGCCAAAGTCCAGTGGGGGTTGGGACCGGAGGTGATCAGGGCGATCTACACGGCGGCGGTTGAGCCCGTAATCCTCTACGCAAGTAGTGCGTGGGCTCCCGCCAGCCGTAAACTGGGGGTGAGGAAGCAGCTCGGAGCAATCCAGCGAAGTTTTGCTCAAAAGCTGACGAAGGCGTACAGGACCGCCTCCCTTAATTCAACCTTACTACTGGCGGGAGTACTACCTCTTGACATAAGGGTGCGCGAAACCGCACTCCTCTTCGAGGCCAAGAGGGGGTACTCCCGGCAGGTGGTGGGTGATCGTGAGGTAGAGGCGCCGGTGCCCTTCGTAAAGCTGGATCATCCCGCGGATCTGGGGGGAGGGTCGTTCCAATGCGTGGTGGACGGGGCAGAACTGGCTGAGCACGTTGGTGAAGGTCTCAGCATCTTCACCGACGGCAGCAAGATTGATGGGAAAGTCGGAGCGGCGCTATCCATATGGAATGGCACCGCCGAGACGAGTACCAGAAAATTGCGACTAGAGCCGTACTGTTCTGTCTACCAGGCGGAGCTTCTCGCTCTCCAGAAAGCCGTAGAGGAGGCGGTCCGCAGCAAGCTTCCAACGTGCAGCATCTTCAGCGATGCCAGATCCGCCCTCGAAGTCGTTACCAAGGGTGACTCCCTCCACCCCATAGCGTTTGAAATTAACAAAAAGTTAAAAGAAGCCGACAAACGCACCCAGAAAATAAAACTTTTCTGGGTGAAGGCACACGTGGGGTTGGAGGGAAATGAGAGGGCGGATGTGCTTGCTAAGGATGCTGCACAACACCTTAAGACCCGTGCGCACTACGACAAATGTCCGGTTTCATTCGTCAAGGGACAGATCCGGAAGGAGTCCGTAGACGAGTGGAGCCGGAGATACGCGGACGGAGAGACCGCTTCGGTAACGAAGTTGTTCTTTCCGGACGCAGTCGTGGCGCACAGGGTCGTCAGGCGGATCGCCCTGGACCCGCTGCTGACGCAGGTATTCACCGGGCACGGCGGGTTCTCCGAGTACTTGCATCGTTTCAAGTGCAAGGAGAGCCCGGCGTGTCTGTGTGACCCTGATGTCAGCGAGACGGTCCCACATCTCTTGCTCGATTGCCCCATCCATAATATGGATAGGTATAACCTAGAATGTAAAATAAATTATAAGTTGGATCGAGACAATATAAGTCAGATTATATTGGACGAAAATGTAAGACAGGACTTTTTAAAATATTGTAGAAAAATAGTTCAGAAAGTGACAAGTAAAAATAAGTAACAATTAGAATTACTATAAATATAATTGTATTATATAATATAAGTAATTTAGAAGTTAGATGTCCTATAATATGTATAAGTAAATTAATAAATAAGAACCAAAAAGATAAGCACAAACCTGCAATAAGATAAAAATATATATAAAAAGATATACTTAATGAAAAAAAAAAGGAAAAGAAAAAAAAAAAGGAAAAAAAAAAAAAAAATAAAAAAAAAAAAATAAAAAAAAAAAAAAGAATAATAATAATAAAATAAGTAGTAAATAAGTACAATAAAATAGAGATATGTATAGATGTATAGATATAAGGAAATGTAACATAAGATAACTAGATAAGCAGATTAATATACCATACTTAAGATAAGAAAAAAAATGTAAAGTAATAATAAACCAAAAAGATAAATAAAAACCCTTGTCCTGGATAGGGGGTGACAGGGTGAGACGAAGAGTCCACCAATTAAAAAAAAAAAAAAAACCTAACCTAACCTAACCTAACCTAACCTAACCTAACCTAACCTAACCTAACCTAACCTAACCTAACATAACCTAACCTAACCTAACCTAACCTAACCTAACCTAACCTAACCTAACCTAACCTAACCTAACCTAACCTAACCTAACCTAACCTAACCTAACCTAACCTAACCTAACCTAACCTAACCTAACCTAACCTAACCTAACCTAACCTAACCTAACCTAACCTAACCTAACCTAACCTAACCTAACCTAACCTAACCTAACCTAACCTAACCTAACCTAACCTAACCTAACCTAACCTAACCTAACCTAACCTAACCTAACCTAACCTAACCTAACCTAACCTAACCTAACCTAACCTAACCTAACCTAACCTAACCTAACCTAACCTAACCTAACCTAACCTAACCTAACCTAACCTAACCTAACCTAACCTAACCTAACCTAACCTAACCTAACCTAACCTAACCTAACCTAACCTAACCTAACCTAACCTAACCTAACCTAACCTAACCTAACCTAACCTAACCTAACCTAACCTAACCTAACCTAACCTAACCTAACCTAACCTAACCTAACCTAACCTAACCTAACCTAACCTAACCTAACCTAACCTAACCTAACCTAACCTAACCTAACCTAACCTAACCTAACCTAACCTAACCTAACCTAACCTAACCTAACCTAACCTAACCTAACCTAACCTAACCTAACCTAACCTAACCTAACCTAACCTAACCTAACCTAACCTAACCTAACCTAACCTAACCTAACCTAACCTAACCTAACCTAACCTAACCTAACCTAACCTAACCTAACCTAACCTAACCTAACCTAACCTAACCTAACCTAACCTAACCTAACCTAACCTAACCTAACCTAACCTAACCTAACCTAACCTAACCTAACCTAACCTAACCTAACCTAACCTAACCTAACCTAACCTAACCTAACCTAACCTAACCTAACCTAACCTAACCTAACCTAACCTAACCTAACCTAACCTAACCTAACCTAACCTAACCTAACCTAACCTAACCTAACCTAACCTAACCTAACCTAACCTAACCTAACCTAACCTAACCTAACCTAACCTAACCTAACCTAACCTAACCTAACCTAACCTAACCTAACCTAACCTAACCTAACCTAACCAGAGTCGCAGCGCGAACGCCGTACCGCGCGCATCACTTTTAAGCCGCTCCGCGATCAAAAAATCGGAAAAATAGGTTTTATGTGCAAATATACTAAGTGTGATACACCAAAATGTGCGCGCTGTGACCCCGCATGTGAATCAGAAAAAATTTTCAAGATCGGACCAAAATTGATAAAGTTATCAAAGAAAAACTTTCAGTGAAAATTTTCCCAGTGACGCAAGTGACGATATCTCCCCAGAACGATCTGTGACCTATGGTTTTTGGACTGCAGTTCGAAGCCTTATACCCTTCCCCTCCCCTGTGCAAAGTTAGAGAATTTTCCCGTGAGTACTTTCTAAGATAACGAACAGTGAAGTGCGCAATACCCGGATTTTACCGAAATTGACAGTTTTTTCTCCATAACTTCCACCACCTTCCAGCTACAATTCTTCTAGGACCCTACAGCGATAGCCCCGAGCTGGGGCTACATTCTCCACCAAAGTGCACCTTTCTAGCTGCCATACTCTCCATTTGAGCGGTGCTTTCACCCTCAAAACCCATACCCTGACTTCAAAGGGCTCTCCTGCTCTCAGGAACTGAGATCCTGGACCGGCGAATACACCAGAAGAAGCGCCATTTCATCACCAATCCCTGGACATCAAGTTCAGCACCATCGGACAACGGGAAGTGCCTCGAATCCACCAGGACACAAAGTGAGTTTTGTGCAGTATTTTCACCAAGCAATTACTCAGCAACCTTCAGACCTAGAAACCTGGAACCTGTGTTAGAATCATTTTTTGAGGACCCCCAGCCTATATACCAAGAAACAGCAATCTACATCCAGAAACAAAAAAGTCAATTCTAGAATCACCGGAAGAAGGTCAGATCTCGTCACCATACTGGTACGAAGTCTGTCTGACAGAATAATTCGGTAGAGGGCAACCTCCCGAATCCAAGGACACCACTCACGACCAGATCGGAGCAATAGCGGCTGATTGAGCGAGGTTTTCCCCTCAATATTCCCACTCACTAATATTCATTTTAAAAACCCTATTCATAGTTAACACCAACTTAATTTTAAAACTGGGAAGTTTCAGAATTTTAAAATTTCATTATTCATAATACATAGTTAATTTACTGATAAAATTTAATATTTATTTACATCATCATTGGCCCCCTTAGTCTGGCCAATGACTATTTATTGCACATCCCATTGGTAAACTCCGTCCAGCCCATTTTATTTATCTCTCATCTCATTGGCCCTCTGCCAAATCAGACTCCGCCCACTTTGTGTAAACTCCACCCACTTTACCCCTAAACTCCGCCCACTTTTATTGGCTCCTCCCACTTTTTCCGTTTTAGCCCCGCCCACTCCAAGTTAAGTCCCGCCCCCTTTTACCTTGGCCCCGCCCACTTTTTCCCGGACTTAGCCATTTCAGTCTCCTCTACCCCCCGCTGCCCTTCCCACCAAACCCCTCCCAAACGTCACCCCACGAAACCTTCCCCCCTCCCCCCCCCTCCCCTCATTCTTACCTCACCCCCGCTAATCCTATCTCCGCCGTTTCTGGTCCTAGACCCCCTGAGTTTGGGTTCGTTAGAACCGGCTCGGGAAGGCCTAGCGATTGGCCCCGGCGGAATCCCGGATTTCCCCCCACATTCCCTTCCCCACCCCCCCCAAACCCTATCTCCGCCGATACCGGTCCTAGACCCCCCGAGTTTGGGTTCGTTAGAACCGGCTCGGGAAGGCCTAGCGATTGGCCCCGGTGGAATCCCGGAATTCCCCCCATACTCCCTTCCTCACCCCCCCAAATCCTATCTCCGCCGCTACCGGTCCTAGACCCCCTGAGTTTGGGCTCGTTAGAACCGGCTCGGGAAGGCCTAGCGATCGCCATCGGCAGAATTCCCAAATTCCCCCCCTCCCCCTAGTTATACCCCTCATTTGAACCTCAAACTGCTCATGACCAAAAATGGAACACCACTACGAGTTCCCACCTAACTTCGTCAAGCTGGTGAATACCTCAGCAGAGCACCCAGCTTTCCCCGTGACCAGAGCCTTCCTTGGGGACATCATGGAGTTATACTGCACACTACTATTAGAAGCCATGGAGCCCAAAAGTGTAAAGAAGGAAGGTAAAAACATGATTAGATGCATCGCCGCCCAACTATTGCAATTTGCTGAATCAATCAACGACGAGCAGAAATTCCCCCATATCACCTACCCACCCGGCCCGGAACAAGAAACAACATCCCCCACCGTAGACAACAACTTCAAAAAGGATATCCTCAGCTGTGTTCAACAAGAACTATCAAATCACCTCTCAGCCGTCAATTCCATCAAGGAGGAACTTGTTGCCCTTCAAAAGGAACACACCAAGTCAACCTACGCCGCAGTCGCATCTGCCGCCGCATCCGTCGCTGCTGCTCCCACTGCTGCAAGCCGCCCAACCACATACAAATCAATGACTACTAGAAACGCACCACGCTCCACCCACCCCACTTCACGCCCAGCAATAATTGTTACCCCCACAACTGCAACTAAATCCAAAGAGGAAGCGGTCACAGCACTCCGAAAATCGATTAACTTCCGCGAAGCCAAATATGCACCTGCAAGAGTACAATCCATCTCCAAGGGAAAATTGAGGGTCGAGTTCGACTCTGCGGAGCAGCGGGATGATGCCCTCAATCGCTTGCGTACGGCAAAGTGCGTAAGTGCTGAACCCGCCCGCCGGCTCATGCCCATGATAATTTTGAAGGGCGTCACCTGCGATGTCCCCGCGGAGGAACTCCCCTCAATCATCCGCCAGCAGAACCCAGACATCATCAGCGACGACTCTGACCTACATCTACGCTTCAAGCGGAACAACAGGAACCCAGCACTCTACAATGCCGTACTTACAGCGAGTCCGAGTGCATGGCGCCGGATCACGGAATTGGGGAGAGTCTGTGTGGAACACCAGCGCGTTCACGCGGAGGATTTCTCCCCGTTCCTCCAGTGCTTCCGGTGCCTGCAATTCGGGCACACAAAAGCCAAATGCGCCGCCGCCAGTGCAGCCTGTGCCCTCTGCGCCTCACTGGAACACACAACTGACTGCTGCTCCAACAAAGAGAATCAAGAAAAACCTAAATGCTTAAATTGTCTAAATCACAACACCAGGTTCGGCTCCAAAATCGACGTGAGCCACAAAGCGACCGCACAATCATGCCCAAGAATTAAATCCATGAGGGAGAGGATAGGGCAGCGGGTAGACTACGGCCCTACATCCGGTTCCCTCAGAACATAATCCACCATGTCCTTGTGCTCATCACTCACGTCGGCTCTTGGAGCCGAAACCTGGATAATCACACATTATATAATCGATCATTGTTAACTTTCACTAAATCATGTGTAATTACTTTTGTCTCATCACTATTATTGTATACATTTCATTTTTACTTAATTTCTAATCATTTTTTTTCCTTTCGCCTTTTGCAAAATTTTATTACTGTAAACTAAATCACTTTGTGTCTTGCATCTAAAGGATGCATAATTGTAAAACATCTAAACCAAAATTGTAACTATATATATATATTGTAACTTTAATTTTATATTTACCATTGTAATAAAGAACCCCTAGTATACAAACCAAATAATACTATGCGACCTCACATACCACTCACCACACGTACTCACACCAATCACTCCTCTACTATACCAGGGGGACCGACGAGGGGCGGATGGAAGGATTGCTATGCGGAAGTCCTGCCCCTCCGGAAGAGCCCCCTACACCTACACTATTGCCGACAGAGGGCGGGTCATCGTATCAAATCGCGAGACCTTACCCCTCTGTCGGCATACCTCACCCCACGCAAACACACATTACTTCAAACAGCGAAATATATACACTCTCCTACAGCGATACACTGGCAGAGAAAAAAAAAAAAAAAAAAAAAAAAAAAAAAAAAAAAAAAAAAAAAAAAAAAAAAAAAACCTAACCTAACCTAACCTAACCTAACCTAACCTAACCTAACCTAACCTAACCTAACCTAACCTAACCTAACCTAACCTAACCTAACCTAACCTAACCTAACCTAACCTAACCTAACCTAACCTAACCTAACCTAACCTAACCTAACCTAACCTAACCTAACCTAACCTAACCTAACCTAACCTAACCTAACCTAACCTAACCTAACCTAACCTAACCTAACCTAACCTAACCTAACCTAACCTAACCTAACCTAACCTAACCTAACCTAACCTAACCTAACCTAACCTAACCTAACCAGTCGCAGCGCGAACGCCGTACCGCGCGCATCACTTTTAAGCCGCTCCGCGTTCAAAAAATCCGAAAAATAGGTTTTATGTGCGAAAATTACTAGTGTGATACACCAAAATGTGCGCGCTGTGACCCTCTATGTGTGTCAAAAAGAATTTTTAAAATCGGACAACAATAGACAAAGTTATCAAAGAAAAACAATTTGTGAAAATTTCCCCGAGTGACTCAAGTGACTATATCTCCGTAGAACGATCTTTTACATATAGTTTTTGGACTGCAGTTCGAAGCCTAACACTCTTCCCCTCCCCTGTGCAAAATTATAGAATTTTCCCGTGAGTACTTTTGAAGATATCGAACAGTGAAGTGCGCCATACCCGGTTTTTCAAAGTTAAAGACAGTTTTTCTTCCATATCTTCCTCCGCCGCCCTGCTAGAATTGATCCTGGACCCCACAGTGGTAGCCCAGTGCCAGGACTACATTGTCCACCATAGTGTACAATTCTAGCACTCATACTTCTCCATTGAGCGGTGCTTTCACCCTCAAAATTCATACCTCTACTTTGGAGGGCTCTCCCGCTCTCAGGAGTTGAGATCCTGGGCCTGCAAATACACTAGAAGAAGCGCCAGTTCATCACGAATCCTTGGACACCAATTTCACCACCACCGGACAACGGGAAGTGCCTTAAATCCACCAGGACACAAAGTGAGTTTTGAGCCGTACATTCACCAAGTGATAACTCAGTGACCTTCGGACCTGGAGACCCGGAACCAGTTCCCAAATCATTTTTTGGGGACCCCCAGCCTACACACCAAGAACCAGCCAAGTAGACCCAGAGACAAAAAAGTCATTTTCAAAATCACCAGAAGAAGGTCACATCAGCAAAGCATACAGGTACGAAGTCTGTCTGACAGAATAATCTGGTAGAGGATAACCTCCCGGATCTATCGACACCACTCACGACCTGATCGGAGCAATAGCGGCTGATTGAGCGAGGTTTTCCTTTCTTCGTCCCACTCTCTTAACATCCTTTTTAATTCCGTATTCATAAACTAACACTATCTTAACTTTAAAATCTGTAAGTTGTAAAATTTTAAAATTCCGTATTCATAATATATATTTAATCTACTTCTAAAATCTTATATTTATTTACTTGATCATTGGTCACTTATTTCAGACCAATGAATATTTATCTATCACTCTATTGGTAATTGCCGTACAACCCACTTATATTTATCTCACATCTCATTGGCCCTCCGCCAAAACAGACTCCTCCCACCTAACTTAAACTCCGCCCCTTTCACACTAAACTCCGCCCACTTAGTCCCTAAACCCCGCCCACTTTTGTTGGCTCCTCCCACTTTTTCCGTGTTAGCCCCGCCCACTCCAAGTTAAGTCCCGCCCCCTTTTACTTAGGCCCCGCCCACTTTTTCCCGGACTTAGCTGATTTAGTCTCCCCTACCCCCCGCTGCACCTTTCACCAAACCCCTCCCAAACGTCATCCCACGAAACCTTCCCCCCCCCCCCTCCCCGCAATCTTACCTCACCCCCTCTGACCCTATCTCCGTCGTTCCTGGTCCTAGACCCCCTGAGTTTGGGTTCTTTGGAACCGGCTCGGGAAGGCCTAGCGATTGGCTCCGGCGGAATCCCGGAATTCCCCCCCACAGTCCCTTCCCCACTCCCCTAATCCTATCTCCGTCGTTTCCGGTCCTGGACCCCCCGAGTTTGGGTTCGTTAGAACCGGCTCGGGAAGGCCTAGCGACTAGCGATTGGCTCCGGCGGAATCCCGGAATTCCCCCCCACATTCCCTTCCTCACCTCCCTAATCCTATCTCCGTCGTCTCCGGTCCTGGACCCCCTGAGTTTGGGTTCGTTAGAACCGGCTCGGGAAGGCCTAGCGACTGGTCCCGTCGGAATTCCCAAATTCCCCCCCTCCCCCCACATAAACCCTAATCCTAACATACAAACCGCTCATGAACAACAATGGCGGAGGAGGAGGTACATTATGATTACCCGCCTAATTTCATCAAGCTGGTGAAACACAGCGATGAATACCCAGCATTCCCTGTAACCAGAGCCTTCCTTGGAGACATGATGGAACAATACTGCTTACAACTCATGGAAACCGTAAAACCGAAGAGCGTTAAAAAGGAGGGCAAGAACATGATTTTAAGCATCGCCCACCAACTGCTACAATTTTCCGAAGCAATTCAAGACGAACAGAAATACCCCCACATCACCTACCCAACCGGCCCGGAAAAAGAGACAACATCCTCCACCGTAAACAACAACCTCAAGGAAGATATACTCAGCTGTGTCAAACAGGAACTCGCCAACCACCTCTCCGCCGTCAATTCAATAAAGGAAGAACTCATAGCGCTACAGAAGGAACAAACCAAATCCACCTACGCCGCAGTTGCCTCCGCTACCGCTTCAGCCATCGCCCCCTCAACCTTCAACCGCCCGGCCACCAACAAACTCGCACCATCCAGAAGCGTACCACACTCCAACCCCGTTATCTCACGCCCTGCAATGATCGTAACCCCCACAACCGCGGCTAAAACCAAAGAAGAAGCAGTCACGGCACTCCGGAAATCAATATCCTTCCGCGAAGCAAAATATGCACCCGCCAACGTGAAGACCATCTCCAAAGGGAAACTGAGGGTCGAGTTCGACACTGTCGAACAGCGGGACGACGCCCTCAATCGCCTGCGGACGGCGGAACGCGTCACCGCCGAACCCGCCCGCCGGCTCAGTCCGCTGATAATTTTGAAGGGCGTCACCTGCGACGTTCCGGCGGAAGAACTCCCCTCCATCATTAAAACACAAAACCCGGAATTGGAACCCCTAATCAAAGATGACACCGACCTCCTCCTGCGCTTCAAGCGCAATAATAGAAACCCAGCGCTTTACAACGCGGTGCTGCAAGCGAGCCCGAGCGTCTGGCGCCGGATCACGGAGATGGGGCGAGTCTGCGTGGACTACATGCGGGTCCACGCTGCAGACTTCTCCCCGTTCCTTCAGTGCTTCCGGTGTCTGCAATTTGGGCACACCAAAGCAAAGTGCTCCGCCACCAGCCAAGCCTGCGGACATTGCGCCTCACCACTTCACACCGTCGCCGACTGCCCCTCCAAGGAAGACAAGACCAAATCCAAATGCGCCAACTGTGAAGCTCATAACAACAGATTCGGATCCAAACTCGACACGGGCCACAGAGCAACATCTCCCACATGCCCGAGACTCATTTCCATGAGGGAGAGGATCGGTCAAAGGATCGATTACGGCCCTTAGTCCTCTCCTCTCTCCCCCGAAACCATGAGTCAATCTCTACCAGTCATACCCGTGTCGGATTTGGACTCCGAAAATCGAGAAACAAATTGTACATATAGTAATCCAAAATTTTCTTATTTTATATAATTGTTAGATTAAGGTAAATTAGTAGCATAACCAGTAAAAGATCGTTATATTTTTACAAATTTTTATACTCTTTCAACAATTAATCTTTTTGTGACTCATTTTTATTGTATCTCATTTTATTTGTACACCAAAACTTTTAATTTGTAATCAACATCGAATCTATTGTATACAATCTAACTTCTTTTAGTGTATCACTTAACAAAAACTTTGTAACCCTAGATATAAGTAAATAAAGTTACACCACGACAACCACTCTAGCGACCACACATTTATCTCACCACACATACTCACACAGCACACTCCCTTACTTACCCAGGGGGGCCGACGAGGGGCGGACGGAAGGGTTGCTACGCGGAAGTCCTGCCTCTCCGGAAGATCCCCCTACACCTACACTACCCCGGCAGAGGGCGGGCCATCGTATCAAATCGCGAGACCTTACCCCTCTGCCGGGACCGCACCCCCCACTATCAATCACCACATTTAACAGCGATATAATACAACACCCCTACAGCAAAACACAGGCAGATAAAAAAAAAAAAAAAAAAAAAAAAAAAACCTAACCTAACCTAACCTAACCTAACCTAACCTAACCTAACCTAACCTAACCTAACCTAACCTAACCTAACCTAACCTAACCTAACCTAACCTAACCTAACCTAACCTAACCTAACCTAACCTAACCTAACCTAACCTAACCTAACCTAACCTAACCTAACCTAACCTAACCTAACCTAACCTAACCTAACCTAACCTAACCTAACCTAACCTAACCTAACCTAACCTAACCTAACCTAACCTAACCTAACCTAACCTAACCTAACCTAACCTAACCTAACCTAACCTAACCTAACCTAACCTAACCTAACCTAACCTTTTTTTTTTTTTTTTTTTGGTATCGGGTTGGAAAATCCTCATGGACATCCTCCGCCCGGGGGAGGCGCGGAGGGGACTGTCAGACTCTTACTGACTAAAAACCAACCCGTGTTCCTCAAGTACCCGAGTGTCGGAGGGTCGGGTATCGCCGAAGCATTCGTCGCAACCCCCCGACGGGTATTGGCCCGCCATAGTCGGGCGGGCCCCGTCACCCACTGCGGCCGTCACCCCGGCCGCAGGACTCCACTACGAGGCGCGCGCGGAACACGACGCCGCCGCCTCAAGGCCTGCTGCTGGTCGGACGACAAGACGCCCCGAGTCTGTCGTCCGCAGGCCGCGCCCTACGGTGGCCGGAAATCTGCCACCCTACGACGCCCAGTGCGTCTGCTGCGGGAGGGGAGAGAGGAGGCAGCCTCTCTCTCCCTTTCCGCCACCTCCTTTGCGAGCATAACGGCCTCGCAGAAGGTGGCGACAGCTCTCCACCCTGACTTGCTCCCGACCATGGTTGAAACAATGGCCGGAAGCGAGAGGTTTCCCGCAGCACCTACGGCCGCGACCAAGTCACGGCGCTGCTCAGCCCAAGCTGGGCACTCCGCCAACGTGTGCAACGCCGTATCGTCGCGGCAATCTCCACAATGGTGGCACTGGGACGTCGGCTCCCGGCCTAGTCGACACAGGTACTTCCCGAAACACCCATGTCCGGTAAGCACCTGCGTCAGCCGGAAGCTTAGGGCGCCGTGGCTCCTGTTGAGCCACTCCTCAAGTATGGGCCTTACCGCCGCTACAGCGGCGTGCCCCGCCGTGGGTAGCGCTAAGCGCATCTTCCACTCCGCCACTAGGACCTGGCGGAGCTGTGCCCTGCGTGCCTCTACCTCTCGAGGCACGGGGCGCTCGCCCCTCTCGACCGCTTCCACACGCCACCAATAGAGCGACGTGAGGAGCCTTGCGTCGAGGTCCCAGGGCGAGGATCCGGCTAGGAGGCTCGCTGCCTCAAAGGAGATCGTACGGTATCCCCTTATGACCCTGACGGCCATCGCGCGTTGCGGCCTTCGCAGCGCGGCGACGTTACGGGCCGTCAGGGAGTCCGCCCACACTGGCGCGGCGTATAGCGCCATCGACCGTACGACCCCCATGTAGAGCCTCCGGCAGGAGGAGTTGGGCCCCCCCAGGTTGGGCAGCAGGCGCGAGAGCGCCGAAGCGGCGCCCATCAACCGGGGGGCGAGCCGTGTAAAGTGCGGCCCGAAGTTCCACCGACTGTCGAGGACGAGTCCAAGGTACTTCATCGTCGACTCGACAGCGATGGAGACCCCTCCTACGATTATGCTGGACCCCGGAGGCGGCTTCGTCCTCGGCCCGTGAAAACACAGAGCTTCGGACTTGTGCAATGCCACCTCTAAGCCCAGCCGCCGGATCCTACCCACGACGTGCGCGACACCAGCAGTCGCGCGTATGGCCGCCTGCCGGTACGACTTTCCACGCGCTGTAACAAGCGTATCGTCGGCGTAACAAATGACGCCGACGCCGTGGATAAGCGCACCGCGCAGAGCCCAGTCGTACCCCACGTTCCACAGGAGCGGCCCCAACACCGATCCCTGCGGAACGCCGCACGACGTCTCTCGCCGACACCACTCTTCTCGACCCGGGTACACCACCGATCTTTCCGACAAATAGGCCCCGACAATGCGTTGGAGGTAGCGCGGCACCCCGTGATACAGGAGTGCCTCTCGGATGACATTCCAGGGCAAGGTGTTGAAAGCGTTGGCGATGTCGAGCGACACCGCCAAGACCACCTCACCCCGGGCGACTGCCTCCTCCGCGAGGACCCTCACGCGCATGATGGCATCCACCGTGGAGCGCCCCTGGCGGAAACCAAATTGGTTGTCCGCCAAATCCGGACCCACCCTGGTCATGTGCTGGACGAGGCGACTAGCGATAATCCGCTCGAAGATCTTACACACCTCGTCCAGCAACACGATTGGCCTGTAAGCAGATGGTGAGTCTGCGGGGCGCCCCTCCTTCTTGAGCAGGACCAGCTTTCCGGTCTTCCACCGGCTTGGAAACTGGCCCCGCTCCAAACATGCGCTCAAGAGCCCCGCTAGTCGGGGCCAGAGAGCCTCCATGGCCAGGACCCATGCACGGCCTGGAATGCCGTCGGGCCCTGGGGCGGTGTTCTTGATGCGAGCCACCGCCACTCTCAAATCTACCCGGGTCACTTCGGGCACGTCGTCGTCAATGTCGTCTTCCGCGTCGGGCACATTGCGAGGCGGAACCATAGCCGGTGGTGTGTGCTCCGGTCTCGTAGGAAACAACGCACACACCACCTCCTCCAGCAGCTGCGGCTGGAGACTCCGGGACAGTGGGGGAGCCCGTTGGCGCAACTTGCCCCGCACCATAAGGTAGGGGCGTCCCCACGGCTCTCGGTCCAGAGTCTCCAGCAGCTCCTCGTTGGCCTGGGCCTTTGCCCGGACAATGGCCAGCTGGAGGGCGCTCTTCGCTTCTCTGTAGCGGTTGTATAGTTCCGCCTCTTCCTGTTCGGCCGCCGCTGTAAAGGGGCGGCGGCGTCTTCTCCTTCGGCACCTAGCGTACCGGCGTCGCATATGCACACAAGAGATGCGCAGCTGCGCAATCGACTGCGACCACCAGTACACTTGGCGCCTGGATGGTAACGGCCGGACTCGGGGCATGCCAGCGTCGCAGATGTGCGACATGCTCTCCCGGAACCACTCCGCCTCCTCGTCGATGTTGGAAGGCCTGTCTGGAGAGTCCAGCCAGGCCTTGACGATTGAGGCATCCAGGAGAGCCTCCCTGTCCAGCCGCTTCAGTGCCCAACGCGGGCCGTCTCCAACGCCCATCGGGGCCGCTTGGACCGGCCCAACCGAGGTCTGGGCGGAGACGCTAAATCGAATATACCGATGATCAGACAGCGTCTCCACCCCCTCCAGGACGTGCCAGTCCTGGACGGTGCGCGCGAGAGCGGGGCTAGCGAACGACAGGTCCACTATCGACCCACCCCGCATCCGCACGCACGTCTGCACGGAACCCCGGTTCAGGAGAAGCAGGCCCTGCTCGACCGCCCACTCCTCCACTAACTCGCCCCGCGCGTCCGTAGCCGGGGAACCCCAAGCCGTAGATTTGGCGTTGAAGTCCCCCAGGACGATCACGGGACGAGGACGGCTACGACTGACGACCGTGCCCAACTCCAAAATAATGTCCTCCATGTCGGCGAGAGAAAGGCTGGGGGCGAAATACACCCCCGCGACCATAATATTCCCCCAAACTGCCGCGACATAGCCCCGCCCTCGGGTGACGGCCTCAAAGGGAAGGGTGTCGGCGGCAGACCTCAAGAGCAGTGCCACCGAGCGGTTCGTGTCGCACACCCAGTCATCCCTGGGTGGCACGAAATACGGCTCGGCGACAACTGCCACATCGATCGACCACTGCGCCATGCTCTGGAGCAAGAGATCCTGAGCCCTGGCGCAGTGGTTTATGTTGGCTTGGAGGAGACGACGTAGGGCCATTATTGTGTGTCCATGGCCGTTGTCTCCTCCCCAGCCCTCGGCGGATGTTCTGCCGCAACCGGTGGGTGAACCGGCTGCGAGGAGCTGGTTGCCTTCTTTGTCGAATCCTTGACGTTAGCCGGTGGATGACCCGGCTGTCTCCTGGCATTATTTTTCTTGGGCCTGACGCAGGCCTTTGACCCGGTCCGATGGTCGGCTGGCTTGCCAGATGCCGCACAGATGATGCAGTGCGGCGTGGCAGTGCAGGTGCCAGCCTTGTGACCGGGCTGACCGCAGCGGAAGCATAATTGGCTGCGGTCTACCCCAGCGGTGCACCGTGCCCCCGCATGCCCTTCTTCTAGACATCGGTAGCACCGATAGGGCTTGGGCGCCAGGAGCGTGACCTGCGCCGAGACCCATCCCACCAGAAGCCGTTTACCAGCGATCTTTTTGGCCGCCGCTACGGGACAGCTGACAAAAATTGTCCCGAGGCCGGAGACAGCCCGGCGTATCGTGCCCGCCTTGACTTGATCCGGCGGGCATCCTCCGGCCTTGGAGATGGCAGCGGCGACCTCTTCCTCCGTGACGGAATCGTCCAGGCCCGAAATGCGCAGATCTGCGCACTTGGTTGGCCTGGACACTCTAACGTCATCCGAGCCTAGAGACGCCCTGAGTTTATCGGCCAGGGCGTCTGCTTTGGGACCGCTAGTGGCTCCCGATACTTCGAGTAGGCGACCGCCGGTAGCAGTGCTCTTGCACCTGATACCCGTAATGCCAAGATCACTCAACGAAATTTCGGCTTTCGCCTTTGCGAGGATCCTGGCATATGTGAGGCCCCGCTCCTCCGCCCCTGGCTGCAGTGTGAGGACCACAGCTGTAGAGCGGGGGGTACTGAGTCTTGCGGTCTGGCGCTTGGCCGCCGCTTGGTCTTTCTGGGCCTGCTTCCTAGCCCGCTGGCGCGCCTTTTTAGAAGTTTTGGCGGCGCCCGCAACCGTCCACTCCGCCTCAGGTCTAGTGGCGGGTTCGCGCGTCACTGGCCTAGCAGTTTGCGCAGGCGGACCAGCCGTAGCACCTGCCTTTTTGGCCACTTTCGCCTCCTCCTTTTTCGACTGCCTATTTGAGGCGGCAGTTGGCACAGTCCTCTTCTGTGTAACGGCAGCCGCTTGTGCCGGTTGGGCGGCACGGGGCGCTGCGGTTTGGGCCGCATACGTCGGCGCTAGAGTGCTGCGGTGGTCTGCAGCTAGAGGGGGACGCAGGATCTTCCCCTCAAGCACCGAAAACCGCGCGTTGAAACTCGCCATCTCCTGCCGGATCAGGCGAGTCAACTCCGTCTCCTGCGACGGCAGCTGCGGTTGCGGTTGTGGCGTTTCATCCGGAAGGCCCACCTCCCGCCTAAGGTGCTCGCGGCGGAAGTTGGCCATCTCCGCCTTGAGCTCCTCGTGCTCCCTGCGGAGCTCCGCCATTTGCGCTGCGAGCTTTTTATTCTGGGCCCGCAGCAGCGCCGTCTCTTCAGTAGTGGTGCGGGTCAGAAGCACCTGGGCACTTTCAATGATGGAAGTCGTGGCCTCTTTCAGCGCCTTCTGGCTGCAGCCGCTAAGGCCCTTGGAGACCTTGCTCACCCTTTTTATGGCTGCAACCGCGTCAGCCACTCTTTGGTTTAAGTCGGAGGCAGGGAGCTCTTCTGCCTCGACTTCCATCTCAGAGACGGCAGACGACGACTCCAACAGGCGGGTGACTCTCCCTTCCGTCACCCTTTTCGTCAGAGCCGCAATCTGCCGCTCGTCCTCCTCCAATTTTTCGGCGGCCGCTGCGGCCTTCATAGCAGCCGCAGCTTCGCGCCTGGATAGGCCGATACCAGCATATTTGCCGGTAGTAACGGGCCTACCTCGCCCTCCTTTTTTGGCACCGACCTTGCGGGCCGGCACCGCCGTGTCGCTCAGGGCCGAGTCCGACCCTGAGTCTGCGACCTCTCTCGGCCGTTTGCGCAAACGTTTTGAGTCCATGCTCACACCGCTCAACACACTCATCACGCTGGATGCACTGTCGGAGTCCGACAGCACGCCCATACGCTCAATAAGTACCAAAGGTACTTTATCTCCCACTACGTCATTTTCAGGTTTTGTTTTTAAAAGGTTATCCATTTTGAATCCCACGAGTATGGGGGAAAAGAAGGTCCACCCAGGCAGTGCCCCCTGTACCTGGGTAAGCCTAGCGTAACCCGTCAGAGGGTCGGCCGGTACTCTAACGGGGGTCGCACTAGAGACTGAACTTCCCATCAGCCATGCATCCCCTCGCGGTGCGCCGCCGCTTGGGATTCGGGGTACTTTTTATAGAGGCATCCTCCCTCGCGGTCCGGGCGTTTAAGCCAGGACCCTCGGTCCGGTGGGAATGCGAGACATGACCACAAACTTCACAACCGGATTACGATATGCGACGGTGACCGTGAGAGGGACACTCCCACAGCCCGCCCGGCGGCGGGGTAAGCGCCCACCGAGCCCGCCGAAACCTCCGGGACAGAACCGGAGGGTGGCCCAGAGATGGGCCCCACCTAAAATGAACGACAGATGGAGGCGGCCGCCACAAAAGACAACGACCGCCAAACCCCCTGCCCTGCCCGTCGGATATTTGCCGTCGGCCATTGAAGTTGCAAAATCGCAACTTCGATGACCCACGTTGCCCAGGGTGCACCACGTGGAGGTTCCCGACATAGCACCCCAACCTAACCTAACCTAACCTAACCTAACCTAACCTAACCTAACCTAACCTAACCTAACCTAACCTAACCTAACCTAACCTAACCTAACCTAACCTAACCTAACCAGTCGCAGCGCGAACGCCGCACCGCGCGCATCACTTTTAAGCCGCTCCGCGATCAAAAAATCGAAAAAATAGGTTTTATGTGCAAAAGTAACAAGTGTGATACACCAAAACGTGCGGGCTGCGACCCCGGTTGTGACCCAAAAAGAATTTTCGAAATCGTGCGAAAGTTGGGAAAGTTATTGACAAAAAACAAATTGTGAAAAATTTCATCAGTAACAAAAGTGACTTTAACTCAGCGAAACGATCTGTAACGTACCATTTTCAAACTGCAGTTCGGTGCAGGACCCTCTAGTGCATCCCTGTGCCAAGTTTAAGAATTTTCCCATGAGTAGTTTCCTAGTTAAAAACCAGAAAAGTGCCAAAAACCGGTCAAATCAGTGAAATTTACAGTTTTTCCCCCATATCTCCCCAGAACGATCTGTTACCCCTACTTTTCTGACCCCACAACTGCTGCCCTACCTCAGGGCTACAAGGTTCTCAAAATCCCACCTTCCTATCTTCAAGAACTTTCACATGAGCGGTGCTTTCATCCCGGAAATCAAACATCCGACTTTGGAGGGCTCCCCTGCTTCTGAGAGTGGGAATCTGGACTTGCTGGTTGTGCTGGCAGTTGCCCCAACTCTTCCCGCATCCGACGACACCTGGATCTCCACAATCGGACCACGGCAAGTTCTCCAAAAGTGACAGGACACTAAGCAAGGTTTGTGCGCCATATTCAATCAGTGCTAACTCGGTGACCTTGGACCTTAAACACCTGGAACCAAGCTGGAAGACATTTTTTGGATGCCCCCAAGGTGCCTACCGAAAATCACCCTGATCGGCTGAAGAACATAAAAGCTGATTCTGGAAATTCTTCTAAAAGGTCATATCTCCAAGGTCTATGAATACGAAGTCTGTCTAGGATAAAAATTAGATAGAGGATCACTCCCCGCATCTCCTGACACCACTCCCATCAAAATCCGTCCAGAAACAGCGATTTGAGCGAGGGTCAAACTTATTTCATAGAAAGTTATAAAACAGTAAATTAGCTCCATTTTAAATTCTTATTCATAGTATTATATATAACTTCAACTTTAAAATTGGGAAATTGTAAATTTTAAATCAGTATTCATAATATATATTTAATTTACTTTTAAAACTTAATATTTATTTACTTGGTCATTGGTCACTTACTTCAGGCCAATGAATATTTATCTATCACTCTATTGGTAAACTCAGCCCAACCCATTTTATTTATCTCTCATCTCATTGGCCCTCTGCCAAATTAGACTCCGCCCACTTTGTATAAACTCCTCCCACTTTTTCCGTTTTAGCCCCGCCCACTCCAAGTTAAGTCCCGCCCCCTTTTACCTTGGCCCCGCCCACTTTTTCCCGGACTTAGCCATTTCTGTCTCCTCTACCCCCCGCTGCCCTTCTCGCCAAACCCCTCCCAAACGTCACCCCACGAAACCTTCCCCCCCTCCCCCCCTCCCCTCATACTTACCTCACCCCCGCTAACCCTATCTCCGCCGTTTCTGGTCCTAGACCTCCTGAGTTTGGGTTCGTTAGAACCGGCTCGGGAAGGCCTAGCGATTGGCCCCGGCGGAATCCCGGAATTCCCTCCACATTCCCTTCCCCACCCCCCCAAACCCTATCTCCGCCGATACCGGTCCTAGACCCCCCGAGTTTGGGTTCGTTAGAACCGGCTCGGGAAGGTCTAGCGATTGGCCCCGGTGGAATCCCGGAATTCCCCCCATATTCCCTTCCTTACCCCCCCAAACCCTATCTCCGCCGTTACCGGTCCTAGACCCCTTGAGTTTGGGTTCGTTAGAACCGGCTTGGGAAGGCCTAGCGAACGGTCTCGGCGGAATCCCCAAATTCCCCCCCCACTTCCCCTCCTAACACTAAAACCTAACAACGACTCAACCTATGCCCAAAAATGGACGAGTCCCGCTATCCTGACAACTTTCCATTCATCGAGATACCCTTCTCACACCTCGAAGAGGAGGTATACCCCATAGACAGGGAAAAACTTGGAGATACACTTGAAACATATGGCCAAATGCTGCGAGAAGTAGTCAGCGAAAAAAGCGTGAAAAAGGAGGGCAAGCAACTTATTCGCTGCATTGCGGCACAAATTGAATCACTCGGAGCCTCCCTTATCAATGATGAAGACGTCCCGCAGGTAATCACCAACAACGGCCCCCCGACAGCAACCCAAGGAAATAACTCCAACAGTAATGACCTCAAACAAGACATCCTTCAATGCGTCAAGAAGGAATTAGCGAACCACCTCACTGCCGTCAACAGCATCAAGGAGGAAATAGCTGCGCTGCAAAGGGAGCAGGTGAAATCCACCTATGCTGCAGTCGCCTCCGCTGCCGCATCAGCCATCGCCCCCCCCGCTTCTCATCGCCCGGCTACAAGCAAAACCGCACCCTCAAGAAACTCACCACTCTCCACTACTCCTACATCACGCCCCGCTATCATCGTGACACCCAACTCCGTAACCAAAACCAAGGAGGAAGCAGTAACCCTACTCAGAAAATCCATTTCATTCCGCGAAGCCAAATACGCACCCGCAAGAGTGCAAACTATTTCCCATGGAAAACTGAGGGTCGAGTTCGACTCCGAGGAGCAACGGGACGACGCCCTCAATCGCCTGCGAGCGGCAAAGTCCGTGAGGGCAGAACCCGCTCGCCGGCTCATGCCCATGATAATATTGAAGGGCGTCACCTGTGACGTCCCCGCGGAGGAACTCCCCTCAATTATCAAACACCAAAACCCGGACATCGAAGAACTAATCCAGGACGAGTCGGATCTCTGTCTTCGTTTCAAGAGAAACAACAGAAACCCAGCACTCTACAACGCCGTTTTGCAAGTGTGCCCGAGTGCATGGCGCCGAATCACGGAACTGGGGCGGGTCTGCGTGGACCACCAGCGGGTCCATGCCGAGGATTTCTCCCCATTCCTCCAGTGTTTCCGGTGCCTGCAATTCGGACACACCAAGAACAAATGCGCCGCCACCAGCGTAGCCTGCGCCCACTGTGCCTCCCAGCAACACACAGCCGATAACTGCCCCAACAAGGAGAACCAGAACAAGCCGAAATGCTACAACTGCGAAAACCATAACACCAGGTTCGGCTCCAAAATCGACGTGAGTCACAAAGCGACCGCAAATTCGTGTCCGCGCATCAAATCCATGAGGGAGAGGATAGGGCAGCGGGTCGATTACGGCCCTCCTCCCGGTCCCTTCAGGACATAACACGCGCAGCATTTTTGAACTCACCACTCGCGTCGGATCTTGGAGCCTAACCTGGAAAATCAAACCATATAATAGATTTTTAATATACCACAAATAATTGATCATTGTTAACTCTCTTTCGAATCATGTGTAAACTTTACTTTATTCTTTTATATACCTATTATACTCTTTATCTATTTACATCTAAGCCAATTGTTTTATATCCGCTTTTTGCAATCAACATCAGTGTGTACTTAATTATTAACGTGTGCCGCATCCAAGTGATGCAAATTGTATAACTTTGACAGCCATTTTCTATAGTTTGTATCTTGTATTTTACTTATATCTCTTTTATATATACTTTTTAATAAAGAACCCTTTGTATACAACAACCAACAATACTATGCGACCTCACATACAACTCACTACACTTACTCACACCAATCACTCCTCTACTACTCCAGGGGGGCCGACGAGGGGCGGATGGAAGGATTGCTATGCGGAAGTCCTGCCCCTCCGGAAGATCCCCCTACACCTACACTATTGCCGACAGGGGGCGGGTCATCGTATCAAATCGCGAGACCTTACCCCTCTGTCGGCATACCTCACCCCACGCAAACACACATTACACTTAACAGCGAAATATATACACTCTCCTACAGCGATACACAGGCAGAAGAAAAAAAAAAAAAAAAAAAAAAAAAAAAACCTAACCTAACCTAACCTAACCTAACCTAACCTAACCTAACCTAACCTAACCTAACCTAACCTAACCTTTTTTTTTTTTTTTGGTATCGGGTTGGAAAATCCTCATGGACATCCTCCGCCCGGGGGAGGCGCGGAGGGGACTGTCAGACTCTTACTGACTAAAAACCAACCCGTGTTCCTCATGTACCCGTGTGTCGGAGGGTCGGGTATCGCCTGAAGCATTCGTCGCAACCCCCCGACGGGTATTGGCCCGCCATAGTCGGGCGGGCCCCGTCACCCACTGCGGCCGTCACCCCGGCCGCAGGACTCCACTACGAGGCGCGCGCGGAACACGACGCCGCCGCCTCAAGGCCTGCTGCTGGTCGGACGGTAAGACGCCCCGAGTCTGCCGTCCACAGGCCGCGCCCTACGGTGGCCGAAAATCTGCCACCCTACGACGCCCAGTGCGTCTGCTGCGGGAGGGGAGAGAGGAGGCAGCCTCTCTCTCCCTTTCCGCCACCTCCTTTGCGAGCATAACGGCCTCGCAGAAGGTGGCGACAGCTCTCCACCCTGACTTGCTTCCGACCATGGTTGAAACAATGGCCGGAAGCGAGAGGTTTCCCGCAGCACCTACGGCCGCGACCAAATCACGGCGCTGCTCAGCCCAAGCTGGGCACTCCGCCAACGTGTGCAACGCCGTATCGTCGCGGCGATCACCACAATGGTGGCACTGGGACGTCGGCTCCCGGCCTAGTCGACACAGGTACTTCCCGAAACATCCATGTCCGGTAAGCACCTGCGTCAGCCGGAAGCTTAGGGCGCCGTGGCTCCTATTGAGCCACTCCTCAAGTATGGGCCTTACCGCCGCTACAGCGGCGTGCCCCGCCGTGGGTAGCGCTAAGCGCATCTTCCACTCCGCCACTAGGACCTGGCGGAGCTGTGCCCTGCGTGCCTCTACCTCTCGAGGCACGGGGCGCTCGCCCCTCTCGACCGCCTCCACACGCCACCAATAGAGCGACGTGAGGAGCCTTGCGTCGAGGTCCCAGGGCGAGGATCCGGCTAGGAGGCTCGCTGCCTCAAAGGAGATCGTACGGTATCCCCTTATGACCCTGACGGCCATCGCGCGTTGCGGCCTTCGCAGCGCGGCGACGTTACGGGCCGTCAGGGAGTCCGCCCACACTGGCGCGGCGTATAGCGCCATCGACCGTACGACCCCCATGTAGAGCCTCCGGCAGGAGGAGTTGGGCCCCCCCAGGTTGGGCAGCAGGCGCGAGAGCGCAGAAGCGGCGCCCATCAACCGGGGGGCGAGCCGTGTAAAGTGCGGCCCGAAATTCCACCGACTGTCGAGGACGAGTCCAAGGTACTTCATCGTCGACTCGACAGCGATGGAGACTCCTCCTACGATTATGCTGGACCCCGGAGGCGGCTTCGTCCTCGGCCCATGAAAACAGAGGGCCTCCGACTTGTGCAATGCCACCTCTAAGCCCAGCCGCCGGATCCTACCCACGACGTGCGCGACACCAGCAGTCGCGCGTATGGCCGCCTGCCGGTACGACTTTCCACGCGCTGTGACAAGCGTATCGTCGGCGTAACAAATGACGCCGACGCCGTGGATAAGCGCACCGCGCAGAGCCCAGTCGTACCCCACGTTCCACAGGAGCGGCCCCAACACCGATCCCTGCGGAACGCCGCACGACGTCTCTCGCCGACACCACTCCTCTCGACCCGGGTACACCACCGATCTTTCCGACAAATAGGCCCCGACAATGCGTTGGAGGTAGCGCGGCACCCCGTGGTACCGGAGTGCCTCTCGGATGACATTCCAGGGCAAGGTGTTGAAGGCGTTGGCGATGTCGAGCGACACCGCCAAGACCACCTCACCCCGGGCGACTGCCTCCTCCGCGAGGACCCTCACGCGCATGATGGCATCCACCGTGGAGCGCCCCTGGCGGAAACCAAATTGGTTGTCCGCCAAATCCGGGCCCACCCTGGTTATGTGCTGGACGAGGCGGCTAGCGATGATTCGCTCGAAAATCTTGCACACCTCGTCCAGCAACACGATGGGCCTGTACGCAGACGGCGAGTCTGCGGGGCGCCCCTCCTTCTTGAGCAGGACCAGCTTTCCGGTCTTCCACCGGCTTGGAAACTGGCCCCGCTCCAAACATGCGCTCAAGAGCCCCGCTAGTCGGGGCCAGAGAGCCTCCATGGCCAGGACCCATGCACGGCCTGGAATGCCGTCGGGTCCTGGGGCGGTGTTCTTGATGCGAGCCACCGCCACTCTCAAATCTACCCGGGTCACTTCGGGCACGTCGTCGTCAGTGTCGTCTTCCGCGTCGGGCACAATGCGAGGCGGAACCATAGCCGGTGGTGTGTGCTCCGGTCTCGTCGGAAACAACGCACACACCACCTCCTCCAGCAGCTGCGGCTGGAGACTCCGGGACAGTGGGGGAGCCCGTTGGCGCAATTTGCCCCGCACCATAAGATAGGGGCGTCCCCACGGCTCTCGGTCCAGAGTCTCCAGCAGCTCCTCGTTGGCCTGGGCCTTTGCCCGGACGATGGCCAGCTGGAGGGCGCTCTTCGCTTCTCTGTAGCGATTGTACAGTTCCGCCTCTTCCTGTTCGGCCGCCGCTGTAAAGGGGCGGCGGCGTCTTCTTCTTCGGCACCTTGTGTACTGGCGTCGCACCTGCACACAAGCGATGCGCAGCTGCGCAATCGACTGCGACCACCAGTACACTTGGCGCCTCGATGGTAACGGCCGGACTCGGGGCATGCCAGCATCGCAGATGTGCGACATGCTCTCCCGGAACCACTCCGCCTCCTCGTCGATGTTGGTAGGCCTGTCTGGAGAGTCCAGCCAGGCCTTGACGATGGAGGCATCCAGGAGAGCCTCCCTGTCCAGCCGCTTCAGTGCCCAACGCGGGCCGTCTCCAACGCCCACCGGGGCCGCTTGGACCGGCCCAACCGAGGTCTGGGCGGAGACGCTAAATCGAATGTATCTGTGATCAGACAGCGTCTCCACCCCCTCCAGGACGTGCCAGTCCTGGACGGTGCGCGCGAGAGCGGGGCTAGCAAACGACAGGTCCACTATAGACCCGCCCCGCATCCGCACGCACGTCTGCACGGAACCCCGGTTCAGGAGAAGCAGGCCCTGCTCGACCGCCCACTCCTCCACTAACTCGCCCCGCGCGTCCGTAGCCGGGGAACCCCAAGCCCTAGATTGGGCGTTGAAGTCCCCTAGGACGATCACGGGACGAGGACGGCTACGACTGACGACCGTGCCCAACTCCAATATGATATCCTCCATGTCGGCGAGAGAAAGGCTGGGGGCGAAATACACCCCCGCGACCATAAGATTCCCCCAAACTGCCGCGACATAGCCCCGCCCTCGGGTGACGGCCTCGAAGGGAAGGGTGTCGGCGGCAGACCTCAAAAGCAGTGCCACCGAGCGGTTCGTGTCGCACACCCAGTCATCCCTGGGTGGCACAAAGTACGGCTCGGCGACAACTGCCACATCGATCGACCACTGCGCCATGCTCTGGAGCAAGAGATCCTGAGCCCTGGCGCAGTGGTTTATGTTGGCTTGGAGGAGACGACGTAGGGCCATTATTGTGTGTCCATGGCCGTTGTCTCCTCCCCAGCCCTCGGCGGGTGTTCTGCCGCAACCGGCGGGTGAACCGGCTGCGAGGAGCTGGTTGCCTTCTTTGTCGAATCCTTGACAGTAGCCGGTGGATGACCCGGCTGTCTCCTGGCATTATTTTTCTTGGGCCTGGCGCAGGCCTTTGACCCGGTCCTATGGTCGGCTGGCTTGCCAGATGCCGCACAGATGACGCAGTGCGGCGTGGCAGTGCAAGTGCCAGCCTTGTGACCGGGCTGACCGCAGCGGAAGCACAATTGGCTGCGGTCTACCCCAGCGGTGCACCGTGCCCCCGCATGTCCTTCTTCTAGACATCGGTAGCACCGATAGGGCTTGGGCGCCATTAGCGTGACCTGCGCCGAGACCCATCCCACCAGAAGCCGTTTGTCTTTTATCTTATTGGCCGCCGCTACGGGACACCTGACAAAAATTGTCCCGAGACCGGACACACCCCGGCGTATCGTGCCCGCCTTGATTTGATCCGGCGGGCATCCTCCGGCCTTGGAGATGGCAGCGACGACCTCATCCTCCGTGACGGAGTCGTCCAGGCCCGAAATGCGCAGATCTGCGCACTTGGTTGGCCTGGACACTCTTACATCCTCCTGGCCTAATGCCGCCCTGAGCTTTTCGGCGAGGGCGTCTGCCTTGGGACCGCTAGTTGATCCCGACACCTCTAACAGGCGACCGCCGGTAGCAGTGGTCTTACACTTGATGCCCGTTATGCCGAGATCACCAAGAGAGATCTCGGCTTTCGCCTTTGCCAGTATCTTGGCGTATGTAAGGCCCCGGTCCTCCGCCCCCGGCTGCAGGGTAAGAACCACTGCTGTAGAGCGGGGGGTACTGAGTCTTGCGGTCTGGCGCTTGGCCGCCGCTTGGTCTTTCTGGGCCTGCTTCCTAGCCCGCTGGCGCGCCTTTTTTGAGTGTTTGGCGGCGCCCGCCACCGTCCACTCCGCCTCAGGTCTGACAGTTTGTGCTGGCGGAGCAGCCGGAGCACCTGTCTTTTTCGCCAGTTTTGCGTCTTTTTTCGACTGCCTGTTTGATTTAAGCCCCGCAATTTCCTTTTGCGGGGCGGCAGTTGGGACACTCCTTGTATTCGTGGCAGCAGCCGCTTGTGCCGGTTGGGCGGCACGGGGCGCTGCAGTTTGGGCCGCATACGACGGCGCCGGAGAGCTGCGTTGGTCTGCAGCTAGAGGGGGCCGTAAAATCCTCCCCTCAAGCACTGAGAAGCGTGCGTTGAAGCTCGCCATCTCCTGCCGGATCAGGCGAGTCACCTCCGACTCCTGTGCCGGCAGCTGCGGTTGCGGTTGCGGCGTTGTCGGCGGAAGGCCCACCTCCCGCCTGAGGTGCTCGCGGCGGAAGTTGGCCATCTCCGCCTTGAGCTCCTCGTGCTCCTTGCGGAGCTCCGCCATTTGCGCTGCGAGCCTTACGTTTTGGGCCCGCAGCAGCGCCGTCTCTTCAGTTGTGGTGCGGGTCAGGAGCACCTGAGCACTCTCCAGGATGGAGGTCGTTGCCTCTTTGAGTGCCTTCTGGCTGCAGCCGCTAAGGCCCTTTGATACCTTGCTGACCCTTTTTATTGCCGCAACCGCGTCGGCCACTCTCTGGTTTAGGTCAGAGGCAGGTAAATCCTCTGCCTCGACCTCCATATCCGAGACAGCAGACGACGACTCCGACAGGCGAGTGACTCTCCCTTCCGTCACCCGTTTCGTCAGAGCCGCAATCTGCCGCTCGTCCTCCTCCAGCTTTTCGGCGGCTGCTGCGGCCTTCATAGCAGCCGCAGCCTCACGCCTGGATAGGCCGATACCGGCATATTTGCCAGTAGTTGGAGGCCTACCTCTCCCTCCTTTTTTAGCACCGACTTTAGGGGCCGGCACCGCTGTGTCGCTCAGGGCCGAGTCAGACCCTGACTCTGCGACCTCCCTCGGGCGTTTGCGTAAGCGTTTTGCGTTCCCGCTGCTGCCGCTCGCCACACTCATAACGCTGGACGCACTGTCGGAATCCGACAGAACGCCCATTCGCTTAATAAGTACCATAGGTACTTTATCACCCACTACGTCGTGTTTTGTTTTATGTAAAAGATTTTCCATTGTTAATCCCACGAGTATGGGGGAAAAGAAGGTCCACCCAGGCAGTGCCCCCTGTACCTGGGTAAGCCTAGCGTAACCCGTCAGAGGGTCGGCTGGTACTCTGACGGGGGTCACACTAGAGACAGAACTTCCCGTCAGCCATGCATCCCCTCGCGGTGCGCCGCCGCTTGGGATTCGGGGTACTTTTTATAGAGGCATCCTCCCTCGCGGTCCGGGCGTTTAAGCCAGGACCCTCGGTCCGGTGGGAATGCGAGACATGACCACAAACTTCACAACCGGATTACGATATGCGACGGTGACCGTGAGAGGGACACTCCCACAGCCAGCCCGGCGGCGGGGTAAGCGCACACCGAGCCCGCCGAGACCTCCGGGACAGAACCGGAGGGCGGCCCAGAGATGGGCCCCACCTAGAATGAACGACAGATGGAGGCGGCCGCCACAAAAGACAACGACCGCCAAACCCCCTGCCCTCCCCGTCGGATATTTGCCGTCGGCCATTGAAGTTGCAAAATCGCAACTTCGATGACCCACGTTGCCCAGGGTGCACCGCGTGGAGGTTCCCGACATAGCACCCCAACCTAACCTAACCTAACCTAACCTAACCTAACCTAACCTAACCTAACCAGAGTCACAAGCCACCCGCAGCCACGAGCGCATCGTTTTTCCCCCGCTCCGCAAGTTTTAACGTGTTAAAATCGGAAAGTGGTGGAAAAAGTTACCGAAAGTTCGCGAAAGTTTGCACAGCTTACCACCCCAGTGCAAGTGTTGCCGTGTGCAAAAATCGCGAGCTAAAACCCAAAAACCGCGCTTTTTCGGGACTTTAAAGATTTTCACCAATTTACAAAAAGTGAAAGTTGAGTGCGCTGCCAAAAGTAAATCGACGACGTAGTGTTTTTCCGGTGCAGTAGTGAAGATCTCAGCGGAGACCAGTGTCTGATCCAAGTTTTGGATTTTTTGCGTGTGTAGTTCCGGTGATATTGCCAAAAATTGGTTTTGGTCACGCGGCAGAGAAGCCGAAGGAGACTTCCTTGACGGAAGGGCTACACACCATTGGACAGAGGAGAGCTTCCCTTACCTGGTCATCCATTCAGAAGCAAATTTAAACGTAAGTTGTGACAGTTGTTTGCATCTTGGTGGTTGGAAAATTTTGGTCACTTTTCAGAACCCTGTAGGAGCCGAAAACGATCTGTGACCCCTTAACATTTTTGTTAGACCTGAAGGGGCAGTTCATCAGGTATACTGGTGTGTAGAAATTTTTTGAATCCGCCAGTATTTCGACTTTTTGCAGGGCGAAAACCAACTGAGAGTAAACTTCAAGGTCGCGACGTAACTGCGTAATTGCTTGTATTGTGCCGGAATTGTAACACTGTGTGTGACTCCGTGTTCCGCTGTGCGTTGTAGCGAGTGCTGCGTAGTGGAGGTTTCCATCCTCGGTTGACAACAACAAGTGAGTCACCGCACGGCTTGCAGTCGGTGGATTTCGGGTAAACAACACCTACTCTCGAATAGACGGTTCTGGAAGTCTCTCTACAACTACCAGAGCCGATTCCACCTGACCCCTCGGTGACGTCACGTTGTCGACGAGTGAGGACCCCGAAGGCCGAGCAGCTCCGAAGCCCAGTCTCCTTCCCGACCGATCTCCTTCCCCTTCCCCGACCCCGACCAAAACTCCCCCCCCCCCCAAATTTTTACCCCCCCCCCCCCCACCACCCCGCCTTCACCCCCTCGGAGGTGAAGATTCCCCCCCACTTCCCCGCAAATTTTTTGCTTCACCCCCTCCCGTCCTAACTTCCTTAGTATTGGGCTTGGAGACCCGTTTTAGGGTTCAAATTGTAGGTCTCTTCAAGGCCTACAATCCCTGCCCGGCAGAAGTTTCGAGTTGCATCCGGTTACCTTTTTGGAAATTTTTGGTTTTTAAAAATTTGTTTTAAATTCTTATATTAAATTCAAAATTTTGCCCATTTACTAGGGCTTTTAACCGGTGCGACCCCGCACACGTCGCCCCGCGCAGATACTTGGAACACAAACATTTTAGACTAAATTATTAAAAAATTTTAAATTCTGACATAGGTTAAGTAGTTTTAAGTTAGTTTTAGGACCTTTCCCCTGTGGGGAATTTTAAATTTTAAATTTTGTTTTACTCAGCTTGCAGGCCACATACACCTGCAAGCTTAAAGTTTTATAAACTGACGCGTCCCTCTGGTAGATCCGACAACAATAAAATTATTAGAACCACCGCGACTCGTTACTGCTTTGGAAATCTGTGTGTGTACACATTTGAGGACTATTTACACCCTCAAGTGTTGACCTGTCCTGTCGAAAAGTAATCCTTGGCGATACCCTCAGCGCCTAAGATGTTCGGGTTCAGAACTCCCGCAAAGGAGATGGAACCCCGAGCAGTCCGCCGAAGCGCTACGCCCGACAATACCAGCCCAACGGAAGCGAACGGCACCAAAGTCGCGCGGGCCAGGCGCAGCATCGAGTCGCAGATTGAGAAATCTGCGGAGCCGGTGCTGGCAGGGCCGTCGCGGCAGAGGGCTACGTTGACGCAACCGGAGGGCAAGGTAACGGGCCAGGCGAAGAAAGCGGCGGATGTTACCAGCGTGGCTGAGCGACCTCAGCAAGTTGCGGCACCCACCACCTTTGCCAATCGCACCGCAGAGGCAAAAGCTTGCCTCATGCGGATCAAGTTGTCGATTGGCAACAGCCGCAATCTCAAGACTGAGATTAAGAACGAGGTCACGAATGCCACCGAAAGGCTATTCAAGCTGGTGAAGGAAGCTGAGGAAGGGAGAAAGCATAAAGAAGAATGCACAGAAAGGACAACACCTAAAGAGAAAGGACATAACACACAGCGGAAGGATGTTGATAACAGAGGAATAGGAGAGCAGGAGCTCATCAAAAAGATCGATGAGCACAGCGAAATGCTCAGGAGGAATGGAGAAGAGATGGCGGCGTTGACGGAGGCGATCCGAAAACAGAAAGAGGACTGGGACCAGCGACAGAGCTACGCCAGCATTCTTACGGGACCCCCGAGGCCGAGGCCGAACCAGGCAGCAATGCATTCGGTGGTCATAGCCTCGGAGGATAAGAATGAGACGGGCGAGCAGGTCCTAGAACGGATCCGCAAAACTGTCAACGCCAGGGATGAAGGATTGCAAATCGACAGGATGAGAAAGGCTAAGGACAGAAAGGTGATCTTAGGCTGCAGTTCGAAAGTTGAGCTGGACAGGGTAAAAGAAAAGATAAAGAAAGGGGAAGGACGTTTCAAGATGGAGGATATAAAGAATAAGGATCCTTTAGTGATCCTAAGAAACGTCCTTAGTCATAACACGGACGAAGAGATCGTCAAGGCACTCCGATCACAGAACCGGAACCTGATTGGGGATGTGAAGGGGGACTGCGCGCGCATGTCCGTGAAGTTCCGGAAGGGCGCGCGGAACGCACTCACATCGCACGTAGTGCTACAAGTCTCTCCAGAGCTGTGGAAGAGACTTACCCAGCAGGGGTCGGTTCACATCGACGTCCAACGCGTAAAAGTCGAGGACCAATCCCCTCTAGTGCAGTGCTCGCGCTGCCTCGGTTATGGCCACGGGAGGCGGTTCTGTAGTGACCAGACTGACGTGTGCAGTCACTGTGGGGGTGCGCACCTCGGTAGGGACTGTGCCAAACGCTTGGCACAGGCGCCCCCCACGTGTTGCAACTGCGTCAGGTCGGGTCTCGATAGAGCCGACCATAATGCTTTTAGCGGCGAATGTCCGGTGAGGAGGAAGTGGGACGCCCTGGCGCGGACAGCGGTAGCATATTGCTGAGGTTGTCCCCAGGGTAAGTGAGCAAACTGATCCCCCAGCAGGAGCACGGCCACTGCTCGTGGCCCAGGCTAATCTCCAGCGAAAGCAGTTGGCTACGCAGGAGATTATGCTGGAGGCCGCGAGCAGAAAAATGGCGTTCGCTCTACTCCAGGAGCCATATGTGGGCGCTCAAGGTAGGGTGAGGGACTACGGCGGCGCGAGGGTTTTCCAGTATGTAGGCGTGGACAATACTACGGTTAAGGCCGCTATTGTAGTATTTGACGATAACACCAAAGTCAAGCCATGTCCAAAGTTCACCACGACCAACATCTCAGTGGTGACCATATATGCTGGAGGCCGGGAAATCGCCGTGGTCTCCGTCTACTTTGAGCCGGATAAACCCATAGGGCCATACTTGGAACAACTGGGGAGGATCGTTAGCGAACTGGGTCCCACCAATGTCCTCATCGGCGGGGACTTCAATGCTAAAAGCATGTGGTGGGGCAGCGCGGGTACGGACTGTAGGGGAGAGGACCTAGCAGAATGCATAGGAGAATGGGGCCTCCAGGTGCTCAATGAGGGCGACGTACCCACGTTTGACACTATTAGGGGTGGTAAGCGCTATACAAGCTATGTGGACATTACATTATGCACAGAGGACCTTCTCGGCCAGGTGAACGACTGGCGGATCAGTGAAGGCCTTGTGAGCTCCGACCACAACACCATTTTATTTAACATCAACTTTGGCAAATTAGATCAGATTCAAATCAGTAGAACCACTCGGACCTTTAACACTAAAAAAGCTAATTGGGCTGAATTTAGTGATAAATTCGCCCAATTAAAATTAGATTCAAAATTTAATACCAGCAATATTGAAAATTTAAAAAACAAAAGTGAAATAGACGGAATAGTAGAAGATTACACGCAAGTAATTCTGGAAGCCTGTAAACAGAGCATACCAAAATTCAAAATTAATAGGAAGCCTACTATTCCATGGTGGTCTGATGAGCTAGCCTCACTGAGAAAGGCCATGGTCACCAGGAGGAGAAAGATCCGCTGGGCAGCAGCAGTCCGCAGGGATTTCGTCGTCGGAGAGTACCTGAAAGCAAAGGAAGAGTATGAGACAGCAGCTAAAAGGGCCCAAACTAACAGCTGGAAAGCATTCTGCGAACGACAAGCTAAAGAAACCGTTTGGGACGGCATTTACAGAGTGATAGGGCGAGTGTCGAAAAGAGAGGAAGATCTCCCCCTGAAGAAAGACGGAGTTACCCTTAGTCCAGAGGAATCGGCGAAGGTTTTGGCGGAAGTCTTCTACCCGGAGGACCGGGTGGAGGACGATAACGCAGAACACCAGCGGATTAGGGCAGAAGCTCATAGCATAAATGACGGATTAGCGGATAGTGATTATCACGATCCGCCATTTACCATGGATGAAACCTTGGCGGCTGTGAACAGCTTCAACCCTAAAAAAGCCCCCGGAGCAGATGGTCTAACAGCCGACATCTGCAAACAAGCTATCCTTAAGGATCCGGAGTTGTTCCTCGCACTGGCTAACAAATGCCTCGCAAATGGCCACTTCCCGACCATCTGGAAGGAGGCCACGGTCGTAGTTCTCCGCAAACCCGGAAAGGAGGACTACACACACGTTAAATCGTACAGACCGATAGGCTTGTTGCCGGTGCTGGGAAAGATTCTGGAGAAGATGGTAGTGGGAAGAGTGAAGTGGCATCTGCTACCTAGGATGAGTACACGACAGTTTGGCTTTATGCCCCAAAGAGGCACGGAAGACTCCCTCTATACCCTACTCCAGTACATCAGGGGTAAAGTGAGTGACAAGAAAATTGTCACACTGATCTCACTGGATATAGAGGGAGCCTTCGACAGTGCTTGGTGGCCTGCTATTAAGGTCAGACTGGCGGAGGAAGGTTGTCCGAAAAATATAAGACGGTTAGTAGATAGCTACTTCGAGAGCCGTAGAGTCAAAGTTCGCTACGCCGGAGTAGAACACACGAGAACGACCACCAAGGGATGTGTACAAGGGTCTATTGGTGGTCCTATCATGTGGAACTTGCTCCTCGACCCACTGCTAAAGGAGCTCGACAAGCAGGGCTTTTACTGCCAAGCCTTTGCCGATGACGTTGTGTTAGTGTTTCACGGAGATGAGACACTAAAAATACAGAAACAGGCCAATGAGGCGCTAGCGTATGTGCGGGACTGGGGAGTTCGGAATAAGCTGAATTTCGCTCCTCAGAAGACGAAGGCTATGGTCGTAACACGACGACTAAAGTACGACTCCCCAATCCTGCGCATGGGCGGAGTGGACATTGGCCTGTCACATGAAATTAAAATACTGGGCCTGACTGTGGATGACAAATTAACTTTCAACACGCACGTCTCGGAAGTTTGTAGGAAGGCCATTGGCTTCTACAAACGACTGGCTACTGCAGCAAAGGTGCAGTGGGGACTGGGACCTGAAGTGGTGAAAACCCTGTATACGGCAGTCGTTGAACCCACGATATTATACGCGGCCAGTGCTTGGGCGCCAGCGAGCAATAAGATCGGCATACAGAAAAAACTCGCTAGGGTTCAGCGGGGTTTTGCACAGAAAATGGTAAAGGGCTACAGGACCGTTTCACTAAACTCGGCCCTGCTGCTTGCCGGGATCCTTCCGCTAGACATTCGTGTCCGAGAAGCGGCGCTTCTTTATGAAGTGAAAAAGGGACATACTCAGCAAGTGGTGGGTGACCGAGAGGTGGAATGTCCTGTGCCCTTTGCTATTTCGAAACACCCGGCTCACCGTAGAGCGTTGCAGTTCGAATGCGTGGTGAACGATGCAGAGCTGAACCTCAAGGCTGCGAATACCGTAAAGGTATTCACCGACGGCAGCAAACTTGGTGGCCAAGTCGGAGCATCGGTGTCCTTATGGGACGGCGATGCCGAGACGGAAGCCACCAAAATGAGACTGGAATCGTTCTGCACCGTTTACCAGGCAGAGCTGCTCGCTCTGCGGAAAGCTGTGCAAATGGCCTTACAGGGCAATCGTAAAAACTACAGCATCTTCTGTGATTCGAGGGCCGCGCTCGAGTCCGTCGCGAGCGGAAACTCCCTCCACCCCATTGCATTTGGCATCAACGATTTGTTGAGTAAGTCCGTAGAGTGCGATAAAACCATTGGCCTCTTTTGGGTCAAGGCGCACGTGGGAGTGGTTGGGAATGAGCGCGCAGACGAACTCGCTAAAGCAGCGGCCCAAAAGCTGAAAAAGAAGCCCGACTATGACCTATGCCCCGTATCATTCGTCAAGCGACAGATCCGACAGGCGTCGATTGACGAGTGGAACGAGCGCTATCGGGCGGGAGAAACAGCTTCAGTGACCAAGCTGTTTTTCCCTGACGCCAGACAAGCATACAGCGTAATCCGGAAGATGCCAACGGACCCGGTTCTCACGCAAGTTTTCACGGGTCATGGGGGATTCTCTGAGTACTTGAATCGCTTCAAGTGCAAGGAGAGCCCCTCATGCATCTGTGACCCAGCGGCCATTGAAGATGTTTTGCATGTGTTGACCGAATGCCCAGTATATCTGTATCAACGTCTGAAAGTAGAAAACGAAATCGAAATGAAAATTTGTAAAGATAATCTAAGCAGTATACTGGAGACCGGTGAAATAAGATGTAAATTTTTAAGATACTGTAGGGATATAGCATGTAAAGTGTTGAATAGGAACAAATAGATGGGGCAACTACTTAATATAATATAAGATTATATAAACCTAGTTGCCAAGGAATGTGGTTTTGACGAAGAAGACATGCTATATTTTAAAAATGTGTAAATTTTACAATGTTTCCAAATTCTTTTAAACAAGTATGTAAGTTTGTTTGTTTTAAATTTTTATATGATTTTGTGTACATACTTGTATTTTTATTGTGAAATAGTAGTATCTTGTAGTTGTAGTTGTCGGATGACTGTAATCGTTCAGATAGGTAGTTAGACTAACATCAGACGAAGCACTTTATGTGCGATATTTTTACTTTGTGTAACTTTTTATTTTTCATCTAGTCGTTTTTAAACTAATGTATGTTAGTCATTAAATCTATGTAGCAAAAACCTCTGAACGGTATCGGAGGGACAAGTATTTTTAAAAAAAAAAAAAAAAAAAAAAAAAAAAAAACCTAACCTAACCTAACCTAACCTAACCTAACCTAACCTAACCTAACCTAACCAAAAACAAAAACCTAACCAAAAACAAAAACCTAACCAAAAACAAAAACCTAACCAAAAACAAAAACAAAAACAAAAACAAAAACAAAAACAAAAACAAAAACAAAAACAAAAACAAAAACAAAAACAAAAACAAAAACAAAAACAAAAACAAAAACAAAAACAAAAACAAAAACAAAAACAAAAACAAAAACAAAAACAAAAACAAAAACAAAAACAAAAACAAAAACAAAAACAAAAACAAAAACAAAAACAAAAACAAAAACAAAAACAAAAACAAAAACAAAAACAAAAACAAAAACAAAAACAAAAACAAAAACAAAAACAAAAACAAAAACAAAAACAAAAACAAAAACAAAAACAAAAACAAAAACAAAAACAAAAACAAAAACAAAAACAAAAACAAAAACAAAAACAAAAACAAAAACAAAAACAAAAACAAAAACAAAAACAAAAACAAAAACAAAAACAAAAACAAAAACAAAAACAAAAACAAAAACAAAAACAAAAACAAAAACAAAAACAAAACCAAAAACAAAAACAGGTAAGACAAAGTTCATAACACTGCAGTTTTGTTGCCAGTGTACTTGGTTATGCGTGTTATGAATATTTTAATCCGGCAACAAAAAAAAAAAAAGGAATGAGAAGATAGACGGCGGTTGTCAGAAGAAATACAGAAGCTTCTAGAGTCTTCGGTGAGCTGCACTGGCTTTCGTATTTTCGAGGAAAACTCTATTCATAGGTCTGATAAAGTAGATCTAGGTGTTTCAAGTAATTTGGTATTATGTTAATTCTGGTGTACGATGTCTGCTGAATATTAATAAGAATAGCCGTAACCATTGCGACATGTTTCAATAAAGTTGTTTAACATGTGTGTACCAATGACTAATGTGTCCTAAGTTGTTTCATATCAGAAGTGGTCCTAGAACTGCCCACAGTCATGCCACGCGGGCACAAGGGAACCCAGAGAATTAGGAAGGGACAACTTTCATCTTCAAATTCTTTCTCGACCAGTTCGTCTTCCTCTGGGTCGAGAGAAAAGAATTTTTACGTTGACGATCTCATCACCGGTGCTGGTGATCTCAATAAAACATTACACATTTATTCAGAAATCAATAAACAGCTAAGAGTGGGTTGTTTTCCTTACCAAAAATGGTGTTCAAACAATTTAGACCTGCTGATCAAAATTAATGTTAACTTTTAGACAAATAAAGTATGCAATTATTTTTGTTATTATATGACTTATTAAACTACTAAGTTTGACAATTGTAACTTTAATGGTTTAGATTTTCCATACAACAGTTTTTAACCCATTTCACCCACTTAGGGGTAGAAATTCCCAAAATCCCTTCTTAGTGCTACCTTCCGTCACAACAAGAATCCCTGTGTAAAATTTCAAGTTCCTAGCTCCAGTAGTTTCGGCTGTGCGTTGATAGGTCAATCAGTTAGTCAATCAGGTTCCTCTTTTTAACCGACTTCAGAGGAGGTTATCAATTCGTTAAGATTTTTTTCTTATGTATGTTCACCGATTATCCTGAGATTTATGTCTTATGATGCGATTTACGTAATTCTTCTTTAGTTGGATGCAAAATACCTGCCATTTGAACCCATTAAAAAAGGAAAACGAAGAATTTATTGTATGTATATTGTTGAAAATTTAACCAACCTCAGCAGGGTTGAGTCGGGTATAATGCAAGTAGCTTTACAGACAGAACTATAATCTTGTAAAATAAATACTCGTAAATATGAACATGCTTATCACAATTTTATACAGGGTATATCAAGACTGCGACCGAAAACGGAGCCAGGTGGTAGTATTAGTGACTTCAGACACAATGCAACTAACTTTTTTTGGGTAATTTTTTACTTATCGTCGTATTTGGGTGATAAATACATAGTTTTCCTAAAATAATGATGTACACCTTTTTATTCTTTAAGACGCAATGGTACTTTAGGATTTAAATTACTATTTTCGCTATAACTAGGTATTTACTAAACAAATACAAAGATTTTTAAAAAATTGCAAAAAAAACTGTAGCTTATTTTGCGAAATTTTTATTTGCATTGTGTCTGCAACCACTAAAACTACCACCCGGCTTTGTTTTCGGTCGCAGTCTTGATATACCCGGTATACATCAGTTTCATTTACATTCAAATCATGAAATTAGATATCTTATAAAACTTGTATCTCTTATTACGCATTGAGTTCTTTCCGTTGTTGAGGTAGATTTGCGCGTCATCATGCTCTCAAAGATACTATCCGTAGGGCGCTCGTGTCCGCAAACGTGCCTTGTTTGCTTGAGCCCCCTGGTTTAATTCGCACCGACACGGTAAGAGGCCTAATGGTCTCACATAGTTTTTGAAGTACCAGCGCTGCCTCTATAAATGCATTTTTGTAATGTCAAAATAGTTTATGCCTATTTGGTCTACTGATGTGAAATTATCTATGTCTGCTACTTATGGTGCATGTACTGCAAGTAGGTGGGACACATTTTGCGTACTGAACGTCTCATCTAGTGTAACATTGATATCGATGTATATACATACATGTATACCTATAGATTAATTTTATTTGGAATTTCTCATCTCCTCCCATTATATCCCACCCTTCCCATCTCGTTCTCATTCAAGATTTGTAATCCAGTCCCAACTCCCATCCCATCCCTTTGAGTATAAAAAAGTAACAAATTTTATTTTATTTTTATTTTTTATTTTATTTTATTTGGGAAACATACAATATCTTTACTCTTATAAACTAGGTAACATAACTTAAAATACATAAATCAATAAAGTTTCCACTTATATAAAGCTATTTTACAGTAACAGTAGATGATAAAGGACATTAATAATAATTAGCACAAACATTTCATTTAAAAAAATATTACAATTTAAATAACAAGTTATTAATTATTAATTATATATAGTAAAAGGTAAATAGACAAAAAAAAAACAGAAATTGTTGATTAATAACATAGACATAATGTAAATACTTAACTTAATAGCGTATTCATAATTTTTCTTAATTTAGTTTTATACGAATTAGGTTTTTCGTTGAAAATATCTATTGTGCAATAATCCTTATTATATATATGACAAGTACGATACAAAAATGTGTTGCTGCAATAATTCGATTTACAAGCAGGTACATGAAATAGGGATTGTTTACGTAAATTTAATCGAGGACATTTCAACTGAATGCAATTTAACAGTAATTTACTGTCTACTTTGTTATTCAAAATCTTATACAAGAACATTTGATCTCTCTCACGCCGACGATCCACCAAAGAGGACATATTTAATCTTGTTATTTCCGATTCGCCAAACCTATATTGTAGATGCTTTAAAAACTTATTTTGTATTTTTTCTATTAAGTTGATGTATACGTTGTACTGTGGGTTCCAAACTATAAATGCATATTCCAAGATAGACCGCACAAATGAGTTATAAAGAAGAACAAGACTTGAACACAGTTTCAATTCTTTACCCATTCTCAGAACAAAGCCAAGCATCTTGTACGCCTTAGAAGTCACTTGTTCAAAATGATGAACAAAAGTTAACTTTGAATCCAAAAATACACCCAAATCACTGACTATAAATACTCGCTTTAAAATGTTACTTTTCAAAGTATAGTCGAATTGCAATGGCTTTCTTTTCCTCGTTAACGTCATAATGTTACACTTATCGATATTTAATACGAGACGATTTTTTTCGCAATAGTGACAAAAATAATTTAGATCAGATTGAAGCAGGCTGCAGTCCTGTGGTGATTTTATTGGAATTCCTTCCTCCCACGGGAACACTAAATATTTCGGGATAAAAAGTAGCTTAAGTGTTAATCCAGGGTGTAAGCTACCTTCATACCAAATTTCATCAATTAGATTACAAATTAGTATAATATGTATAGATATAACAAGCAGTGGCCATACCGCCAAATAAGGCTTAATAATATTATTAGTGTAACCAACTGCTGAAGTGCTACTTCAAATGAAAACTCTACACTTTCTTACATATTTATCATTGATCGATTTTAATTTAAGTTTGGAACATTGACCAATCACCATTTGGATCTTAGCTACACTGAATAATTTGTGTTCCCGCACATAAACAAAAGTTTGTGTGATCCATAGGTATTTGTTTCGAGTCTGGGTGTTTGTGCAACCGAAAAGCCTCTCGTAGTTCCTAATATGCACCACCCAAGACCCGAACTTAATGTAGGATCAGGGCTATGTACATTATTATGTGACTGTGGGTGAATATATTTTTATTTATTAACTGCTAGTTGTAAGTATGAACGTGTCGGAGACCGCCGTGGGCTCGGTGCGCTCGGCGCAGGCGCTGCTGTCTGCGCTCATCGTCCTCCAGCTCACCGACTACCACTTCCCCACTCCCGACACCGTGTGTGGTAAGTGACCACTTCAATATGAACAGCTGCTTTACTGCTGATACATTCCTATTCGACCAGATATCCAACATCGTACACATCAGTTGAGGACCTGTTATGAACCACGTAACTGCGTTTTGTTTAGGTTTACTCCTGTGTATGGAATTTTATCAATACCACTGCATATGCCATCAGGAGCATTGCAGTCACTTTGTCATGCCAGTGTAAAAAGGAGCTTTAAGAATGTTTTACAATGTAGTTAATGCATGAGCCCATAACGGTATCCCTCAGAGGCTAGGCAGGGTAGCTACCCATGCTACTTATGTTACCCCGATTCATCGAGCTTATTTGTACCTCAAAAGAGGGAGCGGTGAGTCCTGCACCATGATGGGCACAAAGTCCAGTTCCTGACAACTAAAACCGGAAACTGAGACAATAGGCGAGACGAATGATTTTCAAATTATATTCTAAAATATGGGCACACATTTATTATATACGAAAAAAATCTATATTTCAAGAATTAACAAAGGCTTAACACAGTTTTAAGCCATTTTTCTAATAATTTTTCAATAGTGCACAAAAAACGCTAGTAGGTGTCATGGCGTCCGCTTTGATGTCACTACTAGGTAAACATGTCATTTTATACTACTAAATCTGTGGTCTATGCGCAGCGAATGCGTCATGTTTACATAGGCGTGACATCATGCGTTGTGAAGAGCGTTTTTGTCAAAATGGCCGATTGCTATATTTTGTACTTTGATTTTATTTAAAATCTTATTAATCTCCAAGTATAGATTAAAACTGAATTATCATTTGAAATCCTTGTAATACGTATTTTCCCTTAAAAACATAAAATCTTTAATTTTTTGATACTGTCGTCTCGCCTATTATATGGAATTAAATACGATGTAACTGTTCACAGCCCGGACACGCCCACCATGGAGACTTATGAAGACTTATCGGTCTTATGTTTTATTATTTGCATACTAAAAACTACTAATGAAGAAATGTGTGATAATTATGTAAATTAGGAACGTGCTACACGTGGAAGATGTTTAATGAAATATATTTTTTTTAGTGCATTGACGAATTCACTAAAATGTACCTGCAAGTGTATATAATATAAATAGAGCGTCGATGGACAACACGCGGCTATATCTCGCCTGCGAAACGCAACATTCTTGATGCACACAACGATAGTTTTACACGAACTGCGCTGATACGAATGCCCTATCACCGTAATAAATTGGGTTCTGCCAAGCTCTAAAAGACATAATTCATTATATTTTTTAAATTAAACCACTAATTTACCTACACAAATAGACAACATACTGGTGGTATGTCTCTCATATGTGAGAGGTCGTCTGGGTAGGTACCACCTATGAGCGTAGCCAGGCATGGGCTCAGGGTGAGCAGCAATCTAAAATAATATGTACCTAGCAAACTATACCTTTCCTACCGTTAATTTTATCATATAAAGAGGTTACGCCCTGTAGCACCCTGTATCTCTATGTATCATTCGAATTATCCACAACACTTTCTTACTTACTCATTGCTCACCTACACCTCGAAATCTTCCATCCAAAAATGTGTCTCTAACTTCAGCCGTTTGGGCTCTAAAAGTATGCCAATTTGTTAAGCAGTTAATTTATAGGGTATATCTATGTATCTATAGATAGTACTTTCAGATACAGTAAGTAAACAATACACATAGGTATTGTAATTAGTACCCAGAAAATTTATTTTTTACGGTTTGGTAAGGTACCTTACAGGTCAGAGCCAGGGTGGGGCCAGCTCCCCACTCTGCCCTACCGTGGCTGCGCCCATGGTACCACTGTAATGTCTAAATCTCTAGCTAAACAGCAGTGTAAAATGTAAATGCACTTTTGTGTATCGGTTTGAAGGACATTGTAGCCAGAGTAACTACTGGACATAATGAGACTTACATTTTATGTCTCAGGATGGCGAACGCAGTTGATTGCCAAGCATTGCTTTGATTTCTGGTGTTGTTTGGTTTTGCTACTGTCCATGAGCGGCCGTATCGCTTAAGTGCCATTTAAATGGGGAGGGTTTCTTGCAGTGAGAATCGTATGACATAACCGCCATAAGGTTATCGTGTTCTGACAATGTTTGTATGATTTTTTTTATATCCTAGTGATAGTTGTATCTTCAAGGCGAGATACTCTCACCGTATAAATGGGGCTTTAGCATCAAGCGAATGACATGCACAATGAAATTTATTGCGATGAATGGCGAGACCATTCATCGCAATAAAATAAAACCAAAATGTCCCTATTTCAGTTAAAATTAAACAGATTTAATGGCGCTAAATTATCGTACACAGGTAATATGATACTGAAATCGACAAATGTATGAAGAAGAAGAAGAAAAATACTCATATTTCCAGAAAACGTGTTCTAGAAACCGCAACTTGGCAAATGTGGCTTTCCCTTTGATACGAAAAAACTGATGATGACTCTGTTATTGCAGATGAGCGGTGTTCGACTTCGTGATCGTGGGTTCCGGGCCGGGCGGCAGCACGCTCGCCAACAGACTCACAGCAGACGGCAAGACCACAGTACTGCTCATAGAGGCGGGGGGCATACCGCCGCTCGAGTCCACTGTGAGTCACGTACATTTTTTATACATTACATAATAAAAAAAAAATGCAATTTTTCCTTTTGTATGAGTTGCATCAGCCCATGCTAAGGTTTTGATGTATATTCAATCTGTAAAGAAAATATCTTGAAATATTTTGATGAAGAATTATTTGAACTAAAATATTTTCATAATAATCAGTTTGGAATTCCTTACAGTACGCGGGACTGTTTCATCTGCTCGCGTCCTCTAAATACGACTGGAATATCTCGTCCACCGACGACTCGTACGCCAACCAGTACTTGCAGAACAATAACGTTGAGATGACGATGGGCAAGATGCTTGGCGGCTCCACCAGTCTGCATCACGTCATCGAAGGCTCCGGCAACTACTATGACTATTTGTTGTGGGCAGCCGCCGCCGACGATGACTCCTACACTCTCGACAACATGCGACAGTACTTGATGAAGAGAGAATCTCTCAAAGACGCCGATATACTTGCTGCTTACCCTTCGTACCATGGCACATCAGGCCAGAAACGAGAAGAGAACCGAGTGACAAAAACAAAAACATACTCGCTTCCTTCAGACAACTGGGTCATGATATTATTTTGGATGTTAATGCAAATGTAACATTGGGGTATACTGAACCCTCGCTGTCCATAGGTGAGGTATCACACAAATATTTGTTTCGGTGCGGGGATCGAACCCGCGGCTTCTCGTTTCACAGGCTGCGTCTAACTAACTGCGCCACGGAGGCTGTTTAGGGCTTGGCACCGATTTCAAACCTATTGCAAGGTAGCACATACATTATACAAATAATAGGCGAGACGAATGATTTTCAAATTATATTCTAAAATATGGGCACACATTTATTATATACGAAAAAATCTATATTTCAAGAATTAACAAAGGCTTAACACAGTTTTAAGCCATTTTTCTAATAATTTTTCAATAGTGCACCAAAAACGCTAGTAGGTCTCATGGCGTCCGCTTTGATGTCACTACTAGGTAAACACGTCATTGCGTACTACTTAATCTGTGGTCTATGCGCAGCGAATGCGTCATGTTTACATAGGCGTGACATCATGCGTTGTGAAGAGCGTTTTTGTCAAAATGGCCGATTGCTATATTTTGTACTTTGATTTTATTTAAAATCTTATTAATCTCCAAGTATCGATTAAAACTGAATTATCATTTGAAATCCTTGTAATACGTATTTTACCTTAAAAACATAAAATCTTTAATTTTTTGATACTGTCGTCTCGCCTATTGTATTTTATTGATATGAAAGGTATAGGCAAAGAGAATATAAAACACTACGTGGTATAGGTTTGCATAAGAGGTGTATTAAATTAAATATTTATTAAGTTATTTCATACTATTTAGTAGTTGAAGTCGGTTCTTTTTTAAACGTGGTTTATTTTTTAATAAAAATAAATTTTTATCTAAAAAGGTCCTAACTTATGTACTATTTTTAAAATACATAATTAGTATGTATATGAAACGTTCCACCTTTTTAAGAGTAGTGTGGTAGACTCAAAGGCCCATTCCTGAAAGGGTTGATTTGAAATATGCGGCTGGTCGTAAAATTATAAGCCGAATCCATGTAATGTCCAGATGGAGCGCTGACATACATTCGTGTCTTCAAAAGAATAAAATCCCTTACCCAGTCACAGGCATTCAAGCTCTGTCATCAGGTCCTGATCATGTTTACTACGACCAATTCTATTTAGCTCCAGGCCTAATCCAACTGCCGCATAGTGGTGAGGAGATAATATCCTCCTACAGACTTCAATAGACCCTTCTGCATCAGATGAAGTGAACCATATTTTTGCAATTTCATTGAAGTAACAGATAATCAATTTTAGATTCAGAAGTAACAGGTATCGATCGTATCGTTACAGTAGCTTTTTACAGCAACACCTTACAGTGACACAAGTAAAACACGTGTGTATAAAAATCCATAAATTAATTTATTAACACTATTTGACAATAACAAGTTGTTTGTATGTACAAAACGTCACTATGTTTAATGTTAATTTGGTGCTAGTGAGTTTGCTCCGAGTGTCCGCGTGGCGCTGCAGCTGCGCCCCGCGCGGCGCCCTCGCTCCCGCGCTTTGTTAGGATTGAGATTACATAATAGCGTCTGTAATTGTAGTGAGATCTACTAAGTTCTGCAGAGATTAGAGGCAAGAGTTTCGGAGTGTATTGACGTATGCGGCACAGCGTGTGTGCCGCTTGGACGGATAACGATGTATCTGTGTCTCATGGCAGTATAGGGGGCAGCGGGGGGGCGGGGGGCGGGGGCGACGCTGCTGCCGTCACGCAGACAAGCCTCGGGCTCGACAACACACAAGTACAGGCGTGGCATGCAGGTCACGTGGCCACTAGTTCGCCGCGCACGGTCCACAACACTTATATACATATATACATATGTATGTACACACACGCACAGTGCAGGCTGCAGGGCGGGGGTGGGCGCGGGGGGCGCGGGGGAGGGGGCGCGTCACAGCATGTCGGGGCTGTCGCGCTCCTCGCGCAGCTGCTGCAGGCGCTGCTGGCCCTTGATCTTCTTCATCTGCGCGTAGATGGAGGCGCCCTTGTAGTCGATGGGCCCGTAGTCCTTCATCTCAGCGTCCGCATATATGAACTGGTCTTCAGGGCGGAACGGCTGCGGGAGCACAAGGCGCCGCGTCAGTGTGTCACGTGTTACTACTCATCGTACTTGCTTTAGTTATTGAACTGTATTATTATGTAAGCCAAACTGGACTTTCGCACGCTCCGGGTAAGGCGCCCCGAGCGGCTGTTACAAAGTGTTTTATGTATGTATGGTGAGGGAATTACCTTGCTTTAGTATATGTACGTGTCGCTCTTGGCAAAGCGCTCCTAGAAAGAGAAATACAAAAGTCACAACACGGCAGCGGTAACATGCTCTCACACAGCGGTACACGGTGTGTGCATGTGTGCGTGCGTGCGTGCGTGCGTGCGCGTGGCGCGAGTGCTCGCACACACGCACGCACGGCGGGTGGGTGGGTTAGTCGGCTGGTGGTGCGACACGCAGGCCATGCGCTCACCTCACACGTCGATCTCGTTGAACCTGAGCGTGGCGTAGTCCACGCGGGGCGGCGCGTCGGAGGCGCCGGCTGCGCTGTACGTGTCGTACAGGTGGCGGTTGGAGTTGACGGTGTTCTTGAACTTGAGGTTGTGGTTGCCGAGCGCCAGGTCGGCGTACACGAGCTTCTTGTGCCGCGGCCGCTCCTCCTTGGGGCCGGACGCGTTGTGGTCGGCGTGGTCGGCGGCGGCGCGGCGCGGCGGGTCGGGGCCGTAGTTGGCGCGCAGGATGTGCAGGTGCGCCTGCTGCTCGTCGCGCGGCTCGGGGTAGTCGGGCCGTTCGTACTCGCAGCCCACGCCCACGCACGACAGCTTCTCGCGCAAGCTCTCCGACTTCTTGAGCGCGTTGAGTTTGTGCGCGTTCTTGTCGCTTTTGTCGCGCGTGCGGTTTAGCGTCTTCGTGTAGCGGTGCGGCTCGCGGTGCGGTTCGCGATGCGGCTCGCGGTACAGGGGCGGCGCGGTGGTCGCATCGTACGATTCTAGCGCCGCGCCGCGCTTGTCCACTCGTATCGGTTGAAAGTAACAGAAGCTGTGGTGCTTCTGAAGCGGTATTTGAAAGTTTTTCTTGTTTTTTCCTTTGGAGCTGAGGTTAGTGAAATGGTTACGTTTCTGCATGTACTGTTGCTGGATGTTAGTATTCTGCGAACAACGAAACATTAGCGGGTTAGTGCGTTAGTGAAGCGGCCCGGCGGCGCAGTGTGACGCGAGAGTGTGCCGCGAGTGCGCAGCGCGGAGTACCTGCCCGTCGCCGGCCAGCGCGGAGTGGCTGCGCCGCACCGGCTTCTCGCTGAGCTGCGGGATGTGCAGCGTGCCCTCGGCCGCGATGGCCCGCGCCGCGCGCGCCCCCCCACCCCCTCCACCCCCTCCACCCCACGTACCCCGCGCCCCCTCGCTCTTGCCCTCGCCAGCACCCAGTTGCTCAAGCACTGACTTCACGAGTGTCGTGGAGGGTAGCGTCATCGCTGTGCTCTTTTTGGGCGTGGTCGCCACTATGTTAGGCTTGTTGAAGTCGACGCGGCCGGTATCATCGTCTTGGTGGCGGCGCAGGTCGGCGGCAGAGCTGGTGGCGCGAAGCGGCGCGTCCACCGTGTCCACGTACTTGGAGAGGCGCGTGTTGATGAGCGGCATGGACAGGTTGATGTAAACGTGGTCGCGCGCAGGCGACGCACCGGACGAGGGGGCGCGGGTGCGGGGGGCGGGCACCGGTCTCGGCGACACCTCCACCGCACCCTCCCCTTCCCCCTCCTCTTCCCCCTCGCCGCTCTCCTCGCACATCTGAATGGAGTCGGTGAGATTCTCGAAGCGCAGCGGTAGCGTGCGACAGTTGGCGTACAGCGAGTCGTCGGGTTCCTCGTGCGTGTCGACGCGTTTGTTGTTGTTGATCTCGTCGAAGTCGTCGCCGTACTCAGTGTTGGGGTAGAAGCGCTCCATGGTGCGCTTGCGCGGCGGCCGCATGGAGTGGAACTGCAGCGAGCGGCGCGGGGGGCGCGCGTCGAGCGTGGAGCAGCGGCGCGCGGGCGACGCGGCGCGGGGGGGCGCCAGGTGTGTGGGCTGCATGGGCGGCAGGTGCGGGTTCAGCAAGATGCGGTGCGATGGGGGCACGCGCTGCAGCGGCGCTATCGGTACTGCGTACGTGGGGGGCCGCGTGGTGGGGTTGGTCGCGGGAGCGGGGGCGGGGGTGGCGTGTACGTAGGTCGCGGCGGCGAGGGCGCGGCGCTCGGCGGCGAGGGCGCTAGGCACGACGCGCGGCTGAATGGCCTGCACGGGCTGGGCATGCAAGCGACAACCGAACATGGAATAAACCAAACAAAACGTTACATGCAACACATAAAGCGGACACCGCGCCGGCACGCGGCGGGCGCGGGCACAGGTGAGTGGCAACATAAAAAGCAAAACAAAAACAACTAGTTAATGATAACATAATGACAGAGCGGGGAGTACGTGTGGTGACGAGGGTTGTTGTCATGGTACGTGGCGCTCACCTTGTTGGGCGGCTGCTGCAGCCCGTGGAAGGGCAGGTTCTCGTAGAGGCCCGGCCCGTCCGCGCCCAGCGCGCCGTTGGCCGCGTTATCTATGCCGTTGGCGGGCGGACCTGCGGACGCCAACATATATCAGTATTCGATTTCGGAACAGCGCGAAACACCAAAGTGTACTGCAACATTTCAATGTTTAATTAATATAAATTTTATTGGAATTCCAGTTGTAGTACAAATCGTGTTCGCATTCAAGTGGCATGAGGTAGGTTGTATGCGCAACACACACGAAGCTGCTAATGTTCGCGAGCGCGTGTGGTGCGCGGGTACTCACTGTCGCCGGGCTTCTTTCTCTTGCGGTGCACGCGGGGCGCGTCAGCGGGGGCCGGGGCGGCGCGCGGGGGGGACGTCGCGCCCCGGGACGCGCGCTCCGGCCTTTTGAACGATACCACTAGAAACATGCCACACATAACACTAGCCGCAACACAAAACGTGCAACAAGCAACAGTAACAAGCGAGCGTGCAACATGTATCGGGACGAGTGGGTGTGTGCGCCGTGCGGGAATCCGCCGGGTGTGGGACGCGTGGGCCGCGCCACACTCGCGCCGCCTGCTCCCGCGCGAGTGTGGCGCGAGTGTGGCAGTAGTGCAGTACCTCCGCGGGTGGCGCGCACGGCGGGCGCCGAGTTGCGGAACAGCGAGCGCAGGCGCGCGCCGCCACGCTTGCCCATCTTCTTGTAGTCGCGGGGTGTGCGGGGTGTGCGGGGCGCGCGGGGGGCGCGCAGGGAGCCCAGCAGCGCCGTGACTCCGCCGCGGCCGCGCGTCTCACGCGGGCTTCGCTCGCTGTCGTCGGCCGCGCGTCTCTCGAGCAGGCCCAGGTTGGCTTCGTTCTCGTCGTGAGTTTTCTTGGAGTCGGCGGCGAGGCGCGCCTGGTTCTTGGGGCTGAGCGAGTGGCTGGAGTTGACGTGCAGCAGCACGCCGGGCTTGGCGGGCCACTTGTTGGGCGACACTACGGCTTGCGCCCGGGGCGCGTCGGCGGCGTCGCGCGGCGCGGCGGGCGGCACGAGGCGCGCGCGGTCGGCCGTGTGGCGCGGGGACAGCGCCGGCAGCGCTTGCGCTATGATGGAGTGCGCGATGGACACCTCGCTGATGCAGCTGCCGTCGGGGCTGCGCGGGACAGAGCGTTACGTCGCGGCGCGGGGGTGGGGCGCCTGCGGTGGCGGCGCGCGGGAGGGGAGGGGTGCCTGGCGAGGAGTGTGCTCGGTCGACAGTTACATAAAACATACATATAGGTGTTGCTATACGAGTGGTGTAGAAGTACATATACATGTGGTGCGTGTGGACTCGAGTACGGAATGCCTTCGCACGGCGCCGCCATGCAGTGGTGAGTGCGTCGCCGTAGTAAACGATACACTTTGTATACTCGTAACAACTACTCAGCACGAACTACGGAACTGCAAAGTCGAAAACGAAAACGAGCCAAAATACAGCGAACAAAAAGAAGAAAGCGTCGTCCGCTCGTGGCGGAGCTAGTGAAGTGAACTCGAGTGTACCTGCCGCGTTGATGGTGGTCAGTCTGAGTACGTCGGGAGTTAGTGCGGTTAGGAACCTATGCAACAACCAAACTGTTAGTGCGCGTCGGGGGGCCCGCCCCGCGCCCCGCACCCCCGCACCCCCGCACCCTGGCGGGCAGGGGGACGGTAGCGGAGCGGCGGGGCGGGGATGCGGCCGCGACGCTATTAGTATAAACCCTCTCAAACTAGCAGCCGTTGGTCCAAGCACTTAGTATCAGGCGCTCAAACTCATCGCAAACTGTGTCACCTTGGGACACGTCCTTGACCTTCGGAAAAGTTAGGACCTCGGCATTGGCACTATTAGGGGCGACCTTGAGGGTGGCATTGACAAGGTGTGCCACGAGTCTGCTCGGACCAATGGCGACGCTGAAATTGTATAACATCTAGAGTGAACGTCGGAGCTCGCACTTGTCACATAATAATATCGTGTAGGTATAATATAAATAAGAATGTCATATTTGTATGTGCATACATACATACAATACATACATGTGGGTGGGTACACATACACAGATACAACACGCACGCACACACACACACGCGCGTGCGGACGGAGCGGGAGCGCGGCCGTGTGCGGCGCGCGGGCGGCGGGGGGAGGGGGAGGTGAGGGGGACGCGGGGTGGCGGGGCGGCGGGGGAAGCGCGCGGTCATCGCACACACTAGATCTCTAAAGTACTGACACATACAAGGGGGCTCGGCCCGGGAGTGCGACACTAGAGGGATTCTAGCGCGGGGTCTCGCCGGAAGGTGCTAGTGCTACACTACAGTAACAGTAGGAGTTGGACTTACTTCTCTCGCTCCTCGAGCTCCACGGGGTTATTGTCTACGCGTTAGTCGGCGAGTTAGTGCGGCGGCGGCGGCGGCCGGGAACAGAAACACTCGTTAGTTAGACACGGACACAGCGTGCGAGGCAGCGGCACTGCAGGAGCAGCAGCAGGTACTCACACTTGGAGTTGGCGCGCATGCGGCGGCACACGCAGATGATGAGCAGGCACAGCACCACGGCCACGAGCAGCACGGCCAGCGCGGCGCAGCCCAGCAGGATCAGCTTCTGCGGGTCGCGCCACCACAGCTTCGTGCCTGCAACCACCACCGTCACACTCCACATCTGACATATTGGCCACTCAATATTATGCCAGTCTTCACTAAATACAAGTTTGATTTTTATAGAGGAAAACTCACACTCAAATATAATTATCCGGCATTTTAAGAAGGAATACACCTGACTCGTAAATTCTATTGTATAGTTAAGAATTTTGTCATATACTAGATTATTTTATAACAAAACTAAGGAGCAACATTGCAATACTGGTCTAGCAATCAAGTCACATGAAATATAATGGTGTACGCAGAGAGTACTCACTCAGTGTTTCCAGGTTGGCTGCAAAGCAAACGTCATATGTATTTTTATTTATGTAAAGACTTAATATACACGGACATTTACTAAATATTTGAATTTGTGTTAATTACATAACATAATATTGCATAATAATGTCCTAGTGGACTTCGTGCTATGTTTGAAATAGTTTCTTTGGTGTCTTCATCAGAGGCACGACGTCCCGCTCGCAGGCGCGCGAGACGCCCACGGAGTTGTTGGCGCGGCACAGGTAGGTGCGGTGCAGCTGCAGTAAGTATGTGTAAGCGTGTCGGTACGCACCCACGACGTCCCGCTCGCAGGCGCGCGAGACGCCCACGGAGTTGTTGGCGCGGCACAGGTAGGTGCGGTGCAGCTGCAGTAAGTATGTGTAAGCGTGTCGGTACGCACCCACGACGTCCCGCTCGCAGGCGCGCGAGACGCCCACGGAGTTGTTGGCGCGGCACAGGTAGGTGCGGTGCAGCTGCAGTAAGTATGTGTAAGCGTGTCGGTACGCACCCACGACGTCCCGCTCGCAGACGCGCGAGACGCCCACGGAGTTGTTGGCGCGGCACAGGTAGGTGCGGTGCAGCTGCAGTAAGTATGTGTAAGCGTGTCGGTACGCACCCACGACGTCCCGCTCGCAGGCGCGCGAGACGCCCACGGAGTTGTTGGCGCGGCACAGGTAGGTGCGGTGCAGCTGCAGTAAGTATGTGTAAGCGTGTCGGTACGCACCCACGACGTCCCGCTCGCAGGCGCGCGAGACGCCCACGGAGTTGTTGGCGCGGCACAGGTAGGTGCGGTGCAGCTGCAGTAAGTATGTGTAAGCGTGTCGGTACGCACCCACGACGTCCCGCTCGCAGGCGCGCGAGACGCCCACGGAGTTGTTGGCGCGGCACAGGTAGGTGCGGTGCAGCTGCAGTAAGTATGTGTAAGCGTGTCGGTACGCACCCACGACGTCCCGCTCGCAGGCGCGCGAGACGCCCACGGAGTTGTTGGCGCGGCACAGGTAGGTGCGGTGCAGCTGCAGTAAGTATGTGTAAGCGTGTCGGTACGCACCCACGACGTCCCGCTCGCAGGCGCGCGAGACGCCCACGGAGTTGTTGGCGCGGCACAGGTAGGTGCGGTGCAGCTGCAGTAAGTATGTGTAAGCGTGTCGGTACGCACCCACGACGTCCCGCTCGCAGGCGCGCGAGACGCCCACGGAGTTGTTGGCGCGGCACAGGTAGGTGCGGTGCAGCTGCAGTAAGTATGTGTAAGCGTGTCGGTACGCACCCACGACGTCCCGCTCGCAGGCGCGCGAGACGCCCACGGAGTTGTTGGCGCGGCACAGGTAGGTGCGGTGCAGCTGCAGTAAGTATGTGTAAGCGTGTCGGTACGCACCCACGACGTCCCGCTCGCAGGCGCGCGAGACGCCCACGGAGTTGTTGGCGCGGCACAGGTAGGTGCGGTGCAGCTGCAGTAAGTATGTGTAAGCGTGTCGGTACGCACCCACGACGTCCCGCTCGCAGGCGCGCGAGACGCCCACGGAGTTGTTGGCGCGGCACAGGTAGGTGCGGTGCAGCTGCAGTAAGTATGTGTAAGCGTGTCGGTACGCACCCACGACGTCCCGCTCGCAGGCGCGCGAGACGCCCACGGAGTTGTTGGCGCGGCACAGGTAGGTGCGGTGCAGCTGCAGTAAGTATGTGTAAGCGTGTCGGTACGCACCCACGACGTCCCGCTCGCAGGCGCGCGAGACGCCCACGGAGTTGTTGGCGCGGCACAGGTAGGTGCGGTGCAGCTGCAGTAAGTATGTGTAAGCGTGTCGGTACGCACCCACGACGTCCCGCTCGCAGGCGCGCGAGACGCCCACGGAGTTGTTGGCGCGGCACAGGTAGGTGCGGTGCAGCTGCAGTAAGTATGTGTAAGCGTGTCGGTACGCACCCACGACGTCCCGCTCGCAGGCGCGCGAGACGCCCACGGAGTTGTTGGCGCGGCACAGGTAGGTGCGGTGCAGCTGCAGTAAGTATGTGTAAGCGTGTCGGTACGCACCCACGACGTCCCGCTCGCAGGCGCGCGAGACGCCCACGGAGTTGTTGGCGCGGCACAGGTAGGTGCGGTGCAGCTGCAGTAAGTATGTGTAAGCGTGTCGGTACGCACCCACGACGTCCCGCTCGCAGGCGCGCGAGACGCCCACGGAGTTGTTGGCGCGGCACAGGTAGGTGCGGTGCAGCTGCAGTAAGTATGTGTAAGCGTGTCGGTACGCACCCACGACGTCCCGCTCGCAGGCGCGCGAGACGCCCACGGAGTTGTTGGCGCGGCACAGGTAGGTGCGGTGCAGCTGCAGTAAGTATGTGTAAGCGTGTCGGTACGCACCCACGACGTCCCGCTCGCAGGCGCGCGAGACGCCCACGGAGTTGTTGGCGCGGCACAGGTAGGTGCGGTGCAGCTGCAGTAAGTATGTGTAAGCGTGTCGGTACGCACCCACGACGTCCCGCTCGCAGGCGCGCGAGACGCCCACGGAGTTGTTGGCGCGGCACAGGTAGGTGCGGTGCAGCTGCAGTAAGTATGTGTAAGCGTGTCGGTACGCACCCACGACGTCCCGCTCGCAGGCGCGCGAGACGCCCACGGAGTTGTTGGCGCGGCACAGGTAGGTGCGGTGCAGCTGCAGTAAGTATGTGTAAGCGTGTCGGTACGCACCCACGACGTCCCGCTCGCAGGCGCGCGAGACGCCCACGGAGTTGTTGGCGCGGCACAGGTAGGTGCGGTGCAGCTGCAGTAAGTATGTGTAAGCGTGTCGGTACGCACCCACGACGTCCCGCTCGCAGGCGCGCGAGACGCCCACGGAGTTGTTGGCGCGGCACAGGTAGGTGCGGTGCAGCTGCAGTAAGTATGTGTAAGCGTGTCGGTACGCACCCACGACGTCCCGCTCGCAGGCGCGCGAGACGCCCACGGAGTTGTTGGCGCGGCACAGGTAGGTGCGGTGCAGCTGCAGTAAGTATGTGTAAGCGTGTCGGTACGCACCCACGACGTCCCGCTCGCAGGCGCGCGAGACGCCCACGGAGTTGTTGGCGCGGCACAGGTAGGTGCGGTGCAGCTGCAGTAAGTATGTGTAAGCGTGTCGGTACGCACCCACGACGTCCCGCTCGCAGGCGCGCGAGACGCCCACGGAGTTGTTGGCGCGGCACAGGTAGGTGCGGTGCAGCTGCAGTAAGTATGTGTAAGCGTGTCGGTACGCACCCACGACGTCCCGCTCGCAGGCGCGCGAGACGCCCACGGAGTTGTTGGCGCGGCACAGGTAGGTGCGGTGCAGCTGCAGTAAGTATGTGTAAGCGTGTCGGTACGCACCCACGACGTCCCGCTCGCAGGCGCGCGAGACGCCCACGGAGTTGTTGGCGCGGCACAGGTAGGTGCGGTGCAGCTGCAGTAAGTATGTGTAAGCGTGTCGGTACGCACCCACGACGTCCCGCTCGCAGGCGCGCGAGACGCCCACGGAGTTGTTGGCGCGGCACAGGTAGGTGCGGTGCAGCTGCAGTAAGTATGTGTAAGCGTGTCGGTACGCACCCACGACGTCCCGCTCGCAGGCGCGCGAGACGCCCACGGAGTTGTTGGCGCGGCACAGGTAGGTGCGGTGCAGCTGCAGTAAGTATGTGTAAGCGTGTCGGTACGCACCCACGACGTCCCGCTCGCAGGCGCGCGAGACGCCCACGGAGTTGTTGGCGCGGCACAGGTAGGTGCGGTGCAGCTGCAGTAAGTATGTGTAAGCGTGTCGGTACGCACCCACGACGTCCCGCTCGCAGGCGCGCGAGACGCCCACGGAGTTGTTGGCGCGGCACAGGTAGGTGCGGTGCAGCTGCAGTAAGTATGTGTAAGCGTGTCGGTACGCACCCACGACGTCCCGCTCGCAGGCGCGCGAGACGCCCACGGAGTTGTTGGCGCGGCACAGGTAGGTGCGGTGCAGCTGCAGTAAGTATGTGTAAGCGTGTCGGTACGCACCCACGACGTCCCGCTCGCAGGCGCGCGAGACGCCCGCGGAGTTGTTGGCGCGGCACAGGTAGGTGCGGTGCAGCTGCAGTAAGTATGTGTAAGCGTGTCGGTACGCACCCACGACGTCCCGCTCGCAGGCGCGCGAGACGCCCACGGAGTTGTTGGCGCGGCACAGGTAGGTGCGGTGCGCGTCGACGGCTCGCAGCTGCAGGAAGCTCTGCGCGCCGTTCTGCCAGATGCGCTCCGCCGACAGAGAGTCGTTGTCGTTCTTCAGCTGCCACGTGAACGACACCTGGGAAGCCACGACCATACATGGTCACCAATTTTTAGACGACGTGGACTCCAAAGCTAATAAATTTGTTGTCACATTTCTTTATTATAAATGAGACGTAAGAAACGTTATTTTGAAGTATAAACGAAGTTGTATGCGCTTTGGACCAAGACAGTAAAATCTTCTTCATTTACATTATGAAAATTGAAATGATTCCGTACATTGGCGGGGTTGGCGTACGCGCTGCACACGAGCACCTGGTTGCCGTCGATCTCCATCTGCTTGATGCCGCATTCGGGCGCGTCTGAAATAAATAATTTTAGAAACATCACCACATTCATGGACGACAGAAGGTAAGCAATATCAGCAGAAGGAATATCCGCGGAAATACGAATACAAAGAACAGAAACAATAGTTTATTCGTCCATCTGAAAGATCTAAAGACAAGCTGATAAAATTAGCAAGGAAACAGCTCTTAGAATAAAGGTTAGTACTTCTATAGTGAATTCCATCTAGATTTATAAGATTTTATATAGTATGAATAGTCTATCCGCATTAAACAACGTGACGGACTATGTAGTTTATGGTGAAGGTAGTGTTGGGTGAGTGAGTAGTGCACGTACACATGACGTTGAGTGTGACGGTGGTGTTGACGGCGCCGTGGCGGTTGTAGGCCTCGCACAGGTAGGCGCCGGCGTGCGCGCGGGCGGCGGCGGGCAGCAGCAGCGCGGCCGAGCTGGCCAGCGCCGCGCCCTGCGACACCGCGCGCGCCTTGCTGGCCGCCGCGCGCCGCCACGAGTACGACGGCATCGGGAACCCTCTGCGCACACACGGCGGCGTCAGCATCGTTATCGACTATACCAACTTCAAGCATCAATGTACCGACATCCCGCTCATTAAAATAAATAGAGGCCACGTATATTATGTTGTCTTACTTCGCTGAGCACACCACTTTGGCAGGTATTTCGTTTTCGACTACCCACACCTCCTTTGGCGTTACCGTGATGTTCTCTGGTTCATCTGCAAAGAGAAGAAAATCTCATCATCATCTCATCTCTCTTCTCACTCTTAATCTTTACATAGTGATGCAATAACAGCCCCTACATTTGTTTATTTTTTCAGCCTTTGCAGACAGACAAGCACGCGGCTCACCTGATGGTAAGCGGTCACCGCCGCTTATAGACCTTCGCAGTGCTAGGGGTCCAGCACAACCAGGTCGCTATCAGCCGTAGCACATAGATAACACACATTTGTTAGAAACAAGTGGTACCTGTCAACTGCCTGTAGCATGATAATATTCTGAAAAACTTAATTGTACCCCCTTCACTCTCTTTCATCTAAGATTTGCGGGTAACATACAGAGCCACATCTGCGAAGTCTCAATAATCTCTGTATAAACCAGGAAGCTGTCGAATTCACATTTCCTCCACCATTAAGCCGTAGAACAACTATCTTCCTCTATTCTCCTAAGTCTTTCCACTACGAAGCAGCCGAGCGTGCCCTCCTCTGTTGGCAGTGTATCTGCACCAGTACAAGGTACTCACACTCGACGGCGAACTTGGTGGTGCTGTTGACGGGCGGGCCGGCGAGGTTGCGCGAGGAGCGGCACGTGTAGCTCGCCGTGTCGGCCGTGCGGTCCAGCACGCCGCCCGGCCACGCCGACATGTTCCAGTGCTGCGGAACACATGCGCACTCATACATAAACCTGGGCTGTGAGCATCATGCAATACGAGGGATTTGTTTATACTCTATGTCATAGATTCTAAAACGATAAAACGACTATACTAACATTGGTCTCATTAAATGGGTCGAATCAACGGTTTGTTTCTTACTTGGCTTGTTAGCTTATTAATGCACCGTGGAAGTACATATAAGCATGTGAACTTGTACGGTTGAATTCACAAGTTTTACCAGTATCCGTGCTGGGAATGATAAGCGGTACAGGTCAGAAGAAGGCATAGCTGTCAAGACGAAGATTCTCACACACTTCATGAAGTAAACTGGCTCCAAAATAAAGACATGTGAACAATTTCTTCCATTGACCAGTTTCCCCTCACGGTGCATTTTGCTATAATCCCGTATAGACAAGAATACAGGTAGAGCAAGTCCATACCAGCGTGGATTCGGTGGCCTCGAAGTCGTTGCGGTTGCCCTGCGGGTCGATGTGTCGCTCGTGCACGAAGTAGCGCGCGTCGTCGGGCGCGATGACGGCGCCGTCCTTCAGCCACTGCACGCTGCACAGCGGCGCGCACTCCACCGTGCACGACAGAGATATGTTCTGGAACGTTCCACTCACACTTGTTACACTATAATACCCAAACAATAAGGCTCTGTGTCTCTCTCTCAATAACTTGTGCTAGAAACTAATAAGCTGAAGATCATTCTAAAATGGACAGCGGCCGAAATAACTTCAGGTGGAATATAAGAACTATTTTATAAGATGGTGGAGGTAGTAGACTGTTGAATTTATTAATTTGTGAACAATACAAAATCATTAATACAATTGATGTTCTTAAATATTAGTCAATACGAATGGTCAGAAACATCTAGTGATATTTACAGTTAGATTATTTATATTGTTTACCTGCGACTTGTAGAGCGCGCCGCTGTAGTGGTTCATGGCGTACTTGAAGCTCGGCGGCGCTGCGACAACACATCACATTACAAGCAAATAATATGTGTTTTCCTACACATTTTATGGATCCTACAATACGCAGCATTTCGTATGCATCTGGTACTACAAATTCAACACAATATTCGCGTTTTTATTGAGTTCCTTTCATATACAGGATGAAATCGAATTAAGTCGACAAACTTTTATGAATAACCTAACATATAACCAAGAATATTTAGGGCACATTATTAAATCAATTGAGTAATGTTTTGAGACAACTCAGAAAACTCAATAGCAATTAAAAGTATCAACACAATTATTCCACGCGTCTTCGTTTTGTTTATGAATGAATGAAAGACAAGGACGGCGCGGGCCACGCTGTGAGTGCTAGCCGCGTCGCGCGCACATCGTGTACGTGGAAAACTAAATCGGTAAAATTGTAAAACCAACTTTCCCTTCATACTTTTACGGGCTTAGGACGGACAAAAATGCGATAAATAATACAGAATTAAACATTTAGTTACTCGAGTATTAAGAGGTAGGGACCTATCGCATCTTTGGCGTATTTAAAAAGTTGGAATCACGATATTTACAATAATACACATTTAAATTAAAAAATAATTACGATATCTACAATAATTGGCAATTAAATTTTAGAAAATAATTAAACTCACATTTGCACTAATTTTCGCAAGTAGGTGACTAACCTACGTGTATTTTAACAAGTGCTCGAAATGTCCACCGCCGTTCTCCAAACACAACAAAGCACGACGCCGCAAATTGTCTTTTATTTTACGCAGTACAGTCGTTTGCGATTTAACCACTTCAAATGCACTTAAAATTTTGTCTTTCAATTGTTCCACTGTGTCGGTTTCTCGTTCGTAAACAAGTCGTTTTATTTCTCCCCACAAATAAAAGTCTAGTGGGGTAAGATCAGGCGACCGTGCCGGCCATGAGACAGGTCCTCCGCGACCGATCAATCGATTTTCAAACTCCCGATCTAAGTATGCACGCACTTCACTGTAGTAATGAGCCGGGGCCCCATCCTGTTGGTAGTACATGCCGGCTAAGTATGACACTGGCACATCTTCCAACAATCTTCCATGTCTAGGTATTGTTGATTGGTAAATCGGACAAGACTATTTCCCCTCGTTCTAGGCATACTAGATACACAACAAACACACACGTACACACGACACAATCCAACAAACACACACGTACTCACGACACAATCCAACAAACAACTGTTATCGGGCGTAAATCGATGACGCATGCGCGACCGTGACCTATTTCCGAGATAGTTTTCGCACGACTGGTGATTTTTTGTTTGTTTCTAAGGCGCGCGCGCATGGCGAGTCCTGTATGTAGGTACTTGGGAGGCGCGGCGCGGGCGGCCAGGATCAAACGGTCTGGCAACGTCGCATCGGGTCCGGTCGGTGCGTTTGTAGTTAGTACTAATTTTAGTGAATGACCATTCGATGCGTTGCCAAACCTTTTACGATCTAGGTTGTTATTGTCGCATGTTATGCGCGATCGATGTGAAATGATACTTTGAATATTTAATTTATTTGTTAAGGTTTTTGTAGTTTAGAAATATTAATGAAGCACTGGTATTTTCAGTTTATTTGAAAACTATGACTTTGTTTGTAAGGTACAAAGCGATAAAATAGGATATTTTTGTTACAATTTAGATTTGATAAATTTCGATCTATAATAAAAGTATTACTGATACTGAATCACCCCTATCAATTTGTCGACTGTTTTCAATTTCATCCTGTATAGATACAAATATACTTATTTACCTAGTACATAAATAGCAACAGTAACTCAATTTCGGGAACTACCAACATTGCAATTTGCCTTAACCTTTACAACTCCAAATATCTGCGAATTGTTCAATACAACCTTCCCGTCTCTAGCTAGTAGCTATATAGATACAAACGGCAGTACCCAGCACATCCACCGCGACGGTAGCCGGCGCGCCGTCCCCGGCGGCACTGAAGGCTCTGCACGTGAAGTTGGTTCTATGGTCCAGGGTGACAGGGTCGATGGTCCAGTTCTGCGACACGATGTCGCTGACGGTGCGGCCGCCGCGGTGCCAGCGGAACCGGTTGGCCTCGGGACGACCCTTCTCTTGCACGCTGCAGCTCAGGACTAGACTCTTGCCCTTGACTACCCGCCATGGGGAGTAGGTTAGCTTCGCTGGTCCAGGAGGATCTGGAATAGGAGGCGTATGATATATTTTCGTTCTTCTTTTCTGTATAGTATTATTTCTGACGGCATTAGGGTCCGTCTTCCTTTTTCAATCGCCCTCTTTTCGATCGATTACCATTCCAAATTGTACAAGTATGATCATTGACGAAATATTATGTTTGATGACATCTAGTTAAGAGTTTTATGGTATTTATACTTAAATACTCACGAATTTACCACATGTAAGCAAATACTATCGAATGCCACCAACTACTAAAATGGTTATTGGTCTTTAATATTTATAAACCTTTTCATTCATAACCACTAGTCGAGGGTAGTACTAACCAAACTTAACATACCCTTTTTAAGGAAGAATACTAATTTGGTCTCCCCAGGCATACCTTTTCAACCCATCATAATCTTATTCTTAAACACAACAACATAAATTTCATTCTACCAAATCAAGTGTATATGAGAACAACTCACAGTTGACGATGAGCTCGGTCTTCTCGCTCTCGTTGCCCCAGCCGGCGTAGTTCTTGCCCTTGCACGAGTAGTTTCCGTGGAAGCTCTTGGTGGTGTCCTGGAGGAGCAGCATGGATGGGTCCACCTCGTTGCACAGGTTGTCTGGAATAACAGTTTTAAGGAGTTGTTATCGAAAGTAACATTTGTTTAATTGTAGAATGTTATATTGAGCCCAGATAGCAACTTACGTAAAGCACGTATGTCACGTTCTGGCATTCTATCGTGTATTGCCAGTGTCGAGAAAACTGGTGCAATTTTGAAACGTTGGAGATTAAATTCCTCCGATGGCATGCGATGCATTTACCATCAAGTCCATTTTGGTGATATAGTCGTGCCAATGCAAAATGCCATGCAACAAAACATTTGAGAATAAACCACCGCTTTATCACTTTATTTCGCCAAGCTGCAGTGTAAGCACTGTTTTGTTCTGATAAACAAACATTAGGAGCCTAATGTACCGTGGTGAAGAGTGCACCGCACTGCCATACAGTACTTAACGATAAATTCCGAGTGGTTTAACTTCTGCTTATGGGCAAACTTGAACCTCAGCCACCGTTGTCTCGTCACCTAAATAAATCACATCGCTCACCGTCCGCATCCGTATTGTTACAATCCGGCAGGTGCTTGAGCAGTTCTCCGTCGAGGAACCACACCACCTCGTCCAGCGTGGGCGGGTTGCCGGACACCACCTCGCACGCGAGCGTCACGTTCTGGTGGTCCTTCTCCAGCACCGGGCTGGGCGCGCTCATCGTCAGGCGGACTTGCGGGACGACTGGAAGGGATCATCAGTACAGAGTTTAGTCGTGTGATTTTAATGGAGAGGAAATTTCTTGTTAGGTATTTTCTTCATAGCTGTATCATTTTGACAAATTAGATATAGTACTGTCCTAAGATGTTGATAGCCACGATATGGGCTAACCTTTGATGTCACAGTTACAAATAGACATAAGCTTAAGCCTCAGTCGGTGAACTTGTAGGCAGAGATGACGCTTATTTCACTTATAGTTGTTTAAGCTTTTTCAAATGCGTTGGTTAGTGAAAATAAAGCCAATACGATCATAAATATTATACCGAAACATTTACTCAAAGCTAATCGTTCCCTCTAGAACTTTAATCGATAACCTCACGTTTAAACGTCATATACCTTGCTGCGAAACCAACGAGACTTAGTAGTGGATAATAGTTATTGTAGTTTGGGTGCGTATACTCACACAGCACATTAACCCTGACGGGGTCGGGGCTGGTGCCGTTGCCGACCTGGTTGGCGAGCTGGCAGGAGTAGTTGCCGAGGTCCTCGCCGCGCGCCGCCAGGATGATGAGCGACTGCTGTTCCGTGCTGCCGCCCTCGTAGTGAAGAGAGTCGTTCACGTTGACGCGGGTGCCGTCGCGGTACCTGCGGACACACGGGTCGGTGTCAGCTGCTGGTAGGATATTAGTGTAGGCACGGATAATTATGGTAGAATAGATATAATAGTGACATTCGCGATGTATATCGGTAGAGCTTGTGTTTATCCAGTTTCTTACAAACTGGTAAAAGTTTATTGTGGTAGTAAACATTGTTTATTACACGGTGGTAGGAAACATTGGTTATTACACTTGAAAGTTGATTCTCATTAGTATTACAGCCGTGTTTATTTCTGAAACGTGCGACGAACGACGTGCTTGTGGTCAAATTCATCAAGATCCGACACAAGACCTCGCGGATGGATATATAGCTCAAACTCATTGGTAATTTTTAACTGACTACTGAATTGACATTAAAATAAAATGTACTTTGAACACTATGGAACAGTTTGGTAGGCTATGTCCTCTCTCGTACTACTGTCTCGAAAACCTATAGAATAGAGTGAAATTATCCAGCTGTTGTATTATTTTACAGTTCGGTACAGTGCAGTTGCATCGTCAAGTCAGTACAGCAAGTTCACTCACCAAATGACCTCGTTGAGAGAGGATGGGTTGCTCTCGTACTCGCACTTGAGCAGCAGCTTGGCGCCCTCCACCACCGTGATGTTGTTCGGCTCCACGCGGACTATGGGCGGGTCTGGAAACACATACGTAGTGATTGTTTAAGGATATTCAATAATGGTTACACTAGTTTAAAATTAGAAGAATAATAAGTTAGGTACATTGTGCGGAGTTTGATCTGGAACATGATGAGAGTTTATAAACATTACTATCCTGCCCATAGTTGCTACGGTGTAGCTTTATGCTTTTTACTTAATAGATAGCCGAGTGCCATACTTAGACTCAAAATAACTATTATACTGTCAAAGGTTTTAACAGCGAGCCAATATTAGTGATCTGTGATCACATGAATCAATTCCAATAAAATGTTTTTTTTTTAATTCGAGTATGTACCATTCTTGGTTACTTACACCAGATCTCGAGCTCCCTGGTGGCGTGCATGGGGTGGTCGTTGGTGTGGTCGGTGACGTCATTGGACGCCTCGCAGTGGAACTTCTGTCCGTTCTCGAAGCGCGTCGCCTCGAACGTCAGGTTCGACGTGGTCTCGTACGTCGTGTCGGCCTGGAATAGCGAATAACTTTATAAAATAACTCTGACCCCACGTTAATATCAATAATTCTTGTGTCGTGGGTATCAGAAGCTACGAGAGACTTTTCGGTTTCACAAACACCCAGATCCGAGACAAATAGGTACATATATACTTGTGGGTCTTACAAACATTTATGTCGGTGCGCGGATCGAACCCGCGGCCTCTCGTTTCACAGTGTGTGATGACGTGAGATAGCCAATTTCTAACATAACGAATTTGTGACTAAATAACACAAATAGACACGAAGTAATGGTTGAGTTCTTTTAAATAAATTGTAACCACATATGGTGTGGCGGTGTGCAGGAGGAATCTGTTTCTTATTATTGTATGAATTATATCTTTATTCCGTAGAGTATAAGAAAAAAAAAAATGGAATTCTTAAGGTGGCTATTAGATACAATTCATGTTCTTTGTACATCATACCTCTTCTATAAAGTTATGGTAAGGAACTATCCTTGGCAACTCCTGATTTTTATTGCGACAATTATATCTTTGGAGTTACAGACACAAAACTATTGTGTATTGTTTTGTATCCTGTACTGTGTTGCTGGATACAGGCGATGTAAATGCTATGCGATGTAAATAGTAGTTAGTAATGCATAATCTACGCGTCGCTTCGGGCTAGTCTTTGTGATTCTGTTCCGTTGGTTAATGATTCAGCGCCAAGCGTTTGTGCGCCTCACAACTGTCGGATGGACCGCTTGCCGCCTGCCATTGATACTAGGTTTCCTCTCACTTAAATAAAAATACTCAACTGTTGCGTAGTTTTGACATTATGACACACGTTTTTTGCCGTGACAAAAGTATTAGAAACATCGGAAGACTTTGGTCTCATAAAACTTATATCTATAACTAATATATTTTTGCGAAGTTCGAACGCACGATTCACAATGAATGTGTTAACCAATTGAATGGAGAGTGGTTATTTTGCATCCTCCTCCTTGCGTCGTGCTCCTCAATTTTGAGGGTCGTGACCTTCCTTAGGCATCATTTTCATCCTAACGAGCATAATTTATTTGATATATACTACGCACAAAAATTAAAGGATATTTTTTTTGATCCATTTTTTTTGGTGTTTTTTGAGAGTCTGTATCTTGGAGAAAATTGATTGTTAAGAAATTCAGAAACTAAAACTTTGAAGCTTGAAATGTCTATTTTGCAGTTCTGTGCTCTATTTCTTGATTGCTTGCTTAGTTGATAAGCAATCGTAAGAAAACCAACGAGAAAAAAAAAATCAAATTTTTTTCTGGATTTCAAAACCCTGCATTTACATGGGTAGTGATTTTTTTGTGACATCATTATAAAATTCCCGTAGATAATTTAATTGCCTTTAATTTGATATACCAGAAACCTCCGTGACATGATTTGGAGCTGACTTATGGTAAATCAAAGTAAAAATGGCCTATCACACTTTGACATTAGATTACTCCATGAATATCAATCATGGGGAAAACAAAACCAGAATATTCGTAACTTCAAAACATGCTCTATAAGATGGTATGAAAGTCTTATGATAATAAACAGTATTTCTAAGTAAAATTGTTGACTGAAAAAAAGGTAAAAAAACGGTTATTTATGGATATTCGGAAAACACTGCATATCTTTAGATAAAAGAAACGAACGAAGGATATCGTCGGTAACTTTTCAACCTTAAAGTATTCTAAAGACACTCTGAAAATTTCAAACTGCTCCGATTTGATTATATTAGTGTTCGGAAGGTTTGAACTTACTGTATTCGTCAAAATTGTCGTAATAAGCATTTTTCGTATATGATCGATTTTTGTCACTTCAGAATGCTTTTTTTGGTGATTATCCATATTCTTTTAATCAAATCATTTTTTCAAACGTTTTCACTATTCTTCGCAATTGTAAAAAAAATACTGGCACTGTTTTACTATAAATCCGACGACGCAACCTTCCCGTAGTACGCTTTGGGTAACGCTAATGCCGGCGGTAAAACAGTGCCAGTATTTTTTTTACAATTGCGGAGAATAGTGAAAACGTTTGAAAAAAGGATTTGATTAAAAGAATATGGATAATCACTAAAAAAAATATTCTCAATTTACAAAATCATTAGCATGCGAAAAATGCTCATTACGACGATTTTTGCTGAATACAGTAAGTTTAAACCTTCTGAACACTAAGATAATCAAATCGGAGCAGTTTGAAATTTTCAGAGTGTCTTTAGAATACTTTAAGGTTGAAAAGTTACCGAAGATATCCTTCATTTGTTTCTTTTATCCAAAGATATGCAGTGTTTTCCGAATATCCATAAATAACCGTTTTCTAACCTTTTTTTCAATCAACAATTTTACTTAGAAATATTGTTTATTATCATAAGACTTTAATACCATCTTATAGAGCATGTTTTGAAGTTACTAAAATTTTGATTTTGTTTTCCCCATGATTGATATTCATGGAGTAATCCAATGTCAAAGTGTGATAGGCCATTTTTACTTTGATTTTCCATAAGTCAGCTCCAAATCATGTTACGGAGGTTTCTGGTATATCAAATTAAAGGCAATTAAATTATCTACAGGAATTTTATAACGATGTCACAAAAAAAACACTACCCATGTAAATGCACGGTTTTGAAAGCCAGAAAAAAATTTGATTTTTTTTTTCTCGTTGGTTTTCTTACGATTGCTTATGAACTAAGCGAGCAATCAAGAAATAGAGCACAGATCTGCAAAATAGACATTTCAAGCTTCAAAGTTTTAGTTTCTGAATTTCTTAACAATCAATTTTCTCCAAGATACAGACTCTCAAAAAACACCAAAAAAAATGGATCAAAAAAAATATCCTTTAATTTTTGTGAGTAGTGTATATATGAATGTGGAAACTTACCATTTCGACTTGCCGTTGCTGCTCGCGCCACATGCAACAAAATAAATACAATTAGTCATCAAAGAACATTTTCTTACAATTATGACGACGATAAAAATCGGGCTGAGTAGAGAAAGTTGAGTGAGGATTAAAGGTCGAAAAGACACCCTCATATCCACTGGTATGATGCCAGGTAGAATTAACTGTAATTATATTTATAACATACTTTGTTACCCTCATATAGTTAAACTTACTGTGGTGACCCACGCAAGTGTGTCGTATTCCCACAAATTAATATTATCAATCACCGAATAGTTGGTATCGAACACTTATACTTGTATCAATCAAGGGTAGACAAATAAAATAAATAAATAAATTAATTTATTTATTCAACAAACCATCTGCAAAACACTGCATTTACCATAACACTGTCACCTCGCCGTTTCACGTCATTGTAAAACATTATCGAAAGCGTTATTTTAAATTGTCAGTTGATTTAACATTGTGATTGCTCGTGCTTTACACGAGGACTGTCCTTTGTGACGTCACTGCTTGGTATCGACAGCTCAGGATAATTGCTGGACCAGCTCCAACACTTAACGAACGCTGTTTAATGTCGTTGGAAAGAGCACAATTATTGATAAATTGGGGACAGGTATTCATACATATTGTACGTAGTTATGTGTCTTTTACAGGTAAATGAGATAATTTGTCATATGATGTTGATAAACGTGTGTTGTATTTGTTTGAATATGATTTGCAAGAATCGAAGTAGAATGTATTTTTCTACTATAATGAATTACTCATTTACTTTTTACATCATTACCCAATAATAACATAAACATAGTGCTGACTCCACACTAACGAACATATTATATCATGAAAATCAGAAATGACTACAGATCTGTCATGTGTCGTTCTCACAAACGCCTAGACCAGAAATATTTGCGGGCCGAAATAGCATTAGTCTCGGTGCGGGGATCGATTCTATGGCCTCTGATTTCACAGCCGGCTCGCCATAAACTGTGCCTGAATATTTTGATGAGCGCATGAGGTGTTAAAGTATAATCTGGTATAATGCGTGAAGATTACGAGCGACGCGCGCCGCGTGGCGATGACACGGGAAGAAATTGCAGACACTGATGTACGTGCACTGGAACTGACAAGGAGTGCAGGCAATTATTCAGAAACTTAAATCATCGAGCAGCTCATCACTTCGTCTCTTGCTATAATGTAGAAGGAAGCGGTCAAGTATTTCCTACTCCTCTTAAATATATTTTTTTAATTCTCATCTGGTTATCAGATGTCAGATCATCAAAGATTGACAATTATGGCTTTTGGTCGAAAAGTAAAAGCAGTTAAATAATGTATTGATAGTTTTAGTTGATCTTTAGTAAGCCTGAACTCCAGCTATATACCAGATATTAAACTATTACAATTGTGACGTCATAGTCTTCTGATGACACACTTTCATGAGGTCGCCGAAAATTACTTTTTATTCTTATTGCAGAAAGATTTAGCGTAAATGTTTACCAGTTGCTGCTAATATAAACTCCTTGCAGAGTAAGCCTAGGCCTGTTAGTCTACCAGCTGAGATGTAATACATGATACACGTTTTAATTACTTACTATAATTTATCAGCACCATATATCTCATCTAGTGTATTTATGTGTCAGTATCGCAAGAGCTATGTAAGAAGACGCATGTTTTAATTAAAAGAGGTGGCGATTGATGGCGCGCTGACGTCATCACCCTCACTTCCCCTCCCCGCTCACCCCGCGCCCTCCCCGCAACAGTACACCACTAATGACATTGTGACGACATCTATATTCTCAGGAACTTGCGTTCGAGACGTAAATAATGTGACATCACTAAAGACTACTTACTACCTTAAATAGAGGTAATGTATAGTGACTAGTAAGAAACAATGACTTAGTTAGGTGGATTGTGAAGACGGATCTCGTTCGCAGACCAATACTCCAAGGCTATGTAAATCTCTCCTACTTGATAGATAGAGTTTTAAGCGAATGTCGTTAATGGGAGGATGTGATCACTGATCACTTACCATCAAGAGACCTGTCTGCTCGTTGGCCGGACCAAAGCGTTAAAACATAATGTATAAGTAGGTTGCTTGTATCGCACTACACAGTGGCCAATTGTGTTTTCCCTTATAGGATGACCTATAAGCAAAATAATTGTACAACATGAATAAACTCTGACCACATGTGAGTATATGATAATGGCAGGGAGAAAAGAAATCATCTCAATGGCGTAAGGTCCTAAATGTACAAAAACTATGTACATCTCTTGGCTCATTTGTATCGCGCTGGTGATGAGCCGACGAATGACCATTCTAATGTCCTACCGTCCCCCGTCCCCGCCCCGACCCTAGCCTCACCCCGCCGTCGCCGTCGGCTCGACCTCGCCGCTCTTATCGCTACAAAAAATACGAAACGAGCAATTTTCTCCACTCCGGCACAAAAGACTGTAAGTGACGCAAGGGAGAGGAACCAGCGGGGGATACATCTTTACTACTTAATATGGAGTCTAGATAAATACTCTAAATTCGTTGTAACGTATAAATCGTTTTTAAATGTTCATGCACTTACGCATGCATGCATGAACGCTAACTGGTAGATATTATTTGCTTTCGGTATAATATTATATGTAACAACTATTAATTATAATTAATTAAGTACTAAAATAATATAATTTATCCGTGGTTAATTCGACAAGCCACATCTACATAATTTTAAATTGAGTAAATAATTCCACCCGCCGACGTCTACAGCCCACGCCGCGTTGTCGGGTGCTCGCGAGCTAAACAAGCGCAAGAATAAGACGCGGCGAGTGTCGGCGCGGGATGCGCTCTATTAAAATAATTGCAACACAGTTGGCGCCATTGTCATCCCCTCCTCTCATCTCCCCTCCTTCCCCTCCTCCTGTCTCCTCCTCCCCGCGGCCGGAGCTGACGGAGTGGTCCGCTGACTTAGTGGCCCAGTGACGTTGCGCTACTGACACGCAGCAGATAGCAGTCGCACTGTGACAGTAGAGACGGTTTAGTGCAGATTGGTGAGGGGAAGTTATTTTAAGAAAGGCTTAATATACGACATAATTGGTCACGTATGGAATTAACTTTAAAATGAAATACAATAAGTTGATTATTGTCTATTGGTACAACAGATTGCCTCGGTGGCGTAGTTGTACTACGGTACGACTATAAAGCTGAGGTCTAGGGTTCGAATCTCGGGTCGGGTAAAGTGATATTGGGTTTTTCTATTCATTATCAGCCCGGAGTCAGGAATTTGTGCCCGATATGGCGATAGGCTCTATTACATCAAGGGACGGAACATACAAGGCGAAATGTGGGTGTCCTGGTGGCGCCTCTGCCTACCCCTTCTGGAATAAAGGCATGATTTTATGTAAGTATGTATGGTACGCGTTTTTAAATAGCCATAAATATAATTAATGTTTTCCTATAAATCCTGTAAATCCATTGGTCTCATAATACCTTCCTTAAAAACATCGAGCCAGGGATTTCATCAGCTTTATGATAGAGCTTACGCCATTTAGGCATTATTACTTACTTCAGTGACTTTCTTATGACAAGATCAAACTATCCCAAGCAACTTTCCTAAAGATAATCAGCCTCAATACACTCAGCCTTCTGAGTGGTCAATTTGAGAATATTACTCCATACAGGGTGGGCAGGAGTGGTAGGTTGTAGACCGCTTCGAACAGGTCTTTATAGAAATCCTCGGGTCTCTATGCAGTAGCAGACTTCCCGTAGTTGAAAGTTATGTCGGCAGTGCTTGCGGTGTAAAGGTGTGCTCGTACCCGTGCCGGTGTCACTCAGATTGATGGCCAAATAATTCGCGTCTCGGCGGTGCGCGGGGGTGCGGGAGGCGAGGGGAGCGGGAGGGAGGAGGGACGGCGGCAAGTCGCCGCTTTTTTATGCAAAACCGACGTGACAGTGAAGAATGGCTCGAATTAATTCCTTTTCAACGTTTTTTGTTACCACGTGGGAGCGGGGCGCTGCTGTCGACGCTCAAGGACGTATCTTACGGTATGATCTGATCAATGAAGCACCCAGTGCAACGCTGTGTGTGATAGAGACGGCTTTGTATGAGGAACGTCAAGGATCGTGTTTAGTTTAGTCGCAGTATGCGTCGCCGGTACATTGTGCGAGCCTATCAGATCTTTAGCAACACGGTTTCATCAGTAAATGCTTTATTTTGTCACAAACTCGCAGCTCAAGGCCACGATTGAACTAACGAAGTGTGCTTTTCAATATTGGCTCAACAAAATGGGTACAATGCACGTGCAGTGCTATCCATATAGATTTTCTAAATAGCGAGAGTTATCTCGGCCGGGACGATTACGACTGCCTGAAACCGGATATACACAGTTTGATCCAACAACGCAACTCGTGTCGGTCGCTATGGACTCTAAACACCATGCACGTCAGTCGCTATCAGTTCCAAATACCTGACAACTAGCAAATTGAGCGTGTTACGGTGTAGTAGGTACATAATTACATAATTTGAGTTACCACAGTACAAAGCGACGCGACGGAGAGCAACAGCTCTTTAAACCTGCTATTACGGTACATTAGCATAAACATTAGTAATGCGCGACGGTATTATACCTAATTAAATACTCCCCCCCTCGCCCTCACGCATCCCTGTAACCCCCCCTCCCCGCGAGACCATTCGTCCCGTATAGCAGGTGCAATCGGCGCGAGGTACGCTTGTAGTAATGACGTCATAAATCACCACCAACATACAGCGGCGAGACTGACACCCCCCTCCCGTTCCGCGCACCCCCTCCATACCGCATCCCCCCATAACACACCACTGTCGCGGGTGAACGTCGAGACACGTACTCCATTAGATGCTGATATACTGGGACGTGGTCTTGCACTGTGGGCTCCATAAAGGGCGGAAACGTAGGCTTAGCCTGTGGGCCTCATAGGACGAGCCAAGGTGACAGTTGTTATAATGCTGTGATCTTCATAAGGAGATCCAAGGTTACGGTGATATTTGTCATGATAACCCATGTGAGTATGTCGCGTTTTGGAATCGTCCAGCATATATCCGGGTACAATCAGCCCGGCATGAATGTGTCAAACGGCGACATATTTCACCTCGGTGTACACTTTATCTGGACTTCACTGTACTGTTATTTGAAGTCAATTTGCCGTCACAGAAGGTCACTCAAACATATCAAAATACTGTTGAAAGAGCTCAGCTCTGTATTTCCCTACGAGCTGTATTGAAAAATGAAAAGATCCGTTGAAGAACAATAGTTAACTACTGACACAGTGCAGCGGATTAGCAATTTAGTGGCGGTAGCTATTAACAACTACAAGAGAGTAATGTTGTAATAAAACACCGCAATATGTCTTCACAACTCGACGACACATCTCATGTGGCACCTCTGCCTACCCATTCAGGGTATACGTATATGAGCTTATGTATGTAATAATATTGTGCGAGGAACAATATATTCATTAACCACGTTATCGAGAACGTGATCCGCTGCTGTAATAGTATGTTGTTACGTAATTTAATAGTTCCTTGTAGTCGAGCTGTCTTGCTATGACTACATAATAAACGATACACTTGACTAGGGCATAATATTCTACTACTAGTTTAAAGGTATTATAGATTAAGCAACAGTAATTTGAATCGTTAAGATCAAGTCGGACAATAGTATCGACAAGGAGAGATAGATCACGAAAGTAGCTCCTCTATCTTGAGTCCTGTGCCTTTACAGTCGAGTACATTGTAGTCAATTGTACCAAAATAAAAAAAGTTATTGGGTCTGACAATATCATTTACAGTACGAAAAACAACTAATCCCTTACCGCGACTTTCTTTCAGCGGTAGCACGCTGGTCTATCCTGCTCATTCCTCCTTTATTCCAAGGTATCTACAGCATATCTCTAGTTACTTAGCCGCGCTAATTTCTGCAGTAATTCGCCATGATATCTACATACATATATAGTATAGTGTACTCACGTGTATGTTATGCTGGTCGGGGTCGAGCAGCGTGGTGCCGTTGTACCAGCGCAGCGCGGCGGGCGGGCGCGCGCCGGCCGCCGTGCACACCAGCGTCAGCAGCGTGCCCTGCGTCGCGTGCTCGCCCACGCCACTGATGTACGTCTTGTTGGCCGACACTGCAACATACACATCACATTAACATCATCAATACACAAACACACAGAGCCCTGACCCCACACATACAGACCATTGTCAAATACAGCCAACAGTCATTTTCATGGTCACACATAAATCTTGTGTCGTGGCTGCATACCCACAACATTACTATAAATGTATGTAAAGTCCGCCAAACCATAATAGGCGAGCGTGGTGGACTATATCGCCTAACCCACACATATGTCACAAATACGCAAACCTGAAATAAATATCTGTAGATCAAACCAGCTGTCTACTGTTTCGAAGCTGGCGTCTAACTATTTGAAGTCTAACTACTCGTATTATACTTCGTAGCCTTAAAGCTTTGGTGAGTAAGACTTATTATTTCCCTAAACAATGACATTTTAATTTTTGTGTTCATTTTCACATCACGGCCCACATTGCCACCAATACCGCACTTCTCATAAATCCGGGAGACAATAGCGCCCACATATCCGGGGCTAGTCGCACACGACACCGGGTGCGGTGAGCCATCCGGGCCAATTACCGCGCCATCACGCCGGCTAATGATGTATTAGTCGCGCCGGTGCGTGTCCACGTGGGACGGACCCCCGTGACCCCCACCCCTCACGTGCCCCCCACCGGTCCCCAGTAATACTCGTCCGACTCTATTACCAGCGAGGCTCGATAATTATCGTCTGATCAGTTTACACGCTGAGGGAGTTTATTTGGACCTCTATCAATATGAGAGCGCTCAGCGCTAGGTAGCCGCCGCGTCACGACGCATATAATGTCATCGCTTTCTAAGCTGAAAGAAAATATCTGGGGCTTTAATTGAAACGTAAACCGCTGAGTTATGATGTATGTGGTATCAGATATGGCTTTGTATAAAAAGCACGAAGAATCGTATTTTGTTCAGTTGTCGATGAGAGGTACCTAACTGCGTTGCTACGTTCACAAGACCAAGGTTTTATTTGGAAATAAGAATAGCGGTGACAAAAGCTTATTTCCGAAAGAATGGAATGTCGTGGTGGCTTCATTCAATCAGAAGGTAGGTACACACTTCTCAGCTTCGAATATGCTAACAAATGTGTATGAATGTAAAAGGCTAGTCTTAATCCGCAGCAAAACCGACTGAATATCGATATTAATCTAAAAAAAGTACGGTTGCACTCATCTTAAACATGACGATCCCATGAAAGGATATTTCATTAGACATTGAAGAGATGTGAGAAGAGGCGAAGAAGGGGGGGGGGGGAGGTGTGATGTCTGTTGTGTGGGCAGTCATTAGACGCGGCCGGCAAAATATCGCCAGAGAACCGCGTGAGAGCCTGCGAGCTGCCACTTGAGGGCTTTCAACGATATTGGAAACTGCACACGTCATATAGCATGGGTGAATTTGTAAGGTATTGGACTAAATTTGTTTCATAAGAGATTCGTCTCTAGAGTTCCATATAACCACACTTCGGGCAGTGACTGGGTTTTCATTTTTTAATCATCTACTTTCAGTGAAAGTAAAGGAATGTATCAGCAATATTTAGTTTAATTTTTTTATTATTTGTTTCACAAACTGAATGTTCCTTAAAATATGCACATTTGAAAAAAAAAATAGGTTTTTTTTTAAATGTGCATTATGCTTACAATATAATATTATGCTTACAATACTACCAAGAAAATCTTACATACATACATACATAATCGTCACGCCGCGCCTGTATCCCATAGGGGTAGGCAGAGACTATGGAAAATCTTGTCTTAAAATTTTATTATTTTTCTAAAAACAATTTAATGTCACCAGTTTGTCGCTTTATCATGTTAAGATAACTTGGCGGCTTAGCGAGGTCTATGTCCAGCAGTGGACTGCAACGGGATGATGATGATGATGACGTAGAGCAGATGGACTATAGGAGTACGGTAATCAATTAATACAAGACTATCGGCAATGCAAGAGTTCGTAGAAACTAACCGCACTGAACCTGCACTAAACAAATCGATATCATCCTGAACTGGGGATAAAAGTTATCTAAACCACCGAAAATGCATAATTAAATTTGGATCAGAGATAGAATCAAAATCTACAATCTAACCCAGTTTGGAATACAGCCCTGACTAGTATACTCGTATACGCAAACAAACCCTATTGAATAACGGTACAGTAGATACCTATTGCAAAGGTCCAGTGGGTCCAACTGAACTAACGTATAAAATGTAACACAATTAATAGAGAATGCGAGAGCGACCCTCGCGTACTGATAGATAAACTATAAAGAGCGCAGTGCGGTGTGGGGACGGAGCTGTTACAACTTACTGATTAAATACAGATAGTTACTTTTAGAATATATTCCATAGTTTACATCGATAGTTACAATTAAAGGGCAATGCTTAAATATACATTGTTTGGAATTGAAGTCTGAACAATTCACTAGTTTATTTTGTCAACTTTCCTTTTGTTAGTTAAAATATAAGGAAATTGGCTGTTCTAATTTCAAATTGGAAATCTTATTTTGTATTTTCGTTTTGAGTCATAATAGTTATTTTTGTATTAGAAATGAAATTATTACAACGTGGATTCAGAAGCGGGTATTTCCGTTTGGTATTTAAAATTGTATTATAACATAGTTACAAATAGACGTTTGTATGAAGTTATATAACATGCTTTAGACGATGGAAAATTATCTTTACTTACAAGATTTCGTGTTTCGTTTGTTACACCTATGTGTGTTTCGGAAGATGTAGACATAGATCTACCAGGAAGTGGTCTTTCTTAACTACCCATTAGACCAGAAGTCTCCAAATTTCAAGGTATTCGTAACTCTAAACACCAGAGCAGTTAAGAAGTTGTTCCGCCACAGTAACAGATGCGGCTCGTATTAGTATTCGTGCAATGTGTTGAGACACGCTGCGCGGAGCATGCGTCGCGACGTGACGGTGTGCATGCCAGAGAGCCAGAGAGAGTTGGCTGCAGTTGGGTTCCATTAGACAGTAGCTTTGCCTCAAGTTAAACCGATAAAAGTTAACAGTTTTAATATTGTTGGTTAGAAGTCTTTCATATACCCTTTCCCTCTTCTTATCATTTATCCTTCCCGCTCCCCTCCCGATTTGATGGGCTGGCAACATATCCATGATTCAATGGATGAGCATTATGGATGTTCATGGGTGGCGAAAACACCCAGACCCCAAACAAATACCTGTGGATCACACAATATTTGATTCGGTGCGAGGACCGAACCGGCAGCCGCACGTTTCCCGGCCGGCGTCTAACTATGTAAATGCGCCGCGGAGGCTGTCCATAAGCCAAAATAATAATTTAAAATCATATTACACTAAGTAACCCAATTGCTTATTTAATAAATTAACAAATATCCACAACAAAGACTAGGAATAAAAAGGCAGGCACTTAGTCGAAACAAGAGCGAAGGTCGACGAAGCAAATCAAACACAAAGCCGAGCGGATTTAGAAGGAGTTGCTATTAGTCACGCCGTCGTAGTCGGAGATATCGGAGTGGCCGGGTGCCGCAGTGACCGGCCGGAGGAGCCGGTCGCGACGCTGACGCTCAGCCGTCTAATCCGAACATTAATTCGGGCGACATCGGCGACTTTTTCCCATTTAATTTGGCGCGGGAATAAATTTTCATTAGAGTGGCAGATAGCTTGTAATGAATGTCCTTGCTACTGCGACACTCAGAAGCTCCGGTTCAATCGATTTAAAGATATACAACTTGGACCTTTGAAATAAAAGACCTATCAAGTGGCGACCTATCATCAGCCGAATAAGTCACTTGCTAAATACAGGCTTCCAGTAGTAATGATTTTATTACTACAACTAGTTTCGATCAGATAACACATCGGGATCACAGGTGTTGCATTGGTTGAGTTACTGAGACATTCTTAAGACCAGAGTTGTTAGTACGTATTTCTTTTGGCTCACCATCTTCAGGACAGCTAATCAGTGTCCTACAAATATACATATGTGCTCAAACATTAGCCTAGCTTCGTATCTTGGCTGCGTCACTTCAGTGCGTTTGCATTATTAGCTGGGAACATGGAATTATCTAGTGCTATAAGTACGTCTTACCTCTGACATCTAGGGCGAGTTTTCTCTGCACGGGCTGGTCGAGCGCGGCGGAGGATACGGCGCAGTGCAGCCGCGCCGCCAGCTCCGCGCGCGTCACCGTCAGCGACAGCGAGTGCACCACCGTGCGCGCGTCCGTCCATGTTGATGCTGCAACAAAGAGATACGTCATCATTAGCATCAACAACGTCCAGGTTGACGCTGGAACAAGTTGATACATCATCGATTATATCATGCTTCAATAGCATCAATAACCTCAACAAGCTCATTAGCATCATCATTGGGATCTATAACAATACTAGCAGCTTTGTCATCGTCTCTATTGTCGTCATTAGCATCAATATCAACGTGTGGCTTTATGTTTTGCACGGAGACAAATATATGTGTGATCTACAAGTATTTGTGTCAAGTCTGAGTGTTTGTGAGACTGAAAAATCTCTCAAAGTTTCTGATACAAGGCATAAAATTTAATTGATCAAATAACAAACAAAAAGATGTAAAAGATAACATGACGTCTATCACATTAACTTTATATCATTACCATACTTGAACTTGCATATAATAGAAATATTTACAAGAATTTCTATGGTATGTTAATCCCGCAAAAGAGCAATACTCAAACGTGATAAACTAAGGCCTAAACCCTATCAATAAAACTCGCGATTGTTGACTAACATTATGCTCAGTAGCGGACAATAATTATGGGCTGATATGTTCATTACAATAATAAAAAGTGGTATGTATATTTTTTTGTTCGTGTCCAAAACTTTAGAATCACCCGAAAACTCCTGTTTACCTTAGTCCCGAGTATTTTGTAGTTTTATTTGAATGTCCTCCGACGCGTGTCGCCGACACTCCTCCCAACACGCTCGTATATCACGGGAAATGCTATTTCACGCGACGCGACATCGCGCTAATGACAAATGAAAACGACGCGACGACCGGCGCGAGATGTAGACACATTACCACCTGAGCGATATTGATGGACTTTCAGAAAGATAAATATTTGAAGGTCATTTTGTAAAAATAAAGAAGATTTTTTCTTGTCTTAGCTAGTAGTGAAGTGTGTGTTGGTAACGGATCAGATGCGACCGCCAACATGTTCACGGTGGACTTAATATATAGCCCTAACCCTCTCAAGCGTTCTCTCGATTGTGAATGAGGCCCGTGCCCTACGGCGGGACGTGTACGGACTGATATCGATACTGCAGTTAGTAGTAGGTGGGTAGTATGTACCCGAGCTGATAATATATATTCGTATGCACCTGATAATGAAATGATGAAAAATTTCATTACATTTAATTTCATTTCAATGGCCTTAATATTGAGGATGCCGAAGACCTGGCGAAATGGAGGAGACTAAGCCGGAAGGCAGGACCCTGGCACCGGCTGGAATAACGCCTAGGCAGAATGAATGAGTGCTCAAAACACATCGAACCCTCACAGAACAGAAACCACAAGCTCCCTATACCGGCTTCCGTCCCTTTAGGCGGCGCGGCGCTTTAATACGCACGCCGCCACACACGGGACCAGTTGCGGTCTGCAGGCTTTGGGGCCTTAGATGTAAGTTAACTCTTTAGATATATTTTTTGGTAAAATAATAGGTTTTGACAGTTAAATGTATGGAGATTATCTAGAAATATTTATTTACCGTTTGACAATCGCATAAAACAATATTTTATATAGGTACTCCCCATTTCTTAAATGTAGCTATACAGTAGGATTACTCTTGTACTATGGTTGCGTTTACTATGAAAGTCCAGAAACTCAGAAATGCCCAGACTCGGACAAGCATTTGTAGGTCATACAAATATTTATACGCGCTGGGATCGATTCTTAATCCTATGGCGCGGAAAGCCTACTTTCCTAACCCCTACACCAATCGTTTGTCAAACTTTATAATATTATTTCAGAGCGAAATTATGTCTGCAAAATTATAATTACCTAGTTCATCACGACTTTCCTCTTGCCTGACGTCCATCAAAGAAGCAATTCATAATCTCAAATGCATAAAAGCATATTAATTTTTCCGATTTCACATGCAATATTTCCCTACAAAAGAACCAAACTTCCTATACCAGCCGATACTTGCCCATATTGAGTGCTGTTAGTTGGAGCAACAAGTCTGCTCTGCGCTTTGCGAGGGCCCTCGTGTTTGTCGCGCCGCACGCCATCGCCGGCTGGTGAGGGGGAAGGGGAAGGGGTAGGGTTAGGAGGGAGGAGGAGTCGGTGGGGGGCAGAGGGGGGATCGCTGATAGTTCAAGGTCGTCGGTAGAGGATGTAGGCGCGCGAATATTATTGTATCTGGATAATATTTGTTTTGGCGGTTGTTGAGTTTGCATAGTGTGGGTATTGTTTAACTCGAGTATATGGTATATTGGGTAATATGGTTTCTGACTTTATTAATAACAGCGCTGGCTGAATTGGTTGAGCCGGTTGTGAAACGAACGGCCGTGGGTTCTATCCCCGCACCGAGACAAATATTAGTGACCCGCATACATATTTTGTTTCTGGTCTAAGTGCTATAATTCCCAAACCTGCACGTAGTTTGTTCTGACATTCACAACAAAACTATGAATTATTTGTTAATTTTTAACGCTGGGTTCAGGACGACTTGTTTGTATAGACATTATGTTTCAACTGCATGAAATTACAGAGCATATAAGCGTGAATATTATTGTAGAGGTATAGTTTGGGCCGGTTCGTCAGCGCCCACAAGTCACAATTAGGCGACGCCGCGCTATTAATCAGCGAGCCTTCGATAAATCCCGGTTAACCTACATTCTAACACCCGTGGCCAGCAGACATACTGCGACTACGTGACGTCACCACACTAGCCTTATAAGTTATACATATAAAATAAACATACATTTCAAGCACATAGAAGAATCTGTGGCATTTTGGCATGATAACACTTCATAGGAAATTCAAAGGTCGTGAAAAAACTCAGAACTGCTAAAACTTTTTTATTGGTTTTACGGTGAAAACAAAAAGATTTTAATAAATCCTGCATACCATAGAGACTTTTGCAAAGATTTCTGTGCTGAGTGAAGTCCGTCAACCGACGTAGGCTCTCACAATCGAAGTCTCAATTTTGAAAGAATCCTGTCCTTAGCAATGGGTGATTGTTAGTATGAAATACGGCAATAAAGGAGATTCTATACCACTTAAAGCGGACTCTTTGACCAGAAACTAAAACCCCTAGTCGCCGCAATTCACACATACCTACATCTAACAGACCATAGAAATATATGAAGTGAAGTATATAAGATGTGTGCGTGAGCGCGTAGTTTCCTGATCTCAACCGGTGCGTGCGGCGGCGGTGCGAGGCAGCTGCACACGAACGCACTCATTTGTACTAATGTTATATGAATGCACTGATAAACATCATGGGATTGTTGAAGGGGTGACTTGTTTCATCTTGTGGAGTCAATGGTCAACTTGATTTATATGTTTCCTTTAATTGTTATTCGTATGAATGACGACACGAGCTGATTATTCGCCTGATGGCAAGTCGTACGCGCATGAAATGGGTATTAAAATCTTATCAGTAAGAATTATCTTATACTGCACCCCGATACAATACTTGTTAAGTGTCTTAATGTCGAGAAATCACTGGCTACAATGTCCTTCAAACCGGAACACGATAGTACTAAACACGCTGCTGTTTGATGGCGATATAGATAAAGTGATGACATCGCTTATAGCCAGAGGTATCGTCAGCGCGTATAAAATGTTTAAAGTTTACAAACCATGCAACAATACCGTCCTATACCAGTATCGACGGTCGCGGGGGAGCGGAAGGTGCGGGGTGCGGGGTGGAGGGGCTTTGTTCGCTTTATACTTTAAGTGACAAGTTTTCCGACTTATTGTGTTGAAAATTTCCCCTCCGAATGGGCTGCATTTTAAATGTGCTCCGACAGAGTGCGCGGCGTGGCCACTCAGTATTTATACAGCTGGCGGAGACGTGAAGTTCAGTATAACACGATTGGTGCGGGAGAATCAATGTGTTATATTCACATTAACTACTCAATATATATACATAAATAAATAGTAAAATTATATCCTATAGAATATTGTCTGGTAAATTGATATTCAGTGCTATACTCGTATTTGGTGCTCCAGTACCTCGTATATTCCAATATTTATTTTAAAAAGTTTTGCAGATATCCTAAGCTAGCAATAGTTACAAATATAATAATACCGTTTCTCTTTGTTTATACATGAAAACTGTTGAATCTTCTCTTCACGATAATCGACGACGTTCACTGTTTTACTAACGTGTTAATTGAATAAAACTACCGTGACGTCATCTCATCATCATTCAAGTGCTTGTCTTTATACAAGACTGGTGTCGAGTGTCGAGTATTCATAACATTCCTCGCGATGCCGCGTGTTTTCATAGCGTGTATGCTTTAACTTAGGGAGAGGTGTAAGGCGGGGAGGGAGGGGGAGGTTGTAGATTGCCTAAAGCGTGTGAGTCGCGAGTGAGTTGTGGATGATAACTCACGGCGGACAACACGACAACACTAACTTGTACGGAACAGACGGCTCTCGTGTGTGGTTTGTGTTATGAGCGGACGCGGAACAGGTAGCGGAAGCAGATGTCCGGGGAAATATATATTTGCGTATGTGTGTCCTTTTGCGCCTGCGCCGAATAAACCGAGATGGCAGTTCACTGTTTAACAGAAAGCTAATGTAATGTCAAACCTCCGCTGTCTCGTTTCAGTTGGTCAAATATACATTATATAGTCAAACGCGCAATATTCCCATTTCCTTGTTATAGTGCAGCACTCCACCTACCATTTCTCAGGCGTTGTGTTCATTAAGGTCATTGTAAACCATCCATGAAGGTAGCTGCTTACTCCGCTTTCTAAGTTTTCATAAAGCGTTTTCATAAAAGTTGCCACCAAAATGTTATAAGAAGTGTTTTGCGGTTTTTTAGACTCTCCCGTTCTCAGACCCACTACTGCAATTCCTATAAACCAGGATAGACAGCACGTATATTTAATGACTTGAGCTAGTTTTTGGAAAGGTCAAATTCAAGGAACAGTCCCAGGTCTCTGGAAAGGTCAAGGTCTATTCAAACTAGTGAGGCACCCGCTATCGCTTATCACCTGGCGACTATATCTCCCGCGGCGATCCGACGCGATCCAACAAAGCCACTCGCCACGCGTCGCTCACAACTCGATTAGCCGGCGAGCGACTTGCCTACTTAATCACCCAGTCGACTGACAACATGCCTATTCACTTACTCGTCAATCAAAATGAAGCATAATATTCAAAAAGACTTTCAAAAGATGTACTACACTACTTACTAGCACCCTTTCGGATTATGATATAATATGTATAATGGATATACATATGTAAAGATCTCGGCTTCAAACTCCCTAAACAGAACTAATTGGCTTCTCTTTTCTTTTCTGTTTTATTACGGGGAATAAATATCATAACTGGTCACAATTTTTGCCAATTACAGAAATACACAAAATTACCTATTCCTCAATCTTTCTCTCTTATATAGCGGTTGGTGGAGACAACAATAAGCTTTTCTGCAAGTCTATTGTCGCCCACACTCCGAGTGTAATGACAAGCGACGCTTCGATAACTTCTTGAACAAGCATATCGTGGCCTGTGTCAACTTTCCATTGCGTTAGTGACAGAAGGCCGGCCTCACAAGAGCGAATGTATGAACCGGCACAGTTGCAACTCAGCCTCTTGTTAGCATTCGAGTTTGTGCGCTGCCTACGATCTTGTTGCCGGAGTTGGATACTGTTTGTTAGGTCCGCATGTTGTTAGAGACAATTTGGTTCTCATAAGAAGTTTGGAGGTTTCATAACCTGAACAATGAACAAATACGGTAAACAAAATAGTCGCGAAATAAGTTAATTAAATTATAATATTTATACGCTTCACATTTGTCATTTAGATAATATGATTCTTTCAATATCAAGTTTGTGTCTTTTGCAAAATGTGAGAGTAACCAAATTTTCACAGCTACGGCGCTCCTATACAAGCGAAAGTTCGATTGAACTCTTCAGAGTTTACTTATTACAAAAACAATGGTTGTTTTAATCCGGTTTTAAATAGCGCAATGTAACGTCAAGAAAAAGAGAGTTATGTAAAGCTGCGAATACGGGCGTTTTGGTCGGACTTTGCAAGTATGCTTTACATCGCGTGTTTACGAAATATCCCTACACTGAATATTAGCATCGCCACAGGTACGGAGCATGCAGAGCAGGGCGCGTGTCGGCGACGTGTGCTAGACTGTAGCGACGTACTCGTGGGATATGTTGGGTTTTTACAGTTTTGAAGACTATCTCTCGATACTATTAGGATTAGGACTTCTAATAATACACAAATGGTTTGAGCAAGCTAGGTTATAAGAGGAAATTATATATAATACACGCTTTTTCAATTTCGTTCCTAAGATAAATAATCTAAAATATAATTGAGAAAATTGAAAACGAATACGTACATTTATCTTTACTAACCTCAATAGATATAATTATTATGGCGTAGTCGTATCCGAAGTTAGTTAATAGTTCATGTTGTTTTGCTCAATGAATAATTGAAATTTCGTCGATTATGGTTTGTTGGTAGATACAAACAACAAGCAAAGTGGTATTGTCCTCAAAACCTCATGTAAGAGTATACTGCTGGTCCGGGAAAGAAGAACACTTCCTCAAGTCACCATGACGGGTTTGACATCTTACATACGGTGATACAAATATCTTACCAATAAGTAAATCAAATCGGTCGGTCTAATTAGTATTTAAATATTGCATTTAAAATGAACACAAGAAAACAGTCACTGCAGCCTAATAAAGGCTCTCAATCTCTCTTCAATGAACAAATATAACGTCGCCATCAAATGCAATAAAACAAAACCTCTTGCTATTTTATCACGCTTCAGCTAACCGCAGTCACGACACTCCAACACTTAGCAAATTGACGCCGTCAGCGCGGCCCGCGCCACAGGCGACGGCGGGGGAGATTCGGGGAAGAAGAGTGCGGTGGAGGAGTGGGGGGAGGAAGCTTCTAGTTCCGCACCATTAACTCGTAACACTTAATTGGAATGTGAAATGCAGCGCGATCGGTCAGGTTGTTTCTGTAAGCGCTGCGTGTTGCAGCTGAGTCGGTGTAATGCGCCTCAAGTTTTGTATTGTAGACCTGTTGTTATTTATTGATTTTGGATCTGCCTGCTTAACTTATATTGCTAGTTTATTAATATTAGATTTGTTTTTAGGCGTGATTGTGCTGCTTTATAATCTACATAAATACATAGTTACATATTAAGTTGTCTCTATCACAAAGAAGTAGGATGATGGTGCCATGAATACTACCCACAGTTTTCCAAGCTTGTGTCCGTCCTAAGATATGAGAGTAGTAAAAGTCTTTATAACTGGGATTCGAATTCAGGATACCACACACACAACCTATACATTCAACTAAAATTATAAGACGACTAAATCTTATAAACAACAAAGAAACATGTTTCAGTTAACTAAAATAACGTCTCCCTTTTACATATCTCACTCATCCATCTAAATAAGTAATTAACGTTTACATTCATAATTGAAGTCCTCCGCAAGCACTAGTGTATGACATATTACTCTTCTCTAAGGGATCGTCCCTCCGGGCCGGCATAATGACTCGTAATTACGTGTAATTACTTGTAATTATGTAATCACGTACTGCGTGTCACGTCTGATGGAAGCTCGTGTTCGTGTGAACTCCACCATGCCGGGTATACTTCGGAGTTACCTGTACATTGTCGATTTCAACTACAACTCTATTACTGACCACTAGTTTAAATAGTTCTACCGAGCTAGGGTACCTTCTTATTAGTGTTTTAACTAAAGATGAAGTGGACAATGAAGTATAGTTGTTAGCGGATTCGACTGACAAATTATAGGTTCGAGTCCAAGGCAATACTACGTTTTTTCGGATTTATAAGTATACATAAATTATTTTTGCTTCCATTAAAGGAGTATAAGGTTACTAGCAAAGTTGTCGCTTATTTTTGTACTTAATTGTTTAAGTAAGCGATAAGTAACGGAAATACCTATATGCGTTATTTCAAAAACCTATACACCAACGAATATAATCAAACTCTAAAACCTTTCGAGGTTGTCGTTTACGTCACAAGTACGCCTAAATATTAGATTTAAAGTTATTTTTTTTTTAAATAATTAACACCCATTTTGAAATAAAACACACATTATTATAAAATATCGATAATATTAATCACACAAGCAAACCCACGCTCCAAAATTAGTTCACCCAAAAATTAAATAAGGGCAATTTTCCCTCTGCGACCGCGTTGAATACCAATCGTGCCCAAAGTTTATTGCTGCGAGGTCAGTGCGAGCGAATTAACTTCACAATTAAACACTTAGCCATTCAGAATACTTTGCGAATGTTACAGGAAGTTCATTATGAATGGAAATTCACAATTATCGTGGTACCGTCAAACTGCGTATGAGTATTTTTCTTTACTGGGCTAATACACTAATGGCTTTATTCATAGACGGTTTTAAAACCTATTTTAGTTATTGAATGTTTTGTCCCTTCGAATTCAGTTTGAACGAAGAAGACAAAACATTCGATAGCTAAAATAGGTTTTAAAGCTGTCTATGAATAAGGCCGCAAGTGTAGCCCTTCACTGTAAGAATTATAGAGAAATAAATAAATACACCCAACAGTCACAAATATTATCCGCACCCCACGTTAAAATTTCAAGTCTTGTGTCAAAAACGTTTATCTGGATGCGGGAATCAAATCTGCAGTGTTTCGTTTCACAGCCAGCCGTCGACCAACTGCGCTAAAGAGTGTTAGCTATGGCTACGACACTATGAGTCGGCAGACATCACATAACACTTACCAAGAACAACATAATATTATTGTGTCAATCGGCTAATCTTGACAATCATACAATGAATCAGTATTTGTATTATTGCTTAACAACTTTCACAGCGTTATGAAAGGGAACAAACAAACCAAATTAGTATACTCCGACTATTTGAACAACACATAATTTGTAAGTGAGGACGAGTGTATAATGTACGTAAATATGGACTTAGGTGCGACTACAACACACAATTTATGAATATTTACAGATACATAAGTTCACACCTGTATTTTTAAAGAGGTAGGCAGAAATAGGCAGGTCTATATTTAGCGATGGACTAGCTGTGCTTGAACAGAAAGAAAGAGATGCATCCACATCTAATTTCTCACACTTCCATCGAGTAACTCCCATCCAGAAGTCCATCTAACACTAACACCGAACTGTTAGCTCATCTTGAGACGCTTCTCACTCGGCTCACTTCGGCGTCTGAAGCGCGCGGCGTCGGTGTGACAACATCCCACGTCAATACTAGTAGTACTTGAATCGGACGAGTTCTGCAACTCGCACAACTAATATCGGCTCACTTAGCGCGACCAATATGACTAATGGGAAACTCCTCCTACCGCCCCCTCCCCTATCTCCCCTTAACTCCCCCTACCTCCCCCAGCGGTGACTAATCGGCCGCAGCTGGTCCGCTTCGTTTTTGTCGTGCCGTTGAGGTGTTACAGGAATAGGGATTAAAGAGAAAAGCGGTTATTGGGAAAATTAATTATATTGCTTATTTGAGAGAGTTTTCGAGACAGGAAATAATACATGTGATATATACAATATTTTTTAATGTTTTCATGAACAATTCGAAAATAATTGCGTGATGGTATGTTGGTAAAGGACGAGACACGGCTGCCGGGATGGTGGTCGCAGATTCGAATCGCGGGGCACACCCGAGACTTTTCGAACTCATGTGTTTTTTGATAGTCAATTACCGCGCATATTAACGGCGATCCAAAATATCACGAGGGATACTGCATACTATAATGAGCTTAACAAAGTTTTCTATGATTTGTGAAGTCCGCCACCGCTCAGTAAGCTCGCGTGGAGGACTGTGGCCTTCACAATTAAACTCCCAATTGTGAAGGAATTCTGTGCTCAGCAGTGATTATAATGGATTGCTATAATACAGTAAGTTATAGACTTTTAAAATTATTTTTATTTCCATAGACAATCATGAATTACAAATCGCTTGATTTCTATGGTATGTAAGTTCGCCAACCCGCACTAGTCCAGCGTGGTAGACTATATGGCCTAACCTCTCTCAGTCGTTCTCTCGATTGTAGAGGAGGCTCGTGATGTGCAGTGGGACGGATATGGGCTGATACAGTACAGACAATAATAACTTCACAAGTATAATGGTTTAGATTTGCGCGAATGTTACACATTAAAATAAAACTATTTGTTACGGATTTTATCGCGATATGGTTTAATTTTTATATTTTTTAACTTCCCGACGTTTCGATTACTTTACAGCTTTCGTGGTCACGGGCGGGGGGGGGGGGCACGAAAGCTGTAAATTATCGAAACGTTGGGAAGTTAAAAAATGTAAAAATTAAACCATATCGCGATAAAATCCGTAAAAAATAGTTTTATTTCAACTTCACAAGTCATTTAAATACACTCCCCCCTCCCCTCATCCCCGCGTCTCGCGTCGGTGACTGATCGGCAGCAGCTGCCCCGTTTGTTTTTGTCCTACCGTTGAGGTGTTCCAGGAATACGGATTGAAGTGAAAACGTTTGCAAAGAAAATTATTTGTATTGTTGATTGATTGATGGTAGGTAAAAGTTAGTATCTCTTAGTGACGAGAGCTTAGGCGCTATGTGTGTGTATTTTCGCTTGATCCTGGCTGACATGGTTAACATGACGTCACACTGGTTGTTACATATACCAGCCAGGACGTGATATAAGTAATTGGTAGTTAGTAATGTGTTGCATTACTTGCTGTAGACGCTGCGCAATTATATGCGTATGTGAGAGCCATCTCGGCTACATATGTAGCACTTAACTTAATTGTGACGTGCTACGAACGAGCCGAGACACTCCACGTGCCAGTGATACGTTACAAAGAGCCGGGCTCGTAGCTTGTCGTAGCGAAACCACTTACTTCGGTTACGTAGCGTACGTAAATGTAGCCGATAGCTAAATTTTCGTAACCATCCTCGCAGAGCTACGCCCATAGTGGATCAAAACACTACTTCTAACTAAAAAAAAAACGCTACGAAACTACGAGCTGAGCGCAACAGCGGTGAGCCGATAAATAAGCGTTTGAAAACGCAGAATCAATTAATAGTTTCTCATTCTGTCTCGGAAACTTCTTCAATGGAAGCAATTAAAATCACAACGCGAGGCGCGCGACAGGGACGCCCCACAACAGGAGCGAGGTGGGAATATCAATTTCCGGAAGTCGCAAACGGAAACATAGTTGGAAAAGTATCCGTTGGACGTTTTGCGATTTAATTAAGAATTTTAATTAAACGTTCAGGACATTGTGATTCCCGTGTCGCCGGTGGGTCGCGCCACTCCACGCGCTAGTTTTAGTTTGTGGAGCGTTATTGTGAAGCGTAGCGCGCTTTAAATTAAACATACACCTCCCCCTCCCCTGCTTCCTATCTCCCCCTCCTCTTCCCCCAGCAGTCAACAACAAACCGAGTGCGAGCTGCGAGGGCTCTCACATTTCCTTGTGTTGCATTCGCAGCGACATTCCTGTCTCGCAGATAGTTTTGGGACGAATGTGTCATTCCTACATTGACACAATATCATGGCAATAAACGCAAGTCCTGTCAGAAATTTTAAAATATTTGTTAGAAATTCAAGAGAATGTTCACTTCCGTAACAGCTAGCATGGAATAGTACATAATTGACCGAAGGTAATAGGTATATAATTTGTGGGTCACTGCATTCGGACTAGGCCAACCGTAGGTCAATAATTTCCTTTGTTTTTCCCCATTCGAATTTTAAATTTCAAGAAATGATTTTCTACTTTCGCACGCAGATAAATATATAAGCGGTCCACAAATATTTATTCCGGACCTTCATAGCTGCTATAAAACCGAAATGTCTTTCAAAGTTCCTAATACCCACGACACAGGTGTCTTTGTATTAACTAGTTCTATATTTGCAAGTTTTAGATTTATTTATTTAAAATACCACATAAATACGAGCTAGATTTAAGCTGACAATAAGCATAGTCTCGCAGCGTGTCAGTAGGCCAGTGGTGCGTTAGAGGCGGGTCGACAAAGCATCGGCGTTTCATTTAGAATTTTAATTAAACCGCGTCCCGGCGTCCCGCGGGTGCGACGCCGCCGTCACACCGAGCATACTATGCTAGGGATATAGGTAGTGTGAACAATGGTTTTGTTATCAGATAATGATCGCTCATTGGTAATTTACTGGTTTAGTGGTTGCATGTGTAGGTTGTGTCGTCAGATCTGGGTTTTATTTCTAATTCATGTTATTTGGTTATAATTTGTGATAGTATTTCTGTCTGTAGTCAGGATTGAAGAAAGTGCGAGTGTGCCGTTAATAGTTGACTTAAAATGATAAAGGAATGCCCACTTTTGGAATTACGTGTTACAAATGTCATTTAAATTGAAAAAATAAAATTATTTTTTAACACAATAAGTATTCAGTTTCAAATACCAAATAAATATAAAAACTGTTTAAACAATACCGCATTCTGTACATTGTGAGTGCTAAATAAGCAAGCTGACAGCATTTAAAAAAGGACAAACGGAAAACAAATGAAACGCGTTAAATACTAATATTTCCGTACGGCATTTGGAAGAGTTATGCTAATAGAAGCTTCGAGCTGTACAAGTGTTGCGACCAAATGACGAGCGATCCTTAATTGTGCTCCGGATTCTAAATCTGTAGTTCTTGTTATTAAATTAACAAACTTTCCTTATCTCAGTCGTGCGGGGGTGAGGAGGGGGGTGCGGGCGGCGCGGGGGGTCGGTAACTTACTCAAGTTCTGTCAAAGAGTGTCTATGAATGAAATTAACTAAGTTGGAATTTAAGATTGACTGAAGGATTGAACGACAAGGAATGAACTGACGCCTTACGCAATGGTTGGATAGTTCAAATGATTTTTGGTACGTATAAATATAAATATGTGTTGATATGTACAGATATATGGATATTTAAAAACATGGGCATTTATATTAGCGGAAAAGCTTAAGTTAAACGCTAGATTATTTTTTATAGGTATTGCTAGGAGGAAGTGTATACAATGCCCCTGAGGTAAGTACAGTCTACGGTAATTAAATAGACGGCGACGTAAAATAGTAATTTTTCGTGGGTCGACACAATTATGCCGGCCAGATTGTATCCGGATATACACTGGTGAACCCGAAACGCGTTACATACGTAGGACAATATGACGGGTTCTAAAATATTGTATATGTAGCACATCTGGTTAGACGCCGCCTGTGAAACCAGAGGCCGCGGGTTCGATCCCCGCACCGAAACAAATATTTGCGTGATCCACAAGTATTTGTTTCGGGTCTGTGTGTTTGTGAGGCCGAAAATTCTCTCGTAGTTTCTGATACCCACGACACAAGACTAGATCTTAGTGTGGGGTCAAGACTATATATGTGACTGTTGGGTGTATTTAATTATTTATTACCTTGTGATGTTCGTTGCGATTTGTAAACAAATGAGCACTGTATAACATATGAGGGATACACAACACTCGAATAATCCACTAACGTGCAGTATACAGAACAATTGGCAAGTTTGTATGACAATTCCACCGCGCCAATATACAATATGCAGTTCCAAAGCGAAGACGCTAAGGGGCAGTGTTACAGATTGTTACTACTATATGGTGGAGTGATTGAACAACCAACGTATATTGGTATTTTTATTTTGGTGTGCCGTCCAGGTACGGTACAGAATATTGTTTATATTTATGTAATATATTCTTTATTGTCTTTTTTAATAATTTTAAGGTGTTCAATTAATGTGAACACCTCTTACAATATGATAATCATATAAACCCCTAATTAAAATTACCAAAGCATGCCGAGTATATAATAATATGATAGTTGAAACGACGGTATAAATATGTCATTCTTCTTTAGCGACACGTAATTTACCATCTTTGTTCAATTAGTAGAAGTTTTAACGGTAACATTTTTATGTCGGTAATTATTTAAAATATTCTATATCAAAAAATATTAATAAAAAACTTAAACCACCATCCATACTACACACCATCTATACAATAACATTTACACGTGCACACTATCTGCCCGCGTCCACGACAGGTCACAGCGCATATTCCCATTTCAGCGGAACACGTTTTTCTAACGTTAAAATATGCATCGAAATATTTGATAGAAAAAAACTGTGAACGAAAAAGCGTAAAAAACTGACGGCTGTTGTAATCCAATCGTGCGGCGCGGCTCGTCCGGAGCCCGGGGTGTGCGGCGGTCGGCTGTAGAGTTATACTATGCAAGCGAGTGTATGGGATACTGACGACTAGAGGTAAGAATTATATTTAAAGAAAATAGTAGTCACAGGAGGCTTGGATCAACAGGACGCGATATGTGAAGACGCTGGTCGCGGGACACAAACCTCTGACTTTTAGGGAGTCATGTGTGTATTGGTAGTCAAATCCACGCGTCAATAGGGAACGAAAACATCTCGAGGAAGCTTGAAAACTATGGAATTGGCCCAGTAACCCGCTAGAGGCCGGAGCAAGGCCAAAAGCTCCTTAAACCAATTTAGTATATAAGTATTAGTTGACTGATAATATACTACAGCAAAGTAAATTATTGATTTTTCAAGTTATTCAGGTCCTTTTTAAAGAGATTTTTATACCGATACAGCAATGCAGCAGACTTGTTTCTGGCGGGATATCCACTGACCGATTTCAAAACGCGATATACTAGAGCTAAACTGCGTACCATAGTCGCTTTTTGAATAAATACGAATATTCCATTCCGAACTCTCATTTTATATAGTCTTCAATTAGTACATTCTATATGTATAACATGCGCAATAGTCGAGAAAACAAGTGTGAAATGAGTGGCCGTTGGTCCGGCAACAACGAGACAAATGTTTGTGTGATCAACAATGAACAAACATTTGCCACTGGTCTGTGTGTTTTGCAACGATACCTATGTGTCACTGCTATGTGAATATGCAACGGAGTAAAGCATTTCTTTTTGATAATATTTGGCTATAAGGCATACCTAGTGAACCATTGTGTTATCAATTAGTATTCTATCTTCGACCAACACAACTGAAAAATGTAACAGAAATTTAAAAATCATCTTGTATTCGAATGACTCAAAAACAATTCCTCCACCATGGTGACTAGAACCGGTATCAGTTGAACCATCCGCCGTAGAATTTATCACTCCACCGCATATTATTCCAACTACGAAGTTAGAGAGTTCCAATATGAAACAAGGCGGAGCGGCGTTGCTTTTATTTCCATCCGATTCCGATCCAACGAAATTTTGACAAGCCCCATCGGCGGGGAATTGGTATGGATCTCCCATTCCCCTCCTTCTCCCCTCAGACCCCTCGTCGACTAGTGGGCATTCTATTTACATTGCCAGTCGGCCGATTGAAACCGACGTTTCAAATAAAAACTTGTAGTTTTTGTTTGGCCTGGCGTCTACTCCGCGCATATCTCCACTAGATTTAACAACGTCAGTTTTTGATCGCATGACGGGTTTCGTAGTTTGATGCAGATGTTTGTACTTTGCGATTAGATTGGTCACGTCTCTATTCCAAAGACAGATATGCAATTTAAATTTATGTCATATATCCATAACCGATGACAGGAGGAAATGGCGCAAATTGGAGAAGGCCTGTGACCAGCTGCAGTAGGCTGAGGATGATTGTTATATTTATATATCTCGACAGGCGACATCGACTTATGGTTTTAGTTCATTACATTTTTACATATATACATAATGGTGGCGTAGTTGTATTACGGTACGGTTATAAAGCTGAGGTCTCGGGTTCGAGTCCCGGGTCGGGCAAAGTGATATTGAATTTTTCTATTAATTATCAGCCCGGAGTCAGGTATTTGTGCCCGATATGGCGATAGGCTCGCCCCCTATCACATCGTGGGACGGAACATACAAGGCGAAATGTGGGTGTCCTGGTGGCGCCTCTGCCTACCCCTTCGGGGATAAAGGCGTGAGTTTATGTATGTATGTATGTACATAATCGTCATGCCTGTATACCATAGGGGTAGGCAGAGACTACGGATCGCCACTTTGCTCGATCCTGATATTACTTTCGCTTCATCCACTTTCATCAATCTCTTCATGCCTTCTCGTCGGTTCAGGGTACTTTTGACCTGACCCTTCTTGAGGGTATCACCGATTTGTATGGTGCAGGTACGGTGAGGTCAACCCTTACCGCCTCTCCCATCCACACTCGCCTTGTATATTTGCTTGGTTATTCTCCGTTCATCCATCCTCTCTACATGACCAAACCAAACCAAATAATAAATAATTTATCTATGACGTTTATAATTGCTGGTTAAGTTAATAATAATAAACACCGTAAGCTCCAAATTAAATTAATAAATTGATCATACAATAAATGCCTACAAATAAATAAATAGACACACCCAACAGTCACATACATAGTCCTGACCCTACACTACGATCGAATCTTGTGTCGTGGGTATCAGGAACTACGAGAGACTTTTCGGTCTCACAAACACCCAGACCCGAAACAAATACCTGTGGATCACACAAATATTTGTTTCGGTGCGTTGATTGAACCCGCGGCCTCTCGTTTCACATCCGGTGTCTAACCAACTGCGCCACGGAAGGCTGAAAATCTTTTATCTAAACTTCTTATCTAAAAATATATATAAATCTTCGATCAACTTCTAATAAAACACATACAAATGGACAAAGCCAGAATAAGATAGATCCAACATTTGTAAAGTGTTCGGCTGAAGCAAGCAAGCAAGAAGCAAGCGAGTGGAAACTTGCCGGCGTCCTCACGGCTCGGAGCGTCCCTCGGCGCCGGCTGCCACACGCGAGGCTATGCATAGCTATGCTATCTTAGGAAACCGACAATAGTCCTTGCAAAATATAAAAGAGCGAGGTTAAACTAATTAACCTATTTTAAATAAACTCCTTATAAACCAGGTTTTGCTTGTGTCTTTGCTCAAGCTAATGTTGTTTTTGACCAATAATTTGGGTTTGTCAGTGAAAAGTTATTTTTCTCTAATTTTACTTTTTTTTTATATGCCCGATAACAATAACGGAATGTTTTATGATAATCGATAGTAGTAAAAGCAATAGTAGTAAAGGCGTAATAGTATAACAAATAAAATCACAATAAATATTACAATGTTACGACGGGATTATATTATTATACAAGCAAAAAACTGCGATGAAACTTATAACCTACCTTTAGGTTAGAGACAAAATTCGCTCACCCAAAAAAAACCCACTGGCCTTCTACAGAAATATTTTTTCAAAACCAGCCAGTATTAAAGTCTGTAGTTTTTTCGTAGTCGCCCGAGGCTGGATATGGAGTAAAATTCATTTGAGCCACATCCACGTGCACCTACCGCGTGACATATTAAAAAATAGAAATATCAGCACTTTGACACTGGCTGATGTGAAAACCGCTTGAAAAAAGAAAAAAGCTGTGAGAGCAATGCGATGGAAAACTAGTTTACACGCCGATGTAGGCTTCATTCAACGCATTGTTGTGTGATTGACAACCTTTGTACCTACGCAGTTAGTTGAAAAACTGACTTAGAAAGGAGATAGATAGATAGATAGATTTTAGCTACCCACGACAAAAGACTTGGTATATTCCTTAGAGATAATCTAAGTGTGTATTTGTAAGGGTATATTTGGTTTTAGTTACAATGTTTGGTAAGGCAGTGTCTTCAAGGTGTCTATAACGTCACGGGTGTTCTCGAAGTCTTGAGGAATGGGCATTGTTACGAACAAGAATGTTAGTTGAAGGAGGTATCAGTTTATCTTGTGAGCGACCACTGTATACAAGATGAAACATGCTATCATGTACCACGGACATGTATCGTGTTTCAAGCCTTAGTTTATAAATAACGCTGAAATATTACGTGAAAAGGAGACAATATAAGCTATTTTTTAAACAACGCAATGTAATGCTAATTAAAAATCAGTTGACGGTAGCGGTCAATGACACAATCTTTTATAATTGTACGCTTTACATTACTGGTTTACAAAATATAAAATTATTGTAAAGACAAACAAAATGGAAATGTTCACGCATACTATTTCTCATTCCTTTTATAGTATATTTATTTCCTCCTATCTCAAATATGGAGCACTAACAGTCAAGACACATATTATGTACGTAATATAAACGTTCACGTATTGGCGACGCGTTCAAAGAAACTAAAAATAGAAATATATTTATCTGTCGGAGGCGCAACGTTGATAGATCGTTCGCCGAAACTACTCGGATGTAGCCATTCATGATATTCGTGGTCCCATTTAAGCGGTTTTGCAGATGTCTTTTTGACTTTTTAAATAATTATTTATGCGATTTCTTCCTATATTTCTAACGTTCACGGATATAGAGCATAGCCGATAAAAGGTTCGAAAAATGGTAGAGTACACTGTAGTTACTCTGGGCTATAGCTTTGCTGTTGCGTTTAGTTCTGTAAGTAAAATTGCCAGAGTACGAAATTCGTATCCGCTAGGATAGCGAGCACTATAGACGATAGTATAACATCTGTTATGTAAGTCACTCACTCAAGCGTGTCGCGTTTCGGGTTTAGCTTGAGTACATTCAGTTTAAGCCCGGCTGGAATAACAGTTTCGATCTACAAAATATTTAAACCATCTGTCACTGGTTGATACGCTAAAATGCGCTGACCTTTCCGCAATACAAGTACCAATGCATTATAGTAATTTTGTTATGCTAGTTTAAAAAAAGAAAGCATAATATGAACGATTTCAATTATCTAAATTCCGCTCTTTATAAAATTTGTTCACTTCATATAGACACACACTATCAAGACAGCACTCCAGAATATCGAGCTTGTAGGAAATTGAGCTAAAAATATGAAGTGCATCAGGCGCGGTGTCAGTCGACACTGGTAACGAGGCCGTGCGAGTGACGTCACGGGAGTCAGCTGACGCTCACGTGTCACCGCTACATGCATGCAGCGCTCGGGCTGTCCGTTAGGGAATGCAGGAGATATTATTGCATAGATCAAGTTTAAAAGAGTAAAGTATCCGCACATACCATTATTACGATTGTGGTGCAGATCATATGATGGACTATCAGAATAAAGAAAAAGAAGTATCTATACATATAATAAAAATGTAAGTGGTCGATGTCTGTACATGGAAGATATTTAAGAAATTTTAACGCGAGGGATCTTTATAACAGCAACAGAAGCCAAAAAAATTTTTTTTAGAATTTTTGTCTGTCTGTCTTTCTGTCTGTCTGTCTGTATGTTTGCTTGCGCATCACGCAAAAACTACTGCACCAAATGAGATGCGGTTTTCACAGTTGTATTGTTGTAGGTTCAACTTAAAAACTGGTATATGTTGCATTTACATACAGGGTGATTCTTTTTGTTTGCTTGCACATTACTCAAAATTTACCGCACGAAATGAGATGCAGTTTTCACAGTTATATTGATGCAGGTTCAACTTGAAAAGTGGTATATATTTATTTTACATACAGGCTGTTTATTTTTGTTTGCTTGCGCATAATGCAAAAAATACAAGACTAATGAGATGCGGTTTTCAAATTTATATTGGTGCAAGTCCAACTTAAAACTGCTATATGTCTTATTTACATACAGGATGTTTCTTTCTATTATCTATACATATATAAAAATGTAATGAAAGATAAATGAGAAAAACTAATATGGGGAGTCTGTATTAACGTAAAAAACCCAAAACAATGATTTGTAGAATTATTTTGTATTTGTCGGTTTGTCTGTGCGGTTGTGTGCGATGAACTCAATAACCGCTTAACAAATTTCGATTAAATTTGGTATGGAAGTAGCTGACACCCTGGATTAACACTTAGGTTACTTTTTATCCCGAAAAATTAAGTGTTCCCGTTTGATGAGGAAGGAATTCCGATATATTTGTTACTTTTTATACTCAAAGGGATGGGATGGGACTGGATTACATGCCTTGAGTGAGAATAAGATGGGACGGTCGGGATATAACGGGACGGGACGGGACGGGATGAGAAGTACCAATTAAAGTTAATCACGCTGACGAAGTTTGCGGGCAGAAGCTAGTGATAAATAAATGATAAGTAAATGATATAGAAGTATTAGTTGTATCAATTTGTATGGAATGTTACCTGTGACGGTACGATCTAATGGTTTTGTTCGGGGTGGCTTATTTTCAGTAGTGGACTTTATGTAGCTGAATGTTGATATGGGTTCGCGCACTACCATACCTTCAGAAGGAAATCAGTTTGACAAACTGTCGGTAGCACTAGTGTTACTTCTAACTACGTCGTCGGAGATAAAGACATGTTGATTATAATATATGAATGAGAAAATTTCAATTAAGTTGGCTTGTAATAATTTATTTAATATTAAACACTGTACCTATTAAAATTTTGCTCCCTTATTATCTATCCCAAAATAGAACTACAAAAGGCCACTTCAGTTTAGATTCCATCCATAAACACAAATCGAGAGGAGTCATCAAATGAGTTAGAATAAAGCGCGCCTGTTGGGTCGGCACAGGTGTCGTCACAGTGATCGCGCAATGTAGGTATACGCGTGACTGGCAGCGCGCGCTGACGTCAATCCCCGCACTTTTATACACCGCATTAAATCACTGATTGATTGTGCACGATTCTGTGTATGTGTGTGTGCGTGGAGATTTTTAAGTCCGGCAAACGAGCAAACGATAATGGCGATGATAAGTGATTAATGCACATGTATATATACAACACTTGGTTCGTAGGTGTGTTGCTGGCCTTTCAGAATGAGAGGGGAAAGGTAATGAAACAGAACGGTTCGCTGTTCGAATCGCAACGCACTTTCAAACTCTGGTTTATCAGTGTAGTCCGCCACGGGGCTATCGGTCAATAAAGAATGTAAATATGAAATAAGTACCTGTAAGTATGTGTCGGAATTATTCAAGTTAAGGAAATTGTGTTTTGACCAGCATATAATTGAACAGCATTTGAGATTTTGCTTAAAAATTATTTTGCAGTACACTGCGCATTTCTACACCGAACAAGAAACAAAAAATAACCAATCGAATCTTACGTGAGAAATTCAAGAACATTCGCTTTAAAAATACAGCAAACACCGAACACAATTTAAAACAATATTTTCACAAAGCAAATGGATTTATAAAATCGTATTGATCCGTTTGTCAGCGCGGTACAATGCACAATAACATTTGATTTCCCAGCGCTGCTCCTTCCGACACCGGACACGGATTTTAAACTTTTCAAAGGAATTGTTAAGGTCGCGGGGAGGGAGGGGAGGTGAGGGGAGATAGGAGGTCGGGTGTCGTGTTTGGTGTTTGTAAACAGTCGCCACTTGCGGAGTTGCTTAGCGCGAGGTACGTCTCGGCGCCTTACAAGAGTTTTTACTTATTCCGCTTTGCACAGTGGCCGTAGGATCTTACTCTTGTTTATAGAGCTGTAAGGGGATTCACTTGCTTCAAGCATAATATTATTTTTGTTTTATTTTTAATTTTGTTTTCTCTTTGGTGTCGCGACATGCATTGATAATGCACGTATGGGCATGGACGGTAAGGTTATATTTTGGGACGGTAATATGCTTTGCGAACTATTACTATTATAATCTTAGCTTATAGAATACAGTGCTGGGGTAACGTGTGTTTTTCTTTGTGACAGCACTGCAACTGCGAGCGCATGATTTCGACTAGCAACGACAATTTCATGTTTTTCTTCCACTGATCGACAAAATTATGTCAGCCTAGTTGGTTGAATAACGTAATACAACTGTTCAGCCCTGCCTATTACAACTTTTAAATGTTATCTGCATTAGTCATTATATCTACCAATAAATCCTAGTCTGAATGTAATTTAATCCCATTTGTACTAATGTAACAAATAGATACAAAAACTTTCGCAGCTGGCTCTTGTCGCTAGAAGCAATGTTTTCCAACCGTCGCGGCGTGTCTTGTTGATGGATCGCCTCGAATCGGAGATGTCGTTACTGTACTTACTAAGAGTACAAATTGCTAGTAAATTACCTGAACTTAGACGTAGGAAAAGTGAATCATTAGGTTTGCTTTTGGCTTTGTTGTAGTGGTGAAATGTGTAATGTATGACACCCAGGTTGTTATGAGTGGATTGATAAAGCTTTTATCAAAATTGAATAGTTAAGACGCCCCAGTGGAACATACACAAATACTTCCTTTAAGCAGAAAGGTAATGAAATGTGAATCTAGGATCTGACATTTCACAGTCCTTATACAATACAATATTCTTTATTGCACACACACATTTACAGAACAGTACCAACTTTCTGTTATTACTATACTGAATAAAATATTGAAGGTAAAAAAGGCGGTGTTATCGCTTTAATCAATTTCTGCTAGACAATTTTGCGATGGATAGAAATGCATTAATTAATAATAGTTTACAATATTATACAATCATACATGATCCATAAGGATGTAAGAACTAATTTGTTAGCTGTAAATTCTTAGTAAAAAGGGCTAAAATGTATTCACTGTACTGAATCAGCCCGCAATCGCTTACTACGTTCTATTGAGAGTGTTTGCAATAATCTAATAAATATGCGAATTACAATTTAAAGTACAAAATTTCTTAAAATTATTCCATAAGCCCCAATTTCCAAAAAGCTTCCGTCCATTTACAACGCGCGACAAATAGAAATACATTCCCGGCGAGAAGTGTAAAAATGTATTTGATATTTGAGCGTTTAGCCGCGTGCTAAATATTTGAGAAATAGTTTGAAATCCTTCAAGCCGCCGACCAGTCGCTATGTGCAGGGCCGGGCTCAGACCACTGTCAGGGGAGGAGGACCTCACTTGCGTATCAACTCACCATTCACTGTCCATGAGCGGTCGTATTGCTTACCATCAGGCAAATACTCGTCACGCCATTCATCGGGATAATAAAAATGAAATTATCTAGTTTTAAGAAGGAACAAGATATAAAAAGTAAAAGATGACAGTCGGTATGGCTAAAGGTATTTCTTCTCCATAACAGCGACGTGTTTAGTGCTTGTATATGTTTGGCCTACATAAAATTACATGGTACTAAATATGTTTTTTAATCTTTTACTTTACATTTATATATTACATTTATTACAGGTCTTGTTTTTTGGACTCGTCAAAATAATTAATGATTGTTCGGTCAATAATGTTATGTTTTGTGAACGATGATGCAATTTCCGGATAATATAACTGATTGAAAGTTGTTTTTATACGGGTTCGGCATATGACAATCTGCAACTGAATATTATCGAGACACAAAACCAGAGTATTAAATTGTGAAATATTAATGTCAAGCGAAATTCCATAACAATTTACATCGCTGCTTTACGAAACATCAAAAATTCAAATAATATATTCAGCGGTGTCATTCCTTACAAAGCTTCCTTTAAATTAGCTCATCAATTTCTAGTCATACAATTCGGAATCCACAAGAAATTATACATTTTATTCGTCAAAGTTTCGTGAGGAGGTATTCACTGCATTAGCATAAGCGCGAGTGCTCACACTTGTAACTTAATTTTTCCTTTTTGACCGACTTCAAAAGAGGAGGTAATCAATTCGACTGAATTTTTTTTTTTTTTTTTTTTTATGTATGTTTGTTACTCGATTACGCTGGTATTAGGGAACCGATTTCAAAAATTTCTTTTTTGTCGAAAAGCATGATATACTAGGTTGGTCCCATAAAAAATTGGTGAAGACCTGATGAATATCTTCGGTCCTGAAGAACAGAACTCCTCAAAATTGAACGGTACAGCAATAATTCTTTTTGCACCTGGTTCGGTATAAGTGTGTTACTACAAAGGGGGGGTTAAAAGGAGAAAGGCGTGTAGGGGGGGGGGGGTAGATAATAGATACAATTAATTTCAGTTTTCAATATAAAAGTTTTACTATAAACAGTAGGTGAAGAAGAGGGAGAGTGAGAGAAATAGATACGTAAATTACCGACGTAAAGTAAGAGAATCCGACCTGGTCAGTGTCTATCAATAGCGGATATCATGATTATAATGACTTACAATCTTCTCATAATTTCACAGCAATAATATCATGTTTGGTCTGAAGAATTCGTAAATTTTAAAGACATCGTTTTGATTATATCATGATCACCTTTCTCATCATTACGATGCCTATCAAAACTAAAAAGGGACAAATAAAATAATTTTAAATAAAAAAATAAAAACCGACTTCAAAGTGCCACTACAAAGTAACAAATAATATATATTTCATCGTACTAGTACCCAATGATTAATGTTCTTATTGACTTGACTAGCTAACAAATCTTAAATACGTAATATTTTGAAGGCGGGTCGCTAAATATCAAACACGTATAAATTTAAGCAAATGTTACACCATTTGATATTACATGTAGATCCTGCAATGTTGGCTCAGAAAGGCACATAAGTAAATTAAACACAAATGAATATAATGTGCTAATCCTACGTGTAAATGTATTGAAGTTTTGATAGAATTTCTATGTGTCTTACATGTGTGTGGTAGCCTGTTGATAATTATCTAGATATGATCCACGAGACGGTTGACCACCGTCTCGGTTATAATTCCAGGGTATACACTTCCGGAATTATCGGAGTCACTTGTGTGTTGATGATATTCAATTACCAAACTCTTTAACAGTGATATATTTCAATCATAGTCAGGAAACCTGCATGACATAAAGGTCTTTAAGTACAAGAAAGGGTATGTTGTGTCCCATGCTCAACAGTGGACGTTTACGGCCTGATATATTAAGACAAATTAATATTCCGTGTAAATCTTGCGTGTATTACGCTATAATTACTTACACAAATTAATGTTAAGCGTAAGGCGTACATGTTCGGCACTTAGCGACCCGCCTTCAAAATATTACGTATTTAAGATTTGTTAGCTAGTCAAGTCAATAAGAACATTAATCATTGGGTACTAGTACGATGAAATATATATTATTTGTTACTTTGTAGTGGCACTTTGAAGTCGGTTTTTATTTTTTTATTTAAAATTATTTTATTGTTGAATCCAGTTACACATGAAGTTTCCGCATTACCATCGAACCCTTCCCATCGTCCCTTTTGTTACTGCGCAGATAAGGCGCCGCTTATCTGCAACTAGCTTACTGCGATAGTGCTCGAATGTCTTGAGTGTTTGAGAACTTTAGATATGCGGGTTTTTAAAGGCAATTTATTGTAGTCATTAAGTGTGACTTTTAGTTTATAAATCAGTTGATACAGAAAAGGCTGTGAAGCATGGTGTCTTAGATATGAATTGCAATAATATCAATGGCATGATTAATTATAGTCTAAATAGTTTACTGGATGGATTGAAAAGCATGAAATTTCGATTTCATTTACCAACTTACGTGTGTGTGTTTTCTATGTTGTATTTGTTTTTGTATCAATTTAACTAAATATAAAATTGATATACTGGCTAGACTGCCAAAACATTAATTTTTTACGTTTAATCTTCCAGTTTGAATCAGAAAAAGAGATCTTATTTAACATTTTTATAGCACAAAATATAGCGTAAAAATTATTTTGTATAGTTAAATACCCCCCACCCGCAATCCGGCCCACTTGAAGATTTGCTTGAAAGGATTCCACTGAATATTAGCGCGCTGGATGAATTCCTCGGCTAATGTTATTGAAAAATCCCGCTTTGTGTTGTGTTGTCGTGATGTTGTGTTGTGTTGTGGAGGTGCCACTTGCGCTTTCACCGCGAAAATAATACGAGGCGACTTATAATTGTATTTGTAACTGTTGGTAGCAGAAAATGCTTTGTGTAGTCAGTTTTCCTACAAATGAAAATTGCATATTTTGTAATAGTGATTGTAATATTTATTTGGTTTTAGGAAAAATATTCAAATCTTGAAAATGGAGAGCTCTCAAGTATATAAGTCTACTCAGGCTATTTCCATTTCTTTATTTTTCGTGTTGTAGTTAACAGATGAATACACACGTAAAAACAAATAGTTAACTCCAAAAATCTCAGATATGAGAATTCCACCATTTTGCATTAGAGGCATCCGTGTTCAAGTAATGCCTAAACACCTCTCAATCATATAGAATATGAGCTGATATATTATTCTAATATATTCCCAACAGCCCAAACGCATCGCTCACACGTTAGTGAAGTCTAGCTAACTCACAACTAAATTTATCATTTGAAATAAATCTATCTAACATCCAGTCTACACTGCATCAATAATCGCGGACAGACGGACGCCGTGAAATATCGGTATTTAATGTATGGAGATACATACAGGGGCTGATTTAGGTCGAGTTCGCGGGGTCATGACCTCTCGAAATTAGCTAATAGTTATTAAACAAAATATTCTGGGTTCAGAATTTGTTGAAGTACGTGAATATTTTTGAAAAGTTTTTTTTTCCTTTGCCATCGGAAATCGCGTTTGAATTCCAGGGCACACCTTGGAGTTTCGTAATTAAGCTTATATTTTTACGTAATTGCCATCATTTCTATCAAAGGAAAACAATACCTTTAGTATGTGGAGTCCGCTAGCCGATAGGCCAGTGCAGTGTGATGAACAACCATCTAAGCCGTTTCAATCGAACTCTCGATTTTAGGGGAGCTCCATTTTCAGCAGGTTACTACAGTCTAATACAGTACAATGTATATTTTTAAATTACATCATGTAATAGGACCCCCACTGAAATATACCCCTGGTCGCAGCGAACAAGCTCGGACAGTGAAAAATAACAGCGGACATAACGTTTGACGCGAACTTTATTTATATTTGTACCGACTGCTCCAACTTCCAACTTCAATAGTTAAGTTTGAAATTGATCGACTGCGGTTCTAGCGAGAGTTGTTTTCGTCGAAGACGAATGTGTTGGGAAATCATTTGGTTTGGTTGTTTAAATGAAATGTTGTGAATGAATGTTCACGATTATGAAATACTCGGAATGGGGTTAAGTCTATGTATAGTGAGTTTCGACTGGGCTGGAATACTATTTCCAACCCCTCCTATTTGTTTTTCTATCTGATTAATTTCGATGCGTGTTAAAGATAAGTTCGTGTCCGAGACTCGCCGAGCTCTGGAGCTCGGTGCCAATTCATTTGCGTGCTACTGTTGATCCTGGCTGACGGAAGTTGCAGTGGTGGGTGTGTGAGCACTGTACAGAAAAGTCTCTGTAGGCTGGAATACTTTTATGCCGGCGAGTGACAGTTTTTAGCCCATGGGTGTAGTAGAAAATAAATATTCTTACATTAAACATACACCAAGATACGATAATAAATAATTAACAAAGTAAAATTTTCTGGGGACTATCGAAAGAGATTTTTACCTCGACATTTAAGCCAACCTAAAAACCATCGGTCGGTGATACTCTCCCCTCCCTCCCCCTTCCTCAACAACGTGATATGCACACTGGAGCGTCCGATACCGCAGCCGACCACAATACGTTCAATTGCGGCGATTACATACAGCGCGCAGGTTAGACGTAATGTCCACGGAGACTGCGGAACACGACGCGGGGCGGGTATTATAGGTATTTTTGTAGTATGGAGGAAAAATATTTAGACAAAGAATGCACCGAACGGTTACATACATAGTCATGATAGTACAATACTAGTCTTGTGTTGTGTATTTGAAATTACGAGATACTTTTCAGGCTCACAGACATCAAGACTCGAAACAGATATTTTTAGATAACACAAACATTTCTGGCACCCTACTCCTAGGCAATACTGATTTTCTTATCTAGAGTCATCCGACACCTTAACTCTTGGCGGTAGGCCCGTAATATGCAAGAACAATTTGATTTCAAAAGTAATAAAGTCACGCTGTAGTTACCTCGGACTACCATAAACAAGCCTGACCTTGAACGTTCCACTGTGTCACACAATCTCGCCGTAAAATACCGCGTACCGCAGCGTTGTGCGTCAACAGACACGCGTGACGTGGTGACTAGGCGTCATCGCCTCATGTGGTGTGTTTGTGCAGTACACTCATGAATATGCGCCTGGATGTAACACCGCCCTGCGCTTAGTCCTCAGCGGTTACAGTTCATGTATTCGTGTTTGTATTCGGATGAATAGAGATGATATACCGGTATAGCGATTGGCGCCTATGAGTTATTTAAGTACAAATTTAGATATCGTTATGATTTTAAATAAATAAATAATGTGTCAACTTTGGGGATTTTCTTCAGAAATGTTTATGTAGATCACATTTAACAGTGGACTTCATGTAACTTAGGTTACTGAAATAAGTAATGTACTGTATCAACCCATATACCTCCCACTGCAGGGCATGAGCCTCCTCTACAATCGAGAGTATGATTGAGAAGGGTTAGGCCATATAGTCCACTCCACTGGCTTAATGCAGGTTGGCAATAATTAATAAAATTAAAATACTAAAATTTACCCAACAGTCACGCACTTGTCCTGACTTCACAGTAAGATCCAAGTCTTGTGTCGTTGGTTTAAAAAACCAAGCGAGACTATTGGTCTCACAACACCCAGACTGGTAACAGATATTTTCGGCCAACACAAAACCTTGTCTCAATGCGTAGTTCGAACCCGCTACCTCTCATTTCATAACAGGCTTTCAAGTTTCAACTATTTACGCTACAGAGGTTGTACATATTATTTCAATTTATTTAATGAAATAATTTCCACCGTGCATCAAAACATGATATTTCACAAGCTTTGAAATGAGTGAATTTACATAGAGAAATACAGACGCTATAATATATTAGTGGCACGTTCATATTTAACATGGTTTGCAGCGGATATGCCGCAACGTTTTCGCCTGTTTATTGCAAACAAACATTTCTCTGTGGCTCTCAAGTACTCGGAATTCTGTATTCACATATATTTTCAGGTATTACTGCCCTCCTTCCTTGAATAATATGACTTCGACGAAAAATAAATTTCATGAACTGAATAGCAAAATAAAAGTGCCATAGTTTTGTCGATTGGCGAGGGTCGGTGATTACCACATAATCTCTATATAGCTTGCACTTCACTTTCAGGCAGGCAGGCTTTGCAATGCCAGTAAAAAAAATACTTACTTTCAAGTTGAATAAATGTAGCCGTTTATTATAATACATAAAAAAGAGGACATAAAAAGAAAAGAAGACAGATCGCATTGTTTTTACAGATTTTGCTTGGTTTCATGTTAGTAGCTGTAAAACGCTTTTGTAGCCCGACATAATTACGTCAAGTAACGTGATGTCCTAATCCACTAGAGTTGCTGCGGACTGCGGATTATTTTATTATGCCACTATAAAAATCAATTTCTAGTATTATATGTTCTTTGTAAATACTGTAAAGTTTATCGAAAAACTCGCAAAAATAATCTAGCTCTAAAACAGAAACCTAGCTCGTGAATATTGTACGTCGACTGCAACCATTTGTCTCTCAGCTCAGACCAACGTAAAAATTGGGTCAATTACCCCTCGGGGAGGTCAAGACGATATCATACGTGGCCGTGGTCTGTGCCCCCCTCCTTCCTATCCCCTACCCGCGCCCTCGCCCCCTCTCTCGCCTGCACACGTATCAGATATTCATAGGTGTCGTTTCCGATATAGCTAAGTGTATATTAGTCGGGGCAAAGAATATTACAGTATATTTTGTGCAGAACTGGCGGTTTATTTAATAGATATTTAAACTCAAGCTTCTTTCCTGAAGGGGTCGGCAGAGGTATTACTGTGATTCACAGTCCGTGCTTGTTTTGATTTGAATAAAATAAAAAAATCTGTACTATTTGAATAAGAATTTTCACAATGAAAAACTGTATTAAAAAAAATTATAATGATGTTTGTTATGTGTGCACTACTGGCGTGCCTTATTTGAAATAAAATATAAAAGATAAAAAAGTTGTTGATATCAAAAACTACGAGGGACTTTTGGGTCTCACAAATACCCATACCCGAAACAAATACTTGTGGATCATAATAACAACCTTTTGTCTCGATGCGGGGATCGAACCCGCCTCTCGTTTCACAGCCGGTGTCTAACCAACTGCGCCACGGAGGCAGGCATTGAAACTATGCGGAGAACTATAGCCAAGGCCAGCGTACAACAGTGGTACAGCGTACACGAAGATATTAAGACTCCACGTTCATTTCCCGGTTTATTTGAAACAGTAATGTGACTTTATTGTTAGTTGGTACAATCGTAATGCGGGTTTAGTAGTACAATAGAAATCTGAGCGAAATAAACGAACTCAATTTAGATTTTATCAGCGAAAGAGATGCTCTTAGAAAAAGTGCAAAAAAGAATAAATACATTTTAGCCAGGAGTTCACTTTTATATTTTTGTTAATATAAAAATATAGAACATGATTTTAAAATAAATAAATATTTTTTATACGGGTAGTTAAAACGACTATAGTGCACTGGTTAGTGTGTTGTACAATTTAGATATAATCCATGACTTAGAAATATATATTTTACGCCAGTCATCGCAATAAAGCCGTAGTACATGAAACAGGATATATTTAGGTTTAACCAATCACGCGATGATAAAAGATAAAGATAAAGATAAAGATGTTTTATTTGTATGAACATGAGTATACACACATAAGCGTGCAAGGTGTTACATAACAAAACATAGATACAGTCATGTTTAGCCACAGAGGCGTACAAATATAAAATAATATGCATTTGAGTGTCACTATTATGTCTCATTATCGTGTATATATTTATCTGGCTGGATGGGTATATCCTAATATCACTGCTGTTATTATATCCAATAGGTATAGAAAAGAAAAGAAAAGGAAAGAAATAAGGTTTTTTTAACAAAAGCATTTATCTTTCTTTTTGATTTATTTTCAATATCTATGCCAATAATCACCCAGAGGTGAGTGCGGGACTCTTCTATTATCGTGATCATAGTCCACCACGCGGGCCCAGTACGGGTTGGCGGACATCCAATACCATAGATTAATTCACATGCCCCCAAAAATTCAGACTTGTGCCCTGAGATACGTACCCGCAACCATCATCTCGGCATCCTTTACCAACAGGCCATCACGCACGTAAGTTATAAACATTGTTCGTACTTCAAATATTTAGGCATAAATATAATCGTCCGTTATAATGAGCCGACTCTGTGTAATTTATAATCATCTAGTAATACAGTCATCTGTATTAGATGACTTCTGTATGTATTGAATGGTTTAGCCACAATTACCGGCGTCCTCTTCACTAAGCTCACGGCTTATTATACCTATTAGAAATTACATAAATACGCCTATAAGACGCTTACATGATTATCAATATGTTGTTGTGTCATAGTTATCAATGACTACGAGGGTGTTCAGTCTCATACTAATATTTGAAACGCATGTTTTAAGTTACACAGAAAACCTTTCCTCGAATGTTTTTCAGACTCCATGGATGCCTATACCTTATCCCGTCCCTTGACTATAAAACTACAATCTCCGAAACATCAGTAAAATAAAATTAAACCAGAACAGATAAAATCCGTAATACCAGTAATTCATTTGTTCCCAAACGTTTGAAAGCGTTTGCATTCCGCTCCCGCCTCGAGGAATTCTCCTTCAAAAATCTCAGTGCACATGTTAAAATAGCTCGTCACACGGAAATCCCATTTGCGAACGTCGGATGCTGCGTCTCAATGCGCCGGCACAATCAATTTATCTAGCGACAGCTGACGGGATGAAAAAAGCTATTCAATCCCGAGTGGCTTCTAATATTGTGATGCTGTGATGTCTTTGTTGTGGGCATGACGGGTGCTTCCTTCAGTACCAGCATTGAGAGTCAAGTGTGTATTTTAGATGTATTAGATTTAGTAATGTAGAACGTTATGAAAGTAATCTTTGGCACCAATTCCGTTATTCGATGACGCAAGTGACTTTTCCTCCAAGAAAGCGAATTGTCCCATCTAGAATACGAAACCATGAGTCGATAATGTATACATAACACTTTATTATTCACCACATATTATATATTATAGACCAGAATACAGTATGCATTCTTTTGAAACAGTGCAATATGCGGTCGTATCGCTTACCATCAGGCGAATGGCATGCTCGTCTCGCCATTCATTGCAATAAAAAAAAACTGGCGGTCTTATCGCTGTTAGCGATCTCTTCCAGACAACCAAAATTATATTAAAATTCATTCAATAATCTACAACTCTGCCGTCCTCTAGCTAAAATGCCGTTAACCAACATCTGACCAATTTTTACTTTTAAATGCAAGTATAATCAGAAAAAAAAGTTTCGCTATTGAAAAGTGCTTCCTGAGATCTATTATTCAGTATTTCAAAGTTTTAAATATGACTTCTAGTTATTGAGTAGCATATTAAAAACAAAAAAATGTTTTTTTGCGCATAACTCAAAAAAGGGTTATGGTAGTTAACGGCATTTTAGCTTGAGGACGGCAGAACTCATAAATTCAGTACTGCTTCTAACAATGTTAGTAAACAGGTGTACACGAACAGACGACATCCCTTCCTAAAACCCCACATTTAATTTAGCTAATTTACCCAAATTATCATACAACCCACTCGCAAACTTCAACACATGTTATAATGTTATTCTGATAAGTCCCTACTCTCCCCCCGTGCCTTCCTTTCTCTTTCTACTGCCCCCCTACTTTAAACAGAAGCGGCGTAAGGCGCACAAAAATATTTTAAATAAAGAAAACTCTTTATGGAATGTGAAGGTCGGCCCGCAATAGGTCATCGTGGTGGACTATAGTCTAATCCCTCTCAAGTGATACATTTTTTGACGTTGAAAAAGAATAATAAAAAGAAAGAAACATGAAGATAGTTGTTGTTGCTAAGGGAGTTTCTTGCATCGTTTCTCCTTAACATCTAAAATGTTGCGAAGCGATACTAACCTAACGATTTAAATATTTTGCGAAGGGCTACTTGAACAAAAAATACATTTATTGTATTTAGATTTGACTTGTGCCCACTCTGCCCCAGCCTCCCCTCACACAAGTGCAGTGTTTATTGTTCGCCGGCGGCTTTAAAAGCATCTGTCTTTACTAAGGCTAGTGACTTTTCTAGGCCACTGGGACTTTCGTAGGTCGATTTTAGTTATTTATGCAAATACGAATATGCTATCGAAAAAATCATAATAAAGAGAGTGTAAATTTTTATTTAAATCTTGTGCCGACCCTGCCCTTTCTCCCCTTTTCCAAGCGCAGGGTTTATTGTTTGAAGGCTTTGAATAAACGTTCGTCTACGATGAACGTCACTAGGTCACTGGGACTTTTCTAAATCGATTCTCCGCTGAGTAGACTGAGGAATGCACTTTAATCAGTAAATGTGAAGTAATTTCTTTTGAGAAATTATCTGATTGTTGGACAGTCTCCGTGGCTCAGTCATGTGAAGACAGCTTCAAAACGAGAGGACGAAGGTATCCCAAAATAGAAATAAATGTTGAGATTTCAAATATTCGTGTCTATATCTCGTGAGAATGAAAAGTTTTATGCGGTTTCTGTTACCCACATCACTTGAGAAATATCTCACTGGGGTCGGGACTATGTGGGTGATTGGGTGTATTTATTATTACTTATTTTTTAATTGTGTGGACTGACTTTGGTTTTATCTAGTATGGTTATCTCTCAACAGTGGATGCTTCATTACCCACGACGGTACGGAGCAGGTATGCGTTTGGGTGAGAGGACGTTTGTGTAAGCTAATGTTGCCATTTATCTCCAAAACTACTAGTTTGATTTTAAAGCGGTTTTTCTGCACTGTAAAGCACTTACACTGTTCATTTTAATCACTTTATTGCATCACAAAAAACAAATTGTATCATTTTAACATACAGTTTTGCGATTACAAGGTACACGTCCAAATTAATTGGCGTTTTAGTGAGTATTCCGATATCCATCGCGTGAAATATGCACTCATTGTTTATCGAGTGATGCCAAAACTAGCGTTCAATTAACTGAAGCCCGAAAAATGCACGTAACTATTGGAAATATACGGTTTGTATGTAGTCGTAAAGCTGTAGAGTTTGATTGTTTGTTTGAACGCGCTAATCATAGAAATCACTAGCTTGAATTGAAAATTCTTTTGTTGTTGCATAGCCCATATATCCAGGATGGCTATAGGCTATACAACATCACGATAGACCCATAGGTTATTCCTTTTCAAAAATATTCCTTTTGAGAGCTTGCGTTGCGTAAACGGTTAAAGATTCGCAAAAATCATGTATGACGAAATTGTTTTTATTAAATCTTTCTAAAATAAGTCTAAAATAGCATACGAGTATAACTGTATTTTCTTAGGTTGGCTCTTGCACCCGGGCGAAGCTTGATCGGTTTGCTAGTCGTACATAAATACAGACAATTCGCCGTACTAACCTATTAGGGGAATTAGAAAAGCAATATATAGCGTTTTTTATTGAATAGGAAACGAAGAAACGTTTTTATGATAGTTTATCATCTACGGAACTTGGATTGTAGTTAGGAGCCTCTCATAATAAAGACAGTAAGAGGAATGGTATAAAATCCAGTAATTTAATTCACAAAATAATAAGATAGAGCTCTAAGCCGTCGCTTTACGTTGGTTTCTATAATAATAAATAAATAAATACACCCAACAGTCACATAAATATTCCTGACCCCACACTAATATCGAGTCTTGTATCGTCTTTATTAGGAACTACCAGCGACTTTTCGGTCTCACAAACACCCAGACCCGAAACAAATACCTGTGGTTCACATAAATATTTGTTTCGGTGCGGAAATCGAACCCGCGACCTCTCGTTTCACAGGCTGCGTATAACCAACTGAGCCACGGAGGCTGTCTATGAGAATACCATTCGGTTGTAAGTCCAGTTTCGATTAATTTTCCGCTTCTGTGGTCATGGGGCGGACTAGTGATACGGTGACTAGTGATATGGATTAGTGCATTGAATAGAAATACAAATCTAAGATGTTTTTTTTTAATGATGCGTTAGGAAAGTGACTGCAGCTGATAGTGCAGTGTTGCTCAAATAAATGTCGAACGCAGACATTATTCCGCCGTGTTTCGACACAATTACATCGGCCCGATTAATTAAACGACCTGGAATTATAGTTGAATGTTGTAGCAAAAATAAGACTTGATGAAACTTTTGCTTCGGGCCGAAACTGTAATGACTTCAAATCAGTTACTAACCGTTTATTACTAAACAAATCCATCAAGAAACAACACAATGGTCTCAAGTGTTCAAGAATTTTGCAAGAACAAGAAGAATACAATGCAAGAACATTCCGTGTTCTTGCATTGTAAGTCATACGCCGTAAAGTTACACACGACCTGGCCGTGGCTCACCTCCCCTGCCTCCCCCTCCTCCTTCCCTACCTCCCCCTCCACCTTCGTTCCGCGTGCGATCTGAATGCGAGCGCTCGTGCCGTGCCATACATCACCTGCGCGCCGGCGTTGCATACTAAGCAAGCTTGAAGCTCGGTGTTGATGGTTCGGATGATGTCGGCTGTAAAATGGGAAGCCGCCGTTTCGATTCCCGCACCAAGAGAAATGTTTGTTTGAACCACAAGTATTTGTTTTAATTTTGGGTGATTGTGAAGCCGAAAAATCACTTATAGCTTCTGATACTCTTCTTCTTTTTCCACCTATCTTTAAACGACACTTAGTAGACGATTGGACTTATAATTAATTTACCTACCTCACGTCAAAACCAAAATTAAAAAATCCAAGGAAAACCGTTCAACAAACACAACATTTTATATTTAATCATCACTCAAACAGTTCCATTACACAAACGGTACGTGCGCCGAAAACTTGTTGAAACGAACGAAGTCGTTGACCGCAAACAGTTTACCGCCCGGAAACTAAATCTTTATTTCAGCTTCCTGAGCAATGAAAACGTTTTCTAAACCTTATTACACCATACTGGAAGTGATTTAGCTGTTTCAACTGGGTTTAGGACAATATGTGAGACCAAAAAGTCTCTTGTAGTTCTGATACCTGCGACACAAGACTTCATTGATCTTAATGTGGGGTCAGGACTATATATTATGTGAGAAGTGGCAGGCAAAGTGATATTGAGTTTTTCTATTCATTATCAGCCCGGAGTCAGGAATTTGTGCCCGATATGGCGATAGGCATCAGGGGATGGAACATATAAGGCGAAATGTGGGTGTCATGGCGGCGCCTCTGCCTACCCCTTCTGGGATAAAAGCGTGAGTTTGTGTATGTAATGTATGACTATGTATTATAATAAAATGTTTAAAATATGTCAATAAATCGGTAATAAATCGGTATGCAATACTGTTAAATAATCGATAAGTTCTTTTAATAAAGTAGCATGTATATAACATTGTCATCAATGATCAGCGTAATCAGCGCCACACTCCAGTCTTTATAGTAGTCACGCTATCAACGAGTATTGTTCTGCATTGTATCGGCGTGAGGCACCTCGACCCCGCTGTATCACTAATTGATTCGCGGCTCTGGATTGACCCATTTTTGTTTCGTATTGTGCAGACTTTAATTCCATTGTTGGGTACAGTTTCATGAATAGTGAAAGGTGTGTTGTTATATTTCGAAAATCTGTGTGAGTTAGCTGAAACGAAGGCATATGTGTTGGTTTTGGCACCGATACAAATGTTTGTGCGATCGGAATTGTTCGAGCCCCACGTCTGAAATATTCATTCTACCGATATAAATGTTTGTACGATCAACAAATGTTTGTTTAATCTAAGACATTAAGCGAGTTAAAACCGTAATTACAACGCTAATAACTTGCTTACTATTCCCACAAATACACATATTTGGTTAGGTATATTATATTTGAAACTTCCCATCATCATCTCCAACCACAATCGTTTGATGAACATAGACCCCCTTCCCCAAGGATCTCCACTTCGACCTGTTGGAAGCGGTCGGTATCCAGAGAACTTTTGCAATCTTCATTACCTCATCCGACTAACCTGCACGGCTTAGTTATAAAATATTCCATTTGATACACATCAAAGTGCATAACACATTGCGATGAGTGTAACCCAGTTATAGCATCGCATTAGATTAGTGCCGGCCCGGGATGCGAACCGCAACGCGGCCGCGCGATACCAATCTCATTTCAGATAAATACCAGATGCAAATCCGCCTAGTGTAGTGATGTAGGGTTGCCGGTCAGACGCGGTTTATTCGCGAAATTTCAATTTGAAATTAAACATGTTAGATAAATAAAAAACAATACATCAAATTGTCTCATTGGCAGTCAAGTAAGTAGGAATCGATCGCATCGGAGCTCCGCCAATTAAATAGAAGGCACCCTAAACAAGGGTTACTTTAGGAGTACCCTGAACCGACGGAAATGCATAAAGACATCGATGAAAGTAGACGAAGCGAAAGTATGTCAGGATCGAGCAAAGTTGAGGTCCATAGTTTCTGCTTACACGTACATACAGGCGTGACAGATAGATGAGATTTGAAACTGGCATTCCTTTTGAAAAATTTAGTCTTTGCATAGGCATATAATTGGGGAATAAACAATGAGTCGGCGAACCCTGCGCGTTTCGATCTGACGGCATTAGCATATCGAGTGCGATTTGTGGTTTTGTTAGCGGAGTTTAAATCAAGTGTATCCTGAAATTTGTGGCGCCGCCGCTGATTTATGTCCCACTTTATAAAGCTTAATGTATTTTTTATAGTTTTGCCAGTTTTGGTTCGATTTTTGTCCAACTATTTGTCAGGAGGTATCGGCTAATGGATGCTCGTGTTAGATGACAATGAAATGAATGGGAATGCCCTGCATTGAGTTTTAAATAAAAAAATTGTTGTACTTATTTTATCGCGATGGGAAATCAGATCTGATAACTAGTAACTTTTGTTTGAAGAAGTTAGCAGATGTAATTCGGTTTTTAAATAATTTCAGAAGTATTTGGGCCTTCTCTTGTGTTAATGTATCGAAGTGAAGGGCTTTGTCTCAGCAGTAGCATAAAGCTTTGAAAAAATAAGTTGCTAATTTTCTAGACAAACATCTAAGCCCAAAAACTGTCGCGTAGATTAATGTCAGCAGAACATAAACTCCCAGCCATTTGTTTTCATAACGATAATGAGCTGACATACATCTAAACTCGGGGAAATATACTGGGTTTTCTTATTTTCTTTTCTTATCAAATAATATTAAATTAAGTAGTGTTGCTGTATCTGTTTCGACTGTATTGTGAAAGGCCGGTTCGATTTCAATTTGATTTTATAGAAATCTGTCGTTACATTCTTGCTGCCACATCTCATTCAGTCGATGTCATTACTAGACATAATAATCCGTCCTTTGTCATAATATGTTTTCACCTTCTCTTTCTCTATCAATTTAAAGCACTATGTAGGTATGATCGTCAAACATTTTGTGTGATCATCGTCGAGAGAGGGCACTCATCATCAGATAAATCACCCTCTATTTTATCGGACCATAAAAATAAATAATATCCAAAAAATAAAGGCTAGACTGAATCTACAAAAACATTAAAAATAGTTAAAAACCTGCGCGATCTAGACTGTACCTAATGGCGCAAGAACCGACAAAAAACAAACATTTCAACAACGTCAATTACTTTTTCGTTTGGAGAAGGAATGGCGTCTTTACTGTAAAGATAGTGAATCAGTGTTGGACATTTGTCTGGGAACGCCCGAGTATCGCTTACTAAAGGTGTTTAACAAATATAATGTCTATTTGAAAAATAATATGGTTTAAAATGGCAGATATTATTCTAGAAGGTAGCATCGAACATCCATAGACAAAACCTAGTACTAGACTGCAACATTCCACAGGGTTTATTTCGTTTTACTTTTAATCTTCTTCTTAATAATCGTACTATTCAGTCAATGTTTCTATCTCTCTATTCTTTTGTATGAATCTAGTAGCATCAATTTTACCAGCCTATTTATTACTGACTACGTTACAAATATTTGTATCAAAGAAACCTGGTATCTCAAAATCAGTCTTTTGAATCGCGCTATATTAATATTTCATAAAAACAACCCCGAGACTACTAAAGCACTATGCATCTCCACCGCAGCGAGGTAAGCTTCAGCCGTAAGCTCCGAAGCACCGATAATGCTTAGAAAACATAAGGTCGATATTACCCGTGCGAGAACATTAGCAGTTTAAGTGCTGATAGCGGCTCGGTATGCTAATTTCACACATTCCACGAGAGTCGGGTAAATGAGTATGTGTTATTACTATAAAAGCTTAGTTAGTGGAAAACCGTGCTGCTAAATCGGAGGTTGCAGATTCGAGTGCGCTATAGCGGCGAAGGAAAACATCGTGTGGAAACTTGTATACCACAGCGATTTGAGAGAATTTCTATGGTATGTAAAGTCCGTCAACCCGTAATAGGCCAGCGTGGTGGAATATAATATGACCTAAGCCCTCTCAATCGTACTCTCGATTGTAGGGATGGAAACAGGACCGGAATAGAAAAGGCGTATTGAGTCTCCGGCAATCTCACTCATCAAAGGAAAACTACGATAGTAAGTGAGGTGAAGGCCAGCTTGACCACCGAGATTAGATCCCCACTCGACACAATGATGCTAACATGATAAATGCTATCATCCCCACCACTCATGCTCGTATAAATATAGATCGAGTTAGCATAATTGCCCACATTTCACAAGAACTGTCCTAATTGGGCAGTGTATGTGTTATTACTATATAAGGCTGCTCGCGCGGTGTGGCGTAGAGAGCGTAAATCTCTAAAGATGGCGGTTACCAAGATAAATTGGGAGCGGGATGCTGCGAAATGATATGAGTAACTCGCGCCGGTGCTTTTTACTTCGCCGTTAAATATCTCCGCGCGTATTACCCTGGAATATTACCGTATGTACGATGTTCCTTGAGAATTAATTTGTGTAATTAAATTGGTATTGCTATTCTTTGAACGGAGATTTTAGTGCGCTTTAAAAGCACTAAAATTACATCTAGAACTAAAAATTGGATGTTTAATGTTTTCTTTTTCGTATATCCGATGGTGATAGGATATTATTGGTATCCGCCTAAAACAACTATTGCACGCGATGGTGAAATATCTATGAGGGTGACCTTTATAAGTGTCGTATTTCTGGTTCAGTTCTCGTATATCCTTTGGAGTTTATATCGTTTGGAGTATGCTAGAATAATTGTCTTCAAAATGTATAGTCTAAAGTTATACTGCAATTACCATCAAATGTAACGTGGTCACGTTTTCGGCGGCCACTTTGTGATCGACGACATTTTTCGGTGGTCGATACCATTACAACTCTTGACACTTTCGACCATAACGCTTATGTCACCATTCACAATGATCGTCAATTCTTTAATGAATCCACACGCTATTTCCAATAACTATTCACCGTTAATTGATTCATAATTATTGATGTAATCATGCGGCGAATTAAAACTGACAGTTTCCCTAATATTTGCATTCAAATGACAGGACACAGAACGATAATTAATCTGTTGAGTTTTCATAATGACTAGAACTCGCGCAGGTAAAGCTAATGCGATTATTCAAAAAAGATTGGTTTAGTTGTCGGTACTTTGAATAAAATCTGTGTTTAGGTTAATTACAAGCAATAGCTCAGTTATGTGTAGATCGGACTAACAAACCAGTAGTCTCGGTTCCAATCCTAGGTAAATATTTTTCTAAAACGTATTTGTACAGCTGATATTGTTTTGAGCTATGCTAATGTTATGCTGGCTATGCTATGTTTTGTGCTTTATCTGATCTTAGCATAGCTCAAAACAATGTCATAGCATATAGCATAGCTCAAAAGATAGACTGATATTGACACATCGCGCCTCGGTTTTACCATTATTTTAAATACACTTTACGATACGTACGATAGATTTTTTTCCCAAAGAGATAAAGTCATCTAGTTTTTTCATTACGTACAACTTCCCAAAAGAGCAAGTCGATGAGTTATTTACATTTCAATACTGTTTTTATACAATAACTTGATTTGTCTGAAATAGTTTCTTGATATCACGAACAGATGGCGCTAAATACAATAGACTCACCGTCCAGCCGCTCCTCGCCGTTGAAGTACCACACGACCTTGGGCTGCGGCTTGCCCTCGCGCACGATGCAGCTCACGTTGATTTTGGTCCTCTCGTACAGAGGGCCCAACAACTCCCCGTCAGCTAGCACCTTGCCCTCACCGGTTACCACTTCTACTGACTTCGGTTTTACTGTGGACAAAGAAGGTTAATATTAATAGACTGTGTTTACTGTTTTCCGTTTTACTGTGGAGAAAATAATTGTTAATATTCTACGCATTAATAAATTTAATTAATAAGATGTAATCTCTTGAAATTGCACTTAAAAATTATAAACCATATTATAATAAGCAAGATTTGTGAATCCTTTATTGGAGGTTAATTAATTAAATAAATAAATATTAATGGAGTGTATTTAAAAGTGCGAGTCTAAAAAGAAAACAAATGACAAACGTCAAAATAAGGCTCTAACAAAAAAGAAAGTAGAAGTTATCATTTCTTAACGCTTTTGGACACGACATAATGACCGCTGTGCAACTGGTACTAAGTGTAATTTGTGCTGTTTCAGCCCCTCACCGCCCACTGCTGAGCGTGCTCATACTCAAAAGACGTAATACTTATAGAGTAGTGGGATATTATTTAACCAAAGCAATTATTAATTGTAAAGTAACACCATTATATAGAACAGGTTTAACAAATTGAGCTTAAAACATATCCGTTAAAAAAAAATTTTGAAGAATATATGCCCATGATGACGATAAGCTCTATGACATCTGAGACAAAAGTAAACTCACGAAACAACAAATGCTATTTTACTTGCACGCCTACCCCTTCACAGATACTAGCGTGAGGTTACATAAGTAACTATAATTTAATTAAATTTCGCAGAACAAGCTTAAGTTTTAGGTCACAAGAATTTCGACCCAACTTGCTCTCAGGTTCAAATGTTTGTAACTTTATCTAGACTTCTGTGATACTGTTAGTGGACACTAAATGTGACCTGTAGCCTGTAGGGAGACTAACTTAAACTCTAGTTTGAAGTCTAAAGTTTTTCAGGCCTTTGACAGAGGCCTAAGTCTAGATAGTTTCAGATGTAAGTGGTTTAAAGAAATCCTATTTACTAAGACAATCTAATCTTTAGCAAACTATAGTAAATTTTGAAGCAAAGCTTTTTGAATTGCAAGCTATTTAGCGATGACCTTCGGTATTATCATGCACCTCTGCACGGCAGCTCTTTGTAAATGGTCGCTCCATCTAACATGAGGGTAATATAGGATACTCGAACTCTGTATACATGTTACTCATATGAGAATGGTATATACCATTAAACAATTTTAAACATATAAACTTATAGATGCTATTTACCAAAGCGGTCCCTCTAAAGTCTAAGTGAAGCAGTATTTGTAGCATTGTAGCACTGGATGTAGCGCTACGACTTCGTAGACCATATTATACCAGTATCAACTAATGTAGTATTTCGTATTTATTTTTAGTCATAAATTGTTCAGAGTAATGACCTTGTGTATGAATACCCTCTGTATACCCTTACGCTGCCATTTTTATGTCATTAAATGAAATAAAAAACAAAAGAAAATTGTTGAAGGAATTATTCATTCGGAAGAATATTTCCATAAATTCATTTAAACCAACGTCAAGTTGTCGCTCATTAGCGTCGCAAGTGAGCGAATGAGCGAATGAGTGACTGAACGAGTGAACTGCAAGTCAAACAGCGAGTGGGTATAATTAAATGTCGCGCCATTAATTCAAACAAAGTAAAAACCTGTCCGTATTGAGTGAGACTTCATTATCGCGCCTCTCATTACGCGCACGTGTGTGGAGGCCGCTTGTAGCGGGGGAGGGGCAGGGGGAGGAGGTGGCCCACTAACGGGACAGCTCTGTTAACGAGCTTAAAGGCTTGTTGACTGAAATGAACCTTTTTATTATAACAGCAGATTTCAATACGTACAGGTGCGTGTCGAAGTGGTTATCGAATCATATTTATATTCTTGTAACTTGCGTTTGAAGTTTAAATGTAGAGGAATGTTTCAGGTTGAACGCTCTCGTTGGTTGGCTTAATTATGCCGGTCTATCCAGCTGCAATTATTGTATTGCCGATATGGCCAATGGTTCATTTATTTATGTTTCATTACACAGGGCCTGCAAAGTCACAAACGGCTTACTTGATGTCAACTGCTTGCCGTTACCCATAAAAATTCACATTTATATAGTATGTGAACTGCCAGCCTCTAAAAATTGGTTTAGATAAGAGAATGAAAAAGTATAGAAGGAGGGAAAGGTCAAGGGGTATTAGGTCTCCAGCAGATTATTGCTTAAAATAAAATAAATAAATACACCTTACAGTAACCTAGATAGTGCTGGCCCCACACTACAACTAAGTGATATGTCGTGGGTAGCAGAAATAAATAGTATTATGTATCAAATTAAGCGCTATACTATCACTTAGAACAAAATCAATGAAGAACACTTGTGTAGTTGGCAGTACTAGGTTCGGAGCCAATCATGCGAAACAGCAATGTCTTATTGTATCTACTCTGAAATATATTATGATAAGTAGGCACCGTCGCGATTTTTGTATTTTAATGAAATTGATCAATAGCCACGGTGGCGCACTTGTACTACGGTACGATTACAACGCCAAAGTCTCGGGTTCGAATCCCAGATGGGGCAAAGTGATATTGAATTTTTCTATTCATTTTCAGCCCGGAATCAGGAATTGGTGACTGATATGGCGATAGGCCCGCCCCCTATCACATCGTGGGACAGATTACACAAGGCGAATAGTGGGTGTCCTAGTAGCACTTGTGCCTACCCCTTCTGGGAAATACCACGACTACTGTTTTGGAAATTCACATGGGGTATAAACTGCGAGAGACTTTTTGGTTCGAACCTGTGACCTGTCGTTTCACAGCCAGCTTCTGACTACTGCGCTACATAGGCTACCAAGACTGAACGACTTAGCTTTTAAAATAAGTCCATATATTGCCAGGCTTCTTAAATTGTAATAGCCTTTAATCTGAGAATAAGTGGAATATTTTTCCCTCCCGCTGTACCCGGGGCGAAACGAGTACTTATGTTCCCGACTTGTAATTATTTCTTCTTTGTCATTAATTACTTCGCGAGTTGTAGAAAGTTTTGTTGGAGACTCGCGGAGTTTTGTTCTTGCTAGTAAGCGATTGCGTGAATTTTTTTCCATTGGTATTTTCATTTAACAGCGACTTCGCATCTAGAATATACGCATAGATTTATCATGTCTATTTCATACATGACATTGTTTCATCTTGTTCCAACTTCATAAGGCTTCGATTTAACTAAGTCAAATACATAGCAAATAGAAAGTCATAGTATATGGGCTGATACAATACAAAAAAAAATACAACCAACAATCACATTCATAGTCTTGACACCACACTAAGATCGAGTCTTGTGTCATGGATATCAGAAACATTTGTTCCGGTGCGGGGTCGGTCCTTTACGGGTGGCGTCTAACCAACTGCGCCACGGAGGTTGTCAACATTAGAGTTTTTTTATATATCTTTTACTCTCGTACTTTTGAAGATTACTCAATAGAGTCAAACTCTAAATGCAAGGTTTTTTACACACATTAACACTCTGTGTTTCTAATAGTTCACCTCGTTTGTTTGTATCCTAAACTACGCTAGATCCCATACCTGGTAATACAATATCATCAAAGAAACAAAACACGAACATTAAATCATTTGTATACAATTTGAAACGGCATATTTATGTCATAATAATCAAAACCCTTGTAAATTGCGTGCAAACCGATGTCGTTTGAATCCGTATTGACTGGAATCGTGTTAAGTCGGGCATTTAGGTAGTAATTTTAGTTTAGTGGCGCGAGGAGTTATTAGCCGTTGTAATTGTAAGCAGAAATATACATGTTTTATCAAATGTACCATTATTTTGAATATTGATGGTCTGTTGAATAAAATGTTTTTTAAACTTCATTCAGAAAGATATCAGTATGTTGTTAAATGATGCGACAAAAATGGACAGATCACACAACGGTAATTAACAAGACCCAAAATAAAAGAAAACCATAGAGCATAAAAATCAAGAGTAGGTAAAAAATATTAATAACAGTTATGACAATAACAGTAAAAAATACAGTAATCTATATTACATTTACTATATTTATTCTGGCACGGACGAGTGACTACCACAGTGACTACATTGCATCTAACAAGAAGCGAAATGCTCTTCTGATATAGTATTGATGCACGTATGCCGGTTTTCTGGAAACCGGAAGTTCGTTACTTAGCCAGCATTGCGTTCTCTATATAGTGGCATCCGACCCAGTTTACAGCGGTCTCTATCCACTGCGATACTAATATTCTAGCAATTTTCAGTTTTTATTTCAGCAAAGTCCCTTGTGAACGAAGAACTGTGAGTTTTTGAAAATGACAAACAAATATGAAAACTATAGCTTAGGTATTGAGGCAAAAACTCTATTGAAAGTCCAGGCATAGATATTAGCATCTACGCCGATACAGATTCATCGTGAAACTCAAGAGACGTCTTGTGTTTATTTATCTTCGGATACAATAGCACTAATGACTCTATCTTTTCATTCGTTTTGCAATGCCTGTTCTACCGCATTATGAACCTATAGAGAAAGAAATAAAGCCATTTGAAAGCCGACGGTGATTATAGATCTAGAGTCGATGGTAGAGATGGTAGAGTCGGTAGAGTCCGAGGGATAGCGCGGCTCTATCACATCTAATTAATTTAAAATACGGCCCGCTGACTTTTAATTAACTTTGTGCATCAGATACTTATCGCTGTAGTGCTGGGATAATCTCCGCGGCGTATGTCGATATTAAGCCGATAGATTAAGGACGGATCTCGCGGAGACATTTCTTAGTTTATTGTTGTTTTATAGTTTTAAATCCCGTTAAAACTATGCTGTGAATATAGAGGAAGATAATTTTCTGCCGTCTTTTTCCACTTATTTGCGTGTCATCAGTGTAAAACTCTTATAATTAATTATTTTGTTTTATGTACTGATTAAAAATTCGTAACTAAAATTGCATTCAATCGTGTAATATTTAAAGCCTACAAGAAACAAATTATATTAACAATAATAAGACATTGGTTTTTTTTTCAATCGTTGCTGGTTTTATTTTCCTTCCACACCAGATATGCTAACCGCCACAGCATTGTTGAAGTACGTGAGATTATTTTTTTCAATTTGAGATTCAATATGACACAACTGTGGCCAGTCGCTTATACTCTACGCTTGCATCAAATAAACAGTATGCACTTCACCATACTCATTATAAAGTCTTGCAACAACATGGCAATATACCAGCCAATTATTTTTACAAGTTGACGTGATCCTGCGTACAAAGAAACACAAGAAGAAGTCTAGCAGTGCATCACAGCCTATAATTGGCACAAATACAAAGCAGTAGCAACACTTTTGAACAGGAATTGTTATTTCTTATGTTTCAGTGTCGTGTTGTTTTAGATTGAAAGTGGGGGGTAATTAATATAATAAAGTTAATATAAAAATTACAACGAATATCTTGTAAATAGAAAATAAGTACTATGTGTATTGACTTGTCATAAGAGCTATTTAATTGCCTACGTGACCAATAAACGAATTTCATTTCATTTCATTTCATTTCATTTCATTTCATTTCATTTCATTTCATTTCATTTCAATTGTGATTGAGATGAGGTATTTTATTTAGAGTACAATTATTTATCTTGAAAACTCAAGACAAATGGTTTTTTGCATACTTTATGAACATTTATTAAAGTAGTGAGAATTGTTAAAAACTGTTGACCCAATTTCACTCGCCTTTTCACCCCTTTTATCGCCCATTCTTAACGGTCGAACACCTGCCATTTCCCATACATTGCTGGGTATATGTAAGTTTTCGTTGCGATTAAATATTGTCATAACTTACTGAATTAGAACAACGCCCAAAATCAAAAACATGTGGTGCTATACACTTAATACCACCAGAAACAAACAAAAATAAGTTTTGGTAATACCCCTAAGCATCAGATATGCATTCATCAGCTTGGTGTTATTCAAATCAAATAATGAAAATCCAATTTAATTCATCGATATAGCTTGGTGATATTTTGTTTCGATGGTAAACTCCTACTTAAATTTATCGGTAGTGTTATCGATACTGTGAACAGCACTATTAATTACTATCAGAACATCAAAGTGTAATAGAGTAAATTGCAGCGTGTTCCGCCTTTGGTCTCCGTATTTTTCTTTGTCTACAAAACCTTTGCTTTGATGTTTACATTTTTTTATCGAAACCTAAGTTTAGTAATTAGTTTGTGTGGACGCGACGCTATTCATTAAATACCGTACATTAGTGGAAAATATCGCTATTTTTCTAACATTATTTTCTCTCATAATGCTTTTGTGACTTGAACTGCGTACTACAGGTTTCCATGAAATCCTTGAAAGAGTCCTATATTTAGCAGTGGACTTCCTGATGCTGAAGAGAAAGAGAGAAAGAGGAAGATAAAAAAACATTGTACTAAATAAATAAATAAATACACCCAGCAGTTACATACATAGTCCTGACCCCACACTAAGATCGAGTCCTGTGTCGTGGGTATCAGAAACTACGAGAGACTTTTCGGTCTCACAAACACCCAGACCCGAAACAAATACCTGTGGATCACACAAATATTTTTTTTCGGTGCGGGGATCGAACCCGCGGCCTCTCGTTTCACAGGCGGCGTCTAACCAACTGCGCCACGGAGGCTGTCGACTGTAGGTTGGCAACTATAATTATGTGATATGACCTCAAAGCTGTTGGTAGCATATTTATATCCACCCAGGTAGCGACTATCGTGCGGTTGTGAAAATCCCATTAAATAGACGTACGCGAGTGTCACTTTTTTGGTTCAGTTTATGTAGGTACCATTTTGAAAAGACTGGAATGATATGCCTGTCACACTGTAGGACGCAACACACACGGCGAAACATGGGTGTCCTGGAAGCACTTATGCCTACCCCTTCTGAGAAAAAGGTGTGAGTTTATGTATGTATGAAAAGACTGGAATGAATTCATACAGATATCAGGCGAGAGATAACCATCTCAGAGAAGGCTCTATAAGATTGCACTGCTTTTACCAATTATGGTAAGGGGCATCTCAAGTCGACGCTTTTTCATGACAATATGAAAGAAATATAAGTGCATATCTACAACAATTTTCTTCATCCTTTTCCTCCGTATAAATTGACAAAGCCTCTATAAATGAGCATCGCGCCTCCCAGCTGATGAAGTGACATTTTCAATTTTAATTCCCGCCGGCTATGACGCCTCATTACCCAGAGTAGGTACTGTCCGTACGTCATTCACGTCAGCGACTGTCACTGGACCCCCCATGACCCCCCGGACCCCTACGCCGTCCCACGACTCCAGTCGGCCGTGTTAAAAATTAATGCGCTTATTGGAATTTTCGATGAACTTATTTTTAAAATTGTTGACAGGCTTATTGTAATTGCGTCGCTTTTAAATTTCCCGAGCAAACACACAGTCTGTCTGATCAGCCGCTGTAATCAATTGGCAGTTCGTGTATTATGTATAGGCGCATTGTTTTTAAATATAGAGTTACCAGTAACATTTGTGGAAATTCAGTTGACTGCGACGGGCTGAGAATAATTAATTATAGCAAAATTATCTATGAAAAGGAAATAATTTTAGTGTTCACATTTGGAAGGTTTCACCAGATAAGAACAGGCCAGAAACTCTTGCATTTTTCTTTTTAACACCATGTTACATACTGTGATTACTGATTACAATGGCGTATTTTCTGAACGGATCATTAGAATATTATTAGTAAACTAATAGATTTTTCTCAATGAATTTTCCTTATAATTTATAGCACGAAATAACTCAAAATTATACGAGATATCCCTTACTAAGTAACACGTATTCTGCCGTGAGACAAGCGACAATTAGGAAGGTGGCCACGCGACACGGCAGCCATCCCTCGTCAAAATATTAATAAAATATGTCTAAATGTGACAAGTTGTGACAATTTCACTTACTATGTTATATTAGCAGTAGAGGTCGTCTGCGATCTTCTACTATTTATACTATTTATATTTTGTTATGACTGTATAAGAAAAGTTATTACATTGCACTTAATTCTCTGTGGGGCGAAGTCCAAAGATACAGACAACCCACACAATCATAAAGTCTGATAGTAAGCATATGCAGACTGATCGATTTGGAATGACTTGCATGTATCATTCCTGAGTATGACGATATTGTGTATGACAGCCGCTATCTACATGGATATAAATATTCTAACATAATTACTCATAAAAGATAAATGAAACTTTATTTTAAAAACATTTTAGTACAAATAGTGGTACACGTAAGCTGCACTAATTGGTAATAATGTTCAGATCGTTACAATAAGTTGCGATAATAAAACTAGAATTTATTTACATTGTGTGGATTTCATAAATGCTTTTATTTGAAATGTTAGCGGGCCGGATTTGTATAATATGGTGGTTGAAGGAAATCCGCATTACAATTATAAAAATGTTGTTATTTGTCACAAACTATCCTTCAATTTTTATCTCATATCAATACGAAAAAAAAAATGTATTAATCTAAAGGGATAAATATTGTGACAAGATTGAAAAAAAAACACTACAACATTACATCAATTAAATCGCTACCAAACTTTAAATAGAACTCCAAAACCAAAACAAATACTTGGGCATCACACAAAACATTTATCTCGTTGGGTGGATCGGATCAGGATCCTGTTATTTCATAGCCGTCACTCAACCACCAAGGAGACTATCATTCAAGTGCTATCTATTATAGAAAGACGACCTATTCCATTACTATAGGAATAGTTAATCTATGAATCTATCCAGACCCAACAAACAATAATCAAATCCTAACCAGGAGTTAATTCCACAACCGCCTGACTGTCGTCACAATATTAAACGTCAACGATATTAATCAACCGTCCAATATAGATTAGACTCGCGGATCGGATCGCGACAGAAATAGGCTCGGCGTGACAGCTGACGAGGCACGCTCCCGCCCCGCAGTCCTGCCGCTGTCGCCCCGCTGTCGCGCCGCAGTTGCCACGCTGTTGCGACGCTGTCGCGCCGCAGTTTTGACGTGGTGACAGTCGTCATAGAGAGGGTATTGTTGGCAAATAAGCGGAGTATAATTGCAGTACAAATGTTGATGTATTGCGTTTTGCTATTATATTGACTTAGTGGCAGCGCATAAGGGCTGTCAACTGTGAAGTATTGAGTTCGATTCCTGAGTGGGGTAATTTATTTTCTTAGTGATTAGACAGACGAGTTTTGTTAATACCGTGTGCGCATCTTCGAAATATAAAATGATCATTTTATGTAATGCTCTGTTCAATAGCTTAAATATTAAATATTTAAAATACATTTAAACAGAATTGTAGTGAATATTCTTGCTGTAGAACGTAATCGGCTAGGCACGCAGCGACGTGTAAGAGCTTCAGTTATAAAACATTTCTTTCTCGCAGTTTGCAAGTAAGGCGACGCGACCGTGTTCTGTGCTCACCGGTTGGAAACAGGGACGGATTTGGAAGGGATATTGGGAGCCGTCAGGCCACAGGGGAAGGTAATTGTTACAGACAATATTGTTATGTGCTAGTGCAGGTTATCATGATGTATGATACACCAAATTGCGATAATAGTGTATATTTCTGTTGCATTATTTACAACAAAAACAGATCAAAACAATGATAACTTATTAAATATGCACATACCTAAGATCCTATTTTCAAGAACGCGCGTTTATAAAACACCAAATGATTAAAATCACAAATAAAAAGCTAATGCACAGAATTTTAGTTTATGGGAAGGTAGTAAAATATTATTGTATCGGTTTAGAGAGCTTTTCTCTTATTCTTTTACGCAGCGTACTCTAATAAGCTCTATCCTTCTATTCCTCAAGAAGACGAGAGCACAAAAGTGGGACATTGTTTACAAAACCGTCTTAATTTATTACCCCCTTTATAAGAATAGTCTAACTCCGTCCCTGCGAGCGCCACTTCTCTAAGTCGCCTTACGGACCACTTTCCTTCCATTGAGCGGCGCGCTCGATGCTACTTCATCGAGAATTATTTTATTGTCGATAATGAATTATAGTTCTTGTTTCCAACTATTATACTAGGTGTAATTTGTATTATAACGTAATAGGCGAGACGACAGTATCAAAAAATTAAAGATTTTATGTTTTTAAGGGAAAATACGTATTACAAGGATTTCAAATGATAATTCAGTTTTAATCTATACTTGGAGATTAATAAGATTTTAAATAATATCAAAGTACAAAATATAGCAATCGGCCATTTTGACAAAAACGCTCTTCACAACGCATGATGTCACGCCTATGTAAAAATGACGCATTCGCTGCGCATAGACCACAGATTTAGTAGTACGCAATGACATGTTTACCTAGTAGTGACATCAAAGCGGACGCCATGACACCTACTAGCGTTTTTTGTGCACTATTGAAAAATTATTAGAAAAATGGCTTAAAACTGTGTTAAGCCTTTGTTAATTCTTGAAATATAGATTTTTTCGTATATAATAAATGTGTGCCCATATTTTAGAATATAATTTGAAAATCATTCGTCTCGCCTATTGCAAAGAACTAACCAATCAAGACATCTTTACATATTAACTCCACTATATTTATACATTTTTTTTTAATAAATGTGCCTAACATATCTCATCGATTTCCAAGAATTTCTGCATGTGAAATCCACCGACCCACACTGGGCCAGTATCTTTCTCAATGTAACTCTTGTTAGGGAGTTCTATGCTCTTCAGAGGGACGTTTATGGGCCTGTTTATGGACTATTTAATAAAATAAATACACCCAACAGTCACATACATAGTCCTGACCCCACACTAAGATCGAGTCTTGTATCGTGGGTATCAGGAACTACGAAAGACTTTTCGGTCTCAAACACCCAGACCCGAAACAAATACTTGTGGTTCTCACAAACATTTGTCTCGGTACGGGGATCGAACCCTCGGCCTCTCGTTTCACAGGCGGCGTCCAACCACTGCGCCACGGAGGCTGTATATCTCTTTATAACCGTTAGCCCCTTGCATTCCCCAATTACGAGTTTAATAAAAAACGCCTCAGTCGCTTTATCTGTTCACACACATATATATATATATATATATACAGTTATGGTCCGGTGTCTAAACCATGGTTTTTAGTTAAAACAGCGTTGAACTTATTGATTCCACGCGGTGTGAGCAGACGTCTCCGCGCCACTCTGCTTCCGTAATCCCTCCCAGGTGTTTGTGTTGGATAAATGTTTCACAAACATCTTGCTTTTAAACAGCTTCACGCCTTTTTCCTAAAAGGGTAGACAAAGTTGCTACCAGGGCACCCACATTTCGCCTTGTTTGTTCCGTCCCAATATGTGATAGGGGGCGAGCCTATCGCCATATCGGGCTCAAAGTCCTGAGACTCCGGGCTGATAATGAATAGAAAAGTCCAATATCACTTTGCCCGACCCGGGATTCGAACCTGAGATCTCAGTTTTGTAATCGTAACGTAATACAACTACGCCACTGTGCCAGTCGCAGTGTTTTGATTGTGAGTGTTTTTGAAGTTCCTAATACCCTTCACTAGACAGAGATCTAATTGTATAGTAAAAGTTATGAGTTTAATTATATTGTGATAGTTTTAATTCTAATTGTCCCTATCCCTGATGAAGGCTGTCATTTCTCGTATATCCGCAATATGATTCCCAATATTTAACGATTTAAATTACGCTTTGGTTCTCATATCAATAAACTAAATCAAATTAGTAATTTATGGCCTAAGCCCTGATTTTAACTTAAAATCTCATTAATCTTTACTGTTAAAATTCTCAATAATTGGCTCTACATTTCATTCCTCATAATTATCGACCTTCATCCAAGCTATTACGTCAACATACGATGGAAACTTCTCTCAACACTTGTGCAGTCGGCGTGTGCCAGCTAGAAGGAATATTGCGGGTAGTCGGACACTTACACGATATTGCACCTGAGATTTACACGAAAATATTTAATAATTTACGGAATTGCAAGTGAAGCGTGAACGAATGTGGAGTTTGGTGGATACAGTCTATATGGTGTGATGTTCCGTAGTTGCAAAAGGAAAAACGGAAAAGATGAACGGAAAATCAACACACTGTCCCTCTGTGAAATATAACCTTATATAAACACTTATGTCTGTTTGTAAAGTTACATAAATGAAAATCTATAGGGTGACTCGCTGAAACCACAAACAATTAGACAAAGTCTTGTAGCATAAGTACAAGAAAATAATGTTAATAGCGGTGATATTGGAGGTAAGAGGTGTTCTTGCTGCTGAAAATAATTTATTTCCTAGGATATGCTCTCATAACAACATTCTAGTTACGTACGTATACGAACAAGATTTTTCTTACAGAATGGTTTATCGAATAATATTACATTAAATCCTCATCCTACTCTTGAAGACGCTTTTTCATATCCATAATGACTTAGTCCAGTCCAAGATTTAATATAAAACTTTTATATCTTCGAACATAAGATAGCGCTCCGGTTAAAAAACCTGCAAAACTTTTTCTTCAGATAGTAGATACAGCAACGGGACGATTTCGCTGCATTTCGTCCTAGGCAGTGTTCCAAAATGCAAATCGAAACAAATCGCCACTCGACAACAAACTTTACTGTCCACACAATAAAGTCCATTTTGTACTCCCCACGCGACCACCCGCTGTGGACATCACTATAACTCACTCGTGTGTACAACTTGACAAAAGTTGAAATTTTATCGGTAAAACGAAATATTTTCCAACTTGTAGGAATATCGAAACTTGAGTGATTTACTGTACAAAGTTGCGAATGTGAAATGAGCGGTGGCGTACAACCCGCCGCGCAGATATTGCCCGTGGCGCGATATCGGCTGAATAAAACATTAAGAGCGGTATTAGTGCCGGGTTCGAGCAATCAATAGCTCTGCTTCTAACAATACTCAACTACTCAAGAACTTAACATATTGTTATTGAAACTGCGGCACCCATACCGATATCACTATATTTATAACATAGCAGTAATGTAAAATGTATACTTCTTTATACTGGCTCGACAAACTGACTACAATGCCTCCTGATGGTTAGTTCACCGTTATAGTGCGCGGTGATTGACTCAATTGATTGATTGATCAATTTTCTTTTTTCTTTACATTGCGGGTCAAGGAATCATAAAATTACTATAACAATAAATAAGTCCATATGCAATGAATTTCGTTTTCTGTTTATACAAAGGTAGTATGTTATTACCATTTTGGCTTCTGAAAAGTTCCTTCTTTTCGAATGGAGACAAAACATGCCTAAAATATGTATATGTACGTGAGATGAATACGAAGGATAATATAACTTATAGTCTATGTTGTACTTGACTGCCTCGGTGGCGGAGTTGTTCTACGGTACGTCTATAAAGTTGAGGTCTCGGGTTCGAATCCCAGGTCGGGCAAAGTGATAGTGGGATTTTCCATTCATTATCAGCCCAGAGTCAGGAATTTGTGCCCGATAGGCTCGCCCCCTATCACATCATGGGACGGAACATACAAGGTGAAATGTGTGTGTCCTGGTGGTGCCACTGCCTACCCCTTCTGGTATAAAGGCGTGAGTTTATGTATATATGTTATGCTATGTTGTAGAGTGGGGTAGTCGTAAAACAAAAGAGGTTCGATTACAGATACAGAAATAAATGTTTGTGTGATCTACAAATATTAGTTTGTTTGGTTTGTGAGATTGAAAAATGTCTTATTATTTTTAATATCCACTATACGAGATGATATTATGTATTTTACTATAGTTGGGAGTATTTGACGACTAATGAATTGATAATGAATTGGAGAATAATTTTAATAAGCTTTCCGCCCTTGAAGCCATGGACTCGATCGGTTGCTACCTACCTACACTTTATCCTGATATACTTAGTACAAGATTTTATAGTAAAACTGCAGCTACAGTTTTAAAGTATTGTTTTTTTAACACACAAAAATAAAACTTGAAACTATTTGTAAATCAAAGAATAAATACACTTATATAATATTAATCTTATAAAAATGTCTACATCTGTAAGAATAAAATAAACTCAAACGTTTGCGCTTACAATAAAATTCAACTACGAGAGGATTTTCGCAAACACTCCTCGCGTTATTTTATAAAATCCGACGCCGGTCGATGTGTTTAAGTAACTATTGATATTTTTGCTGCACTCGGGAAAGTCTGTTGTTTTCAGTTAGTTTTTTTAGTTATTATCGATGTTTTCTTCTTGTTTGTTAGTCCTAATCCCACGTATCGTACTGCTGGAGGTTTGTTATATGTGAGAGGCCGCCTGGGTAAGTACCACCGCAATGTCTTATTACTCCCGCCAAACAGTAGTGTAAATGCACTGTTGTGTTCCGGTTTGAAGGACAGTGTAGCCAGAGTAACTACTGGACATATTGAGACTTAACATCTTATGTCTAAGGATGGCGAGCGCATTGGAGTGCCAAGCAATGCTTTGTAATTCATGGTGTTGTTTGGTTTCGCTACTGTCCATGAGCGGTCGTATCGCTTACCATCAGGCGAATGGCATGCTAGTCTCGCCATTCAACGCAATAAAAAAAATTCAATACTTATGTTGTTCGGTGTAACATAGTTATTATTTTGAGTAATTTAGGCAAAAAGTCTGCAACGTATCCTCTGCTTGCCACAGCTCATGAACATAACATCACAGCCTCACTGCATTTAAATATGTACTTCTTTCCACATGTAATCCTGCGGAACTCAGGCATGATAAGTATTATCAGTACTTAGCCCCGGTGTTGCCAGCTAACTTTTGACAGTAGAGAACAATAGAAAAACAATGGGCGACGTCAAAAATTTTTTGACAAGAGGCACAATATGAGCTCTTGGACACCTGAAGTATGATAATAAAACTACCTATACGCTTCTGTTGTCGACGGGACTTCTTTACAATAAAGAATTCCATTGACAGGACAATTTCTGAAGTCCACAAAACACACCCAGTGATAGACTTCGCACACCACACAAATTCTTATCTACATCTCCCTATTTTTCTGTCCTCCTTATCCAATTAAAGTTTTTAATATTCCCCCATAAATCATGCAGCGTTTGGGCGCAGGTCCCGCGCCGGGAACGGAGCGCGCATAAATACCGCGCCGCGTGTGGCTAACGCCGCGTCTAATTACCGAGACATCGGGGCCGAAACGAACACCTTGGCATTAGATAAGGACATACTGGGTATATCAAGACTGCGACCGAAAACGAAGCCAGGTGGTAGTATTAGTGACTTCAGACACAACGCAACTAAAAATTTCACAAAAATTGTATTTTTTTTTATTTTTTTACTAATCGTTATATTTTAGTGATTAGTATAAAGTACCTATTCCTACAATAACAATTTAGACGTTTTTATTTTTAAAGACGCTATGGTCCGTAAGGGTTTAAATTATTATTTTCTCAAAAACTAGGTATATAACACCCAAACACGATGATATTACAAAATTGAAAAAAAAAAAAACTTTTAATGTTCGCTAGCTTTATGAATGTTCTACGTACGAAACTGGTAGCTTCTTATCCTACTTCCTTCCTTGACCATTACCACCTCAATATTTCCCATACATTTTAAACTATAAATCAACACGTTCCCTCCGCTTATAAAGTCTGTTCTATCAAATTAATTCCTCCTATCAAAATACTTCATCAATGTTACAGGAACTCGCCTATTTCATTGATGGGACATGTTTATGTCCCCCCTTTCCCCTAACTTCTCCCCCTTCCAATAAACCCTAAGTTTAATTAGTGTAAAGTATGGGCACTTAAGCTTCCGCACTTAGAGGCCAATTTACAATGTGCCGTGGGAGGCAGTTTACGACGCGGCCGTAGTATAGACATGTTACAAGGACGTTATGATACTGGACTTGTATGAAGGGCTGGACTTAGTTTTATTGTATGTGATCTTAAGGTTATATGACTTATTTGTAGGTGTTTTTGTTAAGAATATTTTTATCAGCAACCATTAAACCAGAGAATGTCAGTTTTCTGGCCGATTTCGCCTTTAATTTTTTTATTTACGTCTGTCGGAAATAAACGGTTTATAACCCATTTTTAAACGACTGAGACGTTACTTTTATAATTGAACACTTAAATTCTCGGGGTGATGAGAACAGCGACAACGAGTCGTTCTTTTTATACATCCACACATAAACAGATATCAAAAGCGGCGCACGTCCACCGTACAATGCAAGTATAGTCTATCTAAACTAACATGTTCCATTTGACGTTTCATACTTTTAACGTAAATAACTTTGTGCAGACGTAACCCATACAATTTCAATAACACTTTCCGTAAATCCATGGAATTATGAAGCTATTCTTATTTTATCACTAGACTTACAATCCATAATCACTAAATTTAAACTAGAATCCTTTAAATAAAGCAAAATAACCATTTTAAACAACATATTTTTTTTCTAGACGTCATTACAAAGTCACCTCGTTAGGTCTTTTACCGGTAGAGTCGAGACTATTCAAACGCATTTGTATACGCATAATCGGTAAAAATATTTAAATAATCGAGCAGATATAAAACAGTTGTTTTAATTTTTAAAAATACTGAACTTGCAGCTAATAATAGGTATGCTGTCAACGAACATACATCAATAAATAATGAAATAATAATATTAATATAAATTAATTTATTATTAAATAATAGATTTGGATTTACAATGGAAATGAAGGCAGTATTGTAGGATACGGCACACATAGTGAGGAGGTTCCTCACTTTGGAGTATATGTATTGTATTGTATGTATGTATCATATGTTCATAAGCATGTGCGTGATGTGGACTGGACTCAAAAAGTGTCTGCACCCGGGTGAAGCCGGGCCGGGCCGCTAGTAATAGATAAATCACTACTTTTGTTCCGAAATAGTAAAGTGACTTATGCAATTGTTGATGTCTCATTAGAATAAAAATGTTCATAAAGAAATAAACGAAATGATGTAAACTGAAAATATAAACTGTAATCGATTAAGAAATACAAACAAATACTTATTATCGATATCTCTATATAATCGGATATTGTAAGAACCGATTTATTTGACAGCATCCCTATTTCCCAATGTCAAATGGAACTTCTTAGTTTAGATAGGGTATAGGTCAATCACTCGCATCACTCAACTAACTATCATTTTCTCCCAGGCTCTCTCACTTCACCCACAGCAAGTCCACTACTGAACATAGGCCTCCCTCTAGCATCTCCACATCGACCTGTCTGAAGCGACCTGCACATTTCGCTCAAGACTTCGACTGTTATAATTGAAGAGAACAGTCACTAAAATAAACAACAGAAATGTTAAACGCACTATTAGTAAAGTTGTGAAATCAATTCAGTGCCGAAATGTTGAAGTAATCATAACGGTAGTGCGCGAACTCCGGTTCGTTCCGGACCGCTCCGGACTCGTCCGGTTAATGAAAACTAAAATTAGTGGAGGCCACTGCGCGCGCGGACCGACAGCTTGTGCCACCTTTGTGGTATCTGGGGAGTTGGGGCTATAAAAATAGAGATATTATAAGTATGTGTCTATTGCTGAGCACGTAATATCTTTACAATTGAGAGTTCGATTGAGGCTAATGTCGTAGTCAGCACGCTGGCTTTTTGTGGGTCGGCAGACTTCACATAGGTACAATTAATTTTAGTGAAGAGCTCTATAATATGACGTGTCTATAGTAATAGTTAAGTGTGCAAAGAACATGATACATGACTCCGAAAAGTCAGAGATGTGCCTCGATTTGATCCTGCGGTAATTGTTTCAGTAGGGCACCACACACAAAATAATACTATCGCTATACCAGGCATCAATTTTAGCCCAAACGTGCTGAACTAGACCACCGAGACTAATGAATATAAATGTCTTTTTCAACAAATGTCTATCAATTAAATAAATTCTGATCAAAACAAACAAATGTGAAGATTCTATAAAATATGGACAGAATTATTGATATCAAGCAGAGGGACAGCGATTCGTAACTCCGGTAATTTAATGGCCGCCGGTGTAAGTTCGGCGCTTCATTTGGCGGACACTACTCGAGTGCACTCCGAGTGAACTGCCCGATGTTATTGCCCCAACTTACCGCCAAGTTTCATGTTTTGCTTACACTCACTCAATATTGCTGAATTTAATTAAGCCAACGTTTGTGTCCCGCTCGCACCGTTACACAACCACACTCAGACTTTTCTTCAATAGTTCTTAGATAAAGTTTGGCAAACGAGACACAAACTAATCCAATATAAAGAAACTCACGAACGTTCAATCCGCATACTTGTGAAACTCCGTCGGAACTACTAAGGCTATGTATGGGAGCTCAGGAGCGATTGTTATGAGAGCACGTGCAGGGAGCGTGGTGTGTGACGCGCGGGCCGGTGGAGCGACGAGCTGAAGGATGCTAGTGTATGAGAGCTCAGGAGCGAGTGTTGTGAGAGCACGTACAGGGAGCGTGGTGTGTGACGCGCGGGCCGGTGGAGCGACGAGCTGAAGGCTGCTAGTGTATGAGAGCTCAGGAGCGAGTGTTGTGAGAGCACGTACAGGGAGCGTGGTGTGTGACGCGCGGGCCGGTGGAGCGACGAGCTGAAGGCTGCTAGTGTATGAGAGCTCAGGAGCGAGTGTTGTGAGAGCACGTACAGGGAGCGTGGTGTGTGACGCGCGGGCCGGTGGAGCGACGAGCTGAAGGCTGCTAGTGTATGAGAGCTCAGGAGCGAGTGTTGTGAGAGCACGTACAGGGAGCGTGGTGTGTGACGCGCGGGCCGGTGGAGCGACGAGCTGAAGGCTGCTAGTGTATGAGAGCTCAGGAGCGAGTGTTGTGAGAGCACGTACAGGGAGCGTGGTGTGTGACGCGCGGGCCGGTGGAGCGACGAGCTGAAGGCTGCTAGTGTATGAGAGCTCAGGAGCGAGTGTTGTGAGAGCACGTACAGGGAGCGTGGTGTGTGACGCGCGGGCCGGTGGAGCGACGAGCTGAAGGCTGCTAGTGTATGAGAGCTCAGGAGCGAGTGTTGTGAGAGCACGTACAGGGAGCGTGGTGTGTGACGCGCGGGCCGGTGGAGCGACGAGCTGAAGGCTGCTAGTGTATGAGAGCTCAGGAGCGAGTGTTGTGAGAGCACGTACAGGGAGCGTGGTGTGTGACGCGCGGGCCGGTGGAGCGACGAGCTGAAGGCTGCTAGTGTATGAGAGCTCAGGAGCGAGTGTTGTGAGAGCACGTACAGGGAGCGTGGTGTGTGACGCGCGGGCCGGTGGAGCGACGAGCTGAAGGCTGCTAGTGTATGAGAGCTCAGGAGCGAGTGTTGTGAGAGCAGATACAGGGAGCGTGATGTGTAATGCGCGGGCCGGTGGAACGACGAGCTGACAGACAGGTGATGTGACGGATGTAATCGCGGTGGAGTGGTAATATTAATCAAGCGAGTAACATTCAAGAATGGTATTGAAGAGCGGACCCTCGTCACGAGCTATCAGGCGCCGCGTAATGTCTGGAGAGCGTCGGCGCGGACCCTCATCGCTCGGGAGTATGTTATTGGGTTAGTTTGTTGAAATTCATAAACGGTGCTACATGGTGATTAGTTTTACGTGTTTGCGTTTAATTACGTGGGAATATGTAATGAATTCCGCTGGACCGGAACGGATTAAATGGAACAGGTTGGTTATTTTATTCATTTGCTTTTATTACGCATTGGTTACAAGTTGGTCTAGTGGCAGTTTGCACGAACTGTAAACCGTAAAGCCCGGGTTTTGATTATCTGCTCGAATAAACCATTATATGACTTGGCTTGTAAAATCTCATATTATGTGTTGACTTTGCCTGGAATTTGAGCCTCATATGACGATAAACAAGGCTTGCCTTTGGTAACATGGGTTTTTTCTCTGCTTACTTTCAATGGATGTAGATTGTATAACTATTTTTTATGGTTAAAATGTTTAACATTTAAATAAACATGGTTAGGACTCTCCAAAATCTAATGACACGAGTGAAGACTGCATCGACTAAAAGGATATTTATTTTAAGCGACATTTTGAACAATACAAAGTTATATTCGGCAATAAATATTCCAGTGGTAATCTCCAGAAACAATCCCCTTAAGGTATTAAAACTAGACGGTCGACCATCGATTCACGTTAAGCTACGAAACCAGAATTTCTCACTAAATTGTCCGTACGCGTTGTTAAAATGAAATTGCATTAATTACATTGCCGGTCATGCGGGCGTGTGTGTCGGCGTAGATCGTGTGTAGCGAGCGTTGTACTCGCACAAGGCTTAGTGCCAAGAGCGTTGGAATATATTATGTGTCTGAGATTACGGCATCTGCGTACTCGTGAATAGGATTTTGAATATGAGACAATTTTGTTTATGCTATAAATGTGTAATTATGGCGAGTGGCTTAGTACTCGCAGAGACGTGGGCTTTGCTGTAATGTGAGTGTAACGCTCGCATGTTACGCTGGTATTAGGCAAATTGTGGTCATTACAATTTATTGTTTGTATTGCTTAGTTTTTGGGGTTTGATATTTTAACAATGGAATATTAGGACTACGATGCACCTCATACAGTGCAGTGACGTCCAGGTAGGATATAGTAATGAGAGAATGTGGTCTTACGCCGGCCAACTCATTTTGGTGGCCTCTTTTTTATAGTAGTACGACAAAGTAGACTGCCTCGGTGGCGTAGTTGTATTAAGGTACGGTTACAAAGCTGAGGTCTCGGGTTCGAGTCCCGGGTCCGGCAAAGTGTTAAAGGATTTTTCAATTCATTATCAGCCCGGAGTCAGGAATTTGTAGCCGATATGCCGATAGGCTCGCCACCTATCACATCGTGGGACGGAACATACAAGGCGAAATGTGGGTGTTCTTGTGGCGCCTCTGCCTATCCCTTCGGGGATAAAGACGTGAGTTTATGTATGTAGTACGACAAAGTAGCTGCAGTGCATATGAAAGGTCACTATGATAATTTTTCTACTATTGTATATAGCAACCACTACATGACCAAATACGAATAGCCAACCGCAAATTACAAATTTACTTTGATAAATTTAATTAAGACAAATAACTTTAATGGTAAAATAATTTGATTAAAAACTGGCCAAATTAATATTGATGCGATACTGACGAACTTCCTCGGGCGGTACACGCTGACGGATGCTAATGATGACTGACGTGTTCACAATGTCGGCTGGTGGACGTTGCTGATCGACATACTGACGGCTATCCACACTGGCGTTGTTGATGCTGACGTAAAGCATTATGCAGGAGGGAACGGATGAGAAACTAGATACTTGTAGTAGTGGCGAACGATATGAAAATAGTATAAACACTCGAATAAGACATAAAAATCATATCTAGTAGCATGTTTTTGGTAATTATTGATATGTAAATCCAATAATTATTGTAATCTATATTATAAACTATAATTAATAAGCTTTTTACATAGCGCAATGTACTGCTAACAAAACAATAGATACGGATTACTGGAAAGATGTTTACGTATTACATCTCGTTTTTATTTGTTTGTTAGTGGCCATTTAAGATTTGAGGCATTATCACGTTATTTTAAATAAATTAGCTTGATATTATGATATTTCAGATTGTACAAAAAATATTGGAGACAGCCTCAGTGGCGCAGTTGGTCGGCTGTACAACATGATGCAACTGGTTCGATCCCCGCACCGACTGTTTGTGTGACCCACAAGTATTTATTTGTTTTGAATCTGTGTGTTTGTGAGATTGAAGAATCTCTCGTAGTTGATACCCAACACAATACTTGTATCTTAGTGTAGTGTCAGGACTATGTATGTGACAGCTGTTTGTATTTATTTACTTAATGGCTAGGAGTAATAGCTTACTCTTTACCTAATAGCAGTTATAGCAGTTACAATGGATGTTGTTTGGTCTCTGACTACCCTACAGACACAGGTGTTGTTATGTTGATTCTGTGTGGCACAATCAGCAAACGACAGCGTTTTGTCCGTCTGTTTGTGTGCGGCTATAAATACGGGCCGGGTCGATAACCGCATGTTGTGGACGCTTATACCACTGTGTTAAATAAATGAAAATTTGCACTTGTAATTTGTATAGATAGTTTTGTTGATGTGGCGAAATAAGTATGTGATTTGTTATTTTTTGAGTGAATTTTTTTGGAGCGAGATAGAGTTTTACAGAAAAACCTTACAAATAGTGATCAACTGGCGGTCTTATCGCTAAGAGCGATCTCCCAGACAACCATTTAGGTTTTATTAATAAGACCAGAGGCAGAATGGCTGAATGTTTTTGGTTTTGATCCTTGCTTGTAGATGTAAGGTATTGTCTAGGCTTGACATTATAGATGACATTTTTTAAGTATCAAGCAGAGGATATTGGCATTGTATTAAGGCAACGTGTCTTGATTTTGGCGCATCATTTTACACATACATAATATAATAACACTCTATACTTAAATTTCAAACCCACATTATTCCACCGAATTTATATCACGAATTTACCTAACAAATGACCTACCCGCCTACATTACTTTACAATCAAAAACATTAAAGAACACGCATCCCCTTATTAAAAGATAATCAGCATCCCAGTAATGTATCCCGAACGATAAGAACAAATCACAGCTGTTTGTGGGTTATCTGCGGACACTCTAAACAATCGCCCGGAGGGCGGGGGAGATAGGGGGAGGTAGGGGGAAGAGGAGACAGGATGAGGACGTATCGAGCTAATTAAAGCGGCGTAATCTGTAGGTAATCAGCGCGGACCAACAATTCGGTCGCGGTGTGCTGTGACGTGGAGCGCTAGGTAGTGCTATTTCTGTGATAGGTTGTGTGTGTTGTAGGTCTCATTATTTAGACAGCCCGTGACGCAGTTGGTTAAAGGTGGGCTGTGAAATGAACTATTAAATAAGTTAATCGAAAATTGTAATAGCGAGAGGATGCAGGTTCGATCCTTTTTATTAGGATGAAAGTTTGTTTGATACACCGGTTTGAGGTTTCATATTTTGTATTTGGGATATTGTGGGATAATTCTTCATAATTTCTGATACCCACTGTAATGCTGGCACGTCGTCCGCATGCATCCTCCTTATGAGATGCTAGTTTGACTATTCAGTTTTCTTTGCGATGTCATTTAGTTATTTTATTTAACCTTGTGATATACCATTTCATATGTAATTTGTTTGAGACATCTCATCAACATCTCCGTATAAATTTCACAATTGAATTAAACTACGCTTGAAATACGAGTCTTTATCCATTAAATTTAACTCCACGCAGTGTCCAAGCGTTATCAGATAGGCTGTGCGGGCGTCGCGATAAATACATAAACTTCACAATACATTGCGCGCTTGAGACCAGCACATTTTGTTTCACGCCACTGCTGCGCGCCGGTGTAACGTAATCGTGGACTAATTAACAACCACTGCTTGGATATATTGCAGCTTGGCAAAAAATTCTCTGGCGAATTTTGTCCCGGTGTCGTATGTTGGTTGTAAAAGGTGATTCATAAATAATAGGTGCTGTCGTAAGTTTTGCCTTTTAAGACACCCAAATGTCTTGTAATTTATTTGATTAATCATGTATATAAGTCTACGTGGCGTAGTTTGTTAGACGCCAGTTGCAAAAAGAGAGGCCGCGGGTTTTATCCCCGTATCAAGACAAATGTTTGTGTGATCCAGAGGTATTTGTTCCGCGTCTGGGTGTTTATGTGACTGTATGTGACTATTGAGCGTAATTATTATAAAAAATGTAAGTAAAATAATGACAACTAACTGCCGAGTCCGGTATTCCTAGACAATAAGGAAGGCTAGGACTTTATATAACACATGGACTTGGGTAGGGTTGGTAGACTACATAATTACCTTGGAAATACCTATACAGAAATGTCAATTACGCAAATTCCTTTACTATATTTTTCTTTACCATATTAATACACACTGAGACTTCACAGTACATTTTAAAATTCCTTACATCATGTTAAACACTGATTTACTACTGTAAAATATACCTTACCAATTAGACTCCATTCTTATTTATCTCCTAACCCTCTAAAACCTCAACACAATGCACACCACCAGCAATACATTCAAGTTTCAGTCTGGGAGTATCTGTGATTCCGCTCGAGTAGAGCGCGGCGGTGTCAGCGCCGCTTCCGTTCTGTCTGAACACGTTCGATTCCAAGCGAGAATACAATTGTTTATTCTGGATAGTGCATGTATAAACTAACGCCTGCGTCCCGAAAGGGCAGGCAAAGAAGTTCTAGAACCAAGGTTTCTAAGTCCAAAATGTGGTAGAAATAACTACATTGCAATTTCAGGATTATTTCAGGTACGTGTATCATAGTTACGAAGTTTATTCCAACGAAAACCCTTCAAGCTTACTGGTTCACAGCTCAAACAACTATGTTTAACATATCAGCCCATATACGCCGACAGCTGCCCTTAATTGTTTAGAATTTTAGTCTAGGTTCGCTACTCTTGTAAGGATCTCTATCGCATGTAAGTTTTCTCACCATGTTTTTAATTTTCATCATAATTCAGTTAAAAATTGACTACCACACATATGTTTCCAAAAAAATACAGCTTCCGAAACATGCACTAAAAGTAACATATTAATTTCAAAATAAAACAGAAAATAAACTTAACAAAAATAGCCCGCTATTACCGCGATATAAAAGATGCAGACGGCATCTTAAGCCGGCATTATCTGCAAAGAATGTGATATAAACAATTTGCGAGCGTGCCGGCGACGTGTGCCGAATAAACCGACCATTATCAAATATAAATAAAGTTAAAAGTGGCCGAGTAGTGCTGGGTAGATGCAGTCGATATAGCGCCAGTTGACGCGATTTGACGCGCATGTCGATAAGACGGGAATTGTAGCAAATGAAATAGTGCATATTTTATAAGGTTTTGTGATATTTTACTATCAACAAAAAGGTATCTTTTGGTTTCAGTGTATTAAAATTCCTCAATCTCAAATAAAAGTATACTATCGATAATGAGATATACCATAAGTCAAATAAGCCGTAACATCCACCAACCCGTATCGGGCCAGCGTGATCAACTGAACTGCACTACCAAAACCTACAATTTTGGCCACGTTATAAGGTAATACAAATGGCATACTTTGCGCTTGTCGATGTATTAATGGAGGGTTTATCGATAACTCGCGGGTTGGCGCGACGTGAGCATCGACTTGGCCTACCGCCACGCGTCGTGTACGCGGAGTTTGTTTATCGCAATTTCTGCTGTATCTTATGGGCTACGATTTTATGGAGTGGGGAAATGGGATATTGCATTCAAATTTAAAAATGAAAATGTTTTATGAGATTGAGTTTATATTATACATTTGTACTGTAGAAATCAGATTCATCGAAATCTGATGGCGGTAGTCATGTTTGGGTACGCCAGGATGGTTCAGGATCACCATAAACAATGGCGAAAAGCCCGTCACAGTGATCATTAGAAGTGTTTGCGTTCTGGTAAAGCCTGTGTTTGTTTTGTTTCAACTAGGCATCATTAAGTCGAACGGCGATTATGATGCACTAAACTTACTTTTATTAATGGTAAGTCTCTCATATGTGAGAGGCCGCCTGGGTATGTACCACCGCAATGTTAAATTCTCCCACCAAACAGCAGTGTAAATGCACTGTTGTGTTCCGGTTTGAAGGACATTGTAGCCAGAGTAACTACTGGACATAATAAGACTTATCATCTTATGTCTCAGGATGGCAAGCGCAGTGGAATGCCAAAATTTTTTATGTATTTCGTGGTGTTGTTTTGTTTTTCTACTGTCCATGAGCGGTTATATCGCTTAGCATCGGATGAATGGCATGCTCGTCTTGCCATTCATTGCAATAAAAAAGTGTAGTAAGCTTAATTTGTCACATCAGCGTACCAAAAATAATTATTTCAAAGTTGATATTAATAACATACCATGTTATAAAGCGATTAGCCTCTAATATTAAGGAAGTATAAATTACAATATAAATACGTGATGAAGTAATCAAGGCTGTACGGCGGATTATTTGAGTATTAAACAACGTGTGGCGTTAATTAACATCCGCCACACTTCCGACTTAAGATTAATAATTTAACAACAATTAGATTCTATCAAAAGGATTTAACTTCTTTTTCAATATTAAACAAAAGGTTAAATAATTATGGGTGTTTAAAATTTTCTAGTAGTTATGTCCGTTACATGAATAAACGTAATATCTGATGGACACTAATAAGAAAAAAATAAAGTGATATAAGAGATAATAAAAAATTGTAAATAACGTGATGAAATTACACTACGGTATGGATTGTAGTAGAAATGGGCTATTTTTTTATTATTAATAACAATGTAATAATATATAGTATAGTCCATAGTCTCTGCCTACCCCTATGGTATACAGGCGTGACGATAATGTATGTATGTAATAATAAAGGATTTAAAAAATCATGGGTGAAATTAAGTCCTATTTAGTCCTTTTGTCGCGCCAGTAGCAGTCAAAGCTCTAAAAACATATTACAATTGTATTTCCTATAATGCCTTACAACATCAAACAAGTATCACAGCTTAAAACCACTATTTCCACAACAATCAAAATACAATTTATCGATATCGGTGTCGATAAATTTGTTTCGCGCCACTACCCTGTTGGCAAACACACGAGCTGTCATTGGCAGGGGCGAGACGGGCGGGGCGGGGGGTGTCTTAGACCACTTGATATAAACACTATGTTTGCATAATGCAGTCTTGTGTTTGGATTCTAATCTCAGAAAAAGCTATTTACATTTTGTGACGCAGTAGGAGAGGAATAGGAAGTAAAGAATAAGACGGTATTCGATCATCGAATTATTAAAAGTTTATGTACCCACTATACCGTATCAGCCCATAAGTACTCACTGAGCACGATATTCCTCAACAACTGAGAGTTCTATTGAGTAGGGTTAGGCCATAGTCCACTGTACTGGCTTGGTACGGGTTAATGTACTTTACATACAATTTAATTCCTAATTACATTTCTGTGGTATACAGATTGTCACAATATGTTGTCCTTTGCCGTAAAAGTGCGTGTTGATTGACTATCAATAAACACATGACCGAAATATTCGAGGTGTACCCTGGGATTCGAAGCCAAGACCACCTTCTCGGCAACCGCGACCGGCCCGTTACCAAGAGGCCGCCACGCGCATATTTATGTGTATAATATTTGTTTCGGCAGATTAGTGAGACATTAGTGTGTTTAATTTATTTTTTACGACTGCCTCGGTGGCGTAGTTGTATTACGGTACGGTTTCAAAGCTGAGGTCTCGGGTTCGAAACCCGGGTCGGGCAAAGGGATATTGGATTTTTCTATTCATTATCAGCCCGGAGTCAGGAATTTGTGCCCGATATGGCGATAGGCTCGCCCCCTATCACATCGTGGGACGGAACATGCAAGGCGAAATATGGGTGTCCTAGTGTCGCCTCTGCCTACCCCTTCGGGGATAAAGGCGTGAGTTTATGTATGTATGTATTTATTTTTGAAGTGAAACTTCTTTATCGGGGTTGGAAAAAAAATTTGTGTAACCTTTTTTCGTTACACGTCACATTCTTCCGTTACGCGCCATCTTTTTGTTTTGACAATTTTGAAAGGCGCACTTTGGCATGTTTACGCGTTGCCGTTGGTGATGATTGAAGCATACTAAATTGAAATAGTACCACACTGACGTTGTGGCTCAATTTTTAGGGCCGTTTTTGAAATGCTCATCCGACATTTTTTTTTTTTTTTTTTTTATAGAAAAAGGAGGCAAACGAGCAGACGGGCTACCTGATGGAGAGTAGTCACCGCCGCCCATAAACACCTACGACAACAGAGCTGTCGTCGGTACGTTGCCGGCCTTTGAGGAAAGTGTAGGCTCTTTTCTTGAAGGTCCCTAGGTCGTATCGGCCTGGAAACACCACGGAAGAGAGATCGTTCCACAATGAGGTTGTGCGGGGAAGAAAATTCCGCATAAATCTCACAGTTGAGGAGCGCCATCCATCCAGATGGTGGGGATGGAATTTTGACTTCCTGCGTGTAGTGCGTTGATGGAATTCCGCGGCTGGTAGTAATCCGAATAATTCCTCGGAACACTCCCCATGGTATATTCGATATAAAACACAGAGAGATGCAACGTCTCTTCGAAGTGCCAGTGGGTCAAGTGTATCGGAAAGGACACGATTGCTGATGATCCGAGCCGCTCTTCGTTGAATGCGATCAAATGGAAGGAGCTGGTACTGGGGGGCCCCTGCCCACAGATGAGAACAATATTCCATGTGAGGCCGGACTTGTGCCTTATATAGTTGAAGGCGATGGGCCGGCGTGAAATATTGCCTCGCTCTGCTGAGCACTCCGAGCTTTTTAGAAGCTAATTTAGCTTTTCCTTCCAGTTGACCGCGAAACTGAACGTCACTCGAAACATCAACACCGAGGATTCCGATACTAGGCGAAATACCAAGGGGAGTGTTAACGAACCGAGGTGATACTACGAAGGGATTCTTTTTCGCAGTAAACGCGCATACTTGCGTCTTAGTGGGGTTAAACTGGACCAAGTTCAGTCGCCCCCAATCTGAGACTCGATCCAGCAAAGACTCCACTTCAGACACAAGTTTGTTCCGGCACTCGTTGACTTCTTCCCGAGAGAGGTTTGCACGGCCGGTGTACAAGGCATCCCCAGTACTGTCATCCGCATAACAATGAATGTTATTTGTTAATAACAAGTCATTGATATGCAGAAGGAACAGTGTTGGGGATAGGACACAGCCTTGTGGTACGCCAGCATTCACAGGCATGGAGTTCGAGCATGAACCGTCGACTACCACTTTAATGCTCCGCTCTGTGAGAAAACTTGCGACCCAATTGCAAAGTCTCTCGGGAAGCCCGAAGGAGGGAAGTTTCGAAAGAAGAGCTTTGTGCCAAACCCGATCAAAGGCCTTCGCTATGTCCAAGCTAACCGCTAAGGCCTCACCTTTGCTCTCAATTGCCTCTGCCCATCGATGGGTTAGGTATACCAGAAGATCACCTGCTGATCTTCCTTGACGGAAACCATACTGACGGTACATCTAGTATATATTTGATCAAAGCCAGGCACCAGCATTTTATCTACGTTTTTGAAGTAGGTACCAGTGCTTCCTCTTTAATATAATACTTTAAGCTTTAAGGTAGGTGATGAATTCAAACATAACGTAAACTCGAATGTATCATCGCCTCTCGACGCGCTTGAGCCTTGAGATAATGTTATGCACTATTGTCTTCGACGTTCTTGAGAATGATCCCCAAGGAGTTGTACAATCCTTATTGCGTAGCGATTAAATAACTTAGGCATGAAGATTGAAGTGTAGTCTTTAACTAAGTAACTGATTTGCTGGTTAATCTTGTCCGATAATATCATATTCTGCGTGGTATTGCGAGAATTTTAAAATGACAAGAAAATATTTATAATTGTTGATAACGTATTTTGAAATTCATCTATTTTTTATGTTTTTTGATTGTCATAAACGAAACTTTTTATGATGATTTTTATTTAAAGCTTCATATTTGAAAGTATAACGATAACAATAATAGTAATAATTCTATTATAATTAATGAAAAGCTATCATAATCTAAGTAGCAATAAGGTGAAATAATTGTATTATTTGTATCCTTGTCTATGATAATAAAAGCCTTTTGCTTAAACTTTATTTAATTTAGCTTTATTTTACCAATTCTGTAAATTTGTAAATAGTAGATCATTTTTCGAAAAATGATGTCATAAAGAAGTTTCACTTCTTACGTGTGTACACTAATACACACACACATTTTTTTAATACACTTAATGACTAGAATGCATTTGGCAAGTGTAGTGAATTCCAGATATATTGTAGACAATCCACACAATTTCCCCGCCCTGCTTACAACCGCACATACGGTACTGAAAATCGCCCGTGTTAGCTATAATTAATTAAATATTATACTCATCCTTTCAAAGCTTGCAATAAAAGTATTTATAAAACTCTATTTTTAGTAAATAAAATAAACTCCGAACGTAAATAGGCATGTTTATGTTCAGTTAATTAATGTGGACATGTTTTTCTCTTTATGTTTCCATTGAGCGCTCTTAATTAACTTAACATATTTTTATAAGATAATTAAAAAGATTCACTCAGATGAATGGTTGAGTTAGCATTAATTTAATATCTCGGGTGATACGGGCGCTTTTTTGCCGAGACGAGCATGCCATTCGCCTGATGGTAAGCGATACGACCGCTCATGGACAGTAGCAAAACCAAACAACACCATCCTGAGACATGGGATGTTAAGTCTCATCTTATACAGTAGTTCCTAGATAGCTACAATGTACTGAATACGACAGTGACACTGGGCCAGTAGGCCATGGCCTAACCCCTCTCAACAGAACTCTCGATTATTGAGAAGTCCCGTGACAATCAGTAGACGATTATGGACCGATATTACCCAGATGATGTACTTTAATAAAAACTAATCCAATAATAATATGACTTTATTCTGTTTCCAACTAATAATAAACTTCCAAATTGATATTTCAATAAAACAGTTAGGCCGCGGGCACTTACAAAGTATTTATTAAAATTCCACCAATGTGGGTTTGGTTGGAATAACTTTACGCAGAACAATTATATTTTCTATTAGACTATATTTTTATCGCTTATTTTCGTATCAAAAAGTGATAACCTGTGAAACGTGAGGCCGCCGTGGGTTCGATCCACGCACCGAAACAAATATTTGTGTGATCCACAGGTATTTGTTTCGGTTCTGGGTGTTTGTGAGACCGAAAAGTCTCTCGTAGTTTTGATATCTGCGACACAAGACTTAATTGATCTTAATGTGGGGTCAGGACTATGTATGTGACTGTTGGGTGTATTTATTTATATTTATTTATAGAGGGCGAACCGAGCAACGCATATATTTTTCAAACCGCAAAATACATGCATAGTGCATACTGTATTGCCTGACCTGGGAATCGGACCCAGGATCTTACGTCTAAACATGCTGCCTAGTGCCTCCTAATGAGGTGGCTGATGAGGTGGTTTTCGACAATAATATATTTCATTTGCTTGTTTTATTTGGTTGTCACTCCGTCACTATTATAGATCACCTACCAATAAAACATAATGTTTCAACAAACGTTATGTTTCATGTCAAGCATTTCACCCACTAAGTTTTAAAATAAAAACCAAATTAAATTAAAAACCTCTTGGTAAAACTCACTACGCATTGTAACGATGAAGGAAAACATCGTGAGGAAACCTGCATACCGTAGCGATTTGAAAATATTCTATGGTATGTAAACTCTGCCCGCAAAACCCCAAACCCGTACTAGGCCAGGGTGGTGGACTATATGGCCTAATACCTTTCAATTGTACTTCGATTGTAGAGGAGGTACGTGCCCTGCAGTGGGACGTATACGGCTTGATACGGACAGACACACGTAAGCACTAAAATCTAATCTTGACCCTAAACCGCGAACTCTTAGCACTAATTTGTAGTAACCAGTGAAGAGCGTTGGTCGTTAGTCGGTACTCGCGGCGTCTCGTTATTTATGATAATGATTCCGATCGGCGCTCGCTACTGAATGACTACATGCTCGGTTCAGATGACACGACACGATTGTGTCGTACGATTTATCGCGTCGTGTTAAAATAATTTTATTAATTTTCAATAAACATTGCATAAAATCTTTCATAGCGGTCTTCGTTAATGCCGCGTTTCGGGTTCTGCATGTGTGAATTCGAGCAGGATGGGATAATTGAGTGAACTGTAGAGATTTTGCATCAGTGAATTTACTTTTATTTTCTCTTTATTTATTATACAATTATTTATATTTTTATATATATAATACAAAATCAAAATACATATAAAAATATAAAAAAAGAGATTAACCCAACAATGGCGAGGCTCGAGACCCAAGCCACCGGTGGTTAGGACCCCAAAGTGAGGAACTTCCTCACAATACGTGCCGTGTCCAGTAATACTGCCTTCTGTATCTGACTCTTGGCCCAACAGCCAATTGAGAGCCTCTGTAGATGTTGGTCGAGGCTCTTCGGTATCAACCCATGAGCAGAAACGACAATCGGGACAATAATTGTTGAGTCGACATTCCACATGTCAGTAACCTCGTGTGCCAAATCTAAATATTTGGACATTTTGTCCTTTTCAGCTTTTACAAGGTTATCGTCATGCGGAATGGTAACGTCAACAAGTATAGCCCGGCGCGCCAATCGATCTATTATCACAATATCAGGCTTATTGGCAACAATCTACTTTTATTTATTATTATTGTTCGGAAAAGTGTCTGTATTGCAATTTGCACCGGTAAATGTAATGCTGTCGAATTAGATGATGGAATAGCAACAAAAAGCAATCTCATGCCATTCGACACAATTGGATAGCAACGTATTTACTATAGCATTGCGGATAAAATATGGTACCAGTTTAATTAAAAATATCAGATCTTTGTCATAAGGAAATTTATGAATCAAAAAGCCACAATTCCATCTGAGACTGGATCACTTTGAATACATATTTTGTCATTTTCCTTCTAAGCTACGTCAAAAACCTCACAAAATTCTATCAGATTGCAAATCAAAACGCGGCGACAATAGCGCAGACAAAATAAAAGGATTTGACTTAGTACCTGGCTTAAAACCTGTTATTAATAAATACTTAAAAAACATCGTCTTGTAAAAGGCTCGGAGTCGTGGGGTTGTGAAGCGACGTCTGTAATGAGATGCTTGCACTCCACTCCTCAAAGGCGCTAGATAATTATGTATCCCGGTTTATACAAGTTTAATACGATTCTTATTTACATAGGTCGACGTTCAGATCACCCCCTTATTCCTATTGGGATTGCTAGCCGCGTTTTTGCTCTTCGTTTTTTAGGATTGATTTTATTTTTTGAAAGAAGATGCTGCAGTAATAACGTATTGTTTGTTTATGAACATATTGTATTAAACACCAATTCTATTCCAAATTTTTACTAAGCTATTCTATATTTATTTATATTTAGGATTCTTATACCCGAAAACTTAAACGCCATTCAAATATTAAGTTGCACTTAACTACCCAAGTCCCCACTTAATCAGTACATTTAAGCGGGACTTGCGTAAGTGCAACATTATATTTAAGAAGCGTTTGAGTATTCGGGCATTAGTTACACATTGCTAGGTTTATCACTGAACGAAAACATCTTGAGGAAACATGACGTTTTACTAATCAATCTATGGTTTATGAAGTCCACTTAAACACAATTATATGCATATTGGGCTGTAACTTGAACTATCTTTACGGAAATCTCTATTATAGTGGATTCCCGCGTTCAGCAATACCTACACTTATATGTACTGGCACTTACTTTTTTTTATTGCGATGACTGGCGAGACGAGCATGCCATTCGCCTGATGGTAAGCGATACGACCGCTCATGGACAGTAGCAAAACCAAACAACACCATGAATTACAAGGCAATGGTTGGCATTTCTAAAAATAAATAGTAGGGGTTAAAACCTTGTATTTCCGCCTTGGCAGTCGAACTGAACCATCGCTTTCATACGTATGTACACAGAAAATTAATAACAAGAAACTCACTAAGTCTAAGTATCCTTGACAACTCGATTCACACAAGAACAATTTGTCTCATTATTTCCAAGGAACGAAGAAAACTTCGACAAGACAATGTGAACTCCAAACGCAGGGATCAGAACTCGCATTCTTACTAATCAAACTTTCAACAAGTGAGATTGCCTCATGTGCCTGCTTGGATTACGTGGAATTTTATTTTGAACTCACGTCTATATTTTCGAGGGTAGGCAAAACGCTCCTAGCATTCTCCAGAGTATAATGATGCTACCTGTTGAAGCTTGAAATTAGCCTTCAATTGCCTATTATTTCTAACTTAAAATAAGTTTAATAATAATTTAAAAACATCAGTTGTTAGTTTTCCTAAAAGTGAAAGTTTATTTATTTATTTATTTATCTATAAAAGACATAAATTACAATCTTGCTGGTAATATTGTTACATGAGATTTTTCAAAAATATAAAAATGGGTATTGCTTGGTAGGATGAAATTGAATTTATCATAGAAAGAGATTCCAAGATAACGCATTGACAAATATAATTACTGATATGTTTACAACTTCTAGACTAAGTGCCTATGGTTAAATTCTGCTTCATACGCAAATTGTTTTAGAAGCCGTTACAACAAATATGTTTTGAGTGAAATTAATAACTACAGTTGATGTTAATTTATTTCACGTGCTAAGTAAAACAAATGAAGTCTGTTAAAAATAACATATTACTAACAGTTTTAAACAACAATTTGTCCGACCGACCAGCAAAACTGCGCACACAATTTACTAACTAAAATTCACTATTTCCGTGACGTCAACTTTCATAACGGTAAACTGGCCAACAGTTTCCATTGGAGGGGGAGGGGGAGAAGGGGAGACAGAGGGAGGTATTGCATCAAAACCGTTTAAATAAATTCTAATTAATAAACACAGTGGTGTATCGAATTTAGCCGCTTATGAAATATGTTTACACTCAACGTTGAAAATTGAAGCGATATTTTTAGAGCGCGGTCCGCTGTTTGACTAAACTGTTGGCTTTAATAAATTTCCATCGCGTTTACAATATATGGAGTAAAAATATAGTTGTTTATGAAGTGTCATTTTGGTGGCTGGTATTAGGATATTAGGTCTGGATGGTGACCACCGTACACGGTGGTAGAAGGTGTCATATTGACACACGAAGATGTATCGCGTTTCGGGTTCTTGTATATACGACTTAAGAGGGTGGTAAAGTATTTATGATCCAAGTATTGAGCGATGGTAATCACGTACTGTCTGGTGACCTGTTTTCTAACTTCTCAGATCTATGCGATAAAAAAAGGTTCCTAATACTGTTTATACCTACCTCCTTCAGTACTAAACCTGTCTTAGAAGTTATTTTTATTATATCAAATGACTTAGAAAAATCTATATACCGATATTGAGACAATTATCTAAAACATCAGTTGAAATATTTTCGCCACACGTTACGCGTAACTCAGAAATACATGAACAAAATAAACACAGGGCCGCACTCAGCTCTGGAAGCGGGCCAGCCGGGTGATATACGTGGGCCCCGCCCCCTACACCGCAATATATCAAACATCGACACTACACGCACGCGGTTTATTCACAGTTTGCATTTCAAAGTCAGCCATTTTGTCGCATAAAACAAGATGGCGAACTGTCCGTACCTTTTTATGATACAAGATGTTTGGAAATTCCATGTTGTAAGAATAAATTGCTTAAGTATTTAGTAGCTTTCACGATACAAAAAGGAAATCTGGGTATCCTAGAATTTTTATAATAATTTCTATGGTGTGTGAAGTCCACCAACGTCCACTAGGCTACCGTAGTTGACTATGGTATATCTTACAATTGTAAAGGTGAACATGTAATAGGATGTGTGTGAGCTGGATTATTAATACAGTTCGTTAAACATATACATACATACATACATAAACTCACGCCTTTATCCCAGAAGGGGTAGGCAGAGGTGCTACCAGGACACCCACATTTCGCCTTGTATGTTCCGTCCCACGATGTGATATGGGGCGAGCCTATCGCCATATCGGGCACAAATTCCTGACTCCGGGCTGATAATGAGTAGAAAAACCCAATACCACTTTGCCCGACCCGGGATTCGAACCCGAGACCTCAGCTTTGCAACCATACCGTAGTACAACTACGCCACCGAGGCAGTCTTGTTCGTTAAACACGGATAATAAATATACCTAATAGTCGCAAACATTGTACTAACCCAATTATTGTAACATATAAGCCTTCGAGAGATATTATATACAATATTACAACAGAGCCGAAAAAATATGTGGCTCGCTCAAATATATTCACTGTGTTTTAACCAACAACACCTAGGATTACTTACTGAAATTATTTCGACATTAAAATAAATTTATTCAACATAAATCCGTACACAAGTGAAAAAGGAAATAAATTCAGCAGCCAGTTGCCAAGACATCTGATTATGTGCTCTCACGGCGAGTCTCGGCTGTGTCAGACGGAGTGTCTGAATGTCAGGAGAGCTGACTCGATGGCTTCGCGCCAACCGCAACGCCCATACATTGCCGAAACATTACTGTTGTGGGATTAAACCCTACGCGTTATTTGGAACGTTTTAGCGTTATTTTACAGTATTTCTTAGATGTTTGGGTGTTTTATATATGTGTGTAGCAATGGCAGAAATAATGGGATTCGTTTTGCCGACTGAAATATTTATTAATTCAACGTTGTACCTAAAAGCCTTATATTTTTCATAAAGCACCGCATTTTGGAATACTAGAATTATTATTGTGTATAGAAAAGTGTGTTAGAGGTTACCCTTTTGTTTTTTATGCACCTTTTGGTAAGTACAGTGAAGTCTAAGAAAGGTGTTGACCGGCGAGAAACATTTATCATCTAGATCTCTGGGCACCCCACATAATCATATTCACCTGATTTATCCGAATATACTCATAATGAACCGAAATCGCGACACATTTGTATGGGTCTCTTTGAATCTTTAACCAGGGATTCAAATATTTTTCTCAACAATGTCTCAAAACCCACTTTTTAATTTTCAAATCAATCGCTTACAATACCAAATCGTGCTCTAAATCTCGTGTCTAATAGACCGAATTTGTAAAATCTTGAGACCGCCTTCACTCGCCGCTGTAGCCACAGCTCCTCTTCTCCTTCTCTGTCTCTCCCTCCCCTTAACTCCCCCTCTCCTGTCCTAAGTGCCGATATCCGGTGGCGAGGCGCGCGATCACGTTGGGCACACGGTTTGAGATTACTCTATGTGATCGGTGCGGACAATGCACGAAATGTTTTAAGACAATGAGTTGTGAAGTGTTACATTAAATATTCTAATTGTTTTTGGTTAAAGTTGTAAATTAAATAAATGGTATTTGAGATGCATTGGTAATATGTGAGTGTTGAGTTATGATTTTTTTTGCATAATAGATAAGTGTGTTTTCAAAATGAATTACCGCACAATTTAAGTGATCGTAATATAAAAAAACTGCACGCGTAGAAGTATTTCGGCTTGACATTGATTTAATCATTAGCTATAAAGAGATTACAAACCTATATGCTAAATTAGAGGACAAGAATATAAAATGTATAGAAACATCTTACAAAACTTCAATAATATAAACATGAAAGTAATATTTGACTTACAAGAATATTGGACAGGCCTCAAATTATTGAAATATTGTTTGGATCCAACGCAAATCCCCTCAAGATGCCAAGGGGCTTCACATTGACATATCTGCCCTAATAAAACAGAATAAAAGGACTGAAACATACATAAATACCGCGCTGCCGCAATAAAGGGCTTTTGAAAGGGTTGTCACAATCGCGAGCCGAGTGCAGCTAAATCCTCCGTCGAATCTATCACAATTAAACTCGCATAACGGTGAGGCTGGAGCGGGGATTTTTCTTCGCCGATAAGTCCGATCGGTATCCATTTACCGGCAAATGGTTCTTACAACCCTATCAGGGGCATTTCCCCGGCCAACATCGATTTTATTGGGGATCGAGTGTTGGTTTCAGTTTTTTCTCCCTTAATCCGGCCCTCGATGTTGAGATTTGTGAGCAATCGCTGCGAGCCCATCGACTTATACGTATTGCTATAATAAAGCTTAGGAATTTTGGAAAGTGTAATTTGACCGGTGTAGTGGAGCAACGAGCTGAAGGAGGCTAGTGTATGAGAGCTCAGGAGCGAGTGTTGTGAGAGCATGTACAGGGAGCGTGGTGTGTGACGCGCGGGCCGGTGGAGCGACGAGCTGAAGGCTGCTAGTGTATGAGAGCTCAGGAGCGAGTGTTGTGAGAGCACGTACAGGGAGCGTGGTGTGTGACGCGCGGGCCGGTGGAGCGACGAGCTGAAGGCTGCTAGTGTATGAGAGCTCAGGAGCGAGTGTTGTGAGAGCACGTACAGGGAGCGTGGTGTGTGACGCGCGGGCCGGTGGAGCGACGAGCTGAAGGCTGCTAGTGTATGAGAGCTCAGGAGCGAGTGTTGTGAGAGCACGTACAGGGAGCGTGGTGTGTGACGCGCGGGCCGGTGGAGCGACGAGCTGAAGGCTGCTAGTGTATGAGAGCTCAGGAGCGAGTGTTGTGAGAGCACGTACAGGGAGCGTGGTGTGTGACGCGCGGGCCGGTGGAGCGACGAGCTGAAGGCTGCTAGTGTATGAGAGCTCAGGAGCGAGTGTTGTGAGAGCACGTACAGGGAGCGTGGTGTGTGACGCGCGGGCCGGTGGAGCGACGAGCTGAAGGCTGCTAGTGTATGAGAGCTCAGGAGCGAGTGTTGTGAGAGCACGTACAGGGAGCGTGGTGTGTGACGCGCGGGCCGGTGGAGCGACGAGCTGAAGGCTGCTAGTGTATGAGAGCTCAGGAGCGAGTGTTGTGAGAGCACGTACAGGGAGCGTGGTGTGTGACGCGCGGGCCGGTGGAGCGACGAGCTGAAGGCTGCTAGTGTATGAGAGCTCAGGAGCGAGTGTTGTGAGAGCACGTACAGGGAGCGTGGTGTGTGACGCGCGGGCCGGTGGAGCGACGAGCTGAAGGCTGCTAGTGTATGAGAGCTCAGGAGCGAGTGTTGTGAGAGCACGTACAGGGAGCGTGGTGTGTGACGCGCGGGCCGGTGGAGCGACGAGCTGAAGGCTGCTAGTGTATGAGAGCTCAGGAGCGAGTGTTGTGAGAGCACGTACAGGGAGCGTGGTGTGTCACGGATGGAGCGACAGATCGCTAAAAGCCAATCAAAAAGATATATTAGCTAAACACGCGGGCGAGGTTATTCGTGTTATGACTCGTGTGCGAGTAATATTGAGGCGATGTTATTACGGATTCAAATGTGACATCAGCTGTGAGTTATTCTCGTCGCCGCGGTATGTGGCGAGCGCTTCGTTTCCAAATGTTAACCTAGTTATTATTGTAATGATTTCAACGGTTTCGCCTTGTAATTGTGTGTACTTCGACATTAACTGACTACGAGTATTATATCACGAATATTAGGTATCAGGTGCTTCGGTGGCGTAGTTGTACTACGGTACGATTGCAAAGCTGAGGTCTCGGGTTCGAATCCCAGGCCAATGAGTCAAAATGTGATATTGGATTTTTCTTTTCATTATCAGCCCGGAGTCAGAAATTTGTGCCCGATATGGCGATAGGCGCGCCCCCTATCGCATCGTGGGACGGAACACACGGTGAAATGTGGATATCCTGGCAGCAAATCTGGCTACCCCTTCTGGGTATAAGGCGTGAGTTTATGTATATATGTACATATGTATATCACTATGATGATCTTTCCACCATAGCAGTCACGATGAGGGCGGATATTCTACCAAGTAAACTAAGATCCCAGGGTTCAAACCCATTTCGACTTATTTAAATTCCCGTATGTAGCACACGGCTTCCATTATGAATAGTGGCGGAGTCACATTAGCGACTCGCGTACCTCGCGTTGTATGAAATATTCGCAGCGAGAATACCTGAACGCGAATTGTCGGGAATTCCTACTTTCCTAGTGTTATTTATCAACGTGAGCGCGTACATATTTATATGACATTGAATATTATGTCGGAAACGGAGTATTCTGGTGTCGTATTAAACTGGGTTATTATTTATTACTGATATCACCTTGGACTAGAAATAGGCGAGTTCGTTTAGACAATTTTTTTAATACAATAAGTCCGGCAATCGAGCTAACAGGTCAGCTGGTGGTAAGCGATCACTGCCGCCCATGAACATTCATAACGCTTGGATCATAGATGTGTTGCTGGCGCATCAAATCAGTCGGGATACGGGAAGAATAAATGACGGGAAAAGGAAGGAGGTATTGGGCATCCGGCAATGATGCTACTGTCTTACAGAAACCGATGTGTTGGAATGGAATGGAAATGATAGTTTTGCTGCCGTGTTTCGTTTGGTGAGATTGCCTGAATTTGAATCACATTATCGACGTATTCTTTAAACATAGGTACATAAATACATACATACATAAACACACATATTTTTCCCAGAAGAGGTAGGTCACCGAAATTTCACCTAGGTTGTTTCGTCCCATGATTTGATAGGGGGCGAGCCTATCGCCATAACGGGCACAAATTCTTGACTCCGGGCTGACAATGATTAACAAAGTACAAAGTGATACTTTGTGCGACCGAGATTCGAACCCGAGACCTCAATGTAATCGTCCATCCATCCATCCATCAGCCAAAGGACGTCCACTGCTGAACATAGGCCTCTCCCAATGATTTCCACAGTGACCTGTTGGAGGCAGTTCACTGGCATTACCTGTTCCACAATGTACCGTAGTACAACTGCGTCACCGAGGCAGTCTAGCAAAAAATCTTTATTTTATCCTCTAATCCATTTATCGAGGCATATGTTCCTCGGGCGGAGTTGACCACAATACCGCCGGTCGTTAAGTGGAGTCGCGTTACGTGCCCCATCGCGACGGGAATTTCAACTCATTACCTGCCTTGTAGGGGTGGGATAGTGTCGAGGAGAGTTCATCGATAAGTTTTATAGCAAATCATAATAATATAGTCAGAGAGGTGACTTAAAACCTGTGTAGACAGGAAGAGGTTAGCGTACTTTGCTAATTTATATTTCAAATGTGATAAGAGCGAAGTCATTAATATGCTAGGTGTAAACCTATCCGTGTATAGTTTATACGGATCCATGAGATTTACGAGATTTTAAACTAAAAACCTCAAAAAAAAGTTTGCCTGACCTGGGATTCGAACCGTAAAACTGCTTGCTTGGCATTAATTAAACTTTAAGAGTATAATTACTGAGTGAAAATCTATAGCAAATATCAATTCGCCATTTGAAACTTATAAGGTATCAACAAAAAATAAATTGGATTGAATATTAAAGCTTACGAACATTATATCAGATACATAGAAAGAAAGATAATTTTTCTTCATGTTCCCATATATTTGGGAGCAACGACCGTGATGTAATGCGAACGAAGTCCGTATTCAAAATAACTCGCGAACGTTTGACATGACGTAAATCCGCCCGCCAATTAATTTATCAACGTGTTTATATAAATTATTAATAAATATTTATTCGGACATCTATACTAATATATAAAGATAAGGAGATTGTTTGTTTGATCGCGGTGACCTCAGGAACTACTGATTCGAATATAAAAAATATTTTGGTGTTGGATAGTCCATTTAGTGAAGAAGGCTATAGGATACGTTTTATCCCGGAAAAACTTTCACAAGCGGGAGAAGCTGCACGTAATGCTAGTCCTAATATTAATCCAAATGTGAGTTTGTTTTTGGATTTATGTTGTCAGGGGTATTAAAAATTATATGGGGTATCTTTAAAATAAAACTATTTTTTACGGATTTTATCGCCTATTTGGTTTAATTTTTTAATTTTTTACAATACTTCCACCATAATAGTCGCTATCCATGTCGCTATTGTCGCGTGGTGGACTATATGGCCTAACCCCTCTAAATTGTACTCTTGATTGTAGAGGAGGCTCGTGCCCTGCAGTGGGACGTATATGGGCTGATACACGGAATAGTCGCTACCCAAGCAAACACAAAAATCCAAAAACTATCTCATAACATAACGTAACATAAAATCACGTTTTTTTCCCAGAAGGAATAGGCAGATATGGAACTACATTTCGCCTTGTATGTTCCGTCCCACGATGAGATAGGGGGCGAGCCTATCGCCATATCGGGCAAAAATTCCTGGCTACTCGCTGATAGCGAATTGAAAAATTTTAAATCACTTTGAACGACCCGGGATTCGAACCCGAGACCTCGGCTTTGTAACCGTGCCGTAGTACTACTACGGCACCGAGGCAGTCACACTAATAAAACACATTATCAATGAACTCCAGCAAAATCTAATTTCGATAAAATCATACAGAATAGCGTTTAAACATAGCATAAATTATGCATGTTATTCATCACAGCAATCTACGAACGATCATATTGTAGCGCCAAAACACGGCTCTGTGTAAACGCGTTATATGTAATCCCTCATTATCACTTTATCATATTTCGATGTGATTGATGTTTTAGATTAGGGCTTTGATTTGTTTCATACATACATACATAAACTCAAGCCTTTATCCCCGAAGGGGTAGGCATTTGATTGTTTCAATATGAGATTATATTATACTAGCGACCCGGCCCAGTTTTGCCCGGATGTTGATACTTTTGACGGGTAAATCGTTTTTGCAACATTTTTGTTTAAAGCTCAATTGGTCATAGCTTGATGTTATATGGCCTTTCTTAAATGGGCTAGTCAATGTCAAAATAAATTTTCAATTGGAACCAACAGTCCCTAAGATTAGCGCATTCAAACAAACATTAGCTTTATTATGAAGTGTAGATAAAAAAAACCGGTGAACCTGTAGACTTTGACAAATCATAAATGAAAGGTTGTAGTGTTTCGTTCGGTGAATGAGATTGCCGAAATCTTCCAAACTGGTGGTAGGATTTTCATATATGCCCGGATAGCTACCACCGTATACGATGGAGGAAAACCGGTCATGATTCCCAAGTGTGTCATGTTCCGGGAACAACCTGTGCATATCCATTTGCAACAAGTCCAAAATTATTATATCAACCGGAAAAAGATAACCACATCTATTCAAATTCACAGTTCTTACTATCAGGTGTAATCATCCCAGGATCAAAAGAAATATCTAAAGCATCCTAACATAAAACTTTTACCATTTAAACTACAAAATAATTCCACTAAAACCGTGTCCTATCGACAACCTCCGTCCCTATCAAATTGAAAGGCTCAATGCCTCGTGACATTAGAAGACTGACCGCGGTCTGTGACAGGCGACAGCGGGGAAGGTAGCGGTAGCGGGTAGCAGCGGGAGGGGGGGGGGTGTCATTACACGCGCAGTTACTCTCACTACATTGTAACTGCTGGGAAAATGGCCAAGGGACAAGTGTTACGATCTGCGGTGGTTTTTCAGAAGCGATTTCAGAGGGAGGAAACCGCCTGTGAAATGAGCTGGTTAGATCCTTGTTGGCGTTTGGTTTATAGGATGAAGGATAATCATATGGGGGGAGAATTTATCATAAGCGGACTATAACCGCTTTGCTGTGACGTAACACAATTAACACATGCTTAAAATCGGGGGTACATAGGCTGAACCCGATATGCGACACATTTGGGTGAATAGTTATGACAGATTTTTCTACCATCGAGCGCCTTGGAGGCCGTCTAGTCCGTTTTTTTTTTAAATTATTTATTTATCATTATACCCCGCTTCCTATCGTCACTAAACCCTCTCCCCGGGGTCAAGTCTAAACCTTCGTGTAATGCTCGGATTTCAACACATAAAAAATGCATGAGGTTGGAGCGAGTTATTACCACGTGGAGCCGACGGCGCTTAATGTGCCAGTTATGGGTTAGGAAATGACTTCACATAGAATCAGGAGTATGGGTGTTTCATTTAGTGGATGGAAGTCGCCTTACTGATTTAGATATTGGAGGTATTGGGTTGAGAACTGCTGGATTCGATGCTTAGATTGGTTAATCCAATTTATCTGGTTTTTGGTTACCTTTTTATGTGTACATATGGAAAATGTACTAACCAAAGACATTGAAAATCTTATTTTAATATGCAACTTAAAGAATTATGTACAAACCTAAAAACTCTTTTAAGTATTTATATTCTTTTTCCACATTCTATATTAATCTATTGCACCAATTACTATCGTTCTGTTTCAAAACTTTTTTACCTACCTCACCTCGAAAATTATCCCAAAAAGAACCATTAAACTCGCCAATTATAAAAACAAGTAACATAAAATACGAAGCGCCAAAACCTCTGTTACCCTCGCAAGGCGCGAAAACATAAACATCATTTAAATTCCGTCCATTTCCTTAACGCTTATATTCCAAAAATCAAATATAAATGAATTCGTGAATCAAAGCAACGACGACGGCTACCGTCCGGCCGCACCTGCGCCTTCATATCGAGCGCTCATTTCAATCACAAATCATATTTTGTTTCCAACTGTTATGGTGGTACTGCACCACAGGCTGAGCGATAAGGTAATATTTTATTTATAAATAAAAGAAAAGCAATTAATTGCTTCGACGGTTGTTGCTTGCAATGGCTTTGCTTTCATTTTTCGTTCGGTAAGTGAGATTGCCTGAAAGAGTCTTTTTTCTCGCTTCCTTTTTCCTTCCCATTGCCCTTCCATTTCGGGAATCTGGCATCAGACCTACTATGCGAGTGTTACTATCCTAATAGGCAATAAAAAACTACAACAAAACACTAAATTCACCACAATTTAAAAACACTTCATATTTCCACAACTCATGATTAATGTTCTGAAATTATTTCGCGTCTCTGTGGAGCGTCGCCCTACAGCGCTGCGCCGTTGAAAACATTAGAAAAGCAAACGACACAATAATTGGTGCGGGGCTTGATTTATACAATACAATACGAGAACAATTCCGTTTGGTATCTTCTGTATATCATTATTGTGTATTATAGAGTATTTTGTGTACTGGTTCAATAATGCTTTTTATTTGAGAGATATTGATGATGTATGTATGTATTTATGATTTATATTATGAGACCGAAAACTCTCTCGTAGTGTCTGATACCCACGACACAAGACTCGATCTTTATTGACAGCCTCTGTGGCGCAGTTGGTTAGACGCCGCCTGTGAAACGTGAGGCCGCGGGTTCGATCCCCGCACCGAAACAAATATTTGTGTGATCCACAGGTATTTGTTTCGGGTCTGGGTGTTTGTGAGATCGAAAAGTCTCTCGTAGTTTCTGATACCCACGACACAAGACTCGATCTTAGTGTGGGGTCAGGACTATGTATGTGACTGTTGGGTGTATTTATTTATTATTATTTATTTATAAAAAAAGCGTATTCCAACCTTAAAGGCGGGTAACGGATCTATATGCCCTACGGTGTTGCAGAAGTTCATGGTCGGTGATCACTTACCATAATTTGAAGCGTATTCTCGTTTGCCTTCGATAGTATAAAAAAAATAGCTGTCAAAAATTGTATTATGTTATAAAATATAATTTGGTGCAAACTAGCAAAAGAGTTACAATACAAAACTTGGATTGTAGTTGCGATGACGGTCTCTTAAAATCCTGATGAACATAGGCAATAGAAAATTTGCACAAAAGTGTACCTGCACTCAGGCGGAGCCAGGCCGGGCCGCTAGTAATCAATAAAAAACCTAGTGACGCATCAATGACGTCACAACATCTCATCCACCACGTGCTGTGACGTCATCCACAGGTCCTCCCGAGCCATGAATCCTTCCGCACAATACATCACTTTAGCGTTATCGCGCGAAACACAATGTATCATAACCATTGTACGTCTAGTTCCGGTACAGGCTTTTCCGCTCCACACATAACCGGCGATGTATTACTAGGGTTGTCGGGTGTCGAAGCTGTCGGATCGCCGATGGATCCAATTTACTTGCAATTAGAGTATCGAGTTAATCGATGATTATAGGCACGGTTAATGACAGCGGGGTAATTGCCTTTTATATGGATAATATGGATATTTAAACGAAATTGCTGGTGATATTCGTATCTGTCTGGTAATTACCACCGTAAATCATAAAAAACCTTCATATAATGATACATACAAGGTTACTGGACAAGCCACTTCGCAATTAGTGAACCAAAAAGACTGTCATTATCGTCAATGAGTAACTCAATGGTTTGTGGTATTTGGACCATTTAAGGCTAATTTGCGTTAGAAGGCATACTTATTTTTAAGTTGTGTATTTTTATTCGCTAGGTACCTACAGAGGATGAAGAAAAAAATCTAATACACTCAATTCGTATCACCCACCCAGAAACAGAGAAAAACATATTCAGCTAATAATTCCGAATCTTTTTTATTAAAAACCCCACTCCCAAGCAACTACAGGCAGCCCTGCCTCGCCAAATAAATCGCTCGTATAAAAGTGCATTTTTCTGAACCGCGTGATATGTACGACGTTTCCTTCCTGCGCTGCTCAAAACACCACACGCTGGTGCGCTTAGTTTCAGCCAGTTTCGGGAAATATTTCAGTATACTTGTTTTTACTTCACCCTCAGGAAATAGTAAAAAAAAAGAAAATGCCAAGAATGAAACAAAAAATACTTCACCAACAATACAACAATTTAAAAATTATACGCGAAGAAAATAATGTAAGCATTTATTATGTGTTTGAAATAACCAAATTAAAAGAATAAACGTACATATGAGATTAATGGGCCAACATTAAGAATCCCATTCTTGCTGGATACTAGTCTTCAAACAGCGTTGAATCAAATCACAATTAACTATAATTTCATACACAACTACCAAAACTCATTGGTGTATGTTTTAGATTTGAATCCGCGACCTTTTTTGCATTCTGATACCCACTCATCTAAGCTATCGCTTACATCAATTAGTCAACACTTTACACATCTCACGCTGTCTCATTATGCCAGTACATGAACATAATCCCAACAAAGGCGCCTAAAATAGACCAACCCACATCTACCACCACAAATCAGTTCCCTTAGTAGAGCTCTACAGTCTCTACATAGAGACGATGTCAAGGTCATTAATTAATTACTCAATATTTAGCGACAGATCAAAGCGTTCGATCCCCTTTGAGTGTCAAATGTGGCTACACGACTCCACCGACTCTACCGTTCTGTTAATTACATTGTACCTGCGGGAAAATATGGCTTCTTAGCGAAATGCGACTTATAAATGTCGGGAAATGTAGAGCAGAAGTTTATATGTGTATATGGAGTTCATTCTGAATTATTAAATATCATTAAATTGTATCTAGATTAATGATATTGTTAAAAAAACAGTCTATATACGTCTTCCTGTAGCGAACAGTCCTGCTCTATGATTGAGAGGGCATCGTCCATAGTTCAGAACGCTAGACTAGTGCGGTTTAGCGGGCTTAATATGCTATAGAAATTCATATAAAGATCTCGAGGTTATGCAGGTATCCTCCAAAGTTTTCCTTCACTGTTAAACTGTTTGTGTTTTTATTTATGCTTTATATACAATTTGTATAAAGGCGGACTTAATGCCTGAGGCATTCTCTGCCAGTCGACTTTTGGATGGTGACGAGAGGAATCGAAGTAGACAAATAAACAAGATAGGTATGATGGTTATACATTTTTGAAGTTTTTGTGTGAAATAGATTACAAAAACGTTTATATTGTAATTTATTTTATCGTGTGTTCGTCTTGCTAGAAACAGCTTAATTTTATTCCTTGATTTATTCCCTTAAATAAGTAATATAAAGTAAAAATCTTATAAAAAGCGCGCAATCAAGAATGTCTGTTACTTTCGAAAAAGCGAAGATAAAGGAGTTGTATCTGTTATCTGCGACGGGTTCTTGGCGCCCGACTGACTTCCACTGTATTTATTTTTACAACGACGAATCTTGGAAAACGGCATGAGACGAAACAGTAAATTTCTTGATATTCAGGTCATTTTTAAAACATCTTAAAAATACGTTAGGGCTACAGTATCAATGAGGGGACTTAACCGGAGTACTTCTACCTCACAGAATACTGACCATATTTATAGCTTTGCAGAAGGAAAGAAGCAGATGAAGCTATTTGATATGAGGATTCTTGCCCCTTCAGAATGTAATTATTGATAATAAAATGCCTTAGAATTATATCCTATACAATGTAGAATTTAACCTTATTTTTTTTCGTTTTCCAGACCTATGTTTAAAGAAATCTCTTCTTTATATAGACCACTTAATATGTTTATATAGGACCATATAAGAGGTTCCAAAAGACCCAACATTGTTCAAGAACCCCATACCCGAATCAATGAAGTCAGGCCTCAGTCCATTGTAAACTACAAACTCGGCAAATAATTCTCATCTGTATATTTTAAATGACACGAAGCGTGTCCGATTAATGGCCGCATTAAACTGATGCGCGCAGTCCGAGCGTCGTAAATAAATGTATTAATTGGCGAAATAAATGTATTACTAGCGGGATGGCGCGCGATATTTTAAGTCCAAATTTATGAGTTTTACACACGAAAAACTGTTATTGGTTTATGATCGGTTAGTTGTATTACACGATAAATAAATAAATACACCCAACAGTCACATACATAGTCCTGGCCCCACACTAAGATCGCGTCTTGTGTCGTGGGTATCAGACACTACGAGAGACTTGTCGGTCTCACAACCACCCAGACTTTAAAAAAATACTTGTGGTACAAGCATTTGTCTCGGTGCGGGGATCGAACCCATGGTCTCTCGTTTCACAGCTGGCGTCTAACCAACTGCGCCACGGAGGCTGTCAAACGATATTTATATGATCCGATTTTGTATTATAATGGATTGGATTGGTTTGGGATTTCCACATAATAGAGATTATAAATTGATTGATAGCGTTCGTGTCGCAGTTGGTTATGAACCGAGAGGCTATAGTTCGATTCTCGCACCGAGCCCCTTTTTTGTGTAAATCACAAATATTTATTTCAGGTCTGGTCGTTTGACGATTTAAAAACGTCTCTTGTAGTTTCTGAACCCAACGACACAAGATTTGGTATTACACTGCGGTGTCAAGGCTATGTTTTTTTCAAAGCGTTCATTCGTTTATATAAAAAAAATGATATTCAAAGCCATCTGTTTTATTTATTTAAATGAATTATCAAATACCAAATCTATAAAATACCAAGTTTAAAGCGAGGCATGAAAGCGTAAAATGTAGTTAACAATCAAAAAAATAAGGCTACGTCACAAGCTATTACTCAAACAGAATTCTAATAAAAAACCGCTTTTAATCACAAATGTGTCTTTTCACTGGTTTTCTCCCAAAACCGCACCCTTTTGTGAACAGCGTTTTAATTTCAAAATTGATACTTGAGTCTTTGGAAGATGGCAAAATTATAGTGCATTTATTTAAGTGAGAGAAATTTTGGTCGGAAAATGTTGTAAAATATTTGACTGAAACGCGCGTGCTGGTTTACGAAGCTATAGTTTGGAGTTCACGGCCCGAAATATGAGGTTCGGCAATTCATTTTTTATTGAACTGTTAAACAGTTTCCGTTTACTAATTATCCCTAACCTCGTGCCCCCTTTTCTTTCCTTTTCTCTTCCTTTCTCTCTTTCCTCCTTTGAACTGAATATCAGCCGTTATATGTCCCACTGTAGGGCACGAGCCTTCTCTACAAACGAGAGAATGATTGAGAGGGGTTAGGCCTTATAGCCCATCACGCTGGCAGTATGGGTTGGCAGACTTTACATACCATAGAAATTCTTACAAATCGCTACGGTATGCAGGTTTCCTCACGATGTTTTCCTTCGCCGTTATAGTGCGTGATGATTGACTATGGATACCCACATGACTCCAAAAGTCGGAGGTGTGTCCGGATTTGAACCCGCGACCACCGTAACATATTCGTAACCGCGTCTGGTCCGTTACTTATTTTTTATTTTTCACGTTTTATTTCTACTTGGCTTAAATTCGCCAATCAGAACTCATTAACTCAGCGTGATAAAAACCCAGCTCCCGACCAAAAATAAATTCCGTCAGAGATTAAACATATTCGAAAACGTTAATGCAATTTACATTCGCGAACCAAACTCGTATTTTACCAGCAATAATTAAGAATTTCCAAATTATCAACGTATATTAAAAAAGCTCTTGCAAAATTATGTGCTGTACATACATACATAAACTCACACCTTTGCCTAGAAGGGGTAGGCAGAGGTACTACCAAGACACACCTGTTTCGCCTTGTGGGATCCGTCCCACGATGCGATAGAGGGAGAGCCCATCGCCATATCAGGCACAAAGTCCTGACTCCGGGCTGATATTGAATTTAAAAATCTAATATTTGCCTGACACGGGATTCGAACTCGAGCTCTCAGCGTTGTAATCGCACCTTTGTACAACGGCGCTACCGAGGCTGTCAAATGATGTACTGTGTATTATAATATACCTTTTACATACAAAATAGCGAGACGAGACTGCTTATTAAATATTTTACAGACTTCGTTATGTCTATATTTTATGCTTCGAATATTTTAAAGTAGGATCGGTGCGTCTTTGCTGTTACATGTTCGTAAATTAAGTGTTCGCTGGAATCTAACGAGGTTATTTAATATAGCTTATAAAATATTAATAAGAGAATGTTGAAGGCGATTTATGTGTGTTTTTAACTAATTTGTTGAAAAACTATCAGTCATAAACTGTGACATTTCGTATTTTACGAATATTTTTTGCAGAACATTGTGAATCTATTGATTTATTATCGATACATACATACATCCATAAACATAAACTCACGCCTTTATCCCCGAAGGGGTGCCACCAGGACACCCACATTTCGCCTTGTATGTTCCGTCCCACGATGTGATAGGGGGCGAGCCTATCGCCATATCGGGCACAAATTCCTGACTCCGGACTGATAATGAATAGAAAAATCCAATATCACTTTGCCCGACCCGGGACTCGAACCCGAGACCTCAGCTTTGTAACCGTACCGTAATACAACTACGCCACCGAGGCAGTCATTATCGATTATTATTATCGATGCAAGGTATAAAATATTTTAGATACAAACTAACGCTATTTATATTTTGTAATATATGTCAATATACATATAGGTATGGTAAGCGATATAAGATAAGGTATAAGATGATACGTCTCATTATGTCCAGTAGTTACTGTGGCCACAATTTCCGTCAAACCGGAACACAACAGTGCATTTACCCTGCTGTTTGGCGGGAGAAATACACATTGCGGTGGTACCTACACAGGCGGCCTCACACATATGAGAGACCTACCACCAGTGCAAAATTATTTATAGGTTCATCTAATTTTTAAGAAAAATAAACGACCCTTCTCGACATTTTTATCAATATACGTACCCTTGTCAATAACAATTAGGCATTGCAAGGCCCACTGTTAAATAAAATATCACCTTCTTTTATATCGTACTTGATATTTCAATAAAACCAATGACCGATATATTTTAATCTCCCAATGTTCCACGTTTAATACTGGCAGGATAAATATTTGTGTGCCTACAGATATTTATCTGAGTGGATGTTTGTGTATGGGAAAGAGTAAATACCGAACAGGAATCACAATATGGGAGCAATAATAATGTGGGATTGTCCCAATTTTTACGAGATATTACATATTTGACTGCCTCGGTGGCGTAGTTGTATTACGGTACGACTACAAAGCTGAGGTCTCGGGTTCGAATCCCGGGTCGGGCAAAGTGGTATTGGGTTTTTCTATTCATTATCAGCCCGGAGTCAGGAATTTGTGCCCGATATGGCGATAGGCTCGCCCCCTATCACATCATGGGACGGAACATACAAGGCGAAATGTGGGTGTCCTAGTGGCACCTCTGCCTACCCCTTCTGGGATAAAGGCGTGAGTTTATGTATGTATGTATATTACATATTTATTGTAGAATCAAAATAAGGCATATTAATTTTCATAATGTTTTTTGTATTTGATGGTGATTGCGATGCTGTAAATAATAGAGTACTGTTTGTCGACAGACGAATTTGATCTCACGCAATTTGACTTACGATGCCGGTATATTTTTAATTGCCTCTTCATTAAACGGTAGAAACACCTGGGATCACATGGGCCGGCAAACTGATACGCATTTTGATACTGGAAATAATAAATTTAAATACGACATATAATACGACAAAAAACCCTAACGCTTAAAAAATAAAAGAAATGGTCCTTCGAGCCAGATAAACTAAAAAATTCTCCAAAACGTTCCCAGCAAATTGTTAATTAATATTTTAGCGTCGGTATTAACGCAACAATTCAGAGATTCCGCCGGCGGCTCCCATAGGACCCTAATTTACCCTCCAGCGGGTGTTAAAAATAAAGCGCGGATTGAAATATTGCAATAAGGGACGCTTGATGGATGTGAGCGTCGAATTACCGACGTGTACGTTTTTTAATTGTTAATTTATTTTCGAAAGGATCGGGTGCGATTTTATATGTAGTTAAGAGGGTTTTGGTCAGGTTTCAATAAGTGGCAGGTTTCATGCAGTGTTTTTGTGGTTCTGGACTTCAGAAAAGTAAAGTGTACAAAATATTAAATATTTTGCACCCGGGAAACACTGCACATGTCGTAATTTCATGTTAAAAATTCAAATAGCAAGGGACTAAAATGTCCTTTCGCTTGAATGGCAAAGACAAGTAAATATTTAAAACAAAAAAATATATTTTTCTTACAAAAACTCTTGATCTCTTTTATAATTATGTTTTTTTTTTGTTTTATGAATGACGAGTCGAGCATGCCATTCGCCTGATGCTATGCGATACGACCGCTCATGGACAGTAGCAAAACCCAACAACACCATGAATTACATAGCAATGCTGGGTATTCCATTGCGCTCGCCATCGTGAGACATAAGATGTTAAGTCTTATTTTGTTAAGTAGTTACTCTGGCTACAATATCCTTCAAACGGGAACACAGCAGTGCATTTACATTGCTGTTTGGCGGAAGAAATAGACATTGCGGTGGTACCTACCCAGGCAGACTCTCACTTAAGAGAGACCTACCACCAGTAGAAATATGCCTTTAAAATATTTTGCTCCATGCCCACAAAGGTGCGAAAGATCAAAATAAGATTCAAGAATTTCTTAAAGGATTTAAAAAAAATCCACCAACATTGAGAAATTATTTATTTTCTTTGCCTGATACATAAGTTTCTGTCACTAGCGTTATCTTCACCTCACCAATACCGGAGACATGAAATAAAACATCTGCACCCGGGTGGAAAGGGAGAGCTATATGTTTTTCCTGGTGTGTGAAAGGGATAGAGAATAGGAAATAGCCCGAGGCGATACAAACGTAATAACGCCACGGAGACGGGACGGATGGGTGGCCACTGCGCTATGGGGATGAGCTGAAGTATCGTATCGATAATTGTGAAAAATGTTAAGCATGTAATTCACATTTATATTTAAATTTTTAGAATACTGTTTGCAATTAACAGATTTTCAATATAAATCTGGGAGCACTATTAATGAGTGGCAAATATGGTAGAGTCGACTGTATGTTCAAAAATGTATCGATAAATTTTACTAAATTATTTAAACATTATATCGACAGGATTTCCATATCTAAGACATTTTTGAATTCACGTAAGCATATAGCCATATTATGTAATCACTTTAAATCAGATTTTTAATCGACAGGCCTAATTAATCAGAGATTTTAAAAAGTTTTTTTTTTTGTAGACAACGAATACAGCCAAATAAAAATACGGTAAAGCGTGAGAGTTCCAGTTCTTCCATTGGTTGTGGAGATAATGTACACATTGTTATAAGACCAACAGTACTGTACGTATAGACATAATTGTTCATTTTTATCCACTCTTAGTTAATATTATTAGTTAATATTATAATTATTCTTCTATCCCTTACACTTTATAATGCCCTTTGTTAATCATTTTCTTAAATCCATCCCAAGGTTGTCTGTAATATTGCCTTTAAGTGATAAGACCGCCAATTGTCCCTTAATGTATGTTTTTTTTGTTTTATTTATATTTTTTGTGCGTGTGCACAAGTGTATATAAATAAATAAATAAGTATAGATACAACTCTAGCGCCTCCCTAACCCGTCTTCAAATGATCGCAGCGGTTCGTACGTTAGTAGGCGTGTTGTTAAACCTACAGACACCTCCGCTTATTGTTTCAACCAGAAAACAAACAGACACATGATATAAATTACTCGTTTGTTGAAGGGGAACACTCGGTTTATGAGGAATTATGTAAGAGTAAATTATTTATTGTTTTCACAGATCCTTAGAGGCCTATGTTTAGTAATGGACTTTTTGTGGCTGAACAGAAACAGATACATTTATCGTTCAAAGACAATTTAATAAGTGCATCACACAAATTTTTATCGGTTTATCATTGTCGGTTCGGGAATCGAACCCGCGACCTCTACTTTCGCAGCCGGCGTCTTACCAACTGCGCTGCGGAGGCTGTCATTATATATTTTTCATCACTGAATAATAATTTTATGCCTGCACGAAACCGATATACAAAAACTTAACTGAAAAAACAACATCATGAATCAGTTAATATCTCCATACCATCATAAGCAATAGGGTATTGACTCCATTATTTTTATTGTATATATCAAAAGGCATCCATATCCAAAATCTAGCAAACAAAGAATTTTGTAAATCTATTTAGAATTAAACAAGTTGAAAACATTTTAAATCTTGTAGTGGGCGTAAAATGAAAGGGATGTGTAACAAAACTAGTGACGTCACTAGTCTCAATGTGCATTACAGTATGCGGGTGTGAAAGAGACAATATGATGTCCCCACTACACTCCCATTTTTTTTTAAATAGTAAATTTTGCCTCATTTTACAAGCTACTTTAATACTGTTTAGACAGAAATGACAGAAGGGGTAGGCAGAGGCGCCACCAGGACACCCACATTTCGCCTTGTATGTTCCGTCCCACGATGTGATAGGGGGCGAGCCTATCGCCATATCGGGCACAAATTCCTGACTCCGGACTGATAATGAGTATAAAAATCCAATATCACTTTGCCCGTCCCGGGACTCGAACCCGAGACCTCAGCTTTGTAACCGTATCGTAATACAACTACGCCACCAAGGCAGTCGATGATGAAATGATTTATTTTTATGTTATTTACGTTTGGATGCAAAATAATACAAAAAACCGATCATAGTCAAATATCCTTTTAATGTAACCTATGGACTGCAACACCAGAGCACTCACTCACGCATTGCCGACCTTATAAAGAGTTTCAATCTTTTTTAAAGAGCCCGAAGAAGAAGATTCCACTGAACATACCCAGGCTAAATATAAAATCAATTGTGAGAGCACCCAGGCGCTCTGTCCCACAATGGAGCGGATCGCTTCAGACAACAATGATAATGTACTTCTATTTATAGTCGGTTTAAGTTTAATTCGACGAAGTTTCACATTCGTACTACATTTAACTTCAAAGGTGAGAATTTAACAATTGAGTTTGAATTGAATGCGTTTTATTTGAATTGCTTATATGTTTCGGACACAATGAAAACACTTTGTAGATATATTAAAGAATAGTTTTCGGTTTTGAGTTCAGTCTGTGTTTATCTCATTGACATAATTTTAAGAGATATATTATCAACTCTCGGTGGATACTCTATTCGAATTTCGCTGCGATTACTTTTTTCTACCAGTAAAAAATGCTGCCTCATATAATTCGCATCAGTCCGTATTTGTTCCGATGGTTTTCGTTTTTATTATTTATGTAAATTTCCATTAAGGAAAGGAAATTGCAGTAAAATATTAAATTATGTAGTTGTAATATACCGGTTTATTAGATTTACGCGAATGTTACACATTGAAATAAAACTATTTTATACGGATTTTATCGCGATTTGGTTTAATTTTTACATTTTTTAACTTCCCGACGTTTCGATTACTTTACAGCTTTCGTGGTCACGGGGCGGACTGAGGTATTAGTCACCCGCTCATTGACTGTTACAATTTAACTACCCTTAATGTACAATTATTAAATTAAAAAGTTAATTTAAAAAAAACGTCGGTATGTTAATAAATTTAAAAATTAAACCAAATCGCGATAAAATCCGTATAAAATAGTTTTATTTCAATGTTGTAATATACCGTTTACTAACGCTAAGTATAGTCAAGTCTATAAGTAAACTAGCGGTCCCGTCCCAGCTTCGCCTGGGTGCAGATATCTTTTGATTCCATTCCAGATCAGATAGATGTTATTTTTTATACACACTCTTGTAAACCTAAACCTCTTGAAACCTAAACTCGACCTAGCCATCCTACTGTCACTTTTTTTTCTAACTATGACCTATCCTCGTCAATCCCGTCATGTCCCGTGTGTCAAGTCACTTCCCGATCCGTCCCGTTCTTTCTGTTCATTATCCATCCTGTCTCATCCCGTGCCTTTACTTTTCATTCTATCCCATCAAATGAAATCTGTCAACTATCCAATCCTATCCCATCCCTCTCACTCTATTCTATCCCATGTAGTTCTATCCACTCTATACCCAAATAGTGTACCTTACGATTTTTTGACATTAAAAACTTCAGCGATTGCGGATAAGGAAAATCGGATCAGTAATACGGACGCTTCAGCGATTTCGGTTTCCATACAACATGTCATTCCTTATTTCACCTCCATATTGTTCTTTTCCAAAATTATTGGTCGCCATTATTGTTCGTTTGTAATTAAGAGCTGAAATATAATTTTTCATAGAACAAACTTAAGGTTTTGGTTTTGGTTTAAAAATATAAAATGCTATTAAAACATAGGGGTTGATTGTAGAGGGTTGAAAATTTAGGGCTGTATGTATGTTTTAATGCTGCATCATAAAAAAATAGAAATTAAAAATTTTGTCTAAAAAATAAAAAAAAAATTTAGGGGTGGACTACCCCTAACATTTAGGGGGATGAAAAATAGATGTTGGCCGATTCTCATAGATACCGGATAAGCACAAAAAAATTCATAAAAATCGGTCAAGCCGTTTCGGAGGAGTTCGATTACGCACCCCGTGACAGAAGAATTTTATATATTAGATAAACTCGCTTCTAATGGTCTCTATATTTCCCTAATTTAAAAGCCAGTGAAGGTGCTAGTTTATTATAAATTCGACGAGAAATTCCTGCGATTATAAATCTGTACATTTTAGTAATATAGCGAGTAGTAGCTTTTAGAAAATGGCTGAGTATTAGTCGAAATAGAATAGCATAGCAAAGGTAACTCCGGGAATATTTCTACTAAAAATGATGGTAAAAGTCTAAGTTATGCTTCATTTATATTTCCATAATGCGTGACCCCAAATATACCATGTTATTGATCCTAAAATCAATCGCACTAAAACCTATTACTTCTCAATAAAAATTCAGAATGCTCTCAAACTACTTAATAAATGAGTACTCACTGTAAGTATGGAAGTCGGTGACCTGCACAGTGTTGCAGTCTTCCCCGACCTGCAAGTACGTGATCTCGCAGCGGAACACGCCTTCATCGTCGGCTTTCACGTTGGCAATCACTAGTTCAGCGAACGTCGCGTTCGGCTCGTGCGATATCGAGATTCTGGAACAAATGGATATACATTAGTAAAAAAATAAAAAAAACATTACAAAAGATTATATCAATGTTCTACCCTATGCACTGTGTCGAATTATCTAAAGGATTGTTTGAGACTGGCTCGGTGGCGTAGTTGTACTACGGTGCGTTTACAAAGTGCAAATGTCCCGCCGCTTCGCCTGTTTCAAGTAAGACGACATGATTGCGTCCACGAACAAAACACCATCTCTAATTACGAATTGGTATACTTTACGCACCTTTGAAATGTATATCGATTGAAATAAAACTATTTTTTACGCATTTTATTCCGATTTGGTTTTATAAAATAAATGCTTTACAGTTTTCTTGTTCACGGGGCGTACTGACGTATTAATCATCCGCTAAGTGACTGTTACAATTTAACTACCCTTAATTTACAATTATTAAACTAAAAAGTGAATTTAAAAAGTTAATTGGTTTTTGTTAAAAATGTAAATATAAAAACAAATCGCGATAAAATCCGTAAAAATGAAAGTATGTATATCGATGTTTCTTTCACCATTATATCAATCAATAATTAACTGTGAATACGCAAGCAATTGTTAATATATTTTATAAAAAGTTACAATAACTCTATCGCAATATTACATTAACAATAGTTGGAGTGTGCGTGCCGCATTATGAGGCAATCCAACATAACCAAATTATTTTGATGGGTTTCCTAATGCCGTCGTCGATATTCATCACTAGTAATTTACTACCCACTATATCGTGGTTATTTGAACAGCAAAAATAAACGAGAGATATGGATTTAGAACATATTAAGGTTATGGAAAAATTGATTGAAAAGACATCATCTATACTTGTATTTTATTATATTAGGAAATTTTGCTCGTCGCCCAAAATGATGTAGGTTTTTACACTTAATTTGTAAAGAAATGAATGTTTTTCTATCTAGAACATTAGTTTATTCTGAAATTAATATAGTAATCCTAGGTCCTTTATAAGTGTAATGATCGCTTGATTAATTATGTACATCTTCTAAGGCTACCAACAAAGAATGTCAGATTTGTAATACAAGCGAAAATATACAGATTTAATCTAAAAATAATAAAACATTTCTATAACGACAGTGTATTGTAACAATACCACTCATAAAATCCTAACACGGAAACTGCAATGCATCCAACAATACCTAATCTAATCAATCGTACAGATCGCATAACAATGCAAGTCGCATGTCTATTCACAAATGCATAAAAACAAAAGCTATCCAATTAAAAGGGATCAATGGGTGTTGCAATGCTACGAGTCGAAACACTTGGGGAACAAAAGGCAATTATGTTGTATCAAACTGCGTTGTTGCCTGTTGGTTACGGACCAGATGCGCCTGCCAACATATTCATGGTGGTCGCGGGTTCAAATTCACTTCAAACTTTTCGGAATCATGTGTGTCTGTATCAGCCCATATATGTCCCACTGCAGGGCACGGGCCTACTCTACAATCGAGAGTACGATTGAGAGGGGTTAGGCAATATAGTCCACCACCTTGGCCTAGTGCGGGTTGGCGGACTTAACATACCATAGAAATTCTTACTGATCGCTATTGTATGCAGGTTTCCTCACGATGTTTTCCTTCACCGTTATAGTGCGTGGTGATTGACTATCAATACACAAATGACTCTGAAAATGAAAGGGTGTGCCCTAGAATTTCAACCTGCGACCACTGTGAGCATGTTGGCAGTCGCGTCTGGTCCGTTTACCAACAGGCTACTACGCACTCTATCATGTGTGTATTGATAGTCAATCACCACGCACTGTAACGGTGTGAGAAATCATCGTGAAGAAACAAGCATACCGTAGCGAATTCTAATAATTTCTATGATATGAAATAGCCGCCAACCCGCACTAGGCCAGCGTGGTGGACTATATAGCCTTACTCCTCTCAGTTGTACACTCGATTGTAGAAAAGGTCCGCGCCCTGCAGTGGGACGTATATGGGCTGATGGAGACACACATACAGACATAAGGTAAGTCATGGGGGCTCAATTGATTAATAAAACACTTTTACAAAGTCATGAATGTAAGACAAAAGGCTTGCGTCGTGGGTACCAGATGGCAGAGACTTTCGGTCTCAAAACACTTTAACATTCACGTGCTATGTAGTGCCTATCAAATGTGACAGACTTGCCAGTCTTAAAGCACTTAGATTCAACATTTGTATCGGTTGAACGTGGAGCAAAATTTTAAAATCTGCATGCTTCATCTTTACAATAAATCTATGTTATGTGACGTCCCCTAATCCGCAATGAGCCATCGTAACGGGCTTTTATCTAACCTGTTCCAATCTTAGAGCAGGCTTATGCCTGGTAATAGAGGGAATATGAACTATATTTTATTAAAGATTATTTTATAGTTTAGTTAAAGATTATTAGATAGTTATTTATTCTAATACTACTTAATAATTGGTTGCTTAGATTTACGCGAATATTACACATGGAAATAAAACTAATTTTTACGGATATTATCGCGAATTGGTAAATTTTTACATTTTTTAACCAAAGAGAATATAAAACACTACGTTAAGAGACGGGACTCCATAGAAAATATTTTTATCAATTTGCATGGCATTCTATTACCAACATTAGCCAGTATCGTCTGTCATTGCGTCAAAAGTCAAATGTGCCAACCTAACAGAGCCAATAGTGCAGTGCGCCTGCTTTTATCGATATCGATAAAATGTACGAAATCTTAATGAAGACTTACATAATGTTTTTTAAATCTAATTATTATGGGTTACTAGACTCCACATTACAAGCACAACATTCTACATTGGAGACAGTCCTAATACAATGTTATGCTTTAATGTGGACCAGATTTAAATAAAAACAACTTTTAATAAACGTTTTATTATTTTTCAATTCTCTAAGTATAAAAAAATATATTGTTTGGAAATAATCTGTCAAAAAGTAATTTATTTTGCGATGCCTTATTGCTGCGCTTTTTTGGTACTATCTGCAGTTGGTTCCTCAACCTCAGATTAAGGTTTTTTTGTATGGTACTGCAGATTTCTTAAGCCGATTTTGTTTCCTATTAAAAGATGTCGTCTCAAAGTGGTTTCCACATACATACTTTAAAGTATGTAGCTTTTCAACTGTAACATACATATATTAAATCTTCTTTACCCACAACTTTTACCCATTGCTTAAATCTGTAAAACAATACAGAATAAACAGTTTTTTTTTTATTCAACGTTTTTAGGATAGGTACCTCAGACAGATATTCAAAGCTACGATTACATAATATGATTAAATTGGGAAAAGAATTGAAATTATGTACACTTTTTTGGTGAAATAAATAATGATGTGTATATTTATGGCCTCACATTACGCAAAAATCTATGCTAAAATGGGTCGGCAAGGAAAGAACGAAAAATTTGGGATATGTTTTAAAATCAATTATTTGTTATAGTTATCGACAATCGTAGTATTACATCACTATTTTATAGCAAACAAATATAATTTTCAAATTTGGGCTTTATACAATCTGGTGTCCCTACATAGGGGTAAATAATAACGAGGTAATTTGCTTACCGAGCTTCGTTCAAATGAAATTTAGCCATAAACTTCCTTTTTTCTTGATTTTTCCGACTAACACGATCTCCACAAATGTCACATGTTATAAACCGTGTTGACAGCTGCACTCAGAAGGAGAAAGCGCACCGAAGGAATGCAATAGCAATAATCCGCCATTATTTGCCACGCAAACTCCATAGAAAAGATTTTTTGTTCTTAGTTTCATCAGACTGTTTTTAACTTCCCACCGTTTCGATTTCTGTACAGCTTTCGTGGTCACGGGGCGGACCAAATTGAACCAAAATTAAACCGAATCGCGATAAAATCCGTAAAAATTAGTACTACTTAATGTCGTTTAGATAAAAAATAATAATTGTAATTTCAAATCCAGAAACAATCCAGAATCTGAAATGTAACTCGGATACGCACCGGTCGTTACATATTATTATATCCGTAACCCTTACGTCTGTGAGAGCTCATTTCCGACGCCCTGGGGAGACTATCACGATATCTTTGTAACCTGAGATAGAGTAGCGAAGTAGCAATATCGTATAAATTGATTCTTTTGTTGGTTATTTATTTTATTGTGAATGTGAGCGGGTGATCTGATGGTTAATGATTATATTTATTCGTCTTGGGAAGTAGATAGATTTGTGTAAGTTTAGAATATGTTGAGTGGTTTGATAATTTGTTGAGTATATAAGAAGATATGGTTAATTTATTATGGTTAATTTTATAGTATATTTCTTGCAATCAAAAAAATGTATGGATACAAATATTTATTTTAATCGCGTGAATGATGACATAATATTGCCTGCGCGAGTTGGGAATATAATATCACAATATTTTCAAAAGGTAATTAAAGTACAATAAAATTGTATTAAAAATTATCATAATTTCCATGACAAAGGTGTGGAATCATTGTGACACATTTACGTATTTACTTTATTTGAGTACAAAGGTATACATTAAAATCCCTCGCTAAAACAATAAGTACGAAATGTTTACCGCTGAATAAAGCGCGTCCCGTCCGCGCCGCGACAAAGCATAACCCCGTGATAAATTGTTCAAATAAATTGTCCCGCTGCATACCTGCGCCGAATAAAAAAGAAACCCCAACGCCCCTTTCTTTGGACGGCAGTTAATTTGTCGATGCCAACTGCACGTTTTTATTCACTTAAAACGACCGTTTTAATTATTGTACGGGCCTTTGTTGTGTTCTCGATTTGTTTTGCCCTTTTGTAAATGATATGGAGACGTCAACCGCAACGTGTGACACTCTTTATAAGGCACGCGACACACAGCAGCTCTCCCACAACACTCGCTCCTGAACTCTAATACACTAGCAGCCTTCAGCTCGTCGCTCCACCGGCCCGCGCGTCACACACCACGCTCCCTGTACGTGCTCTCATGATACACACACCCTCGCCTGCGTGTATCGCGGGCAGTCGGTGGAGGACAAAGCGTCCGCAACAAAGTTTGTCTATTGTGCGGCCACAATGGAGAGGCCTAATGGGTGTAACTCTAGCTGCACGCGGCGCCCGCTGCGCTCAGTAGGTAATAGCCGCATAAAAATGAGTGTTTATTTCCGCTTATTTCTCATTCCACGTGGATTTGTTGACACGCGGAGAATTTGAAACACTTTGTTTGACTCGCTGCGTTTCTCTTTCTCAATGGCAAGTTGTTTAGTGTATCGCTCAGTTGGATCGGAAGTAATTAATGTAATTTTTAATTGAGCTTTGCGAGTTGTGCAAAAGGAAATTTTAAAAATTAATGCCGTCTCACAAAGGCGTTTAACTTTTAAAATGGCTCGGGCTATTTCAGAATTTCTCCCGTGACCTAATTCCAAGAACGCGAAATTAAATGCGATAAGTTTTAATAAATCGGACTCGTGTACTCCGAAGCTAAGTTGTTCGCATGCTTAACCCTTTTAAAAAATATTTACGTCTCATTACATCATTACTTACACATGATTTGGGAAAAACATTGATTTATATATTATAGGTAATTTATAATCTTATGGCCTTGTTCATAGACAGTTTTAAAACCCATTTTAGGTATCGAATGTTTTGTCTTCTTCACTCAAACATTCGATAACTAAAATAGGTTTTAAAACTGTCTATGTATAAGGCCGTTAGTGAATCGATAAAACATACCAACAGTCACATACTTCTGACTGTGAACTAATAAGTCTTGCGTCTTTCACATCAGGAACTACGAGAGATTGTTTTGACTAAACCAACATGTGAAACAAATATTTGTGTATAATACAAACATTTGTCTCGGTTCGGAAATCAAGCCCGGGGCCACTTCTTTCACAGAACCAGAAGCTTCATTTATTTATTGTCAGAAAACTATAAAAGATTCTTCACACTTCATAAGTGGTAAATTGTGACTCCATTGTAGTTGCGTTGGACTACATTAGTAACGGGCAGGCTCGACCAAAGAGAGTGAAATCACCGGAGGCTTAATATCTCCTTTCTTAATCCTGTCGTTTTATATGTTTTCTGCACCATGTTCAGATTCCAATACCCCATTCTAGCGTTGTAGATTTTCATAGACTGGTCTATGAGGTGAAATATGCAATTTTTTTTACATCAATCCTATCGCGAAAGATCTAGAAAAATACAAGATCAAAAGTTCACTTTCAAAAGTTATGAGCATTTATAACACGGAATTAAATGACTCGTGTCTGTAGTTCGGAGCACTGGCGTAGTCCAGTTTGCTTTATAAGGAGCTGTTACTTTGTCAACTTACTCTTCGTGTTATTGAGAGGAAAGTTTGTAGGGTATTTGATGGCAGTATGTAGGTTTGTAGGTAGGATATGGGTCTATATGAAAGTGCTCTGGCATGATAGTTGTAATTAAGTGGGTATATAATGGAACATTTCTATTTAAACGATATAATTACAGTAGAATATTTGTATCCGGTCGGGTATAGTGGTCGTAGGATATTTTTATTATGTCGTATTATGTATGATACAATGAACAATAGTGATATAATACATATCCACTTGGATAAAGAATATCAAACCCAAAGCTCATTTACACGGAGAGTTTCTCGCGGCGAGAATCGTATGCCATTATCGCATGACATAACCGCCATAGATTATTGTGTTGTGACGAACGTTTACACGATGCAACTATTTTATATCTTTAGGATTATCGTATCTTCGAGACGAGAAACTCACCCTTTGTAAATGGGGCTTAATGGTGAAAAACCTGTTGTATTGAACCACGAATTGGTTACGTGCCTCGAGTTCGGCCTGCGTTTATTCGGTAAGTAATTTTGTCGAGTCGTGTCGAAATAGTCATTATTAGTGTTTTCAGAAATATGTGGATAAGTTGCAGACCCTATCCATATTACATAAATATAGGCCCAGCATTTTTACTTGCTCTTACCTGTCCTTAAATTCTTCTCTTTCCCATAAAAACTTTGATTACATGCATTCAATTTTGATATTAACTCCACTCGGCTATTCTTAATCTTAAGCCCGTCAATCGATAAATTTAGTCGATAATACTAACCACAAAATCTACACCGTAAAATTCCCTAACAAAAAAGTAGGTAATAAAAATGTAATATGTAACGAGTGTAAAAGCCCAATTAGTGGGAAGTGGATGTTGTTTCAGCCGCGCAACATATTAATAGTGCGCCGGACTAGTTCCGCCATTAAACCGGACTTCAGTCAAGGTAAAAACTCCGCGTTAGTGGACACATTTACACCGAAGCGAATTGTTATTTAGTTAGGCAGTATCTACGTCATAATTATGTTTGGCACCAATCGTGTGTGTCTGGAGGATTATAATTGATACATCTGTTTGTATCAACTATAATCCTGCACTGAAAACTGTATGAAAACACGCTAGGCCTCATAATTATGTTACGTGCAAAAGTCAAATGTTATGTTATGTTACGCATTAAGCTAAACGAATGCTACGCGTCCCCATACAAAATGAGCGGTTTCTACGGACGAAGCCTGAGTTAACCTAAAGAAATATGTTTATTCCCTTAGATTTATTCCATACTCGATATGAGATAAATAAATTATAATTAAATACACCCAACAGTCACATAAATAGTCCTGACCCGACACTAAGTTCGAGTCTTGTGTCGTGGATATCAGGAACTACGAGAGACATTTCGGTCAAAAAACCTCCAGACCCGAAACAAATATCTGTAGTTCACACAAACATTTGTCTCGGTGCGGAAATCGAAAGACCTGTAAGGCGATCATACATGTCCATACTTTTATTACACATAATTATACAGAAAAGAAATAGAAAAAAAAATGATTCAGTAAAATTGAAACTATTAGTTATGTTACATGCTATTAAATTTAATTAAAATAAAACATCACGAAAATTAGCCCAAGATGTAAGAACATAAGCAACAAACGATTAAGGTAGATTAGATTACGTACAATTTCGATTTCATACCATTCATAATATTTATAAAGATAATAAAAATGGATACCTAAGATTCCCAAACAGGCGCGCGGTGACCCTCGTCAAACTCCAAGTTATTGTCCCGTGATTCCGAACATATATCCCATTTCACAATAAATCACACATTTGTATTGGAATTTAAACCGTGATTGGCTGAAGAAACTTTATTTGATACGTACTATAAATCTTCGTGAAAAAATATAGATGTCTTATTTTATATGGGTCCTTGAAAATTGAGGCTTCATGTCGTGCTTTTCTTTATATTTTCGATTCGGCCAGGTTTTAAAGAGATAGATGGTTCGGCGAGGAGTGAAGAAGATAGGATAGAAGAGCCAGGTTCGAGTCCGGACGGCCACTTCTAAGTTTTATATGAGCAAGCCTGAACTTTTTATAACGATTGTCAATGTATGTAAGGTCTACCAACACAAAATGACAAAGGTTAATCCCCATTTACAAAATTGCTGCCTTCAGATGGAATACCGTTTAGAATATCGTAGTTTATTTATTACATAAAATGAAAAAAAGTCTCTTAACATAAGATCCCTTTATCAAACCAGTAAGAACTTAGGAATAAATAACTTCGTACAATCACATTCTCTCTCTCTCTTGTCAGAAGTAATTCCACTACTCAACAATAACATTAACCATAAACACAGACTTCAAGTTACACCACGGTGTGACTGCGTCCGTATAAAAGTTTCGGCTAGAACAATAAACGCGCTTGTAAAAACACCCACACGAGCTCAGAGTGATTGGACTGATGTGGTAGCTAACGACTTTAATTATTACCACCGACTTTGTTTACGTTCTTTACTATTACAGTTTTGGTGTAAAAATAACATTTTATATGTTACGATACAATTACGAGATAGGTAGTAATATGCTAGTGATTGGACTATTGTGCTGCTAGCAACTACTTTAAATTATTGCCGATTTTATGTATTTGATTTCTTTACACTATAAGAGATAGTTTTTGTTGTAAGACGAATATTGTTGTTCTATCAACTTTTCTATATTTAATATTTTAAGAGACTGAGCATTCCTATAATCTAGTTATTACAGATATTTATCGGCGTCTGTAATAACTGACCATTAGATAAGCCCTTTTCTCGGACACATTAGTGTTTAAGGACTAAATCCTCTCAAACAATGTGTTCAGAAACCCACACCAGCAGCTTATTCGCATTAACATTCATAAATATTCACAAATTCAAAGTAGTTTACACCCATAAATAGAATTCGTCAGTTTCCCAACTTTTTAACCTCCAGCCTCGACTAAAACAGCTGAGAACTTGTCTGCCTCATGTAATTTACTGCACCCGAGCTTGTCTACCGCACATCTGTTCGCGTCCGCGCAGTTTGCGGGAGTGTACATCCGTCTTGCGATGAGGTAGTTTGCACGTGAATTATCGGTTGCTTTAGTTAGTTGATGTAGAGTGTTGGAAACAATCTTGACTAGCGATTCGAAAATGTTCATAGATAAATTAAGTCACGCTTGTATTTAAAAGAGGTATACGGTACTACAAATGGCACGCATAAGTTTTTTCTGCGATAATTTACACGTCAACATGCATCATGCGTTCACTTTACGCGATTTCAAGTTTTATGTTCACGAACGATAACTTTCTCCGACCAGGTGACATCCTTTTTGGATTGCATTACACTTAACATCAGCTGCATTATAACTTAGCGCCAGTAAAAAAACAAAAACCGAGGAACAAAGCACAATATCCCTATTTAAAAATCGTTTTCACTTCCCTTACCAGTGATAAAAGGATAAAAATATGCTCAATGGAGCGAACTGCTTCGCCATCGACGGCGGCGCTGAAAGTGAAATCACCCCCCCCCCTCCTACCCCTCCGTACTCCCCCGCACCTTGGGCTATGACGATAAAGAAAACAAAAAACAAGAGAGCGCCGGTGACCGAAATCCGTGGAAATAAAGGCGTGTTCCCGCTTCAGTGGCCCGGGAAATCCGTGCCAGTAAAGGAGAGACGGTAGGGCGAGTGAGAAGGAAGTTTATGGACTGCGGTTTGGATGTGTGGTTGATTTTATTTAGTTGTGATACTGTTGAGATTGTGTCTTACTTTAATGATGCGGCTACAAGGCGGTTAGAGTAACAATGATAAAGTTCCGCTGGATAAATTCTTTAGATTTTAGTATAACAGACTATGAAGCGCAATTGGTTAATGTATCAGCTGTGAAACAAGAGGATTTTAGTTCGATCACTTCACCAAGACAAATGTTTGTGTAAGCCTCAAATTCACTCTTAGGTTTGAGTGTTGTAAGACTACAAAGTCTTTTACACCTGATACCCGAGACAAAATCCTTATATCTTGGTGTAGAGGAAACTATACGTGTTCATGTATATTTACAACTAAAACTCCAAGCAAAGTGTCTCCTATTTCTCAGCAAGTAACCATAAACCTCGAAGCAATATTGAAATATCGCTTCAACATTGCAGAATGTTCCATCGTCGCTGTACTGGCTTGCCATACATCGCGGCCACTTATCCCAAGACAGCGACTCGAAACTTTTCCAATTGCTCCAGCCTGCGCATCATCGAAGAGTTTTTACATGCTTTATATCGATACTAGAGTTTGTGGACTTTAGTTCGTAAAGAGGTATTTTATATAACAATAAAAAAGCTTCATAAACAAAAATAGTCAACGCGGACCTAATTATGCTTTAGGTGATATGATATGGCTAAGATTGTAGGTGAGTCGTTTCCAACAGCTTCGCTTATAAAAATCCTTGGGAACGACCTATGTTCAGCAGTGGGCTTCCTTTTTCAGAAGAAGAGGGACAGGGAGAAAATTTAAGGACACAGAGAGAAAGAGAAAAAGGTGTTGAATTTAAGGGCCTTTGTACACGGCGTATTTTAACGCGCCGACGACGCGCGTTTGTGAACGCACTGTACATGACCAAAGGTTATTCACTGCGTTAAAGGTTGCAGTTTGAGCGCGTCAGCGCGCGACTTCTGCGCCTTCTCGGCATGTTAAAAATATGCCATGTGCAAAGGCTCTAATGCCTAAGTCTTATGTAGGTTGTGATATGACACTTTTGAAAAACAATTCTCGATTTCTCCGGGTATTAGACATTTTTAATGTTCATTTTTATACTGGCACATCTTACAATCACAATATTGTATAATCTGAAACTTGGCACACTTGCGTGAGTTATTAATCATCATGTCCTGTCATCAGGGGAGCCGCTTTTGTCGTATACAGTAGAAAATATTGCAACTGATATTCTCTCCGTCTATGTTCTCCTTCTACTCCATAGTGCGATCTTTGGAATACACAATTCCGCGACCATTTTGACGAAATCAACTCATCGTTGTTTAATCCGCCCAACATTCTGACCCAGATATATTAAATTTAAAAAATATTACATTTTCGCTCGGAAACATCCACGTATAAGCTCATTAAACCTGTTATGCCGTAAAAGGGCCTCCGGCGTAAACCATTAAAGGCCTGAAAAACAATTTTGGAAAATAAAAATTGTTCAATAAATGTCCAGGGACGGACGTGCGCGGCGAACGTGCCGCAACTATACAGTTTTAATGGAAAAACCTTACACGTCACATACTTAACGGAGGGGGTTGGGTGATGAGCGGAGAGAGTGAGAGAGCGGGTATAAGAAGGATTTTTTATTGGCTAAAGCCTGATTTACACGGGGTGAGTTTCTCGCCTCGAAGATACGATTATTGTAACAATATAAAAAAGTTGCATCGTCTAAACGTTTGTCAGAACACAATAATCTATGGAGGTTATGTCATGCGATAATTGCATACGATTCTCCGCGATAAACACTCTCCGTATAAATTGGACGTAAGAATACCTACAAATAATCATTATAATTCCGAAATACCTAAGACCTAAGATATACCCTGGGATTCGAACCCGTGACCTCCAATTTTGTCTTTATTTGTCACACAACAAAGCTATCACTTAACGATTAATACATTGCCTACCATAAAAATATATCCGCAACCTCCCCGCTATCTCCTTACCACCAAGACCTCCAGTTTAATGCGTCCGCTATGTAAAATGTTTATGGGCGCCGGACACAGGCGTGAAATCGTTAAACGTGACGAAAAATACCGTCCTTAGCGCGACGCCGTATCACGTCCTATTTTCAATCACTTTTATGACGTTTATTAACGTCATCGCGAATTTAATGACGGGGCCGTAAACAAGCTTTATATGTTACGTTTATATGGCTCGGGCTTTAGGCTTTTATATTTTGTTTTTATGTTTCTTATATTATTTTTGTTTTTTTTACTGTTAAAAAAATATTGAAGTTGGTATGGCGTCAGGTGTTTTATACCAAAATAAAAATATTCAACGGCATGCTAAAGTGACAACAATGCAAGGGATTGTTAGTGTGGTTGACAGCCTTCGTGGCGCAGTTGGCTAGACGCCGGCTGTGAAACGAAACACCGCGAGTTTGATCCCCGCACCGAGATAAATATATTTTGTGTGATCCACGACTATTTGTATCGGGTCTGGGTGAATTAAACATGTAAAAAGAGAAAAAAAAATAATAAAATATAAATAAAAAATTAAAAAGCTTGCTACAAAATAAAAACTGACCACTCAGCATCTTTTGGTAACACCAGCGCTAATCTTCGTCCGTTTGGTCATTGGTGAGGTCACTGACTCCAGAAACAAGTCATTATAATAGTCAGGTACCTTTCGATACATGCAGGCTTGTAAATTAAACATATGATAAAGTATTTGTTTCGGGCTTGTGAGACCGAAAATGTCTCTCGTAGTTTATGATACCCACGAGACAGTCGATCTTAGTGTGCGGTCAATACTATGTATGTGACTGTTGGGTGTATTTATGTATTTATCAAATACAATTCCAAGTGGCTAGAGACGACTTTATACCAGTCGACAAAATAATGTCGGCTTGACCGAAACCGAGTGTATACTGACAGACCTAAAACGCTTAGGTCAGTATAACAGATCTTACAAAGGTATTAAAACCTAGGTCACACCCATAAAGCTAGCTAATCATGTACCCAAATAACATAAACCTAACTGCGATTAAACATATAACTAGGCACTTAACCCTAAGTTAAGTGTCGTGTGTTGGGTCTCAGAGGCCCCAGGCTGGCGATAGCTGCAAAATTTATGAAACTCCGCGAAGACATTCCGTATAACAGATCATAAACGGTTAACCCGCGCGACCTCGGTTAAGGCGCTGTGTTGTAGAACGGCCTTGAAGGGTCTTTTTGACCCGTTTCAGTTTTGAAAGATCAATTGGCACAGGGCAAGATGATGAAGAATAATTATAATCAACTGCATCATAATATGAAGAATTGCATCGTTTTATTGCTGGTTATTGAAAAAAAATGACACGAAAAGTGGGCGAAAAGCATCGATATCAATGTTACACTAGATAAGACATTCAGTACAAAAAATGTGTCCCACCTACTTGTGGTGCATGCACCACACATGAATCAGTTTGCTTCGTGACAGTGACAGTGCAGTACGCCTTATCGCATACGTTTAAAATTATTAAATGAATGTTTCGCCGTTAAACCGAAAGCAAATCGTCTGAAGTTGCAATATTTTAATAAAATACCAGGTAAGTGATGTAATTTTGCAGTGTGCTTTTAAAATACGGGGGCACTTTATTTCTTTGACGTGTCTCGTCTATCGGTAGAATATAAGTCAATGGCGAAAAGTGTTAGAACATCGTCAATCGTAGTAACCGAATGAAGAGTAAAACTGAAGGACTTACAACGTTTTGCTATAAAACATTGAGAGAAAAATATTACCATTATCGACTCGATTGATGTTTTTTTTAATTTCTTAATTACTTAATTTCTGAAGAGTACACTTTTCCTTAAAGGCGCCCAAGTTGTATCAGCCTGAAAATATCAAGAATACTGGTGCACCAAGGTAAAATGATCTGCCCTAAGTGGAGACTAAAGATTTTGAAGTAAAACTTTGCCTCGGTTGACATCAAGAAAATCTTATTAAAGCTTATACAATCTTATGTTAGCTGTTAGTATTAATTTATTAGCAAGTTACCACTGTAAGACAAAGGCCTTCTTTCCAAAAAGCGGATTAAGAAATAGACAATACAAGAAAAAAGTAGCATAAAGCAGGCATTTTTTTATAACACAAAATTTTACAAAAATATAAAATTCGCAACTACCCCTTAACGCAAACAGCAATATCGTCATACGCCATAAAGAAAGGCTTTCATCCCTTATGGTAATATAAAATCACGTTGTTTCAAGCGAATACACGCCCCCGTTTATAACTTAATAAACTACCCCCGCCCTTAGTTCTGCTTCCAATATCTCTGTTATTAATAGGGATGGCTTAACGGCTCAACTGATTTCAGACTTTGATTTGATTTGTGAATTTTAGATGTTGTTGACGAGCGATAGGCCAGGGAGGTTTGAACTGCTATATAGGGGTCGCGGGTTCAAACCACGGGCACCACTGGCTTTTCTAAGTTAAGGTAACTATCGCTTTTTACATTAATATGTCGTAGAAAGCGTTTTACAAAACAATTTGAAGGTATGTGAAGTTTGCCAATGTAGGCCAGAGTAATAAACTGAAAAGTCTACTTTAGAAAGGGTTTATTAATGTCAGAAGGGAACAGTAAAATTATAACCCATAAAATTCAACAACATAGTTCAACAGGCATACTTCGGGTTAAGAATACATACGTATATTTTGTTATAACCACGCTGACTTATTTATGTCGAAAGAGAACCATTTGCCAAATCTATACCAACTCAAGCACGAACAAATTATGAAGACCTTTCACTCCTAGCTAGGCAATATTTGATCTTCGAAATCAGAGTTCTGTTTTACAGCCACTTATACCGAATGTCACGTGGGGGGAGTGAAAGGGGGGAGTAGAAGGGGGAGGAGGTACTGGTGTCAGAAGATGGCCGTCGACATTTATTCCCGTGCCGCAATGAAACTCGCCATAAAACGATGGGAAAATTGTGGTGTAAGGGAGAGACGAACGGCGAGTGTTAATCGCTGGTAAATATTGTATCTGAACAATTCCAGCAGTAGTGAAGTAACAAAGATAAGTAGTTGATTTAGGTCACTTCCTTCTTTTATTGCACAGGTCATGTCTATTTCTCCCGCCAAACAGCAGTGTAAATGCGCTGTTGTGTTCCGGTTTGAAGGACATTGTAGCCAGAGTAACTACTGGACATAATGAGACTTAACATCTTATGTCTCAGGATGGCGAGCGCAGTGGAATTCCAAGCATTGCCTTGTAATTCATGGTGTTGTTTGGTTTCGCTACTGTCCATGAGCGGTCGTATCGCTTACCATCAGGCGAATGACATGCTCGTCTCGCCATTCATTGCAATAAAAAAAAAAAAAAAAGGTCATACGAGTAAACAGGTCACGTGGTGGAAAGTAACTGCCGCCCATGAATATCCACGACGCTTGGATACGCTTGGATGTGTTGCCGGACCATCAAATCGGGAGGGGAGCGGGAAGGATTCCGGCAATCATTGGCAGATATTGTATCTGGACGATATTGCAAATGATTTATCAGCAGCAGTAATTAAGATAAGTATTAGGTTGCAAGCTGTTTCCTATGGGCTGCTGTGGAGATCCCTGGGGTCTATGTTCAGCAGTGACCAATACCTCTTGCTGTAGAAGAAATGTCAGCATTGCTGGAACCACAACATTTTTGAAAACCTTCCAGTCGGTAAAAAGTTTTCTTTGTCTCAGAGAAAGTGTGTTTTTATCCCCAAACCAAAAAATATTATTGTATATTTAGCTGTTTTGTAAATATTTCAGTCAGGTCACCGGAGTCCGGAATTTGTACCCGCTATGGCGATAGGCTCGCTCCTTATCACATCGTGGGACGAAACACACAAGACGAAACGTAGGTGTTTTGGTAACACCTCTGCCTACCCCTTTAAGTAAGTTTATGTATGTACCCAGTAAACATTTTGGTGGTGTATTACGATCGAAAACACGCAAATCATAATTTATCGTGTAAAATCGAACCCACAAGTTTACTATTAATAGCACGTTATAACGTACATCGCCAATAAATTGCCAGAGGATCAATACCCCCTCTCCCCCTGCCTCCCTTTTGTATCCAATACCTCCTATTTTGAGCATGGATTTGAGACCGTCACTAAGTTACAAGTATTGTATATGTTCACGAGTGAGAATAATGACTTACCATAATTACATACATAAATTCACGCCTTTATCGCAGAAGGGGTAGGCAGAGGCGCCACCAGGTCACCCACATTTCGCTTTGTATATTCCGTCCCATTATGTGGTAGGAGGCGAGCCTATCGCCATATCGGGCACAAATTCCTGACTCTGGGCTGATAATGAATAGAAAAACCCAATATCAATTTGCCCGACACGGGATTCGAACCCGAGACCTCAGCTTTGTAGTCGTACTGTAGTACAACTACGCCATACCATTACCATAATTAATTGATCTTTAATACCAAACTTTTGATAATAATTGAAAAATACAGCCAATGTCACATAGTGACCCCACAATCTAACCGAGTCTTTTGTCGTGGGTATAAGAAACTTCGAGAGACTTCTTGGTCTCACTAGACCCGATACAAATCACGAAAAAATTAAAAAATTAGCTAGTCGCGACAATCTCCTGCCTCAGGCCCAAGGTTAAACATCCGAAAATAAACCGGGGCGCACCTTACAGTTTTACTGGGCGCCGTAAAGCCAACGTCACCATCCGTTGACCACCGCGTTTATTGCCACCTCGCCGTCCCGCGCTATACCAACGCTATATTCAATATCAACTGACTTTTATTTACACTGACGAATATTTACGCTGAAGTATATTTTTACTGACGTTTATTGCTGTGCCATACGATCAGATGTCTCCGAAAGTGTAGCTATCAGTCCGATATCAATACACTCTTGCAATCCCCTTTGTGTGACTTTCTTTTAAATTCTTGAACAAGATGCCTGGGCCGCAATTTGTCCAACTTGGCCAAAGTCTCGTTGACATTATTCACAGAAACATGAAGTTTAAGTGTATTAATTTAAAAACTAACAAAAACTGACATTTAGCTTTGAGCTGTTCCTTCTTTACAATTACAACACGTTTTGAAATGGTGGCTGTTTTAATAATAGCTCTAATAATAAATTACTTGACATTAGAATATTTTTATTTGGTCCCATATTACATATTTGGATAGAAACAAATTCGCACAAGTGAGAGTATCAAAAACACCTCTATCTACCCATGAATGGAAACAGCCATGGTCCTATATGTGCATCATCCCATTGCCAATATACGATTCGTTAAATTCAATAACTGACTATTATTTACGCTGACATATATTTACGGTGACTTTTATTTCGTCTGACATATATTTCGATATAGGTCAACGTTATTTAAGTACGTATGCATTTCATATTTTAATTAAAATGTAATATGACATTTGTGTTATGAGGGACTTATGGCTCAGTGGGTGAAAGATATTATCTTAATACCATGAAAATATGGCGGTCGCATCTAGAATAGATCGGGATCTGCGGCGTACTTTGGAAGAGGCCTATGTCCAGCAGTGGACTGCAACGGGCTGATGATGATGACTTGAAATAATTATGGCAGCCTGCTCCAAATAGTGTTATACATTTGATGTAAGCGATGCACTTGCGTCGGTGACTACGGTGATCACTATTAGGGCGAATACAAGCATCCTACCATAATAACATAGTAGGTGACTGTTGAACTACGGTACGATTGCAAACTTGAGGTCTCGCGTTCGAATCTCGGATCGGGCACAGTGATATTGGATTTTTCTACTCTTTATCTGCCCGGAGTTAGAATTTGTGCCTGATATAGCGATAGGCTCGCCGCCCATCACATCGTGAGATGGAACACAAAAAGTGAATATTGGATGTCTTGATAGCACCTCTGCCTACCCCTTTTGGGAAAATAGCTTTATGTATGTAAGTATTGGGGTGAATACAAACATTCTACCGTGATCAAAATTGTATAAAAATATATTTAACAAAGTTAGAACAGAAATTCATTTTTTTTCTAAAAGCCACGGCAAATTGTTCCTAAAATTATTCAACGATCTCATTACATTTTTTTTTCGTTCACGTCGAACTCAATTTCACGAAATTACGTTTCGAATGGTGAATTTAAATATGGTAATTAACTTGACATAATGAGTTAATTACACTGCTAAATAAAAAAAAATTTAAAAAATGTTTGGCATAATTATACTAGGCTAGAATGTAAAGAGCGATAGTTTAGATGTTAGCAGACTTAGTTTTAGTTCAGAAAATTAGAGGTTCTAAGTTCGTTTTTTTTTCTATTCTTCGATTTCATTTTTTTATACGATTAAGTAAACATGCTAATGATGGTAAGTACAGTACAATCCATAATATAGCATACCTAACAGTTGACAGAATTATGCCAGCGCGGTGTTACCAGATAGACAGGCTGAACCTAAAAAAGTGGCACATGAATGTGTGAAATTACTATGACGGATTTTTCATCGTACAAGGTCGCTTTGCAAGATAATAATATCCCCAGATAAATTTTCAATTACACCGCTAAATAAATAAACATTTTTCTAAATGTTGAGCCTAATTAAATGCTTACTGTAGCTGGCAACACAGAGGAAAATAAACAGCGGCTGGCAACACTAACTCTTACTAATGAGTGTGCTCTTAAAACTTTTGTCCCAAATGTCTTGGTAAAATATTTTTTGGCGCTGGCAATTATATTTTGAAAAAATAATGCGTTTTAGTGGCTCGCTCGTTTTGTTGTAACGTTATTGCCTAATTTGCTTTTGTAATTCAAATTGTTATTGCGCGCGAAAAAATACACGAAATTTTCCTTGAACATTTTTGTTTGGATTTCCGTTGCAACTAAAAAGTGTTTTTCTAAAATAAAGCTTTTCTTGCATGTTGGTTGGCCCAAATATAATTATATCTGTAACAACTTTACTCATAATTCGTAATTTACTATTAATAAAACCTTTCAAATTATTATCTTCTTGTTGTTTATAATTAGGATGAATACTGATCTAATTAATTAGAATCGCCTCACCCACTCCAATCTTGAAATTAATTACCTGAAACAAAGAAATGATATAATAAGTTACATTGATTTTTTCATTGTATTGAATTTATATATTTTTACAGCCTCTGTGGCGCAGTTGGTTAGACGCCGGCTGTGAAACGAGAGGTTGAGGGTTTAATACCTGCATCGAAACAAATGTTAGGACGATCTACAGGCATTTGTTTCGGGTCTGGGTGTTTGTGAGACAGAAAATTCTCTTGTAGTTTCTGATACCCACGACACAAGACTCGATCTTAGTGTAGGGTCAGGTCTATATTTTCTGTTGGGTGTATTTGTTTATGTATTTATTATATCTTATTCTTTTAATATTTGCATTGTATAATGAGATTATAAACACTTACAATATTTCTGAGATTCCTACTTATACACTCAACAAGATGTATTAATATAACAAAGGAAAGTTAGAGTTTGAGTTAACTACACAAAGGTTTCTATAAAATATGAGCAACGTTACAAGTGTCAGCTTAGCTTGTTCAAAGCTACGCTACAGCGGCATTATATTTCAAGATGTATTCATTGAGCGACGGACTGACATAAAATAGTTGATTTTATTCGCAAAAGATTACGATTTGTAGAAATCACTAGGGAATATTGTTGACGTAGTTGTCTAGACTCGGTTTATGCTCTTGACAATTGTATTTTATATTTTTTACTAGCAATATGACGAGATGAGCAAATCAAATTGAATATAACAATGTGTGCTTACACACTGCATAACGCCAAAACGGCGATGCCTATATAGACGGCCCTTCGCATATAAGAGTTTTACAATCTGGAACATTTAAAAACACACCTGCGGTCCATTAGTCATCCATGTACACAAAGTTTTTTAAATCCCCCAAAATCTCTAATTTTTCTCCTCCAAACATTCCCACAGTTGTAAGAGTATAAAACATAATCCCCGCGTCATCTGTAGCGCTAATATGACAAAACCGTGGTGACGACACGAAAGAGTAATTTTTAAGGATTTTCTGCGCGGCGCTTATCTCCTCCTCTCGTAGATTAACCTCGAGAGCCACGCAGGCGGCGGTGTGGTGTTTTAAAGAAAGAAAAAAAGAAAGATTTATTTAATGCTGGTACAAATAACACACATTAAATGAAACAAAATAAGAATAACATTTAACACAAAAACTTGAAAGTATTACATTTAAAAAATAATAATAGTTAGATGCAATGACAAATAATAACTAAGGTAATAACAATTTAAGGCATATTATTATGATAAAAATTAAATTGTACCAACAACAGGTAGCTCATCCAGCTTCTCACTGCAGTACGGCCTAGGCAGTACCACAGCGCTGATTTTCAATAAGGGTCCTAGGTGACATCCAGGCATTAGGTCGGTGTGCCGATTGTATTAATTGTATTAATAAATTTTACTTGAACGGGGAAGTTTATTGGAGATTTTAGTGAGTTTAAAGTAGATACTGGAATTATTGTAATAATTATTAAACATCTAGTAAGTAACCAAACCAGGGACACTATAAAAATAATTCGTCCTGACCGTTGGCTAAAATTTTGCATTTATATCATTGAGGTTTAGAATATACAATATTTAAAGACTTGTTCAATTTAATAATTATTTCTGCATAAGGAAGTAACAAACATCCATACAATTACTCACATTTATAGTATTAGTAGGGAATAATATAACAGTCAAAATACGGTAATTGCAGAGTACGAAATTTTTCTAGATTCTAGGGTTTCATGGAAAGGGTTCAAGTCTTAACACACAACCCTGGTCCATAATGGGTTGCCAGACTTCACATACCATAGAAATTCTTGTAGTTTATTTACAATATCTGAACTGCTTCCAAACAGCTAGTGAAATCGGCCCGCTCATAACTTCAGCCGTTCTCGAGGCCCGACAAAATAAATAAGCCTCTTATCCATGGATTATCTCTTTAAGAATTGCGTGTGTGCTCTTTTGTTTGAGAATTTTTTGAGCAAACATTGGCAAATCCGCCATTTGCCAAACATAACCAAATCTCTTCGAAGTTCGAAAATGACGAGTGACGTGCCAAGTTTGAATTTATGGAAATGAATTTTTACGTGAAATTCGTAACTTGTGTAATTTGTTCTGGAATTGGAAGGTTTGAGGCTAAATGGAATATTTTTTGGACATTTATTTTTGTTTGGGATAAATTGGCTGAAAATGTTTCAAAGGCTTGACGTTATGGGTTGTATAAGTAAAATGGTAGTGTAATAATTAAAAAGGAAACTATCGATAGTAAAATAGCCAGTTCAGCATGTAGTTACTACAGACTGTTAGGTTCTGCTATAGAATCCTAGATCTGGTAATTCTTCTAATCTAAATTTACGATTAAAAAAAACCCGAAGAAAAATCTATATTTTCTGCCCAAAATAACTGTAAAATCCTTGAACACCAAATAAATAGCGCACACAGGTATAATTCACTATAGGGCCGTGAGGGGGCGCGTCACAAACTTTTCCAATTACCTACTAGTTTACCCTCGGATTCTGGACGCGGTGAATACATTATGCAGATTTAACTAACAGTAACATTAGTTCTTTATTACTTTGTAGCTGTAATGTGTAGCTTTCGTTGGACGCAGGCCTCTTCAAACAGGCCTTAATGTTTTTATTCGGCAAATGGGTTTATAGGCTGAAGATCGAGCCCAGTGGCGTGCTATGGCAGAGGCCTATGTCCAGCAGTGGACGCAGAAGGGCTGATGATGATGATGATGATGATGAAATGGATTCATGGAACCTTAAACTTCGGTAAGTAAGTAATAATAAGTTTATTGAAAAAATAGGATTAGGTACAGAGACTTAAATCTACTTAGAATTAGATAAATATAATGAGAACTTACAATTCTAGTGGTACCAGAGGTTCCCAAATCCTAAACTAAATTGGGATCCTAAACTTAGAATTAGTTACACATAAAGAGTTACAGTAAAATAATGTAACTTTGTTGAGATAAAGTGACGACAATATTAAAGCAATTAATACAATGTAAACTCGAATTACAAACACATAATAGAAAAAACAAACGTAAAAATTAAATATTACCTACTCCAGATACAAAAGAACTAACAAGTCTTTCTGTGGATTCATAATCTAGACTTTTTAAAAGTTAACTTAAGCACTAACTTTATATAAATAAGTAAAGTTGTTTCGTATACTTTTTATTAGTCAAATGTAGAAAACAAAATTTAATTTGCTAAATCTTGTAAAACATCTACATTTATGATTTTGATTGATTTTGGATGTATGTGGCGATCTAATGTATAATTAATTAAATGTATAAATTGATCCTGCAGTCAAACTGTTTGTATAGTTTTGCAGGACGCTTGTGTAGATTATAAGTTTATTCTTTTGTTATTAATAAATAAAATAAAAAATAATAAAAAAAAAAAATCTATGGGGAGGCCTATGTTCCACAGTGGACTTCCTGAGGCCGAAGAGAAGAAGCTATATTGTGAAGAGCTGGATTTAAAAGAATACGTGTTATGATATTTTTCCTCATGTGTTTTATTTGTTGGGGAATGGTTTGGTGTCACTGTCTAGAGTTCTGAGTGTGCACGATTTGATTTGATACTTACCTTTGCCGCCATCGATGAATAAGATGTTATTTCTGTTTAATTTATCTGGTTTGCAATGCATAGTTATTGTATTGTATGTTAAGTAAAAGTTGGTCAAATAACCTATTATGGGGAAGATAAATTAATACCATGAGGTCAATTATTATACACAGAATGAATCCCAAACACACTTGCGTCAGTCGCTATGATTAGTTTTCCATCATCGCATAAGATGGTTGCTATTCTAATGAAGTCGAATAAAGTACTCTCTATCTATCTATTCAGCTACAGGAACTCCACTGTGGAACATAGGCCTACTCCATGGATCACCACATCGACCTGTTGGAAGCGCTCTGCATCCAGCGACTTCCTGCAACCTTCACCAGGTCGTCCCTCCACCTTATAGGCAGGCGTCCGACACTTCGCTTGTCTGTCCCTGACCTCCAGGACCTTTCGGCCCAACAGCCATCAGTTCTTCGCGCGATGTGCCCGGCCCATTGCCACTTCAATTCGCCTACCCTACCCTCAATTTTGACGAAATAAATAAAGTTCTTACAACTAAAACTCCTAGTTAGTGAATAATGTATGAATAAGGCGGCAGTGTCGTCACGCGGGTGCGGTGAGCTCGCTTTAGTTTGAAATATCGCTGTTTGGTGAACCTAATTAAAGGAGTAACTTTGGATGTGGTAATGTAAAAAAATACCCTACAAATGGGATAAACTTAGACTAAAAGTAGAAGGTGATCAATTGTATATCTATAGAATACAACATATAGGCAATAAGCTCGCCCCTTATCACATCGTGGGGCGGAACATAAAAGGTGACCTGTGGTAGTCCTGGTGGCGTCTTTGCCTACCCCATCTGGGATAAAGGCGTGAATTGATGTATGTATGTATGACATATTTCTGCATTGGAAATCCTAGAGAGAAGCTTCGTTGAGCAAACGCTCAAGGACCCGACCTTGAAAGAATAGGCCGCGGTTACTATCCCCGCAAAGAGATGAAATTTTGTATAATCCAGAAATATTTGGCTCGTGACTAGATTTAGTAAGAACGTGAAGATTATTGATAGTTAAGCTAAAATATAACGTCTTAAGGGTCAGAACTGTGTGTCTAAACCTAGTTGTTTTAATTTATTTTCAGTTACTGTAGAGTTTGGACGTTTTACGATCATTAGATCTTTTATAAAAAGAACTGTTAAAATGTCTTTTCTCAAATGTCTAGTCAGTGTAGATACTTATATTTTGCTATAAACCGCACGCATGTATTTAATGTCCTCCAGAGATTTTACAGTAACAAGCTCAGCACACTAAAACCCAACTGAGCACAAAAACCACATCACGATATTCCTAAATCCCATTCGAGGCACCCTGTATGACTAGGCTGTTTCGTAACCGCTTGTTAATCACTCAGCCTCTACCATTAATCACCATTAAAAACTTTCCACATGCTCCCAATTACAGCTTTAATAAATCGCTCAGACTGCAAGACCTTGAGGCTTTGTGTACATCTAAGACGTTAATTCGACACAGTGATTTTTATACATAGATATATAAACTCACCCTTTATCCCAGAAGGGGTAGGCAGAGGCGCCACCAGGACACCCCCATTTTTCCTTGTATGTTCCGTACCACGATGTGATGATGGGCGAGCCTATCGCCATATCTGGCACAAATTCCTGACTCCAGGCTGATAATGAATAGAAAAACCCAATATCACTTTTCCCTACCTGGGATTCGAACTCAAGATCTCAGCTTTGTAATCGTTCCGTAGTACAACTACGCCATCAAGGCAGTGATTTTTATGCTGCAGATATTTTTATATTGACAAGACAAAGAGGTTGAAATGCGCCTGATACTAAATACACAGTACAGTACATCAAACTAAATATACAGTTCAGTGTAATTAGAGTATCTATCGACGCAGGGTGGCTATCTCTCGCCAGTCGACATAATTATGCCAACCTGATTGTATTCAAAAGTACTCTGGACTACTTCTGTACGCGACAGATAAACGTGGATCTCTATGACGGCTTCCTAACCGCTGTGAACAGTGCCTGATATCTGAGTAGATACTAATATCCTAACATATCTCTCTCTCTCTCTCTCTCTCTCTCTCTCTCTCTCTCTCTTCACTCACAGGAAGTCCACTGGCGAACATAGGCCTCCCCCAGTGATCTCCACAGCGAGCTGTTGGATGGGCCGGGCACATCCTAATATCAGCAGGTTTTTAGTGTAGATAAGATAAAACATATACGTTCCATGTGGAATAAAGAATGCAGTGATTGCTCAGCACATTTTGTTAGAAAAAGGCAAATTTTCGTGGTAGCTTAGCTAGATCTTACAACATTTCAAGAGGCATTTTTGTATTTCGATAAAAAAACAATGAAATAGTCTTTGTCGCTTGGTCCTCGTTTCGAACTCTAAAACAGAGAATCCAATTCTTTAAGATTTTCCATTCGATAATTCGATAAAACATACTTCGTGTGTATTTTTCCAGGAAAATGAAACCTTTTATTAAAGCATATTGCCCTGATCGAAACATTATTTATCTATTTATTTCACGAATTCATTAATTTCATGTGTATAAATTATATTGTATTTTAAATAGAGTTTAACTACTATTCTTTGTCTTCGTATTGGCTTTTCATAAGCGCCATTTAATTGCCAGCATGACCAATACATTATATTAATTGAAGTGAAACTTCTTTATCGGGGTTGGAAAAATTTTTCGTTACACGCCATCTTTATTTCTAAGTCACATTTTTGCGTTACGCGCCATCTTTATTTATTTAGTAAATTAGTAATACTTAGTAGTAATCCTGTGTATTGTAACTGTATTTAGTACGAATCCCATACTAGTGTATCATCCCACATTTGGACATAATACAGTGTATACCATTAGAACACATTCTGTACCCACTTCAGTAAGCCACACCCCCAACCGTTTCCAAGCCCCACCCAAAATTTTAAGTCCCACCCACTTTTTTGTAATTTGATCCTTACCCCCCCTCTGGCCTTCCCCCACCCTAAATCCAAAACAGTGCCCAATAGCCTCCCCACGAAACCTCCCCCCCCCCGCTTACCCCCACCCTAAAAATTTTACCTCACCCCCCCCTACTCATATCTCCGGCATTATCCATCGTAGACCCACCGACCTTGGGTTCATTGGAACCGGCTCGGTGAGGGCTACAATCCTGCCCCAACAGAATTCCCGAATTCCCCCTCCACAACTTTCCCCACCCAAAAATATTTTAAGGTGCCCAATAGCCTCCCCACGAAACCTAACCCCCCCCTACCCCCACCTAAAATTTTTACCTCACCCCCCCTATTCCTATCTCCGCCAATATCCATCGTAGACCCATCGACCCTGAGTTCATTAGAACCGGCTCGGTGAGGCCTACAATCCTGCCCCAACAGAATTCCCGAATTCCCCCTCCACAACTTTCCCCACCCAAAAATATTTTAAGGTGCCCAATAGCCCCCCCCCCCCGCCCCTACCCCCACCTAAAATTTTTACCTCACCCCCCCTAAACCTATCTCGGCCAATAAAGGTCGTGGACCCACCGAGCTTGGTATCCTCGGAACCGTCTCGGTGAGGGCTACAAATTGGCCCCGATAGAAATCCCAAATTCCCTCAAAAATTTCCCCCCTCCTAAACTTAAACTTTATTTAATTTAGCTTTATTTTATCAATTCTGTAAATTTGTAAATAGTAGATCATTTTTCGAAAAATGATGTCATAAAGAAGTTTCACTTCTTACGTGTGTACACTAATATATTTTCAGTATTAAGCAGTATTTATTTTCCTACATGGCCAATAAACGAACTACCTTTATTCCCAAATAGCGCAAGTTAAAGAAAACTATACACAATCTACTATTTTATGCAATTTATTGTAATTACGAAACTTCTAAACTCGAGATTACCTTTTTACTCCGGGATCAAATGAAAAGGATTACCTTTTTACTCCGGGATCAAATGAAAAGGATTAAAGACACCAGCGCGATTTCTTCCCCCGGGACGCGCAAATGGGATACATTTTGTCCCGGAGCGAGTGCACTTTTCGCCGAATTGCACTCGATTTATTTTGATGTTTCCCGGGATAGGTGGAACAAGGTAGGAATGGGCTATTATGGGATGGTATTGTGTAGTTTCCTTGGTTTTGGTATAAAACTATTTTGGTACTAATTATACGTATTAGTATAATGTTTGCATTTTTAAGGAAAAATAAAAAAAAAACCTCTGACGGCTGGTGTTTATAATAACTTTCATACGCTTTTTATTTTCCCACCTCCCACAGTTACGTGGGTTACGTTAGAATTAAATTTACAGCAAGAAAAAAAATTAGTTAACAATGTTACAATCGATTATTATTAGACCGAAAATAATGTTCTAAAGACAAAATCTTTTTTTATTCAAATATACAAACTAGCTCAAAGAGGATCAGTTGACATCGAAATAGAATACAAAAATTTAGTTAAGACTGTGTGCAAATTGATTACTGAAACAATAATTTAAGTATTTGTCAGAATAAGAAAAAACTAGCAACGTTTGCGCTTTTTCTGTCAAGAAACTATTTCGATCCATTAAAATATAACTGTGTATTTACTTTAATCGAAAATCAAGGCTTTAAACCCTAAATCTCTCATATAATGTGGCAAAGAGGCAGCAATCTAACTTCTATTTACACACATCACCACTACAAAATTTGATATCCAACCTGCGAAATATACCTCTCCCTTTTACGAGTAAGCATGTTTTGAACTGTTCAAGGTCTGAGAGGCTGACGCAACAAATTCCGGCGAAATGCACTCGAAAGCCTCGAATAAATCGTCCGGCAATCGAACACGAGCCGCCCGCGCAAAAAAATAATAAAATTTATCCCCTCGACGACTGTGCCTAGCACCGGAAGATTTGCGGGCTGGCGCGAGTTACAAGAGAGGCGATTGTGATTTTGTTATTAGGACTTGAATCTAGATTTTTACAAGATATCACTAGACGTTGTTATATTTAGGCCCAACTTGTAAATCTTTATGATTTAATATAAAACGAATGAATTCTTTTTGACCGTTGAAAAATCATCACCTTTAGCACCTCGCTGTAGTAGTTTCAAATAGTTGACAAGATTTTATGAAACACCATTGAATAAAGAACATTTAGAATTTTTTGCTTTGGTTTCACGGTGTTCCCATTTTGATCTGGCTCATATTGTTCTTCAATGTATATAATATATTTATCGCTTGTAATCCTGATCCTACTGTCTTAAAGTGAATAATTAATTCAGCAGACTAGCACGCTTGCGTGTGTCTATAACTAAAGTGTTTTTTTATTGCGATTGGCGACACAAGCATGCCATTTATTATTTACATTCGCCTGATGGTAAACAATACAACCGTTCATATTCCATATATAATTAATTACCCTTACCATTACTTACACTACGGTCAACTTTATCAATGGGGAATAAAAATAAAACGCTATACGCTTATACCTTCCACCGTATAGTGTGATCGGGGCAAGGCGTTATAAATCAGAGGGTAGGTCCGCGTGAAACGTGCTATGTAAATCCCGCCCCGCCTAATATCGGCCGGCGGATGAATTACGACCAGGTTATCGCATCATCCGTTGCGGGAGTTTTACTGGAGGCCGGGAATGGGGCCCGGAGTGACAAATATGTACAATGTAGGCCATAGATTGTTTAGTTTTTCTGTGTTGTCAGTGTAGATTTGGGACCTAATGGTGTTAGAATTGAGGTTGAAGACCGGGGAAAATGGAGAAGATTGACTATAAAGGTGGACCCCGAGATAGCAGAAATTACAAAGGTTAGGTTTATAAAACAAAGGTAGACCCACTATAAAAGTTGTCTCGGACTACTCTAGGGAGGGTTTGACTTGGCTAGGGTGGTATCACTGTCTCACAGACACCCAACGTAAAGGGATAAAGTTGTCTCCGTGTTTTTTGCCGATGGCAGAAGGCCTACCACCTCTTCTCTCCTCCTAAACTTTTACTCCTATTTAAAGGAGCTGGCAAGGCATCTACGATCCAATTGTCTTGTTTTTACATATTATGTTTACTCGTTTACCAGACTTATGCTACAAAAATACTTTCTTTCCTTTCCTTTTGATTAACAAATTGATTTTATGAATGAAGTCCGTGAAAGAACAGGAAAAATAATGAAAGACGTAACATTTCTCCTTAATCACTCTTCAAACAAGTAGTGAACATCCATACGTGCAGTTAATCACGCCGTACACAGGCGCCGCAAGTTTTGTCGTGGTCCAGTTACACGCCGGCGAATAGTTTCCAAACTTATGTTGCGCGCTGTACAAATTAAATCATACGGCGGCGAGTTTGGCCCGCAGAGAGATAGTTTCTACTCACTGATAGATTTTTATGTGGCGTTTCAACTCACTGTTTATTAAAAGATAATATGGTAAAAGCGGGTTGTAGACTGTTGGTAAACTACCGAGATCACACCTCTACATATTTTTTCACAAGTTTAATAGGCGTAAATCACATTATCAGTAAATCAAGACCCTAAGACCGATTGCTAAGAGAAGTGTATACCACAAAGATTTTCATGTGCTATTTGTTGTCTGCAAAGTCGCAATAAGTCAGCTTGGTGAACTATGGTCTATAAATATGGTCGGACCTTCGTTTGCATATGAGTTATGCGTTCAGCAGGGAGAATATATACACTACTATAATAATCTTGCAAATAACTCTCACAATTTTATATACTTACAAAACTAGGCTCTCTGTACAAAATAGTAATTCAAAGCGTTGATTTATTTAATAGATACATTAATTATTAAGCCCTGTGTCCATTTAAACGAAAGTAAACCGTTAAATCATAAGTTGGATCGTAATTGCTTCGAGCGTAAAACTCTACATTAAAAAGCCGTTACTAGCGCGTTATTTATGTACTCGAACATTCGATAACTTTCGTGTTCTACCATGGAAGTTCGTGTTTATGACTCTACCGTGTAAGTTTGAAAGTTAATAGTAAACTGGGCATATTTCACAGTTTTTATATGATGCTAGGATTATGTTCTCTAATGGTAGAGACTCTATGTCTAGCTCTATGTAGAGTTAGTTTACGCGAGTTTGCGGTAGAGTCGCTTGCTAAACTTTATGAGTAGTTTGAAAAGTTAGTGTTTTAAAATTGGCTGCGTAAAAATATTAAAGCATTGAAAGTGGTTTTATATCGTGGTGGAATGCTTTAATACATGTTAAAGAATGGTCTATGTAGAAACACACTTTATGACATAAACTTAAAAGAGTTCTTAATGGTTTGATGTGTTGTTTATAAAACACCTTTATTTCTATATTAATAAAAGCCTTGAACAATATTTCAAAATTTCATAGACGAATATAACCGCTATTCATCAGGTAAGTCGCATTTTTTCTTTATAAGCATATGAAAACACAACTTCTAACTCTAGCACAGTTTCTAGCTCGACAAAGTGACAATAGTACCATCTGTACATACATAGAAATCCAAGCGGGGAGAAAAATTGGCCTGGGGCTATTCGGCAACATTATACCGAAATATTACTTTTGTGAGAAAGTCTGCTGCAGATATTTTGTCTTTAGTCAATAAATTATAATTTTATTTTACACCATATACTACAGTGACTATTATAAAAATCGGTTCCTCACATTTCAGCCCCAAAAATTCCGCAAATACAGGCAAGATTTGAGTCAAGTGCCAGTAGTACTCCATATTAGGCTCCCGTAGTACACTCGAGTCCGCTCCTCACCGCCCTTCGATTCGTGTGTGTCAGATCGCGTGATTTATACCACGTGCCCATCGGGGAAGGGGGTGGGGAGGGTACGATTGTAACACTCACGGGGACCGGGATTTCTTAAGTTATCACGAATTTTCAGCCTTAAAAGTTTTGACAGTTTTGTTTTATGTTTTGTTATCATTAATAAGAATATTTAGAAGTTATTGTTTCAATATGATAACTTCAAATTTGCTTGGGGCTTAAATAAATATCATTGATAGCTACTAGCTTTCATTTGAAATGAATCAAGTAATAAAATTGAAATCAAGTTTGTTTTCGTTAAAAAGCTGATAAAAGTTCAAGTGGGAGAACTGATGGACACAATAGACTACTGCTTATAAAAAAAAAGTTAGTATAAGATGCTTTTATTGAAAGTTATTGACATGGGAATCATATCTGCCACTAAAAGACACGACAAAGTTTTTATTTTGTTCAATATACCTACTCAATAAACTACTACAATTGAGACTATTCTTATTACAGTTGCTGACGTCTTTTCAAGTCTGTAACTACATTAGCATGTTCCTTAATTATTCATAGCGACCTTAAAAGTAAAAGAATCGATGTTACCTACTAAATTTCTACAAAACTACAAGCTACGACAGTATTGTAGCTTGGCAGGGGCTACGCGCTACGAGCTACGACTCGTAGCAAAAGGTCTTCGAGAGCAAACTAAAATTTAAAAGCTACATAATACATACATAAATAAACTCACCCTTCTTCCCAAACCCTATCACAATTGGGCAAATTCCTAACCCTGGGCTGAATAGCAAAATCCAATATCACTTCGCCCGATTCCGCCACTTCGGATTCGAATCCGAGACCTCAGCTCAGCTCGAAACGTAATACAACTGAGCCACCAAGGCAGTCAATTTAAACCTTATCAAAACAAATCAGATATTCATAGGTTACACTAATCTGCGTCAATAACAAGATGAATAAGCGTCGCGTTCTATTATGTATATCGACCAATTTAACTTGACCTGCGATTTATTCCCAAATATTTTTACAGCAATATAGGGCGAGTATTTTTAGAGCATTGCTCTAGTTTCGAGTGGGTGTTGAGAATTTACTTTACGACTTTTAGAAAGGACTGTGATGTACTCAACTTTCTAAACTGTTATTCTCATTGTAGGAGACATTTCAATTTCTTTACACAGCTTTCTTACGCACATTCATGAACATCACGTCTGTGTCCTATAAGGGTAGACAGACACTACAGACCTCCAATTAACTCGATATTAACATACTATTTTCGCTTCGTCTACTTTCATTAATCTCTTTACGCATTCTCGTCGGTTCAGGGTACTTTTAACCTGGCCCTTTTATTCTAAGACGTAAACGTGGGACAGAACACACAAGACGAAACGTGGGTAATCCTGGTAGCACCTCTGCCTACACTTTTTGGGAAAAGGCGTGAGTTTATGTATGTATTTCAATACTACAACTGAAGCCACAATCTTAGTTTCCTGTTACCTGTGTCGATTATTACAACAGAACTTTCTACCTCCGTCTAAGCAAGCCGAACCGCGCCAAACCTTACACGGAGTAGGTCAAACTACACTGGTAATGCAAGCTGTCTGCAGCCGGAATACTCTTCCCGTCTTAACCACCCCTATTCCTTACGAAATAAGATTGATTTTCGCTCAATTACCCCCCAGGTAAGTTTGTTCCTAAAGTCACGTATCCTATTATGTTTTCGATTACAGTTCAAAATTGGGGTAGGGGTGTTTCGTGACGTCATCACGGCTACACTACACCCCTGGGTTTTGGACAGGGTTACCGTAATCAATATATTTTCAGTATTTTTATAATAACTGTTGATGCAGGAACCTCAGTTTGATTGTAGGGAGTTATTAAGGCTTTAATTTATTTTATAGCCATCATTGGTGACCCCCATTAAGAAAGAAATTCATTGTTATGAGGCGCATAATGCATATACATGGTGATACGTAAAATTGATGTTGTTTGTTAGTGTGTATTATGTCGTATTGAATATCAATAAGAAACCAAAAAATACATTCCATCAAATTTATCACATAGATGAAAACCAGTCTAAGTTTTACTAAACAAAACTATTATTTAAGACCGCACAGGTCTTGTATAGACATTATTAGCAACTAAAAGAGACTTTTCAATCACAAACCCAAACGAGAAACAAATATTCGTCACAAAAACATTTGTTCTGTGTGAGAATCGTACGGATTTCTATTTTGGGTCCGTCCTTCGCTCATCGCACCATTGAGAGCGTAGAACTGAATAAGTAACTTTCGATTTACAAACGGATTGTAAATTGGCAGCTTTTTAGAGTTGTCTGTAAGAGATTGCCTTGAGCGATACGACCGCTCTTTGTGTTTTTTTCCTTTGCATACATACATGGATACATGATACATACATAAATCCACGCCTGATTCCCGGAAGGGGTAGGCACAGGTGCTACCAGGACACTGAATTTTCGCCTTGTGTGTTCTTTCATGTGATAGGAGGCGAGCCTATTGCCATATCGAGCACAAATTCCTGACTCCGGGCTGATAATTAATAGTAAAGTCCAATAGCACTGTTTTCGACCCGGAATTCGAACCCGAGACCTTAGTTTTGTAATCATAGCGTAGTACAACTGCGCCACCGATGCATTTAGTAATTCAAATAGTGGCTTCATTAGTCTATTGATAGACTATAATATGATCTAAGAAGCTTATGGTCCCAGGTCAGATTCAAAATTCTAGCACTCTACCAAATGGCAAATTATTTTCTTAAAAATGTTACTTATATAAGGTCTTATTAGCCCCTATAAATGGGGTCCAAAAATAAGCTTAGTCAACCGCGAAACACACTAGTAGCAACTATTATGTGAGCTCTCGTCTGAGCTTTTAAAGCTTTACTATAAGTTGTCATAATATCCGAAAAGTAAAAGAGTAGGCCCGTGCCCTGCAGTGGGACGTATATGGGCTGATATAGATAGATAGATAGATAGAAAAGAAAATATTTTTATGCCTCAATAACTCGGTGTCGTAGACTTAACGGTCCAAGTGTCCTTCCCTTAAATATGGATCACTTCACACGATGACCTTTATTCCATAGCTTTGTGACACGCCATCGTTTTAATGTCAACGTTAAGGGTTCTATCACGGTGTATAAAAATATCTCAATGACATACATAAGTTGCCAAAATTCCCCAGTCTCCGTAAGATTACACCGAAACGAACCACGTTTTAGAAAAAATAATAAAAATGCCTCTTCAAAAAATCGTCGATTTAAATAAAAAGAATATCGAGCGATCTTATTAACCGACCAAGCAGGCCATGTTCGAAATTTAATTATTTGACCTCAGCTCACACTGTAACGGTAAATATTAAAACGCCCACAAAAAATATTGTCTTGAACGCCAGTCGCCTTATATAAAAAATCAAAAAGTTTTTAATGCCTTGGCCAAGTTTTGTCTCCGTCGCTTTGTGGCCGTCTCTCACACCAACGCGTAACAAAGGGAACAGTGTCCGTCTCGACACAGAAGTTGAATGATTAAAAGTACTTTTTTTTATTTAGTGCACTCGTTATCTACTTTGTGAATGCGTAGAGATAGAAAGCGAGACGGTGTTAAGTAGGATTTTTTTACCAAAACAAAGCAAAATCTGCTAGTAAACTGATTTGGGCGGTTTATCTTTTTCATTTAATAGCGCCTAGAATACTGCAGTTCGTCTTGTGAACATGAAAGCTGTAGAATCTATGGAACGCTAAAAACTAACAATATATACAAAAACTGCGGTAATGTCTCTTAAAAAAGTTTTGTATAAGTTTTCATGTCAATATTGTTTTGCCAACGTCGCGTCGTCGCCTAGGGAAGTTAAAAATAAACCACAAATAAAATCCGCAAAGTTTTATTCCAATAATAAAGGTAAATATTTTTTTGCAAATATATCGAAATCAATTGTTCGCTGAAGCCGTACTTTTATCTATTAACTAGGGTAAAATTGCCAATCATGTCCCTTTACCAAACCAATATTGTACAAAATACCCATTATATGTGGATGAATGTATCTCCAATAATTTCAATGTATTGTTTAGCGAAGAGACGATTGGTAAGGCTACCCCAATTAATGTATAATAATTACTTTGAGACGAACCTTGCTTTTGATACAACATTTGGGGTAAAATATTGATATATTTGAGACCTCATATACAATTCAAAATTTGACTGCGAATATTCTGGTATATCGGAAAATGGATTGTAATTAATTAGAAAATAGCACAAACATAACACTGCTTTATGTAACTCTGCCGTCAAACAGCAGTGTGTAAACAATGTTGTATTACATTGTTCTCCCGCTACAATGTTCTACATTGTAAATTTGACTTTAAGACACTTTACACTTAAAGTGACGAGTGAAAATGCAGTGTTAAGCAGTGACTAATAACTAACATGCAGTGTTTGACAGTAGGTTTAAGAAAAATTGCTGTTGTTTACCATCAGACGAACGACCTGCTCGTTTTCTCAATCTCGCCATAAAAAATCAATATAGCTTTGATTCACTTGATCTGATAAATGTATAAAAAGTTATTGTTAAATACTAATAAATAACATACATAATTTTATGTCTTTTTTATTTGCAATTATGAATTTCACTATCATATAATGTTTGAGACATTTAGAAAGTCATTATATTACCAACGCTCCGGTTGTCAATCTTTCGTTGGCTGTTGGGTTAGTTTATTCGGTAATGGAGTAAAATATGTTAAAATGAAAAAGAACTTATACACATTGTCCATAATTTGCACCATTTGACCTTATATTTGCATTCAAATTGTGGTATTAACAGACCAATTATTATAAAACAAATAAGTAATAATTTTCAATTAATTCAACAACATTCATTTAATAAACCGAAATAATTAATTACGTAAATTAAATAATGTACACAGTAACATATTAAGTCAAACCATTTTCCACAAATTATGCAAATTGATTTTCACTCTTTTCTGCTCTGATCTATTTAAATATACGAAACATTGTATTCTAATACACTTTAATATTCAAATAAAAAACCAATGATTAATAGACTTTTGTAGTCACCTAATCTTCAAATATTTCCTAGTGTTTAATTATCCTTCCTCTTTCATCCCTTCTCCTTACCCTACCCTACGCCAATCCAAAAAATGAAAAATACCCGTACGGTTCTTCTAACCATCTATTACCAGTGACATTCATATCTCATCCAAACCACTTGTTACTAAACAATTTTTCAAAGAAAATTTCCTTATAAAATTGAAAACGCAATTTGAAATACAGAAATAGAACAGCAATGCATGGAAATCGTATTTCTGCTTACGACGGCCGCGACGGATGCGCCGAGGCCGGGTCAGACCGCACGTCAAGATTCCTATGTAGAGTAGTATAGAGTTGTGTAGAGTCATGTAGAGTCGTATAGAGTCGCGTAGAGCCCCCGAGAGCGTAATCTGTCATGTGTCGAGCTGAGGGGCTGTTATGAAAGCGGGTGCTGCGATATTCGCTCGGCAAGATCTGCATTTGATATGCCTAGTTTAGTTGAGGTTTGAAATTGAATCTCTTGGTATTTTGTGAAGGTTGTATGTTGTATTCTTTTAATAGGTGTTTTGAAATTAGAAGTGGTGTATATTCTGATAAAACGTCTTAAGCCTGTTCATAATAATGATTAGCCAAAGGAGATTAAAAATGGATAACTGATCTTTAGGTTATGTATCAAAAATGATAACATGGTTTAAGAAATTCGTATCTACATATATAGATAGAAAACACCGTACATCATTATGTAATTGTCATTATTGTTACCTAATTAACTGTGTTGCATTCACGATTTAATCAATGTGTAATAAGTTTCTAATAGACTGATATACTCGACTTGTCGCAACCCAGAAGCAATTAGAGCAGGCATCATAATAAGAGGGAACTGAAGGTAATTTCAATACTTAAAAAAAAAAAAACAAGAGTACAATAAAGATTACAGATCAGTGTGACAGTCATCCGACAACAGCCTTCAATAGCCAAATATTAAAGATGTCCCACTTTAGAACATCGGGAGAGACGGGGCCAAGTTAGGTGTTCCTCAAAATTCAGTTAAAACACTTTTATTCTCAATTCCGTTCTATTGGAAAATTATTAAGGAATTTGCGGATTATAACTTTTGAAAGGAGTTGGGAATTGAGAGACAGAACGGTGAGATATTGTCCCGTTTTATGAGCTTTGGCTCGGTAGAGTTGGTAGAGTGGTAGAGTCGCATTAGTCGCTCGAATAGTCAGGACTTGTGATATGTTGCTAATTGTGAGTGATATCCTGAATGGAAATGTAGAGTTAAAGAAAATGTTGTATGAATGTGCTCTAAATTTACTATTGACGTTAATTCTTGCACTTTACGCATTGGTTATATTACGAGTACAGCAAAGAAATATTTTAAACCCTGCATGGTGCAGTATGTGTGAAGTCGGCTGTGAAATAGAAGGCGCCGAGATAAATTCAAGTTATATTTGAATAAAAAAATATGAATATTTGTTTCGGTTCTGAGTATCTTAAGAGTGAAAAGACCCACGAGATTTCGGACACTAATTTGAAATGCTTGTCATATTAAAAAATCCCAGAAGCTTTACTCCATATTTCGAATACACTTCGTAAAATATTAGGAGTCACGTTAACGTACTCAATTTTCTTGCTTATTACATAACCCCAAATACGATTTAGGTTCTTTGAATAAGTCTTTCATCCAATTACTTTTACATATATTATTCTAATAATTTGACTCCCACATGTAAAAACACTCCCACTCAACAAGTCTCTACCTCCCACACAAAAACTCTACTGACAGATCGTTACTACCTAACTCTACTCTTAGAAGGCAATAAAACAAAATTATGTATTTGGAAATTTAATTCCAAAATGGAGAGCGCAAATTATTTTTGTTTCAAGATAACGTTTTTCTAATTTAAAAAATTTCAGCTCCAACGATTACTGAGGCTTTACTAATTCATTTTCAACTTTATTCTTATCGCTAACTAAGCTTTTAACTAGACTGCGCTTGAGAAAGCCTTTTTTACGTCTTTTATATCTACGAGATAAAGCTGTTTGTGAATAATTCAGAATTGAGTTAATTTTTTTATTAAAATGTTTAATTTTAGTGTGATAATTAAGTGCCAACGGTGTTTATCAGACAGATATCATTCAGAGTATGAGTATTTGTATAGCTCTCGACTGCGTCGGTAGCGTATTGATATTAAGGTACGATTACAAAGCTGAGGTCTCGGGTTCGAATCTCAGGTCGGGCAGTGATAATGCATTTTTCTCTTCATTATCAGCCCGGAGCCAGGAATTTGTGCCAATGTGGCGATAGGCTCGCTCCCTATCACATCGTGGGATGGAACATATAAGGCGAAATGTGGGGAGTCCTGGAACGACCTCTGCCTACTCCTTTCTGGAAAAAAAGCGTGATTTATGTATGTAAGTATTTTCGATGCATAATCCTGGTGAACGAGAAAACTGCTCATTTTTCGGTCAGTGATTACTATAGCCAATATACATCTACAAAATTTAATACGCCAGCATGAGTCACGTTTTTTGAATCGAAATGCATAAAGTAAAATTCCCGACTTGGAAATGTAACCTAGGCCTTCACATTTCAGAGCTTATACACAGTTTTATAAAACATTTTTTACATTAAATTTGTCATTTTTACGTCCTTGTCTCGACCTAATAAAAAGGAGACAGAACTCAAAGGACACAATGGTCTCTAACAATTTATAAGATTGAACAAACTTTGCAACTAAGTTTTTATCAAATTTCATTGGTAACATTTGTTATTTCCACCCCGTTGGTTTTCAATTTCGATTGAACCTTGGGCTTCGGGTCAGTGGGCGGGAAACCGCGGCGCATAAACGCATTTAATTGCTGATTATAATTGTATCTGTGATCTGTTGTATTTTGTGATGCGGATTGAAATTATACGGATTCAAAATATTGGGAAACAATATTTTTGAATTTAATTGGAAAATTATTGATAGTGATATTTTTTGGTTAAGAAAACTAATTTAATAGTAAAAATTTCTAGCTCCTTAACTATATAAGTCCCACTGCTGAGCGAGAATCTTCAACGATTGGTGGAGGTTTAAGCATTAACCCATCATACTGGCCGAGTGCCGATTGTTGGACTTGATATTATATATTTTAAAATCACGAATGCAGACTTTCTCATGCCTTTTGCGTTTTACATTAAATTGAACGATATTGGCGATGCTACATTCCCCTGATATCGACGAATTAGTCTACAAATTAGTCAAAGTCGTAACGCCTTAAAAACATTATTTAATAACACTCGCTAACTAATCAACTTGTAGATATTGCTTGTACGTTCATTGTCTAAATTCAATTTCACTGATTTTACTAAACCATTTTGCTTTTTTTAATGTTTCATTTGTTTTTTACAGCAACAATTAACGACACAACTTCGAAAATACAATTTACCTTGGCTGTAAACACAAAAGATTGTACCCCACCTGCACTTTGTATCCCAGACATTTTTGGGCATGCAACATGCGTACAGAGTTGGGAACTGTGGATCCAGCTAAGCCTTATTCGATGGAGTTTTAACGGGATAATAGTTGGCAAGTCGTACGTGCTTGGAGACCGAAGCACGCGCCGCGGTCGCGACCTATTATATCGTCTGGTTAAAGATGTATCGTCTTAGAATTTATTTACTTAGAACAGATGTTGTATTGTTTAGATCCGGCAATTATCTCAAATCAAATTATTTGTTAGTAAGCCTAAATGAGCTAAAATAGTGTTAACAAATATAATATCTCGTCTGGTAATCGGACCTAGGAACGTCATACACCAACAATAGAACAACCATCCCAATAAAAGTTATGTCATAATTAGTATCATATTATGCTCATGGGTATCTCGTTAATTACATAATACAGTATTGTAGATAATAAGGAAAATGTAGGAAATCTCTTCTATACAGCCATGTCGTATTGGCTTCTCAACACTAAGCAGTACTATAGAACTGTGACTCACTTTAGGAATTTGTGAGTATCTTTCGAGTTCATAGGCATATTTATATTACTAGTCCATTGATATATTTTTTAGAAAGGCAATTACTATGCATCCGATGGTAAGTGGATTCGATCAAATTAGACGATACTGAAGATGATTATCTGTGATACATAATTATGCCGGCCTATGTGAAACCGCTGAATCTGAAACGCGATTCAACAAAATTAGTCGTAATATAAAAAGTTACTATACGAGCTGATACTAAAGACTACAATGAGTCATAATAGCTATTAGCTGATGCCAATTAAATCTATTTATGTATAGTTATTTCCAAAGCCGAATATGTGTTATATTATTCCTATGTTCTATGTTCCTTTCTATTCCTATTTTCTATACTCCATTATAATCCACAAACTGAAATAATTTATACGATTTTCTAATTAAATGATGTTCATTCACATATATAATTAGTGGGAGGCATTTAATTTGTGCTAAATATGAACAAATATACGTATAATGCGTACAAAATTAATGAATTTTACAACCTCCAACTAATTTTCATAAGTAACTTTAGTGTTGCGAAATAATTCTATAACGAATTTAGCTTTATAGTGAAAATAATATAATGTAATATTTTATTTCATTACGTCTGTTGGCTGCTGTCTGTTTTTTATTACGGGAGGGGCCTAACAACCTACTGGACCAATGTGCTGCCACCAATACACTGTGTTACATTAGCTAACATACATTTTAAAATAAAAAATTACATAATACCTTCAACTAAAGACTTTTCAGTATGTGGTTGTAATTAAATAAATCAAAAACCACTTCGAGTCTTCAGTGAATACGGGGACAGTAGTACGTGCTCCGGTGAACTAGTTTGGCGTATGTAAGAAATCCCCGCGCAGCAACTTTTTGCTTTAACCACGAATTAGTTAGTTGCCGTCTCGACCAAGTTTCCTAGCTCATATTATCTAACGGTTCCGTGGCGCTGCGACTCGGATATTCGTGATGTTCATGATTTAATTTTGCGTGTGATGTCGTATGTATATAGTTTCACAAAAACTAGTTATATTTCTTGGTTAAGCAATTTATTATTAAAGTGGTTCTGCCTCAGTACAAACGGACTACTGTATTAATAGTTCGAGTCTCACAAAAACCGACATTTAGCAACAAGTTTGGTATAGTTTTTCTTCCAATGAGTGAGATTACCGGACACTCAATACTCTTTTACTGCTCCCGTCCTTCCTCTTTCCATTTACCTTTTTATATTGAAAGGAAATATACCTACGATCGACCTGGTAAAGGTCGCGGGACGTCTGGATGCAGGCTGCCTCCAACAGGTCACTGTGGAAATTATTGGGGGAGGCCTATGTTCAGCAGTTGTTCCTTTGGCTGATGGATGGACCTACGATCCAATTATTATATATATTTGTGCAAGGCATTAATCGCAATCAGGTTCGCCCATATTTTCAACAGATTTTACATAACCTATCTCAGCCTAAAATCCCGGCCCATCAAGGTGGAACAACAATACCGTGTATTCGGTCGGCTCGTGTGAATGTCAATGCATTCTTCTGTCGAGCACAATTAGCCGCACGTGACGCGTATGTTTTGCAACCGAAACGATGCTGCACCGTGCGCAGAGAAGGTTTCTTAATGATAGATTAACTTTCTTGAAAGAAAGCTTAATTGTGACTAATAGCTAGAGGAACCAAGTCCACTGTCACTGGATATGGAGATTATACTTATTCCGATTCAATTTCTTTTTCTTGTATTATGTTGTTGTTAATTAAAAAAATACTTCGTCCAACTTCATTGTTTTATGCTTCCTGTAACAACAGTCACGTCACTGGCTATTAAGACTTTAAATTTTATAAGTAATTTCTGGGTAGTATGTTTACTCTATAATTTTTGTGTACATTATAATAATGCCTAAATATGTACCATTGTTTGGTTTCCTGATTAAATAAAAAAACTTGTGGCGTAGTTAAGGTTAAGGCATCGGCTATTAATTTAGATCAGTAGAGGCTGTCCTTGCACCAAGAAAAATTGTGAAATCCACAAGATTTCGGATTAACGTGTTATGAGTGCAAAAAGTATTTCTTAAATTTCTGATATCCATATTACAGACTGGAAAATTCATGTGTAGGAACATATTATGACTGTTGATTGTGTTTATTAAGCACTTATATCAGACTAAAAACCCAGCTCAGCATCCAGGTGGAACAACAATAGCGTGCATTCAGTCGGCTCGTGTGAATGTCAATGCATTCTTCTGTCGAACACAATTAGCCGCACGTGACGCGTATCTATTGCAATCGAACCGATGTGTACCGTGCGCAGAAAAGTTTTCTTATTTATTTATTTAATCTTTACTACATACAAGAAGAATAAAAACATAAAAGATATTACGAATAAAAATAAAAAGTGTAGATAGTGGTCTTATCGCTCTAGGTGTTTTCTAACAGGCAACTTTTGGATGAATAAGAAAAGAAAAGAATATAGTTCTTAATTCTGTCTTAATAGTAATGTAACTTCTTGGACTTTTCAATTTACACTTTTTTTTAAATATTTGTGGCGTAGTTGGGGTAGATCTATGTCCAATAGTGGACTTCCTGCAACTGAATATACCGATGCAGCCAGCGTCACAACACTGCATTTAACGCCAATAATATACTGAAACTGCGATAACTTTAGTATGTCCTGAAGCGGTGGTAATATTAATAAGCGGTCTAAAAGACTTTGTAAAAGATGTTTAGAATCAAAAATATTTTGATTTTCATTATCAATCTCTGTTATTAGATTTTTCTGCTGTCCGTACACACGTGTAATTACAGTACGAGCATTCGGACACGGAACAACTCCGCTGATATCACACGAGACGACAACGACACGATAACGACTTTATTTCTTATACGGTAGTTGGTAGATTAAGACTCCTGGGTTTTGTGGCATGACACGGATTTTTTTATTGCTATGAATGACGAAACGAGTATGTCACGCGCCTGATGGTAACCGATGCGACCGCTCATGGACAGTAGCAAAACCAAACAACACCATGAATTATAAAGTAATGCTTGGCATTCCACTGCGCTCGCCTTCCTGAGACATAAGGAATTTCCTTCGTGCATTGCCTTGTAACTCATGGTGTTGTTTGGTTTTGCTACTGTCCATGAGCGGTCGTATCGCTTAACATCAGGCGAATGGCAGGCTCGTCTCGTCATTCATTGCAATAAAAAAAAAGATGTTAAGTCTCATTATGTCCAGTAGTTACCCTGGCTACAATGTCCTTCAAACTGGAACACAACAGTGCATTTACACTGCTGTTTGTTGGAGAAATAGACATTGTGGTGGTACCTACCCAGGCGACCTCTCACATATGAGAGACCTGCCACCCTTGAAATACCTACTGATATATTCCTTTGATTGGCCATAACGTACCTATTGAGCTAAATAAAACTAGCTTTTAAGCCCTATTTGATCTTATTACAGCATGCTTGTGATCCTACACTAGTTTTCACGACGCGTGTTATTCTTCCGGCTTGAATACTGATCCGCTTCATCACAATACACCCGCTGAGTTTATAGAGTAATGTCTTACTGTTTGTAGAGGTAGTTGAGTTTATTACTGGCTTGGGAGTTTTGTCGTTGAATTTATGTCTAAATATAGAAAATTTAATTGTACTGCGCCGCGGAAGCTGTCCCGTCCTATTTCTATAGTACATAAAGTGCTCCAAGCCCTCTCAATACTACCTCCGATTAAACAAAAATCCCTCCAAGCAGTATCACAAACCCGTTCTTTTAAAACTCTCAAATAGCTCACAACTACCTGTACTTAATACGCAAAAAGACTAAAAAATCGTGAGCAGTAAAGTGCTCCTACGATTTTGTTTTCTCTCTTTCAGTGTCCGATCATTATGGATTCTCGCCCCTGTCGACATCGTCCACTATTTTTGGACCAATTAAAGACACTCCCTGTATGCTAATCGGATTTGCTTGAAAAATGAGGGGAAAATTCCGAAAGCTGCTAAGAATTTCGGAGTAAGCAATTCTAATAAGGGAATGTTAAAAAGAATTTCCAACTTTAACAGTATGTTTTTACAGTTGTTTATTGCACGGTGAGGAAAATAACGTGAGCAAAATTTCATCTACACACGAAAATTCGTAATAGGATAATTTTATATAAGCTACATCTGTATACGATGGCGGAAAACTTATTATAATGACCTAATTAAGTATATTTCGGGTTCAGCTGCCGTATATCAGTTTAAAAATATTGCGAAGAAACCTGCATACCTTAGGGATTTTCAAGAATTTCTATGGTATGTAAAGTCCGCCAACCGGCACTAAGCTAGCGTGGTGGACTATATAGCCTACCACCTCAATCGTACTCTCGATTGTAGAGAAGGCCCGTGCCATGCAGTAGAAGCATGATCTGATACAGTACATGCCAGTTTCAACTAGGCTAGTATTATAGTATAAACTGGCGAGAGATAAACCAGTCATAAGATAGCCAGATAATTCATCCAAATTATTATTTGTAAAACCTCCAATTCCATATAAACTCGTAATGAAGCCGCAATCCCAAAGCCCATTGTACAACTGCGATCGGAGCTCCGCCAATTCTAGAATTCTATTTAGGAGGGACCACTTGTAGGACTCAGCGAATGGATCTAGTTATTGTTGCAAATCTACGGTTTTATCGGATTCAGCTAAGGAATGGAACAAAATGGTATCATTGGGGAAATTGTATGTTTAGTTTTCTGTGTAATGTAGATTTGGGAACGAATTGTTCAGACAATGAAGTTCGGTCCCAAAATATCTGGTATATTTGTACTGTAATGTATCGCCCATATAGGTCACACTGCAGGGCACGGGTCTCGTCTACAATCGAGAGTACGATTGAGACGGGTTAGGCCATATTGTGCACCACGCTGGCCTAGTGCGGGTTGGTGAAATTCACATACCATATAAATTCTTGAAAATCGTTATGGTATGCAGGTTTCTCCCGATGTGTTCCTTCACCAACTTTCAATAAAATCATGACTCCGAAAAGTGAGTCCTGGGATTTGAACCCGCGACCACCGTGAACATGTTGATAGCCGCGTCTGGTCTCTTTACCAGCAGGCCACCACGCACACGCCATGCACTCCTATATCTAAGTTTCTGAAAATTCCATGCCTCTTTCATGACTACAATTGAAATACAGATGTAAAGGGGATTTTCGACCTGGACACTAACATTGTCTCATATAAAACCAACCCTAAGTGACAATTCTTTGTCGTGTTAGGTACGTAAAATTGCTGAATGTCCAAAAATCCTTTTTCTCTTATTTTTTTGTCCTTCTCGTTCCCGTCTCATTTTGAGAGGCGAGGGACGCAGCTACCATTGAAGTTGCGGGTTAAAAATAATTTAGACATTCCCAGCTACTAATATACATTTCATAATTAATATTCATTTATTTTATTTATTATTATTAAAACGTGTGCGTTTGGTCCTGGCTTGCAGGAGTTACAACGACTTGTGTGAGGGGCAGGATCTCTGTAATTCTTTCCCTTAAGCCACCGCCACAGCCAGCGAGGGACGTGCTCTGACCAGATGGCGGGACGATTTGCACAAGAGGGCCGACAGCGACTGGATGCATAAAGCAGTAGACCGGGCTCTGTGGCGTACCTTGGGACAGGCCTATGTTCAGCAGTGGAGTGCAACGGGCTGATGATGATGATTATAAATACTATGATGATGAAGACACAGGAAGTAAACTGCTGAACATCAGTCTCCCCCAAAAAGTCCATTGTCAACTATTAGAAACGGCTTACTTCCAGTAACTTTTTTCAAGGGCGGGATGGTCTGAAAATTCCACTCCAATTCAGACTACTGTGGCTCACTTTTCATCTGTTATCGCGTTACATAAAACATTGTATTCTGCGGCCTCCGGGATATTCCGACGGTCTATGAAGATTTATTTGAAATATTTTGCCCAGCGTTTAACCAGCGTATTCGCAAATGGCCAGCATCTTAAAAAAATAATGGGAAAGGGTAAGAAGAAGGACGGAAGGACGAAAGGTTTATTATTTGAAAGTAAATCTTTCAGGTTTCCTAATTATCTGTTCCTTTCCCAAACTGAATTAGTTCATACCCAAAATTTGAAATAAAATGCAATAACAACCCAACAGGTAAATATTAAAATATTCAAGCAATAAAAAAGATATGTGATAAAAAAAACACAAAAAAATTTTTTTTTACATTCACAGAATCGAACATTCATTGGAAAAATCCAGTAGTTATAAACTATATGAATTTTAGATTTCGTTCCGAATGGAATGTAACTTCTATTCCAAATGGAATATGGAATCTGTTATGTGTAGATTGGCGTTTCAATTGCTATGCGGATTGGACAACGTTTTAGTTTTTATATTGGAAAATTTAAGACAATACACCCGATGGAAAGTTCGGTAAAATCCATATAGAATATTCACCGATTAGAGATTGTTGTTTCTCACCGGTCGAATTAACTTTGCCGGCCTGATTGAAATTGGGTATAGATATAACACAAGTTAAACCCGAATAAATAAATAAATAAATGATAAATTAATGCACCCAACAGTCACATACATATCCCACAATAAGATCGAGTCTAATGCCGCGGGTATCAGAAACTACGAGAACCTTTTCGGTCTCACAAACACCCAGACCCGAAACAAATACCTGTGGATCACACAAATATTTGTTTCGGTACGTAGACCGAACCCACGGCCTCCCATGTCACAGGCGGCATACCAACTGCGCTGCGGAAGCTGTCAACTGAATCACGACACACTTCCCCATACTTGTTGGATGTGGCCTGAATTCAGTGACTTCGTACCATCATCACTTCCCCCAATTCAGATCTTTATTAATTTTTTTGAAGGAGAAGCCGCGTTCAAAAACTTGTTTGCGAAGTGGTAGAGCCACGCTGTTGTCAGTCATGACTCAGCATCAATGGAGAGGCTCGTCCGGTAGTACTGTCTCCCAGTCTGTCTCTAAAGCGAGCTTTGCTGTCGCGTTTCGTTCGGCGATTCATATTGCCGGATGCCCAATTCCCCTATCCTTTAACCATTATTTTTCACCCCTTTCCCTTCCCAATTTGATGGTCCGGCAACACATCCATGATCCAAGCGTTGTGGATTTTCATGGGCGGCAGTGATCAGTTTTCATCAGGTGACCTGTTTGCTCGTTTGTCGGACCTATTAAATATACATATTTATACCTATTCCCTCATTGATTTTAAACAATGTATTATACAGTTGAAGCCACAGTAAAAAGCTAGTATAGACAAAGCCCCAACTATCCCGAAGTCACGTAACATTTTTATCTACTTCCTACGCACCTCAGTATTGATCAAATAATTGGTCCAATATTGGCGATATTGAACGTGACTCATTAACCGATTGGTTAAATCACTTCTCTTCCTGTTAGTTTTGGTAATGGGATTTTCCAGGAATTTCCCTCAATTTGTTGTGTAAAAGGTTGTGTATAATTAGGTAATTTTCCTGTACGTATTAAAATATGTATTTCTTAATAGAAACCACCAATGATGTATGGTGGGCTGTCGGTAATAAAACGGATGCAAACTGGCTAGACAATAGTCGCGGGTTCGAATCTCAAGGTATTCATCCCAGTTTTCGAATTGAGTGAGAATTAATAGTCAATTACCACGCACTTATACAGCTTTTATTATTTAAACTTATTGCATAACTCTGTTTCTTTTGAAAACTTGCTTTTGGTCAACAACATTTCAAAACTGTAATATCAATACCATTTCATACATATTAATGGAAACTTTTGTGGTTAAAATTTTCATGGGTTTAACTTTCATGGCGTTACCAGAGCAAAATCGTTTGTGCACTCATTTCATTATTTCTTTATTAAAGTTTTTATTGTCGTTAATTCTAAACAATAACGCTAGTATAACATATGTAGGTATAAAATATTGGTTGTGTGATCCCAATCGAATACCAAACATAAAACCACAAACAATTGACCAAACATTTGCCTAGAAATTATACGACCCGAATAAAAGGTGCCACGTATAATGCGATAAGGTTGTTCTGCTACGTGCCTCGACCGAGAATGCAACCGTGGCTATTCAACCTCTCGTATTGTTCGACACAAGCTTATGCGAATCATAAAAATGGACGGCGTGGGCGATATTTTTTACGTGTGGATTAGAAAGTCTCTTGGATTAGAGTGAGTAGTGGGATTCGTACCCGCTGACGTCTGAAGAATAAATTACGTCTTGGTTCACAATAGACGTAGTTTTTGTTGTTTTTTGCGGAGACTGTGTGATATATTTCAGGTGAAGCGAGCATACATAGATACGCATTTTCTTTAATTAGGTATCTCATATTAAGTAGGGCGGTTAATTGTGATCTTTTACAATTTAAAGTTTCAGCTTTGAAAATCGCTGCTACTTTGGTAAAATAATCTTACAGCAATGAAATAAACTCACTAAAATATCGAGCCACTTGAAACTTATCTAAATCATTCAACATTAAGAATTGTAAACGAGGCTTAACTACTGTTAAACAGAATTCGGGTTGCCTAAAAGATTCCACTCCAGCATCTAAACCAACGAACAAAGATAACAAATCCAAGGAAATCCAATTAAAATGTACGCCACTTGAACTCTAATGAAATATAATGAATAAATCATATTGTATTAAAGAAACATTTGTGGCTTAAGTACTCGCAGGCAGTTGTTAAACCACCCCTTTTTATGCGCGACCAAACTTTTTCCATCGAATATATTAAAACTTTATATTGGCTTGGTTATTTCAATAACCTATTTACATTTTATAATGTGAAAACTATTTGTCGCGTCCAGGGACGACAGGGATTACTCCACAACTCTCGTAGTCTAGCGGGCTTCATGTCGTCCCTGTACGTGCTCTCACAACACTCGCTCCTGAGCTCTCTTACACTAGCAGCCTTCAGCTCGTCGCTCCACCGGCCCGCGCGTCACACACCACGCTCCCTGTACGTGCTCTCACAACACTCGCTCCTGAGCTCTCATACACTAGCAGCCTTCAGCTCGTCGCTCCACCGGCCCGCGCGTCACACACCACGCTCCCTGTACGTGCTCTCACAACACTCGCTCCTGAGCTCTCATACACTAGCAGCCTTCAGCTCGTCGCTCCACCGGCCCGCGCGTCACACACCGCGCTCCCTGTATGCAGTCCCTCTATATTTCTATTTAGCCTCCTCAGCCTCATATGATATGGCGCACGTGACCCGCCCCCGACTTTTGCTATTCATAACGCGAAGAAATGGAAGGAACCAATATCGAAAAATCCATTTGTAATAACGCGCCTAAAGCCGCCCATATCAATATAAACGTCGACAAAAAATATGGTAAAGAGCAGTATTTCACACCACAATACAGTGCGGCTCTGTATTCAGGAGCGGTAGGTATTTATTTAGGTTCTGTTACAGCCGCGCGCCGCAACTTACAGCATTATGGCGGGCGCCTTATGAAAACCAAAACTTTATCGCACGCACATGTACGTAATATCAGTCAAAAGTGGGGAAAATGTCCCGATTTAATAAATTTATTCGGTGATATTGTTTACTTTGTGGGATGATTTTATTTGTTATTACAGGACAAGAATTTAATGTGACGTGAAAATAATTTTAGCATGGAAACGATTAATTCTTGAAAGATTTTGCTCGAATTCTGTTGAAGACCAGTTATATGTATGTATATAAGCTGAATCTAAAAGTGACACATCCTTCTACATAGGTTTCTATTATCATGTATGGTATTCAATATTTTGGCGGCTACAAATTTTCCACTACCACCCATTGGGTTTCCGGCATCCTCATTCTCCGTAAAAGACTCCACAAATATATACCCAAATTTGTTCTTTTAGGAACCAATCCATCTTCTTAATTGCCCTGCCGCTGGTGTCTTGCACCAAAGGAGAATTTATTTAGGCGCACCCTTAGGGCGACAATAAACACGCTGGGCCTGTCCGCCCAAACCAAACTGTTTGGTCAACGCGCGCGGAATAGCAAAGAGATTTTTATACGCCATTAAAATACGACTCGTTATTATTTTTCAATAAATTGGTGCTGTTTTTAAAGCACATGTAATTTTAAATTTATTATTTCAATTAACATACATTTTTCGTTAAATTATAATTAGTGATATAATCTCAATTCGGGGTAAAATTTGTCTCAAAACATAGATGCTATATTATAATTCATTCATCTTGTAGTAAAAAAATAATGTCAAAATCTTAAATTTCGTGCAATTGGTACCTAAATAATATTAATGATATAATCTCAATTGTTGTATTATTTGGAGTAAATTATTAAGGTTTATCCACAGTCCCAATTATACCCAAAATATTTCCATTTTACGTTTGAAAATATTAAAATAAATAGCAATATCAGCGTCTTCATGTCGATATAAGGATGCAAACTCCGTAAATAAATAAAGCGTGGCGCAGTTTTCCAGTCCATGTATTGCGTTGAAGGCTGACGTTGTGCGTCGAGCCTTATATAGGTCAGTACATTCATATTTGCTCTACTCTGACATTATTGAAACTTTACAAAGGTATTGACGGGGCAGCAGCTAGCAGCGCTATGAGACATTTTTGTATGATTGCATGTTTGTATGGACATGACTGTTTTGACGTCAAGAATCTATTGTTTCGTTTTTATTTTATAAATGATAGAGCTGTTCTGTATCTAATTGAAGCCACAGTGTTAACAAGCCTGCTCGATTGTGGTTCCAATGTCTCATGGAGTACCAATGTTTCGTTTGGTGTAAAATAACCGAAAGCCCAATAATTTTCTCCAGTTTTTTTATCCCCTCCAATTTTAAGGAGCCGGCAACGCATCTACGACCTATGTTTATAAGTTCACGGACGACGGTTGCTATTTAAAATCTGCTGTGCCATTTTTAAGATCCGGCAAAATGAATGCACCTAATTTTCAATTCAGTTTTTAAGATAAATTTCCTTCGGGACAAATGTCTATTTCTCCCACCAAACAGCAGTGTAAATGCACTGTTGTGTTCCGGTTTGAAGGACATTCTAACCAAAGTAACTACTGGACATGATGAGACATAACATCTTATGTCTCAGGATGGCCAGCGCAGTAGAATGACAAACATTGCATTGTAATTCATGATGTTGTTTGGTTTTGCTACTGTCCATGAGCGGTCGTATCGCTTACCATCAGGCGAATGGCATGCTCGTCTCGCCATTCACAGCTCAATAAATAAGAAAAAATCTTTTGCCGTTCGACATAATTATACTAGCCTGAACTTTAGTCAGATCTATCCCAATAAATAACACGAACAATTTCGACAGCCTCCGTGGCGCAGTTGGTTAGACGCCGCCTGTGAAACGAGAGGCCGCAGGTTCGATTCCCGCACCGAAACAAATATTTGTGTGATCCACAGGTATTTGTTGCGATTGATTTTATATTATAATGCCAATTGGTTCAGACTACGATGTTCATGGTGTCTATTTCCATTTGATTGGCATGTAGTGTTTGCCTGTAAATAATTGTTGCTCTTATGAATGATTATTAAGTCACCATACGATATTGATGTAAGAATTACAGTAAGCAATTGTTGTTGTTAAAAACAAAAAAATAAAAATTGTGAGACCGAAAAAGTCTCTCGTAGTTCCTGATACCCACGACACAAGATTCGATCTTAGTGTGGGGTCAGGACTATGTATGTGACTGTTGGGTGTATTTATTTATAAATAACAGATAATTACCAACAACCAAAAGCAAACTTAACCCCCTGCATACCGCGGTTTCAATAGCCCAACGAGAGCAACCGTTCCACGGCCGCTTGCGTTTGTAAGTAAATAATAACATTAGTTGGCTCCTTTGACCCCGATAGGTCGACGCGGCCGGCCGGAAAATACCGAGTCGCAATGTCCGGACCAACGGTCTAATGTCACTATGAATTGTTCAGTGCGTTGTGTGAGTTGAGGGTTAATAGTTGCGATTTATAAATATATATGTGTTGTATTATAACCGATAGGCTCGCCCTATCACGTTGTGGGACGAAACACAAAAGGCGAAACGTGGGTATCCTGGTAGCACCTCTGCCCACCCCTTCTGGGAATAAAGGCGTGAGTTTATTTATGTATTTGTGAGTATTATTGTTGTTTAAATGATCTGTATTGTGTTTGTAGCTGTATATCAATTTGGAAACCTTATATTCAATAAAAGCAATCTAATAGAAGTAGAGAAAGGTTTTGGTACAATAGAAAATAGAAGAAAAATATCAGAACAAAATCCATCACCCATTTACCAAATATACACAGATTGAAAACCTCTCACTTTCCATTATTAAGTTTGAGTAGAATTCGAAAGATAATTTAAATACTAGGGGTACGACTAGGATTCCCAAAGTTCAGTTATTTTTGGATCCATGTCATACGCTTGATGCATTTTTTCCCAAATAACATATTACATTTTCTATTTGATCTACTCTGCCTTTCTCTCGATACATTCAATTTTGAAAAAAAAAACATTAATACAAATTTACGTGCAGTGTATCGCTTTTTTAAATATCTACCAGATTAAGCAAACATATTTAAATTCGATTTTCCAAACTTTAATAATCCGTATCTCAATTTCCCCCTCATATTTCATAACAAAAAACTACTAGATCAGTTTTATTCATAGAAACGTAACGTATATAGTTACATTCCCATTTACAAGAGCAAATATATAAAATACTAGACCGCTGCATCGCGGTTCGAGCCGTGTATTTTCAGATGCAATCTTATCAATTGACGTGGCTCTCGGCACCCGCCGTGTTTTATATTATAAGAGGTCACGTGCAATTTCTATCGGTTTTAAAATATTTTCGTAGGAAACCGACGTGAAGCATTACTGTCGTGTTTCCTTGCAGTTTGTTCGACTCTTTTTCTCCTTCCGTAGTTTCTTTTTCAATTTTGAGAGGTTTGCAAGGCAACTAGGATGCAAGTGAAGATATTAATGGGGGAACATGGTCACTTGCCATGAGTTATGAGCAAATCTATGCTATAAAAAGCGCTAAAGCCCCTAAGAGCAAGCAACTGAATAACCTCTCGTACTTTCTAACACGGTGACAGAACCTTATTCACGGGATAAATGTCTAATTTTTGCAAGTTATAATATTTATTTAACTAACTTGCTTGGAAAAGTGACGAAATTTCACCCCACGGTAAGTGTAAGACATTGAAATTCTTGTAAAGGACATCGATTCAATTCATAGTACAACAATCCACTTTTCCTAAGTTGTACGTTTCGATAAACATAATTTTGCCGGGATCGGGTGATTTCCTCAAAGGGTTCGCGTCGTTCGAGCGGCCGATCGGGAAATCATAAGCTAAATCTTTTTGCCGGCATGCGTTAAATCATGTTACCCCGTGGATAAATAAATTCTTCCAACAGTCACATACATAGCCTTGACCCTACATTAAGATACGAATCTTGTATTGAAGGTAGTAGAAGCTACGAGATACTTTTCTGTCTTACCCATACACCCAAACGTAAAATTGGTGAATAAACGTTGGTCTTAGTGCGGGAATCAAACTCCACAGCCTTTCGTTTCACAACCGGTTTCTTAAATGTTTTGGGGGCTACCAACAATCGTGCACTTTAAAATAAATATACTAAAAATAAACGGTGTGAGCTTTTCGGTTTCAAAAATATAACTATTATGCTTTTTCAGGCTGCAATTTGTGCCTACCACCTAGTTTGACGATAAGCTCGTTCCATACATCACTGGGTCAGAAATTTGACCAAAGTACTATTGGCAGAACTTGAACCACCTCTGCTTATCCTTTTGGCGATACGAACGTGAGCATATCTTGGATATAATACCCAAAATTATGCTACAAATCATAAATTCTACAACAATTTTATTTAAACGTTTTATCTCCATAAAAATATCGCAACTGTCCGGCGTAATCACAAGCGAATGTCGCATGCAACATCGACGTCGCATTCCACAATAAAACCAACACAATCGACGCATATGAAGTCTCATCTAAACTAGATATTATTGCGATATTTGCCGCAAATGTCTGATATTGTTGCGAACTTTACACACGAATGTTCGGCATCAATGTGTATTTGTTTTGAGATGAGGTTTTTGATGATACAAACATGTTTATATAGAATACTAAATGTTATAGAGAATGATATTAAGTGGAATGATACAACAAGATTAATGACATTCACTTCAATAAGAACATTGTAATATAATGTTGTACTAATATGGAAGGAAAAATGTCCTAAAAAGACAATAATTTACTGTTAAATCCATTTTTAATCCCAATAAATTTTTAGATGTAGGTCACTCAATTAAATAAACCAAAATTTTAACAAAAAAAATAACCGACTTCAAAAAACTGACAAAATTCATACTAAAAATAAACATCTAAATAAAATAATTTTTAATAAAAAAATAAAAACCAACTTCAAAGTGCCAGTACAAAGTAACAAATAATATATATTTCATCGTACTAGTACCCAATGATTAATGTTCTTATTGACTTGACTAGCTAACAAATCTTAAATACGTAATATTTTGAAGGCGGGTCGCTAAATATCAAACACGTATAAAATTAAGCAATGATATTACATGTAGATCCTGCAATGTTGGCTCAGAAAGGCACATAAGGAAATTAAACACAAATGAATATAATGTGCTAATCCTACGTGTAGATTTATTGAAGTTTTGATAGAATTTCTATGTGTGTTACATATGTGTGGTAGCCTGTTGATCTACATATGATCCACGAGACGGTTGACCAGCGTCTCGGTTATAATTCCAGGGTATATACCTCCGGAATTATCGGAGTCACTTGTGTGTTGATGATATTCAATTACCAAACTCTTTATCAGTGATATATTTCAATCATAGTCAGGAAACCTGCATGACATAAAGGCCTTTAAGTACAAGAAAGGGTTTGTTGTGTCCCATGCTCAACAGTGGACAATTACAGCCTGATATATTAAGACAAATTAATATTCCGTGTAAATCTTGCGTGTTTTTCGCTATAATTAGTTACACAAATTAATGTTAAGCGTAAGGCGTACATGTTCGGCACTTAGCGACCCGCCTTCAAAATATTACGTATTTAAGATTTGTTAGCTAGTCAAGTCAATAAGAACATTAATCATTGGGTACTAGTACGATGAAATATATATTATTTGTTACTTTGTACTGGCACTTTGAAGTTGGTTTTTATTTTTTTATTAAAAATTATTTTATTTAGATGTTTATTTTTAGTATGAATTTTGTCAGTTTTTTGAAGTCGGTTATTTTTTTTGTTAAAATTTTGGTTTATTTTTTTATTTTTAGTGACTTAAAAGTTCGATAGCCTGAATATGGGTAGACCTAGTAAACGCGCTGCTCGTATGAGAGAGCGCCGTTTAAATGAGACAAACGGAGGAAGGGAGCAACGCCTGTCTCAAATAAGGGAATCTATCTCCAGAGTAATTTCAAAAGATACTTGTGAAGAACGCAATAATAGGCTTTCAAAAATGCGGGCTTACATGAAAAAGTTTTGAATCGTGCTTGCAAATTGATTTTGATTGCCGTTGAGACTTTTTGAAACATTCTTTTATTGGATATTTAATCCTCGAATGCTTCTTACGAACAATTCATCCGACATGACGGCTCGTTCTTCCATGTTTTCACAAAATTTATCATCGTCATGTACAATTTGTTCACCAACACATAACAAACGGCAATGCCCCCAATTGCCGATATCGGTTTCATTACGAAATGGTATATGGCATACTATTAAACTGTAATAATATGATTCTTTGTCACTATTACATCAGATCTTCATGATTTATTGGTATAGCTGCCGAAGATATTGACTATTTACGTGTTTGTTCATTTTATTAACGGCCCCCCTCGCCCCTACCCCTACTTTCATTCACCACTGTAACTTTGCTTTTATACTGAATCCAATGCAAAAAGAACCATTGGAATCGTACTCAATTTTGAGGAGTTCTACTCTCCAAGACCGAAGATATTCATCAGATTTTCCTGATTTCTTGGTGAGATCAAAGTGTTAATACGTTCTTTCTGATGCAAAAGAAATCACTAAAATCGGTTAAAAGCTGCCGAAGATATTGACTATTTACATGTTTCTTAATTTTCTAACCCCCCCCCTCGCCCCTACCCCTACTATCCTCCACCACTGTAATTTTGCTTTTATACTTAATTCAATGCAAGAAGAACCATTGGAATCCTACTTAATTTTAAGGAGTTCCCCTCTCCAGGTCCGAAGATATTCATCAGATCGTTACCATATTTTTATGGGACCAAATGACAAGCACCAGCTTTCAATTAAAGAAGGAATTATCGAAATCGGTTCACCCAGTACAGAGAAATGAGGTAACAAACATAAAAAAAAAAAAGCAACATACAGTCGAATTGAGAACCTCCTCCTTTTTTTGAAGTCGGTTAAAAAGGCAAATCAAACAAAACAAAAATTAAACCCATAAACCAGTGCAGTGAATAAAATCCCGACATCCTAAAAACAGTAACGGTCGATACAAATCAAAGTGGTGCGCTACCGGCGACCGACTCTGCGGGATTTGTCGCAGATTTATGTGCCCAGCCTCCCGCCGCCATCCGGACTAATCAACTTGAAAAATAGTTCATTTATTAAACTCGTTCGGAAAGCACATCACTCGTTGCTGAGTCAGCCTTCAGCTCTGTAGCAACTGACCTGTGACAGAATATCCGCTCGAGAGTTCTAATAGTCTTCAGTCGCTCCACCGGCCCGCGCATCGCACACCACGCTCCCTGTACGTGCTCTCTCAACACTCGCTCCTGAGCTCTCATACACTAGCAGCCTTCAGCTCGTCGCTCCACCGGCCCGCGCGTCACACACCACGCTCCCTGTACGAGTTCTCACAACAGTCACTTCCGATCTCTTTTACAATAGTGGCTTTATTTAGTCGTTCCACTTGCCTGCACGACACAGAGCGTATCCAGTATTCCTGTAGGGCGGTGCATCGGTCCGTTGAGCGCCGGCAATTAATCTGACTGGACAGGGCGCTCTCGAGGCGTCCATTTGTATTAGCGCAGTATATAATTGGAGACCATTGCAGCTATTGTCTTACAATTTAGTATTGAATTTGTGCTATATACCCAATTCATTAATTATCTATCCATTAATGTAATAAGACCGGTAATTAATTACACGTCAATGCGCAATTGTTACCGAAATCTGAAATTCGCAGGTAAATTGCGATTTGAATTTTCTCATTCACTTAAAACTTTTCCTACTATATATATTAACATTTTTTCAGCAACAAGAATCAAGTCCCCGTCCGGGGGATTTGCGACAATTAAGTCGATAAATTAAACCAATGGGCTCTCCGGTGGGAAATAAAAATGGCCAATCTCTGCCAGTGCTAGAGTGGCCATGTTAATTGCTTTGTCATGTTTCGTGACATTTTGTCGAGTAATTCAACCTCATATAATAATTATGTACTACGTGCCGTAGTGACATTACTGGCCTAATCGTGTTAATATAATGGCATTAGTAATAATCCGTAGCTGCTCCTTAAGAATTAGGAAGAAAAATGTATTGTAAATATTTTCTTACAATTGAGATAGTGCGATTCTCGAACAAATATTGATTAATAAATGTAATGAAGGAATTAAATTTGTTGAATTTTTTGGCGCCTATATATCCATATGTCATTCAATTTGAACCGTAACACTAAGACAATAACGTCAAAATTCCCTCACCAACACATTTACAACCCTAACAAACGTATCTGATAACGAAACCGCACAATCCCTTACCACTATCCCTATACATTCATAGTAGCCCTCAATAAATCTTTAAAAATCCCCATTCGGAAAGTCGGTCACAGTCCCTCGTAAAATTCTAATTTTATTGCGAGGGTAGACGGCACCTGCGGTTGTCAATAACATAATTGAAACTCTCGCATTGACGGCCGCCTTATGAGAGATATTGAGAATGCTGACGGGATGCGCGTCAGCATCTAGGTGAGCGAATTTCGTCAGCAACTTCGGAGTAAAAACAATGTGAGATTATTTTACGGGTATTAAAGGTAGTATTAAGATTTAGTCAGTGTATTAGAAGATTAAAGTATTTAAAACAAGAAAAGAAACATTTTATAATAATGTTCCCTTTATTTCATACTAATAACTTAAATTGTATCTTTTCATGCCAATAGGATTAGAAGTGACAAGCATTAGTCAGATTACAGGGCGGAGAGTTGATGTGCAATGGATTTTAATCGTCTGTAATTTAATTTTAGAAAGCCACACAAAGCAACCTACCCCAAGAATGGAACCCGGAGCATCACATTTCACATCCGATCGACGCAGCTTCTAATGACGCACAACCTTGGTCAAGAACAACATCGTTTATTTATCGAAAGTCTAAACAATCTCCAATCAGATACTAAAAATAAATTGTTTAGCAAATAAACCGAGATCGTAAATCTAAACTCCAATGAAATACGATTCTACGTGTTCAGCATACATATATCTACATGGTAAATATGAGAAAATTATACGAAATTCATTTTTATTTATCACATCTGTTAGTTTGCTTTTGGTATTTTAAGATAAAAATACATTATGAAAGCATTCAAAAATCATATAGAATTTATTTTCATAGCTAAGACATGCTGCATAACTACAAATACTTAATTTCCCATAAAAACGTTAAATAATTCATCGTTATGACAGCTTGAAAGACAATTATTCCATATAGTGCGCACGGCCATATTTCATCATCGCACCACCCACCTTCGGAAGCGAATTCATCCACACACCATAGAACCGGTATGGGTTATGGGTATCTCGGACTGTACCGTTCTAAAGAAACTTTTTACCACGTAAAATCATGCTGTGGGATGAGCTACCTGAGGTTTGTCAAAAACTGACAGCCTCCGTGGCGCAGTTGGTTAGACGCCGCCTGTGAAACGAGAGGCCGCGGGTTCGATCCCCGCACCGAAACAAATATTTGTGTGATCCACAGGTATTTGTTTCGGGTCTGGGTGTTTGTGAGACCAAAAAGTCTCTCGTAGTTTCTGATACCCACGACACAAGACTCGATCTTAGTGTGGGGTCAGGACTATGTATGTGACTGTTGGGTGTATTTATTATTTATTTATTTACCCAAAAGACTAGCATGGGGCTCATCAAAAAAGGAGTGAAATGGTTCCTTCAGGGTCGGCAACGCTCGAGTGACAACTCTTGTGTTGCAGACGTCTATAGGCTACGATATCTGCTTACCATCAGGTCGTATGCTTGTTTGCATCCTATGTAGTATAAAAAAAATGCTGTCTTTCCCTCAGAAAATTAGTAAAAAATATATATTACATCAATTAATGTAATTTAGAGCAGCCATTTCTAAGCATTTAAATGTGATGTAAATCTAATTTATTCATGATAGCCTGTAAATTGAGTTATACATAATTTCTACGTATTCCACCAACATACATGCGTTTGCATACATAGTAATAATAATTGTCAAACTCTAGTCTCAATTATCGCGGCCAATACAAATTTCACGCAAAATAAAGCCATCGTGTTGGTGCAGACAATAACTGTGTGTTTCGAGCGAAATTGGCCCACTTCCGACTAACTACCGGCTAATTAGCGACTAACGTGCAGTTAAAACTCTGTTTGGGCCTCCGCAGTTTTGCTGTGACGGGCTGGTACAGAAGGTATACTGGGTAATGTAATCTATTTATTATTATATACTATATATGAATGCCTCGGTGGCGTAGTTGCTTTAAGGTACGATTACAAAGCTGAGGTGTCGGGTTTGAATCCCGGGTCGGGCAAGGTGATATGGAGTTTTTCTATTCATTATCAGCCCGGAGTCAGGAATTTGTGCCCGATATGGCGATAGGTTTGCCACCTATCACATCATGGGATGGAACATACAAGGCGAAAAATGGTGTCCTAGTGGCGCCTCTGCCTACGGAATTCTAATACTTTAGAAAATTTTGATAAGTTCTCTATTGTTTGCAGGTTTCCTCACGATGTTTTCCTTCATCGTTCGCGGATATTGACTTTCTTACAAAAGTTTTTAACAACCTAAAAATGTGACACAATGTTATTTTCTGTAGCTTAAATTCTAACCCTACTGTATATTTTATGCTGTGGCACAAGTGCTCCAAAGTTGTGTCGTTCCGGGGATATGAAATTAGCAATATAATAATTTGAAGGTAAGCCCGCAATAGTTATTGTTCGGGGCGAATTCCGGAGGTTTTGATGTGTCCCCGGGATGTTTATGTGTGTCCTGTTTAGTTACAAGTGCTAAAATTAGTTAGAATAATAGTATTTAGGTCAAAGTGTTTAGAGGATTGACAATGGAATTTGCAGAGATAATTTTAAATAGAAACGAATATAATACATGTATCATGTATGTTTTAAAAAAAATTAAAAGGGATTTGCAAATACCATTTTTAAATTAACAGTACTCATAGCTCGTCTCAATCGGAGTCGTGTCACTGTCTGGTGTCTGGTAGAAAACCGATTATAAAGCTGGTGATAAGATATTCGCATTTGCCCAGATAGCGACCATCCAAAATCGTACATAGCCTGCCACGATTCGCGTTTTGCTGCAGCCTGTATATCTCCGGTTCCAAACAATATTTTTGTCAACCCGCTATCTTTTTCAGACGTCTTCGTTTGTCGCCAATCAATATTCTTACTGAAATTACCAATAATATATAAAAAGAGATACACCAGATGTAGCAGAAGAAAAGAGACAAAAATTTAGCATGAAATGCACCTAAACCAATAAAGATAATCTTATATACTATGTTAAAAATCCAGTGTTGAAACAATACCTTAATCGCAGTACAAGTTGACAATACTTCACTGGGTAACTGCGAAGACAATATTTTGCCACATCGGCTGATAACTCGCGGAACGTGTCTCCCCGACCGACCACGTACGCCCATATCGCGCTCTGTAGTGTATTGATTATGGCTTTATAGATGAAGTTAACCATTTAATCGGCTGCTGAGATTTTTTAATTTTTAAACACATTTAGCTGTTGACATTTTAGTTAGAGGCTATGGTTGCAAGATGTAATTATGTAATAGTTAATTGTCAATAGATCAAAAGGCCTATTTTCGGTAGGATTTATTTATGAATGAAGAGAGAGAGAAAAATATAGATCATAGAGTCGTGCTACATTAGTCTTGCTATAGGTCGTTTAAGTTCTAATACGAATGGGTCACCACTCACCTCGGCCAGGCTAACAATGTTTGAAAGAAATCCAACGTGAAGTTACAGCTACGTTCCGTTTCATTCGATGATATTACCGGATAAAAAACGCTAGATTTTGGATCTGCTAGGATGCGTTATGTTGCAATAATGAACGCAAGTATGTTGTGTTTATGATCGCCTGGTCTTTCTAAGGTATCGACTAAGCGGGCGATATTGAGTTGATCGTCTAAACTTAACCATATCTCGATTTTGAATGCACCTACCATCTTATGTATTGTCCATTGAGGTGTTACAACTGAAGGGGACGTCTAGACCAAATAGTTTGGAACGTTCGCAACAGTACATGTACCGCTGGGCTGTCAGTCGGCCCTGACAACTGAGCGAAGACGCACTTAATAAGTTGTCATTCTAATTTCTTTAAAATAACGTATTCCCAAATGAAAACATGTAAAAGCCATACCAGGACAGTTGAAAAAAAATAAGGAGCCTTTTTTCATCCCTTAATCATCGATAATTTGAGTAAAGTAGCAAAAATATTGATAAATAAGATTATGTACCAATGCCGTACTAATCTAAAATATATGCTAAAAGAACTGAGTGTTGAAACAGCAATAACTCAGTCTGGAAATCACGATTTACGTGCCATAATGTGTGACAAGCAGACGATACAGACGGCAATGGAGTGCGTGAACGCTATCACGTACTGTATTGCTCTGCCCGCACGCAAATAAACGCAATTTAGATGCGGAGATAAGTCGACGCGATTGTATCTTATACCCTGGTGTTATTTCTAATGGCGTTTTCTTTATTTTAAAGGTCATTGTATTTACTTATTCGAGTGGATCTATTTTCTCGTTTTCTATATGTTTGTCTCTCATTCTTTGCACAAAAAAAGTCCACTGTTAAACATAGGCTTGAACAAAAAAATCCCTAGCGACCTGCCAAATTCTGTTCAGTTCACTATTTCTGATATTTTAATATCAGTGTACATACATCGCATCTGTTTCCCCAAGTTAGCAGTCTATAAATCTCCACCTTGCTTGTTTCTGACATACCACTTCATTCACTTTCGTCAAACTTCATGCATTCTCGTCGGTTTAGAATACTTTTGACCTGGCTTTTGTTTAAGGTGTCACCGATTTGTCTTGTGTGTATCCAAATCTATTGATTCCTTTGAACTTTTCTATTTTAATAATTTCTATCCTATTATATACTATAAATAAATAAATGCTGCCTCGGTGGCGTAGTTGTATTACGGTACGGTTACAAAGCTGAGGTCTCGGGTTCGAGTCCCGGGTCGGGCAAAGTGATATTGGATTTTTCTATTCATTATCAGTCCGGAGTCAGGAATTTGTGCCCGATATGGCGATAGGCTCGCCCCCTATCACATTGTGGGACGGAAGATACAAGGCGAAATGTGGGTGTCCTGGTGGCGCCTCTGCCTACCCCTTCGGGGATAAAGGCGTGAGTTTATGTATGTATGTATAACTAAATCCAAATTAAAACCGCTGTGAATTGTCGAAAAAAATCCAGTCACTTTCTGTCTTTGCACTTTACAGGTCTTTGACCCCAGACCATAAAAACTGTAAACCTCCCCTCATTTATTCCCGACATCCTGAATTACAGGTAATAAGAAGCCAGCCGGCAACTCATGAAATTTTAATAAACTCATACGTTTCAAACAATGCCTGGAATAGACAACCCCTATGCAATCTTGGACTGAAAATTACAAATATCGTTGGGGTTGGGCAAGTGTTTCCATTCACACACGAGCTTAAAATATGTCTGTCGTGCTTTGTGACAGAATGTACGAGGTAAATTGAGGCAAATGTAATTTACATGCCTTTGATTTATATTAAGTTTATTTTTGACACAACCGTGCCAATAATGTGGGTACATTCAGGTGTTTCATTTGTAATTTACATTTTCTTTGATATATCGAGGATTTATTTTTGATATGAGTTTTCCCAGCGTGTTCATTTCGATAAGGAATGAATTTAGTAATGAAATATGGGATTTTAAGTGGCAGAGCATCGCTGTTGCTATATACAGGGTGATATTAACAAATGGTATTTAATTTAACCCACACGTTTCTCATCACCCCAGATGACGTTAAACAAAATTGAAAAACAATCAGAGGTTATTTTTTTTTAAAAATCGTGGTTTCAGTTTTTATGATTTTTGGCCACCGCGTATAGATACGAGTATTTTTACCACTTAGCTGAGCTTAAGTTCGATCCGGGAACCTACCTAGGTCGTAAAAAGACTCGTACCTATACGGATTGATCAAACGCATTGAAAACTAAAATCGCAATTTCTGACAAAACTACCTAACTATATGTCAATATTACCCTGTAGATTACAATATTAATGTGGGCTTTCGACCAAGATGGTTCCACTGTAAAGGATAGAAGTAAGCAACAGCTATGATTACTATTTATGAAGAAAGTATGGAATGAAAATGTAGATATTGCTATACATAGCCAACGAAAAGAGTTATCTTTACACTTATATTGCAAAACAATAACTAATATTTGGAGAGAAGTCTCTCATAGTTTCTGATACACGACACAAGACTCGATCTTAGGCTTGTATTATTGTCAGTCACTGTTAAAATCAAACTTGAGTATGTGTAAATAACTTGAAATTTTCCAGGTCAATTGCCGTGGGTAACAGTGGAGCCGCGCGCCGCGATTCCATTATCACTCGTTAATAAATCCGCTCCAGCTTATTACAGTAGACGGATCCAATCGGCAACGGTACAATTACGTGTAGAACGGCATCTATTGCCTTTGATAGACATTGGTTAATATAAAGTGTGCAGAATATTCGTGTACGGATAGCGATTTTACTTAGCGGTTAAGGACCCGTCATGCGACACGTAAGTGTGTCGCGATTCGAGTTCATCCTTTATGTTGAAGTTATTATTTAAAATTTTCTGTTCCTTTTTTTATAGCGGCCTTATTCATAAATAGATTTAAACCTATTTTACCTATCGAATGTTTTGTCTTCTTCGCTCAAACTGAATTCTAAAGTCGTTCGAAGGAGACAAAACATTCGATTACTAAAATAGATTTTAAATCTGTCTATGAATAAGGGCGATAGTGTTGGATAAAACTTTTGGTTTGGTCTGTAATGTTTATATTTTTCTTTATCTGTTGTGAATGTCTCTTTCGATTCCTTTGTGTATGTCATTAATCTGCTATATAACGTGTGTGGTCTTATGAAAACTAAATTATTGAAATTTGGTTTAATTTGTATATCCGGATAAAATCAGGCATGGTATCATCGACCGGTGAGAGATAGAAATCTCACGTCGTTCGAAATTCGATCTGAACTGCACTGCGCTTGCCAACAAGCGCAATATTGTCACTGTCATATAATATAAACAAGATGTCAGTTTGTAAGATATATTATTCTACTATCATAGTATTAAAAGCTGTATTTATTTGATTCAATTGATTGCGGTCGGATTACGTGTCGATTGATATCCATCGGCTTTGATAGACATTGCCTAACATGCAGAAGTTCGAGTAGTTTGGATTATGTATTGGTCTATTGCTTTAGCATTGCATTTTTTATGATATCTAGAAAGTATTTCATGTATAATGGTTTCTTAGATTATTTCTTAGAGTTTTATTTCGATGTTTCATGTATGATAGCATCCTTTTCTCTATAGTGTTGGGTCGGTGCTTGAATAAGTGAGTGGTAGCTTTGGCTACCCTTTCAAGGAAAATGGCGTAAGTTTATGTATATACCGGGTATATCAAGACTGCGACCGAAAACGAAGCTGGGTGAAAGTTTTAGTGGTTACAGACACAATGCAAATAAAAATTTCGCAAAACAAGCGACAGATTTTTATTTGCAATTTTTCAAATATGATCGTGTTTGGGTACTAAATTCCTAGTTTTTTAGAAAAAAGGAATTTAAACCCTTACGTACCATTGCGTCGATAAAAATCAAAAGGTGTACATCATTATTTTAGAAAAACTATGTATTTATCACCCAAAAACGATGATAAGAAAAAAAATACAAAAACAAAATCGACGATTTGTTTTTCGGAATTTTTAGTTGCCTTGTATCTGAAGTCATCAATACTACCACCTGGCTTCGTTTTCGGTCGTAGTCTTGATATACCCTGTATGTGCGACATAAAAAAACGAAAAGACAGAGCTACATCATAAATGGTAATTATATTGAGCGAAGATTCAAAAAGCTGGTCCCTAATAAAAATATTGAACTTCATTAATTTGTTCTACAAAGCGCCACATTAGGCGAATGACCTTCCTGAATAATTTCTCGGCAAACATGATTTTCCGTTTCCTCAAAAGAGACTTTTACTAATTAGTGTAATTAGCGATGAGTTTTATTTTCTTTGAGGCATCTTCACGGTTTGTTGCGCGGGGTGGGCAGGGGATTGACTAATGGCTTTTAGTAATTTATTTTTTCATTTAATTTTCCTTTTATTTATTTATTGGAGAGTCGGTGTGGTGTTGTTTTTGTTGCATTCGCTCGTTTAGCATTATTCAGTGGGTAGATATTGCGTGGAATAAGATTTAATACTTGATTATTACTCTTTTGAGAAAACACGCCTGGACGAGCGCCATATCGGTCTTACGTCACATCGGAAAATGTTTCATGAACGACCTTTGAATTTGTTGTAAATAACTCTTAAATTGTAAATTATTAAAATTAGTTGTAAAACTACGAGCACAAAATTAACCCACTCGTCTCTCTTCGGCTGAAGAGCCACAGGAATTCCTCTGCTGAACATAGCCGCCATATAAGCCAGTACGTTTTGTATGTAGCATGCGTCAATTTATACACGAAAATATATTTTTTTAAGTCAAAGATTATATTCAACTAAATGAGTACATATATTGCTAAAACATATGATTTTCAATTCATGGATTTCACATTTAAAATCAGTTTTAAATTCTATTAACTACACTAGCAATATATCTTATCGAAACTGCCAGTGTATGACGCACAGCGATTTCATAAAACGTAGTAAAAGTTAATCTTTACGATAAATGCACCGTCTAGACTGCGAACACTAAACTGTCTTAATGTATTTGCGGGAAACTATTCGGTATATGTTTATATATATTTTTATGTATACGATAAAGTGCCTATAATATTTCTAATTTTAATTTATGTAGAGAATTTTATAAGTGAAATAAATAAATACACCTAACAGTCACATACATAGTCCTGACCCCCCAATAAGATTAAATCTTATGTCGTGGATATCAGGAACTACGAGAGACTGTTCGGACTCACAAGCACTCATACCCCGACAAATACCTGTGGGTCACACAAATATTTGTTTCGGTGGGCGGACCCAAAAATCTCTCGTAGTTTCTGATACACGACACAACACTCGATCTTAGTGTGGAATCAGGACTATGTTTTTGGATGTTGGGTGTATTTATGTATTTAAATATGTCGGCTTGATTGTATCCGGATACACACAGGTCGATATTCAGGCTGATACGAATATGAATTGAATAAGTAATGTTTTGATTATTGCAATCCCCGAAAACTTATATTACAAAGATTGGAACTATACGTCTTTACAAGTGTAGTATTCTTTGGATATACTTAGAAGTAAAACGACGTAACTCATATAACTAATACACAAGATAATACACCTTAAAGCCCTAAATTACAGTTTATGACACGTTTTTTCTCAAAATCCGAGTGTAATAAGTTTCTTTTGTCTGTATGTAAGAACAATGAGCCGTGAATTATACCTGTCGGGAGACACAAAAGAGACAGTGTGTAACCTCTGTAATAGGAGGCGTAGATGTCGCTACATTACCTCACATTGTCTCCCTGTATCACGTTTTATTGTGTACTTTTATTTACCCGCGATTTAAGATTACGACGTGTAAGAAAAATGAGAATATGTGCTAAAATATATACAGAAGTAGGTTTGGAAGAAATTTTAACACAACTCTTGCTAATGGATAGTCTAATTGGATTGCTAGTTTTACAATAAAGAACAGTGTATTTAATTTATCATTACAGCATAATAACATTAACACAAAAAATAATCATAGTCTGTATTAGCAAGATAAATTGGACCTAATCGTTAATATTTTTGTATTTGTTAGATTTTGGTTCTATTCAGACCCGAAATGAATTAGACGCTAATAACCAATGATAAATCAAATCTATTTCGCTTCGGGGGTGGGCGAAGCGAAGGAGAAAAGTTACTTTTTTGTTCAATATCAATTACCTAGAATTGAAATGTGCGCCTATTCTTCTCTTTCAAACTCCTGTATTAATATTATCTACACCTACCTGTCCATCATCTCCCCTTCAGGCCTGTTGATGGGCGAGTCCTTGGATGCTGAGTACACGTACACCCTGCTGTCTGCCTTGTACCACTTGATGCTGTGCATCTCGCCACACGACTTGCCGTCGATGCGGCAGCGGAGCCGCGCCGTGTTGCCCACTAGCGCTGATGCGTGCTCTGAAACAAACAGGGTAGTTAGACTTCTGATTTTTACCGACTTTGATATAGAAGTTTCTGTATTAGACCCGTATGTATTTTTTTTTGACTACCTCGGTGGCGTAGTCGCTCTACGATGCAAAGCTGAGGGGTTCGAATCCCGGGTCGGGCAAAGTGATATTGGGTTTTTCTATTCATTATCAGTCCGGAGTCAGGAATTTGTGCCCGATATGGCGATAGGCTCGCCCCCTATCACATCGCGGGACGGAACATACAAAGCGAAATGTGGGTGTCCTGGTGGCTTCTCTGCCTTCCCCTTCCGGGATAAAGGCGTGAGTTTATGTATGTATATTAACAACCATAGTCTCTACTCTCTTTGTACAAGCATTACGTATCCACAAGAGCTATTTATGTCATCCATCCACAACCACAGTGTGGTCATAAATGTTGGTCATTTCTCGTAACGCTACACCCAAGGCTGTTGAAGTTTTTGCCGGCCGACGCTCAGTAAGTGGCGATACGTGTTACCGCCCCACTAAAGCGATAAAAAAATTTAAAAAAGGAATGTAGGTAAAAAGAGAAGTAAAAACTAAACGAGAAATAAAATTATTTTCAGTTGTATTTGTAATGCCGGCTAATATAAATATACACAGGCTGATCCTCTCCGAAACAGCGATTAAATATTTTTCATTTAAAAACAATGCGAATAATGTTACATCACAAAAGCAAAGCCAAAAAAATAACACGATAATTGCATGAAAATAACAGCAAAGTCGCAGCCATGTAAAGTGTCCAAAATGATATCCGGATAATAAAATAAACCCCCACTTAAAGCCGGGATAACAGTGCGCCGAACGGAATGGCGGGAACGCGCTAAAGTATTTACTTTAGACGTTACATCGGCCGCGTCTGGCCGAGTTTTGAATAATCCGCCAAACGGGCGCGGCCGAAAGAATATCCCCTTCAATTAACTACTGAACGGGCTTTATTTAAAGCCAGCGGATCCCATTGTTTACCGGACGCCCACTATCAAGTCGGCGTTTGCGGTAATCTATTTGCACTTGGGTTAGCGCTGATTCAATAGTTCAGGAATTATAAGCCCCGGATTTCTATAATGTCATTAGCTGTACACCCGAGTGCTGTCGCGTGTGGTGCAGTAGACGAGCGCTCTGTGTGGCGCTGTGTCACCGGCGCGTACAGCCGAGTGCTGCCGCGTGTGGTGCAGTAGACGAGCGCTCTGTGTGGCGCTGTGTCACCGGCGCGTACAGCCGAGTGCTGCCGCGTGTGGTGCAGTAGACGAGCGCTCTGTGTGGCGCTGTGTCACCGGCGCGTACAGCCGAGTGCTGCCGCGTGTGGTGCAGTAGACGAGCGCTCTGTGTGGCGCTGTGTCACCGGCGCGTACAGCCGAGTGCTGCCGCGTGTGGTGCAGTAGACGAGCGCTCTGTGTGGCGCTGTGTCACCGGCGCGTACAGCCGAGTGCTGCCGCGTGTGGTGCAGTAGACGAGCGCTCTGTGTGGCGCTGTGTCACCGGCGCGTACAGCCGAGTGCTGCCGCGTGTGGTGCAGTAGACGAGCGCTCTGTGTGGCGCTGTGTCACCGGCGCGTACAGCCGAGTGCTGTCGCGTGTGGTGCAGTAGACGAGCGCTCTGTGTGGCGCTGTGTCACCGGCGCGTACAGCCGAGTGTCATGTGTTCTTAATTTTAATATTTCCTACGATATTCCGAGCTGTTTTTCTAGTAAAAACAGCGAGCGTCGCTTGTTATGAGCCCGGTATTAGTTGCATAATCCTAATATAACTATCTGCTCACATGGCGCGTGTGTACTTGTGTTAATACGAATCTAAAGTAGAGGTCTCGTTGGAAGGAGCGTGAAAATAATCATATAAAATATTTGTTTGTAATCAACTCTTAAGATGGTAGAGAAAGCTTTGGGGCAAGACTCACCCATACCGACGTAGAATTATCTTAAGAAATGTTATAAGGCCAGTTTTGCAACTAAATGATAAAACCTTTAAGTACACATTGTGCATAGATTACCCATAAGCACACCTGCTTACTCAAAACTTCATACTGGCTGATTTTAATCACAATATCATGATACATTATACCTTTTTTTTGCGATAAATGGCGAGACGAGCATGCCATTCACCTGATGGAATACGATGTTAAGTCTCATTATGTCCAGTAGTTACTCTGGCTACAATGTTCTTCAAACCGGAACACAACAGTGCATTTACACTGCTGTTTGGCGGGAGAAATAGATATTGCGGTGGTACCTACCCAGGCGGCCTCTTACAAATAAGAGACCTACCACCAGTTCCTACCTACCTACACTTATACCAACAAAACGAGTATAAAATCGCTTGCTTCCCCACCAAACCCTCTCCCTGCTTAAGTCTGGCGCTACACAGCAACAACTGGTAATTTCGTGAGAAAAATGCAACGTAATCCCGCACGCCGCGCGCTAGATTGTTTAAGCTAATTTCACAGATTTTAGTCCGGAAGCGCAGTGTACTAAAAGAATACTAATATTTTTTTGAGGTTACGAGATTTCCAAAATCTATTGAGATTTAGTCGATTGTTTTTGAAAAAAAGGAAAAAACAAGGTTTGGGGCGATACGTGATTGGTGGGGGGATTTTTACGGTCTAAGGTCTCCAAGGATTTCTATACAAATCTCGTAAAATGATGTTTAGCAATGTACTCTCAGTGGCATATCTCGTTCCAATTACTTCTAAAAGGAATTTTAAAATCACCGCCGCGAATTAAATTTAATAATATCACCGTTAAGAAAAAAGAATCAGTTTGTTATCTTGGTCTAATTTTGGAAAGGAATTTCTCCTTTCTTGAACATATTAAGAAAGTCGGGGAAAAATCGAAAAATAACTTTTTTGCTTTGACAAGAATATCAAAATCAACGTGGGGGCTATCTTTCAACACATTAAAAACCATATATGGAGCTACTTACTTAGGATGTATTACTTACGGATCCCCCGTATGGGCTGATAGGGCTACTATCGGTGCTGTGCGAAGGAAATTGCTCCAGAGCCAACGTTTGGCGTTGATATTCTTGTGTAAGGCGTATAGGACTGTTAGTACCGAAGCTTTGCCTGTTCTAGCGGGTGTACTTCCAGTCGACCTGGAGGTACAACGTCGCGCCGCGATGTATTACTCAACTAGAGAGAATATGGACAAAAGATTCTTAAATTCACGTGAACTTTTAAAAGTAGACAGACTATTTAAGCCGCTCTCAGTTGTATATAACGAAATAATAGATGAATGGCAAAATAGATGGGATGTATCTTTGAAGGGTCGGCATCTATACCAATATTTTCCAAGCGTGCGTGATCGTTTGACAAAGACTTGGCTAGATATCGATTATTACGTATCACAGTTTCTTACGGGCCATGGTAACTTTAAGTCTAAACTGTACTCATTTAAGCTCGTTGATTCGCCTGCGTGCTCATGTTCAACACCTTATTGCGAATATGAGCAGTCCGCGCATCATATACTTTGGGAGTGTAGTCTTTGGCAGAATGAGCGTAAAACCATGCTAGATAGTATGCAAATAACATCTGGAGTTGTATACTACACGGACCTTGTGGAGACTAGGAAGAATTTCCGTGCTTTCCGGCGATTTTGCCATACCTATTATTGGAATCAAGTATAACAGCTTACATATTAGGTCCCATTTAAATGTAATAATCACTATTCCGTGGTGCTTTACAGCTGGCTTCTCTGGCTGTAAATGTCTTTATGCGAGGTTGTTTACCTCTTTAGCTCATTGTTTTGTCACCCGCTTTATTAGGGAGGGAAGTGGACAATAATTTATTTCCAACTCCTCCTATTAATTTTACCTTTTTGATTGATTTCGTTGCGGGTTAAAGACAAGTTAGACATTCCCGGAGACGCGCTGAGCTTCAATGCTCAGTGTCATTAAAATGCGTGCCACTGTTGATCCTGGCTTACAGGAGTTGCAGTGGCGGGTGTGAGGGCGGGACAGTCTCCTACTCTCAGTGGCAGAAAGACTGATAGAAATACCTCATACTAATATGAGCATACTGTTTGATGTCATAAGAAAATTAAGAACAGAATAAGGTTTTGACGTCGTTCTATGTAGATTAATCTAATCTTTTTTGATACATAAACACACTTCACAAAGTCAAAAAGTATATCATTAACCACCATGCCAATTCTCGTGGAGAACTTTAAGGATTTCTCACGATATTTTCCTATAAAAAATTCTTAGTATTGAAATATTTTAAAGAAAAAAATAGGAGGTAGGAATAAAATGTCGAAAGGGCCAAAACTCTCCCCCCTTACATCATCCCCCTCCAATAACTTAAAAAGGCCTTCAAATAGTTCAACTATATATAATTCTGACATCCAACCTTTTAAAAACTAAAGCAATAAAAAGTTATATTTAAGGCTGGAAGTTTGACAATAAACGTGTAAGTCTGTAATTGGCTGAAAATTTATGCGTTCGGCAATGTTCGGGTGAAGTCGGGTGGAATCGGAACTGCGCCGTTTTTATGCTCAAACTTTGAAGAGATTGTTAAATTGGATGGAATTAATGTTACATTTTATTGTTTTGTGCTGTTTTATAACGAAACAGATAAACGTGGGAACATAACTGGGTTTATGACGTCAGACATCAGTGTTTTGCTGTTATTCAGACCAACAATATTATTAGCATTTGAAGAGTTTTTGATTAGGACGACCACGAGACCAAAGCAATCGTTGTTCCATCGTATTTTTTACTATACTTTTCTTGGTTCGAATCTCGAGTCGGGCAATGTGATATTTGAGCTCGATATGGCGATAAGCTCGCCCCCTATCACATCATGGGACGGAATACATAAGGCGAAACGTGGGTGTCCTGGTTGCACCTCTGCCTACCCCTTTCTGGGAAAAAGGCGTGAGTTTATGTATGTATGCATATCTTTATTCCGCAAGGCTGCTTAGTTCAAGTTGACGTCACTCATATCTACCCTCCCATTAAAAATATTTCTTCATAAAATATCATAACTATGACACCACAAAACCCAAATTGAATAACAAAGGCCCGAGTACGGGATTACAGTAATATTACACAGCGGCCTTTTCAAATTACACAAGTAATACATTCTGTTACCCGCGCCTGTTTACTTTAACTTTTTACATCAAACGGTTTGAAATTTACAACTTTACAATGCTTAAGGATTAGCCGTCTGGCAAGATTGTTGGTGATTCTTGATGTTTTAACCGACTGCCGAAAGGTATTGTTTCTTGAAGGTGTGGGACGAGAAAAAATTGGTTTGTATTTTTAGAAATATCTATTTAATTGAATGATTTTTACTACCTGCAATATTTTTTCTGCCAATGAAGTTATATAAATAAATGAAGGTATTTCCTTTTAAATTTCGGTAAACATGCATAGTATATTAATGCATTGTATATTATTATAACATAATATTCATTTTCTCCGGCATGAATATGTGTATGATACATGTTGACGAGAGGCAAGTATACAACGGCCAACTAAATATGTTTAATTTCGATATCACTCTCCATATTTGTTTTCGAAGCGGCAACAATAATTAGGTCGACCATTGAGAGGTAAATACTATATTTAGAGTTAAAACATTGACAGATAAAACTGAGCCATACACATAATAAACGTGACACAATCATTTCTGCTTTCTGGACCATAAAAGATTTCATTTAACCACAATTCCTACGTCATCTACTCAACAGAAAAAAGTAAAACTATTTTATACGGATTTTATCGCGATTTGGTTTAATTTTTACATTTTTTAACTTCCCGACGTTTCGATTGCTTTTCAGCTTTCGTGGTCACGGGGCAGACTGAGGTATTAGTCATCTGCTCTGTGACTGTTAACGAAGTCTGCAGTTGCTGAACACATTGAGGAAGGCTCCAAGCATTACCTTCGTTTTGATAAGCCCCAAATCCTTGCTAAAGAACACCGTTTCCTGCCCAGGATGTTTCGCGAGGCTATTGAAATTAAAAAACATCCAAATTTCAATAGAGAAGATGGCTTGAAGCTTGCACCATCATGGGATCCAATTCTACATTTGATTAAATCGGAACCCAAAAGACCAGCTGCCAGACCTCAAGACACAGTGAGCTCCTTCTGCGTAGATCGGATCGCAACAACTAGTTAACTTTTTTAAATTAGCTTTTTTAATTTAATAATTGAAAATTAAGGGTAGTTTAATTGTAACAGTCACAGAGCAGATGACTAATACCTCAGTCTGCCCCGTGACCACGAAAGCTGAAAAGCAATCGAAACGTCGGGAAGTTAAAAAATGTAAAAATTAAACCAAATCGCGATAAAATCCGTATAAAATAGTTTTATTTCAATGTGTAACATTCGCGTAAATCTAAGAAACCAGAAAAAAGTAAATTGAAGTAAACGCGGTCTCGCCTATTAAAAATTACAGAAGATGGAAAATTCATAACTTTTGTTAATTTGTTCTTTAGCAAATTACTACGTTTAGACGGTATGACGGCTTTAATTGTCCCGCGGAACGGTTTAATCATACCGTGTTTGAGAACAAATTGCTAGATTATTTCATTTTGTTTTTAACAACAAAATGACGCTGGACGCCGCCTGATTGCTCCGGTGTTTGATGGAAATATTTAACTTTGTATTTTGCTTTTGCTGTAAATGTTTAGTTTTAATAAATATTTTTTTGTACTGGGTATTATGATTATTAATCTATCTATCTAACCCGCGGCCTCACATTTCACAGCCGGCGTTACAACTGCGCCACGTAGGCAGTCACGACTTAATTAAACATAAACTCGAGTTAACCTGACCTCAGAAATAGAATAAAATAATTACAGTCCTTTAGCAAAAGACGAAAAGCAGATGATCACCACAATACAAGACGAAACAAAAACAAAATTGTTGATTTTAAAAGCCTCTGTCCAAGAAACACTGTTATTTATAAACAATTGTACAACAATATTGTCACAGGAGACAAAGGTCCTACATAAAAGGTCTTTTAAACTGCCAAATTTCTAATTAACAATATAATACTCAGAAAGGTAGATAAACTTTTTATGGCGACAAATAAACAGGCATTGTTTTGATGCCTAAAACCACTGTTGGTTTTGTTGAAAATAAATGAATTTCATTAACGATCTTTTAAGTTTTATATATTTAACTAATGATACTTAGTGACATGACTCCCATTGCTGTTCATAGCTCTCTCATATAAATCCTTATGTTATAGCCCTATTTTGTCCGTGGCGCAGTTGGTTAGACGCCGGCTGTGAAACGAGAGGCCGCGGATTTGATCCCCGCACTGTATGTGGCTGTTGGGTGTATTTACTAATTTATTTACAGTATACTTTGTGGGTAGACGTCCGATGTTCCACTTTCTATAAAAAATATACCCATATAGTTCAATAATTCTACCTATTGTCGTTGCCCACAATTATTAAGAGTTCTACCCGCAATCAGATTTCTACATAAAATACTTCCCTACGACAGTTATTACGATGTCATCGGTGAAAGAGGATTAAAATAGAGCCCCGAGCTTTTAACCTTATAGCAAATTCATCCATTATAAGTTTATTTGAAGAAATTGTCATCCTATGTAAATATGATCATAATGTTAAAGCAATTTATTTTTGTACTTCGTTATATATTATATTTTTTTGATCAATTTTTAATTCCGCAAAATATAATTACTGAATATCTCGATTATTAAAAATAAATCGGATTTCACTCCATCATTACGATCGAGGACGTAAAGATTTTCTCGGAAAATGAAAACATCCGTCGGGATAATTATAGACGACCGACAAATATTACGCAAAGATACATTTTTAACATTAAACTTTTTTTCCTTCTTAAGTATACGCTACAAAGAGGCAGGTAGAGTTAAAAATATATTTTATGGTATGACAAAGTAACAACACATCTTATAGTAAGTGTGGTGATATGAAAATTGTGTATGAATCGATGAGACATTATCTCTCGCCGATCGAAATAATTATGGCGTTCTGGAGGAAAACAAATATCCACTGAGGGCACTTAAAATGTTACTTTTTGCGTGTATCAGTAAGATCCGTTTCCCACCGTCGTTTACGGTGGTCGAAATTCGGTCAGCTTACTTAACTATCAAGAGCACTATCAAGTACACAGGTTTCTTCTAGATTTTTCTTTGCCGTAATCAACTTCATAATACCAATATGTCTTGGGACTAAACCCACAACTACAAATCTTTCCTCTCCCGACAGCTTATCTCACTGATCTACAAGTCTACGTCACTAAACTACACACGTAGTATTACATACCACTAATCACCCGCATATATATAATAATAGCTTTTGCCCTTTTGCTTAGCTTCGTCTGCGTGGTTAACTTTATTTGAAATCTCCCATCCCGTCCCGTCCCGTCCCGTTATATCCCGCCCGCCTTGTCTCATTCTACATAATGGAATGTAATCCAGTCCCATCCTTTTGAGTATAAAAAAGTAGCATATATATCGGAATTCCTTCTTCATCCCACGGGAACACTAAACTTTTCGAGATAAAAAGTAGCCTATGTTACTTCTACTACCTCCTATAATATGTGTACAAAGTTTCATAATGATCGGTTGAGTAGTTTTCGCGTGAAAGCGTAACAAACAAACTTACATTCACATTTATAATATTAGTAGGGATTGCAAGAATTTCTATGGTATGTAAAATCCGTCAACCGCAATAAGACAGCGTGGCATGGTGGAATATATGGCCAATCGCCTCTTAATCGGTCTCTGGATTGTAGAGGAGGCCCGTGGTCCCCTCCCCCGGGGCTTGCGGGAAGGGAGCCTTAATTAGTTTCCCTTTAATTAAAAAAGGAAAAATAAGAGTCGGCTCGTGCCCTATAGCGAGACGTATATGGGCTGAGACAGATGCAGATACTATCATATACTCTCCTACATCAAACGCATAAAAACATGTAAAACAAACAAAACACATCGCACTTTTAATAACGTTAGAAAAACACCCACACAGAGCTTTCGACAAGTTTTCATTGGCGAAGTTTGTTCATTTGAACCTCGCGTGATACACAGCTAGTTAACGCTCCAGTTTTTGTAACTTGGCTCGGGTTAATTGAGTTGAGTATGGTGAGGGTATGACGCGGATGCTTGTAGTCAATGTCTTTATATGGAGGTCTGTTGTAGGGTTCTTGTTTATCTTTGTACCAATGACAACGATTTGCGACTTTGCTTGAGTATGAGTCTACTCTATTGAATGTTGGTAAAATGTCCTAAGTAATTTCTCAGTGGACTATTTGATCCCTAAAGCTGTCTTAGTACGGCATGGACTTACATATTTTTACATTTCTCAGGGAAAATTATCATACATACATAAACTCACGCCTTTTTCCCAGATGGGGTAAGTAGAGGTGCACACACATTTCGCCTTGTATGTTCCGTCCCACGATGTGATAGCGGGCGAGCATATCGCCATATGGGGCACAAATTCCTGACACCGGGCTGATAGTGAAAAGAAAATCCAATAGCACATTGCCGGACCCGGGATTCGAACCCTTTACTTATGCTTTGTAATCGTACCGTAGTACAACTACGCAACCGAGGCAGTCAGGAGATACTAGGTGGTTATAAAAGTTATTAAATTATATATTGACTAAAGCCAGGTGATTTAAGGATTACCAAAGCAAATTAACGTGAATATTCAATAACCATAGTTGGGATCACTACCGATCATTTTGCGATGTAAAAGTAAGAATGTAAGATGAGGTATTTCCCTACAAGTGGAATGTGTATAGGCTAATATCAAAGTTAATCATTTATCACTTACACAAAGTCAAACAATAGAAAATAACTTTCAGGAAAAAAACAGCAAAACAAAACACTTCTAAGACATCCAAGTCAGACATTAATAGAAACGTCCGCCCACAACTACATTATACGGTACATTAAGAGTTTAACCGCTACATAAATTGGCCGGTTAATTTGCGAAGTTGCCGGCGTTCTTGGCACTCATCGCGGCGTTCAGCGTTATCGTCCAAGTTATGATTTACACATTTGATGGGTTGTCGGTTAAATGGGTAAAATTGTTTCCTACATCTATTCTTTTGAGGATATATTAATGACTATTTCTATAAGGCGTGCCTTACTGAACTGCCTCGGTGGCGTAGTTGTATTACGGTACGGTTACAAAGCTGAGGTCTCGGGTTCGAGTCCCGGGTCGGGCAAAGTGATATTGGATTTTTCCATTCATTATCAGTCCGGAGTCAGGAATTTGTACCCGACATGGCGATAGGCTCGCCACCTATCACATCGTGGGACGGAACATACAACGCGAAATGTGGGTGTCCTTGTGGCGCCTCTGCCTACCCCTTCGGGGATAAAGGCGTGAGTTTATGTATGTATGTATTTCTATAAGGACAAAGCCAGTTATCTTCTCTTGATGGGAAAACAATAATACCTTCCTAGATAAAAGGGGTTACAGGTTGTGCTTGATGATAATATTTTTTTTAAGCACCCCACGCTTTTTATCAATAAAATGAGTGTAATTCACTACATTTACACTACTCATTAACAATTATTGTTATTTTTTTAGTTGTCTTTTATCAAAGCGTGTTTTTTTTATCTTTTATTTATTTATAAATTATTTTCCTAAAAAATAGGAAGGCAGCTGCGCGCTAATTATCTATTTTTATTTTCGAAGCATGTAAATTCTGAAGGTCCTGGTAAAGATAACGTCAAAAACTTTTAAAATTATTGTATTGTCATCGGTCCTTGTTAAGTGTGCAAGCAAAATTGCAAATCAATACGATGTTTTGAAGTGCTCGAAAATCAACTTCAAAGTTTTCGTTACATACATACATACAGGTGAAGCTAATAAAAGCGTGTTAAAAAGAATTTACAGGACGGCATAAAAGTGCTGGCTTCATGACGTGACCGATTTGACAGTTAATGGTATTTCAATCGAGAATGCTTTGGAGTGGTACAAAGTGGTTCTTAGCAAAGCTTTCCACAATTTTCATCTAATTGTCTTTAAAGTTATTCTACCTAGGAAGAACATTAAACATATTTTTCAAATATAACGTTTACGTTAACCCTAGACGGTTTGATTTCAAACACTTGTTCATGATTCTCCAGAGTAAAACTATACTATAAAGGGAATTAGATTGTAAAAACATTACACATATCATGTTCTGCTAAAGTGGGTTAGAACCTTTTTTCACGAAAAATATTCAGTACAAACCGAAATGCTTTAGCGTTTTCAGCGTAATGTAACATAATAAGGGTTTCTTACTTCTTTACACTTTTGGTAGTATTTCGTAAGTAAATCACTACCTATTTAAATGTCTTTTTGCAGCAAAATAACAGTGTGTAATTGTTGTGTTCTTTTTCATCTTAGAAAGTAACAATAACCATGCATTTGGCAGCCTCAGTGGCGCAGTTGGTTGGACGTCGGCTGTGAACGAGAGGCTGCGGGTTCGATCCTCGCACCGAGACAAATGTTTGTGTGAACCATAAGTATTTGTTTCGGGTCTGGGTGTTAGTGAGGCCGAGAAGTCTCTCGTAGTTTCTGATACCCACTACATAAGACTCGATCTAAGTGTGGAGTCAGGACTATGTATGTGACTGTTGGGTGCAGTTATTTATTTATTGAATTATGCCGGCCGGATTGTATTTGAATTTGTAGTACCTACATAGCAGATTCGGAGTTTCCATCGTTATTATAAATAAATAAATACACCGCAGAGCTATACATCTTTAACTAAAATGAACTAAATTAATAATTCACCACTTAACTAAACACAGTTCTGCGGAAATCGCAATGCGGTCAAAATTGATTTAACAAACAAGAACAAACTACAACCGCGGCTTTTTAATACAAAACATTATTTAGATATTAATCGTACAAACCGACAAATCGCAGGTATTATGCAATTACTGTGGTTTGCATTCAACCGGGCGTGAGGTGATGCTAAAATTTCAACTAAATAGATCAACCTTCTGTTTGCTGTGTAAGCGCTGAGTTGGTATTTTCCGAAATGCCCGGCTGATTTAGTTTCAGCCGATAATTTTATTGCGAAATATATTGTTTATTGAGCATTTGACTGCCTCGGTGGCGTTATTTTGGCGGTACGATTACAAAGCTGAAGTCTCGGGTTCGAATCTGGGGTCGGGCAAAGTGACATTGGATTTTTCTATTCATTATCAGCTCGGAGTCAGGAATTTGTGCCCGATATGGCGATAGGCTCGCTCCCTATCACATCATGGGACGGAATATACAACGCGAGACATGGGTGTCCTGGAAGTCCTGCTAGCTGGTGGTAACTCTGCCTATACCTTCTGGGAAAAAAGCGTGAGTTTATGTACCTATGTATGTATGTATTTTTTTCCGCCAACTCGTATAAGGCCGGTAGACTATGGCCTAAGCCATCTCAATTGAACTCTTGGTTATAGAGTACCCTCGTGCTCAACAATGGGCGCTTATGGGCTGATACAGTAAAAGTACTTACAAAAAATTAAGGATTTATTATAGGAACAGTAGTTATAGAGTAATGTACAATGTATTATTAAAGTCGGTAAAAATCGAGTACAACAAAAAAACGTACAGCATAATGCCGTGTCAATATAATCTTAAATTACTTTTTCTTCGTCTCAAATATTACCCATGTAACTTATTTAAGCACACATATATGTATATAGTTATAACCTAATAATCATTGGAGCTATAAAAGTATCCAATTTGTATCCTCACAACCTAAAAGCTAATTTGAGCAAACGTTTGGCGCCACAAAACAAACATAATTCCAATCGCAAATCAGGACAAATATTGGTTAGCATCATACGTGATATTCTAGCTAAATAAGTTGGATATTTAACACGAGTCTTTGGATTCGATCTATACACTGATACATTGTTTATATGGAGACTGTCCCGCCCTCACACCCGCCACTGCAACTCCTGTAAGGCAGGATCAACAGGCCCGCATTTTAATGACACTGAGCATTGATGCTCAGCGAGTCTCCGGGAATGTCTAAATTGTCTTTAACCCGCAACGAAATCAATCATAAAGCTAAATTAATAGGAGGAGTTGGAAATAAATAATTATTTTTATATGCCTGCACTGCACCGGTTGGTAGAAGCAACCTAAAGTATCGATTGGAACCAAGAAATTATCTATTGCCACTCAACACAATTATGCCGGCCCGTTGAACTGGTTCTTTACATTGCGGTGAAAGAACCCAAGATTATAAGGAGGTGGCACGTGAGTCGAAAACTGTTCCACAGCTTAATATTGTCGCAGAAACGAGCTGGCGAACCTTATGGTTGAGGCCGAGATGTCGATCACGAAACCGTACTTTTGAAACTCAATGCTAGTTTATTTTTATGAGAAGCGGTCAATATTAGTGCATACTTACATAAACTCACAGCTTTTTCCCAGAAGGGGTAGGCAGAGGTGCTACCAGGACACCCACGTTTCGCCTTATATGTTCCGTCTCACGATGTGATAGAGGGCGAGCCTATCGCCATATCGGACATAAATTTCTGACTCCAGGCTGATAACTGATAGAAAAATCCAATATCTAGCCCGACTCGAAATTCCAACCCGAGACCTCAGCTTTGCAATAATACCGTAGTCTAACTAAGCCATCAAGGCAGTCTTATATATAGTTCTTAGTGGATCAATATTAATGACAATGGCAATAATAAATCATGGAATAAAAACACATGTAACATTTATACAACTATGATTGATTTACCGAACGCAAGAAACATCGTGAAGAAAGCAATTAAAATCTCATAAACATTAGTATCATATTAATTAAATCCAAAATAACAATAACTGCCTCGGTGGCGTAGTTGTATAATGTATTGCGGTACGGTTACAAAGCTGAGGTCTCTGGTTCGAGTCCCGGGTCGGGCAAAGTGATATTGGATTTTTCTATTCATTATCAGCCCGGAATCAGGAATGTGTGCCCGATATGGCGATAGGCTCGCCCCCTATCACATCGTGGGACGGAACATACAAGGCGAAATGTGGGTGTCCTGGTGGCGCCTCTGTCTACCCCTTCGGGGATAAAGGCGTGGGTTTATGTATGTATGTAAAATAACAATTATCGAAAGTACACTTCTGAGGGTTTCAAAAGTGGTAGAGCCACGCTGTTGTCAGTCATGACTCAGCATGAATGGGCAGGCTCGTCCGGTACCACTGTCTCCCAGGAGATCGTGAAGCGAGCTTTGCTGTCGTGTTTAGTTTGGTGAGTGAGACTGCCGGTTGCCCTTTCCTCTACCCAACCTTTTTTTTTTTTTATTGCAATGAATGACGAGACGAGCTTGCCATTCGCCTGATGGTAAGCGATACGACCGCTCACAGACAGTAGCAAAACCAAACAACACCTTGAGTTACAAGGCAATGCTTGGCAATCCACTGCGCTTGCCATCCTGAGACATAAGATGTTAAGTCTCAATATGTCCAGTAGTTACTCTGGCTACAATGTCCTTCAAACCGGAACACAACAGTACATTTACACTGCTGTAACCTTTCTTCCCGTTCGTCCGATTTGATGGGCCGGCATTCGGCAATACATCTACGATCCAAGCATTATGGATGTTGATGGGCGGCAGTGATCACTTATAAGGTGACATGTTTCCTCGTTTGATGGATCTATTGCATATTAATAATCAACATACGGGCTAGAAATTCCCTTTATATGTTTTCAAGTTTTCTTCTTCCCAAACTGTGGTAAGAATATTACCCTATTTTAGTACCGTACAACTTATTAGATTTTACGAACAGGAAACTAACAACATTTTGTTTGTTTGTAGCGTTTTTATGCCTAAACTATCCTGTCGATTATTTTGAAAACTTGCACACACCTTTTCAAGGATACAAGAAAAGTTTTCATGCTGAAAAAGGTACTTTTGTGATAGAAAAATAACTTTTTGTTTTGATTCCTTCCTATCTCAGCCTAAAATTGTAAAAAACCTGCATTAACAAGCAGAGCCGCCGCAAAACCTAGTTTGAAATGCTCAAAAGAGTCTCCAGTTTCATTAGCCCGCTGGCTACTCTACATAAAAGATTCTAAGTGGCTGAATAAAAAATGACCCGACCATTAGACCCTAAATACACTTTCAATAGGTATTAAATTTTTTTATCGCTTTAGTGGGGCGGTAACACGTATCGCCACTTACTGAGCGACGGCCGGCAAAAACTTCAACAGCCTTGGCTGTGGATGTAGCGTTACGAGAAATGACCAACATTTATGAAAAGACACACTGTGTTTGTGGATGGATGATATAAATAGCTCTTGTGGATACGTAATGCTTGTTTTTTTTTTATTGCAATGAATGACGAGACGAGCTTGCCATTCGCCTGATGGTAAGCGATACGTCCGCTCATGGACAGTAGCAAAACCAAAAAACACCATGAGTTACAAGGCAATGCTTGGCATTCCACTGCGCTCACCATCCTGAGACATAAGACGTTAAGTCTCAATATGTCCAGTAGTTACTCTGGCTACAATGTCCTTCAGACCGGAACACAACAGTGCATTTACACTGCTGTTTGGCGGGAGAAATAGACATTGCGGTGGTACCTACCCAGGCGGCCTCTCACATATGAGAGACCTACCACCAGTAAAGCTTGTACAAAGAGAGTAGAGACTATGGTTGTTAATATACATACATAGATATATAAACTCACGCCTTTATCACCGAAGGGGTAGGCAGAGGCGCCACTAGGACACCCACATTTCGCCTTGCATGTTCCGTCCTACGATGTGATAGGGGGCGAGCCTATTGTCATATCAGGCACAAATTGCTGACTCCGGGCTGATAATGAATTGAAAAATCCAATATCACTTTTGTTAATATTGTTACAAAAAATCTACCAGACACACACGTAGTCCTGAAACCACAAAAAGATAGAAAGTCTTTTATTGTGTATCGGAAACTATGAGATACTTTTTGATCTTAGGATATATTCTGCACTCAAGTCAGTTAGTCAAGACATTATGGATCTGAAGCCCTTGCCTTTCGTTTCACACCCAGCCATCAGACAACTGCACGTGTCATATTGATGCACCGAAATTCCTTATAAACAAATATGCTAGCAGTATATAATTATAGGTACATTATAATCGTTAGTCGAATCTCGCTAATTTCCATCGAAAATATTACGAGCTCTGTTTTCTATTTTTGTGTCTTCAAAAACAAAATATAATGAATGTTTGCGAAACTTTACTTTAATAACGCTACTTAATGTTTCTTGTAGTACTTAGTGCCTATTAATTGTTCTGAATAAGTTAAGATACTTATTTTTAAGTATTCAGTATTGCTCGCTGCTTTCAATTTCGTAGTAATGGACTTAATAACAACATGCATAAATTTTTGTACCGGGATTTAAAATAATTTTCAATGTAGATTTTTTTTAACCTTCTCTTCTCACATAGCCAGAGTAACTACATAAATTGAGACTTAACATCTTATGTCTTAGGCTGGCGAGCGCAGTGGAGTGCCAAGCAATGCTTTGTAATTCATGGTGTTGTTTGGTTTTCTACTGTCCATGAGCGGTCGTATTGCTTACCATCAAGCGAATGGCATGCTCGTCTCGCCATTCAAAGTACTAATAAAAGAAAACATAGTTTCATGGTGTGTGTACAACATGATTTAATATTTATTATGATCGAATTAACAATTTCTATCAAATAAAACCCATCTAAGAGAAGAAGAAGGGGCATTGGGCAAGTCATCCCTCTTGCAGAATGAAATATAACAGGTTAAACGTCTACACGTCGGTTTTCTTTGAGATTGTGGTACCATCCTAATGCAGCTGGCATTCCTTCAAAAGTCCAAGGTAATAAAGACATCCAACAGTCCTGACCCCACATTAACATCGATCTTGTGTGATAGGAAGTCTCGCGTCGTGGGTATCAGACACTACGATTGACTTTTCGGTCTCAAAAACACCCAGACCTGAGACAAATATTTTTGGGCCACACAAACATTTTAGTCTCGGCTCGAGATCCAACCGACGACCCCTCGTTTCACAGCCGGCGTCTAACCAACTGCGCCACGGAGCCTATCTACTACTTGTCACATAAGCTTGATAGAATCTTTCTACAACAATGTTCCCATAATATTTACCATAATAAATCCTTGAGTGACAAAAACGTGATGACGTCAAGGTCGTCATGTTTGCCGGCCTGTTTGTCCGTGGGTCCGCCCCCTAATTGGTAGGCAAACAGCGTTTGGCATTCATGCAGACTTACATTAATCTCGCTAGGGATGTGATCGGGTGTCGATAATTTTATTTCTTTAAAGGAACTTTTTACGTGGAGATATCTTTAAATTTATCTTTTTATTACTAAACATAATCCGGTACGACTACAAAGCTGAGGTCTCGGGTTCGAATCCCGGGTCGGGCAAAGTGATATTGGGTTTTTCTATTCATTATCAGCCCGGAGTCAGGAATTTGTGCCCGATATGGCGATAGGCTCGCCCCCTACCACATCATGAGACGGAACATACAAGGCGAAATGTGGGTGTCCTAGTGGCACCTCTGCCTACCCCTTCGGGGATAAAGGCGTGAGTTTATGTATGTATGTAACATAATCCAGAATCATAAATTAGAAATTTACAGAAATCAGAATTTGAAAGTTACGCCAGTGAGCGTAAATAATGAGATTTCCCCATAATTACACAAACTAGCAGCTACTTACCGCAAGCCACTATTCTTTATTGAAGTTAATATTGGACTATGTTTTGGACACAAAATTCAACACACGCGTGAGAAACGCGCTGGACAGAAACCGGTGGAAGCAGATCATCCTCTCCAGATGCAACCCTGATGCTGACCACGATCCTAAGACAAAAGGGACCGACGAGAAAAAAAAAAGGACGGATGTAGCTCAATCGTAACGGTCACAAACATGGCGTTATACAGGGTTGATGCCTTTTGTAAAATTGATCCTAATATGTATCTTCTTTCCTCGCTGGATTGCTAAGAGAAATTTATAGGGTAAAATTTCTATACCACTGCAGTTGAATCCGGTATTAATTTATAAACTTTGCATAGTGCCTACACACTTTTCTGTAGTAGGAAAGACAAAGCAACGGCACTAACCCAAAACGACCCCCTACATGTGAAAATAATACGTCTGTATCCCATAGGGGTAGGCAGAGACTATGGATCTCCACTTTGCTCGATTTTGAGATACTACTATTGCTCCGTCTACTTTCATCAAACACATCACGCATTCTCGTCAAACGACATAAGAACGACTTAAACATATTGTTTTTCTAACAACAGCTGGGAATATTTATCGCAGATTATTTCTCTTAAAAACATCGATACACCACCATCACTAAACCAAAACAGACAAGCGCGCGGGCTCAAGCAAAATTCATGAGTACACAGCTTACGAAACGCAACTTTGAAATGTCTATATTTCAAATTTGCCGGGAATTAATCATGGCGCTGCGGCAGCGCTATGCGACAATGCGTGGAACGGAACGTAGTTTTGTCCAAATCAGTTTTAGACGTTTGTTGCTATTTTTTGGGTTGTCTTGTGATAAGGTTTTAGATTTTTTGCCGTATGGTTTTATGATAATTTTTTTTCATAACAGATAACAGAATAAGTGCGTGGTAGCCTTTTGGTGACGGTCCAGAAGTGGCTACTAACATGTTTCACAGTGGTCGCAGGTTCGAATCCCAGGGCACACCTCTGACTTTTCGGAGTTATTTGTGTATTGATAGTCAATCACCATGCACTGTAACGATGACGAAAAACATTGTGAGGAAACCTGCATACCGTAGCGATTTGCAAGAGTTTCTATGTAAAGTCCGCCAACCCGCACTAGGTCAGCGTGATGGACTATTTAGCCTAACCTCTCTCAATCGTTCTCTCGCTTGTACAGGAGGCCCGTGCCCTGCAGTGGGACGTTTATGGGTTAAAATAGAAACTCAGTAAGCATGTTTATAAATTTCCTACTTTTTATTCAGTAACAACATGAATGAGATGTGAAGCATCCTAGATTTATTTCTTGATGAAAGATAGTATTAATGTAAGCGCCTTTTAAATTACGATATGTGCAAAACATCTGCGTGCAACGGAACGCAATCACCATTACTAATCTAATTAATTGATATGCAACATTACATATAGTCATTACGTAAAATGGAACGTAATTTTTATTTAACAAAAAATACTAATTGATCATCATTTTTTTAATGTTGCTTTTTTATGGAATAAAGTTGGCTGATTAATATGTAGGTTAGTTGGTGGGTGTTTTTAGTTATTTTCTTTAACGGATAAAACTGACCTATCAAATAATTACGAACACGAGTTGGAAGACAGGTATTATTTCTCCTTTACATCGAACCAAGAAATCGATATTTGGTTTTAAAAAGTGACTTCATTGAAATAAATAAATAAGTTATTAGTATTGTGTTTTTGTGTGATTGTCTGGAAAAATCGCTGTAAACGATTAGATCACCTATTGTCACCTTTATTTAAACTACTTTTAATTATCTTTTATTCTTTATGTATGTGGTTTTCAATAAATAAATAAACACAGTAATCGAAAGTAATACATTACACAATACACAAGCATCGAATGTTCGACTGAAACCCTTATTTCATTTATTCGCTAAACATCCTAGACAAAAATATATGAGTTGAGTACACGTGATGACGTCACAGGAATTTCCCACCATTATCGCGGGGGTGCGGTAATGGCTCGGGGGAGGGGAGGAGAGATTTCCTCCCCGAGAAAAAAAAACACGGAATGATAGATTGAATGTAATTTGTTTTTTTTGTCAGAGCGGTTGAGCTTTGGGTGCAAGACAATTTTGTTCTGGCGTAAAGATTTTGCATTTAGGTGTTTTTTTTTTTATATCAATAGATATTCACGCCTGCATCCTTGAGGGTGTAGGCAGAGGTGATGTAATTGCTACCCACATTTTCACTTTTGAGGCGTTGAGCCTGTCACCATTAACCCAAATAATTCATAGAAGATTTTCACTCCGAAGACTTCACTTAAATTTAAGGGCCTTATTCCTGAGATACGAGTAAGTATGTAGGACTGCATCGCTTTGCAAACCAAACACGCTGCCACTAGACTAATGAGACGATTTATTTCGCCGGCTTTAAGTGAGACAGCGTAACCGCTCTGCCAGCGTCGCTCCATTAGCCACGTTTTCTTAAACTAGTTACATCAAAGCTTTATCACTTTGTTTTATCGCATTTCCATCCCATGATAGGACTAGAAACAATTTTATCACTACATGAAATATTCGTGAGTATTGATAGTCAATCACGCACTATAAATTAATATATGAAATACTTGTCTGTCTCAGCCCATATACGTACCACTGTAGGGCACAGGTCTTGTCTCAATCGAGAGAACGATTGGGAGGGGTTAGGCCATATAGTCCACTACTCTGGCCTAGTGCGGGTTGGCAGACTTTACATACCATGGAATTATTTACAAATTGCCAATATTGCAAAATGGTATGCAGGTTTCCTCACGATGTTTTCCTTCGCCGTTATGAAATGATGAAATACTTGATTCCAGGAAAATGGGTAATCTCTGTGTTGTCCCAAGATAGATATCAAAACCTCATAATACCAGTTCGTAGTACCACCGCTCTTAAAAGCGATACTTTTGAACTACTCAAATGACATTAGAAAAAAAGTCTCCATTGTACGCAAAACGGAGTCCATTTCCATTGAAAAGCCGTTGAATGAACCGCGCCGAAATTTTAAAATGGGCTACTGGAACGCCGCACGAAAGTGCATTGTATAACCATTCTAAAAACGGTTTTTAAATTTGGACTCTGTGTTTTTGAGTTTTTTACTGAAATAGAAAAAAAAATACAGGATAAAAAGGAGAGGAAACACTGGAACTAGTGACGGCTGAGAGCGGAAGACATGAATACGAGGTTGTAGATTGTAAGGCGGAATTTTTTTGTGTTTTTTCCCGGTTATGTTTTTTACTGTTTTCAGCCACAGAAATCCGACCGCTGAACAAAAACCTACCTCAAGGATTTTCTTATTGACCTGCTGCGACAGGCGTACAACCAGCGACATCTTATATGCATAACTTTTGTATTATTTTGCGTACAAGCACAAATAAGATTAAAATAAAACATTTCTGTCAAAACAGTATTAAAGGAGCTTGTAACATGAGGCAAATATTAGTATTTTAAATAAAACAGTGGGAGCGTAATGGGGACATCTCATCGTCTCTTTCACACCCGCACACTCTAATGCCTATCAGGACTAGTGACGTCACTGGTTTAGTTTTGCATCCCTTTTCTTTTGCTGTGGAAGTAAGAGAGTGGGATTACAAGATTAAAAACTTTTCTTACTTGTTTGATTGAGAATGGATTTTGGATATGGATATTTTGATAAATACAATAAAAAATGAGTAAAATACCCAATTGTAGTTAACTATCTCGCATTTACTTTACGAAGTGGTAGTGCCACTGCTATCAGTCATGACTCAGCATGAATGGGCTCGTCCGGTACCAGTCTCACAGGAGATCGACGTGAAGTCACAGATTTTCTGTCGCGTTTCGTTCGGTGAGTGAGATTGCTGGATGCCCAAAGTCCTTTCCTCTTCCCTATCTTTTCCTTCCCGCTCCCCTCGCGATTCGATGGTTCGGCAACACATCTACAATCCAAGCGTCGTGGATATTCATGTGCAGTGTTACCATCAGGTGACCTGTTTGTTGGGCCAATTGCATAAGATAGATGAATTTTACTGGTGGTAGGTCTCTCTTATGTGAGAGGCCGCCTGGGTAGGTACCACCGCAATGTCTATTTCTCCCGCCGAACAGCAGTGTAAATGCACTGTTGTGTTCCGGTTTAAAGGACATTGTAGCCAGAGTTACTACTGGACATAATGAGACTTAATATCTTATGTCTCAGGATGGCGAGCGCAGTGGAATGCCACGCATTGCCTTGTAATTAATGGTGTAGTTGGGTTTTGCTATTGCCCATGAGCGGTCGTATCGCTTACCATCAGGCGATTGGCATGCTCGTCTCGCCATTCAGTGAAATAAAAAAAAATATATAAAAAAAACTCTATCCTATAAGAAGTATCCAACGTGGAAATGAAACCCACATTAAGATCCACAAGTAATAACAGAAGCGAGTGATTACATTTATATACATTGATCAATCACTCGCGACGGCTACATCGTCGCCGCTCCACCCGTCCGAGAACTCGCAACAACTTCAATTAATCACAATACCGATTTTTATGTTGCAATGAGTTGTTTATTTTAAATTGCTTATGGTCTCGTCATTTTCGTTTTAAGAGATTGGAACTCTAATGGTGAACTTAGATCTTAAAGATTACATAAATACATAAACTCACGCCTTTTTTCCAGAAGCGGTAGGCAGAGGTGCTACCAGGACACCCTTGTTTCGCCTTGTAAGTTCCGTCCCACGATGTGATAGGGGGTGAGCCTATCACCATATCGGGCACCAATTCCTGACACCGGGCTGATAATGGATAGAAAAATTCAATATCACTTTGCCCGACCCGGGATTCGAACCCAAGACCGAAATGTGGGTGTCCTGGTGGCGCCTCTGCCTACCCCTTCTGGGATAAAGGCGTGAGTTTAGTTTATATGAATACATACATACATATATTCATACATACGGGCGAAGCTAATAAAAGCGTGTTTAAAAAAACGCATCAAAAATAGTTAATATTATTTACTCAAATACACAAACAGCAAATACTTGTTTATAAACAAAAGAACCGACAAATCTGTTTGCAGATTACCGGCGAATTAAAAGTTTCGGCCGAAACGAGTTGCTCCAATGCAAACGAACTTTTCATTGTTTACAGCAAATATTGTGGTTTAAAAAGGCTTTTTGTTAGCGTTTGATTTGAAATAAAACAATTTGTTAAATAAATCATAGCGTTTGAAAGTATCGAGTGCTCATGTTTATCATGCTCTATAAATTATAGTTTATGTGTAATCCTGGTGTTTAAGTTATAAGCCAGAGATGCTACCAGGACACCCACATTTCGCCTTGTCGGTATGTTCCGTCCCACGATGTGATAGGGGGCGAGCCTATCGCCATATCGGGCACGAACTTCGGACTCCAGGCTGATAATTATTAATAGAAAAATCCAATATCACCTTGCCCAACCCGGGATTCGAACCCAAGACCTCAGCTTTGTAATCGTCCTGTAGTACTACTACGCCAACGAGTTAGTTGGTTTAAAAAAAAAAACAAGTAAATCAGGGGGACAGAAAATGACACAAGTTAACTTTGATCCACAGACAGACCTTTGTTTTCAAGGGATGGAATTTAACTTTTCGTCCTTATTTCAATGTTTCTTGTGTCAACCGAAAACACACATTATCGCAAAAGAAACTGCAAACTAAACATAGTTTCAAATGAATAAGATGACCAAGCGAGCAAAGCCACGCTTAAAAACCAGTCTCCGATAATATCGCAGATAAAATACCATTATCATCGAAAGTTCGATAAATCAAATATAAGAGGAATGATAGAAACGTTTCTCCGATAAATAACAACGTTTTAAGGACCCCTCACATAAGTAATAGGAGGATAAATTTATGTTCCAACATTAAGATCTTAGTTGTCAACACATTTGATAAACTATTGGCAATATTGATAACATAACAAATATTATTATAACTATGTCTTGTTTTGAGGTAATTGTATTTTTAGTTAATATCAAAGACGATATATCTAACATTTTGAATAAGGCACGGGTAGGTCCAATTAATCCAAGTGATAATAATAAATTATATTCTGTTGATTCTTACTTCATAATATATTCGGTTACTTAATAAAATCCATAACTCAAAAATAAATATCTAATAATTTACATTACCAGTGCCTTTCATAAATAATACTACAACCACAATATGATGGTAGGTCTTTCATATGTTAGAGGACGCCTGGGTAATATATTTTTCTGCCGCCAAACTGTAGTGTAAATGCACTGTTGTTTTCCGGTTTGAAGAACATTGTAGCCAAAGCAGCTACTGGTCATATTGAGACTTAACATCTTAAATCTCAGGATGGCGAGCGCAGTGGAATGCTAAGCATTGCTTTGTAATTCATGGTGTTATTTGGTTTTGCTACTGTGCATGAGCGGTCGTATCGTCGCATGCTCATCTCGCCATTCATTGCAATAATAAAAAAAATCACTCACATAATACTATAATAATTACTCTTCATAATCAAAACTTACAAACTAATAACCGAATGAATATCGACAAAACTATAATCCCAAATGAGATATTAATTTAATCGCTGGAGGTACATTTCGGAGATACTTAATCCCAGGTGGCGCTCCTCTCAAGCGCAGATATTAATTTACCTGATAGTTTTGAACCATTAAAACTATTTGTTTGCGGATCTGGCTTCATGGTCCTTCGAGCCGGACATTTAGTCTTTATTAGTCTAGCTCAGACTGGGAATTATTTAGTGCAATGTGGTGAGCCAGATAGGCTAAAGACAGAATATATGTTCAATGCTTTAGCTTTGAGGGGGCACTGCTACTTTTAGTTATGGATGATGAATTGATAGAGATAATCAAGCTGATTTAGATGGAGGGATATATATTGAGATAGTTATATGTGTCACGGGCATCCACAGCCCTGGACGCTGAAAATTTTCAAGTCCGATTTATTGTATTTATGAGGTTGAATGATCGGAATGGACATTCTGTCTCACAGACAGAATAAACATTCGCTTTATCGACACCCTAACAAAGAATAAACACGTAATTTGCAGAGCACAGCATTTTTCAGTTTAAAAGACGGAATTTCACTCCGTTCCATGAAAAAATGACAACAACTGAACGTTCGCGAAACTTGGCAAAGCGTCATTTATAGAAAGCAGTTTTAGACGATATTTCAGGAGCCCCGCTTAGCTGAAGGGAGGAAAATAATCACAAACGAAAAATGGATTTTAATTTCTAAAGAAAATTTAGTAAAATACGTCGCGTTTTCACCGAAATAAACCAAGCAGATACAACGAGCGTAATGCAATCGACTAACTCAGCTTCCAGACGAGAAATATCACTCAACTTTTTCAAGTGCCGTCAAGAAAACTTTAACGTGGATTTAACACGTAATTACCCCTTTAACAGTACTTCGATAATCCGCTAGATGTCGCCAAACACAATTTATGTTGCCGTGCAACTCGGTCCCATAAGTTAGACCAGCTAACGCTAACAGCAAACTTAGCAACTACTTGAAACTTAAAACATACTAGTGGCGTTTAACCCTTTGCTCATTTGCATAATATACAGGGTGTAGCTAAACATAATTTACGATCCCTGACGTGCGTTTTCGCACTGAGTAGGTACACATGTCGCAGTTTGGATCGCTGACCTGTAAGGGCGGGCCTACACAGAACGATTTGCTTTGAAAACTGTTTATTAGTGTGTTTCCTTTTGCATGAACTTATGAGCTTTCCGATTTATAGTGACTAATATTAGCTTCGCTACACCGGTTACTTTTTTATGCATAAGAATGCTTGTTAAGACCTCTATGGTACACAGTATTCTTCGTTAGGTTTTATTAACGATTAAAGTACCCACGTGGTAATGGACTATCAACATAATATATCCATAATGTCAGAACTGTGTCCTGGCTTTCAAGGCCTGCTGTATCAGCAAAACGCGACTACTTTCTCCCGCCAAACAGCAGTGTAAATGCACTGTTGTGTTCCGGTCTGAAGGACATTGTAGCCAGAGTAACTACTGGACATATCGAGACTTAACATCTTATGTCTCAGGATGGCGAGCGCAGTGGAATGCCAAGCATTGCCTTGTAATTCATGGTGTTGTTTGGTTTTGCTACTGTCCATGAGCGGTCGTATCGCTTACTATCAGGCGAATGGCAGGCTCGTCTCGTCATTCATTGCAATAAAAAAAAATACTTACTAACCAAAGTCTCCCACACTATTATACCGATACCTTATATAAATTCTTCAAATTAATCCCCAACTCGCCAAAATCCGTGAACCCACATTACACTGAATCACAGAACTACAAATTCGCCAACCATTACTGCATAAAATAGTCCTCTATCCACTAGAGCTCTTCAAACATTTCAAATAGCAAATTTCCCACACCCTGGCACCCATTTGGCGTTATTTATGGCGGCACTCGGTCCTCCCCGCTCTCCCCGACACGACACGCGACAAAAAAGTCGACAAATCGCCACTTCCAGCGACGATTTCGCAGAGAGGGTGATTTTTCACAAAGATTGCGTCTCATATGATGTCCGAGCATGATACTGGGTCTGGCGAGGGGAGACCGGGGACTGGTTCTCTTTGATATATGACTGTATTTTTATTAATAGTGCGGTTTGATGGACTTGTTTTCATATTATGGTATTTTTAAAGTATTTTGGATGTGATTTTTGATATATGCGTGTAATATGATGTCCGAGCGTGATATAATAGTATTTGCGAGGGGAGACTAGGGACTTATTGTGTATGATATACGATCGTATTATTAATAGCATGATTAGGGTTGGTGATATGCAAATGAGTCGCTTTTCGGATTCTTTCTGTGTACATCCAAATTCAGCCAGGCGGGTACAATGGTTTAGGCAGTCGAGACATACAGACTTCTCATCAACGATTACTCAATACAAATCGAACTGCATTTACCAACAGCCAGTTTTTTTATCGTGCCAATAAAACATTCTGACATCAGCACTAATATCACTAGTTCTAAAAATGATAACCAAAACATTGCACTACCCAACCGGATAAAATCAGAACTAAACAAACTCCCAACATTTGATCAAATAATCTGCCAACAATATAAATAAAAGAGGGAAACACACGTCATCGGAGTGGCTGTGACTTCACAACTTCTGCCCGACCACGGACCAAAATAACAGTTTGACGTTTCCGTTCGTGGCGACTGCAACTTGGAGTTTTTTAGTGTTTGGTAGAAGGTTCTGTAGCCGAAATGAAAGCCGATTGGATGGCTTTCGAGATAAAGAAGACTGAAGGTTTGATAAATCAAATAATTCAGGTTGAATTAGTTCAAATAAAAAATTAAGGGTGACTTAGTAATTCAAGCTATTTATAGTATATGTGATAAAAATAGATGAGATGGTTGCAAAATACATTGCAATTTACAAAAATAAGAATATATTATGTAAATAACGCTAATTATAATATTAATGCCTAAAAGCAAGTAGATATTAACATCGACATTGAGTCGAAATTTCAACACATTTCTTCCGATGCCGAAGGTTTGGCCGAAGGAGGCCGAAGCTGAATGTTCAGCTAAACACTATTTTTATGCTCTCGTCTGTGCCGCTGACAGACTACAGCAGTCCATTAAATGTAGCCAGTGTTCTGTTGTTTTACGTTTGTTCGGAGTTTCAGCTGTCAGGCGCTGTTTCTGATTTCTAAATATGTTGCGGATATTGGAAGCTGAATTATTAAATTTGTTTTAGTATTTCCGTATTTAGTTGTTTATTTTATATCCATACCGTTTTATCAAAAAACAAATTATAATAACAAGCACTTTACCTTCTTTTCCCGAGGCAACACATTAATTACAGATGGCCACCAAATATCCTTGTCACTTATAAATAGAATATTAACTTACTCTTTTATCAATATTCACTGCTCTACAAGAATTTTTTAATTTCATTTTTTTCCCATCAATCATTACTCTAATTTTAACTACCCATTTTCTACACCAAATTACTTAATTAACGTTCAAAATATCCTACTCACTAGCCGCTAACACTTATAATAACACCATTCAAAAGCTCATGTAACAAGTCACGCCATAGCCTGAAGTTCTAAAAAAAGCTCGTGCGATTGAGCACGTCGCGTCGCAAGCTCAATTAATGTTAAAAGCTCAGCCGCTGACTGACAGCCCGGGCTGATAGTTAAGGGTTCGAGTGTCAGTACTGTTCGAGAGCGCGTACAGGCCCAAATTTAACATGTAAATCGGATGGAATAATTTATTTTTAAGGTGCAGAAGTGGAGTTTAGTATGGTTTATAAATTGCAAATTATTATGGAATAACACTATATAGTTTATTTTTTTAATATATTATGTGTAAAATAACTTTTTCACAGACCTATAAATGCGCGTATAAACTTTTTATTCGAGTAGTTATAATTTTAACAAGACCCATATATATGGCCTTAAAATAAATATTATGGAAAAAACTAAATGTTTTACAATTCATAGGTAGTACAATATTTATATTAATCCAAAAACACGATACACTTGCACGTGTCACTACGATAGGGTTTGCATCATCGCCTATTTGATTTTGCCACGTTTCTTCAATTGCAATGTTTCGTCCTGTCATAATGTTAATTTTATTTCGATAGTTTATAAATAAGTTAAGTAATTCACACTATTGTTCCTTTCTGTTGTTAAGCACTTATTGCGTGTTGTGATCTCCTATAATAAGATATCTGTATCTGTATCAACCCATAAACGTCCCACTGCAGGGCACGGGCCTACTCTACAATCGACAGAATCGATTGAGATTGGTTAGGCCATATAGTCCACCACGCTGGCCTAGTGCTGGTTGGCGGACTTACATACCGTAGAAATACCTTAAAATCGCTACGGCATGCAGGTTTCCTCACGATGTTTTCCTTCAGATATAAAGAAGCTAAATGTTTGAAATGCAACGTGACAATAGTAAGGTTTTTAATGTGTATCCTTTGTTGCAGTTCCTAAAAAACAATAATAAAAAGAAAAAAAATCAGTTTCATATATTAATGTGTACGCATTTCTAAACTGCAATAGAACCACGTTTTTATAGATCTAGCATAGTAATTAACCAAAAATATCGACTCCTGTACCTCAGACTAGGTAAAGCAATACGTACTAGTTGAAATTCGCAATGGCTGCAATCGTTAAGCCACGTCAGACATCAACGGTCGGGATTTCCAAAACTGGGCAAATATCAAACTATCCGTATTGATAGATAGATAACAACTACTTGTGGATGGAGTGTGGACATATCCACGTTGGTCTCGGGTTCAAATCCCAGGGCACACCTCTTTTCGGAGTCATGTGTGTATTGATAGTCAATCGCCACGCACTATAACGGTGAAGGAAAACATCGTGAGGAAACCTGCATATCATAGCGATTTCTAATAAGTTCTATGGTATGTAAAGTCCGCCAACCCGCACTAGGCTAGCGTGATGGACTATCAATCGTACTCTCGATTGTAGGGGGGGGGGGGGGCTCGTGCCCTTCAGTGGGACGTATATGGGCTTATACAGTATAATGTTGATGGAGTGTATAAAAAATAGAACCAACATGTCGCCTTGTATGTTCCGTCGCACGATACGATAGGGGGCGAGCTTATCGTTCCTGACTCCGCGCTGATAATGAATAGAAAAAATCCAATATCACTGTGCCCTACTCGGGATTCGAACCCAAGACCTCAGCGTTGTAATAATTACAATTATTGTACCGTAGTACAACTGCGCCACCAAGGCAGTCATTATATAAATAAGGACTGCCATAATATTCAACCGAACTAAAAACCCTGAACATCCCATTGAACATTAAGAATCCTATTTCACAAGTCCCTGTGTACAACTCATTCATATTATTCACTTTGAGCCCGCTTCTAGAAACACTAATTACGCCTTACAAGTTTACACAAAACTTTAGCGGCAAGCTGGGACGGGATTAACGTGTGAGTTATACACCTTTATTTAAATACTGATATAAATAAAAAACCACTTAATTTCAATATAATTATAATGTGAGTTCATGCCTATATTCTCCAAGAGGAAGGTAATGTATAGATCTCAATTTTTTTTCTCAAAAATAAAATAAAATGTATAGCTATCGCCATGCCAGAAAAAATAATTATTTCACTATAATGACAACTATAATTATATTTTTCGTTCGTGTTAGTTACACTGCATTTACAATTACAGTTTACAAAGCGGGACTATGACACCACAATAAAAAAACCACACAGGTACGTGCGAAATAAAAATAAAAAAGTTTAAAATACAATCTAAAACAGTAACAGCCCGCTGTAATACAATTGTCACGTCATAACGCATTCAGCGATGTAACTGTACGTGCTACAGCGATTTCAGAGCGCGTGACAAATACACGACTGTTTTAAACAGGTTTCTTTTATTTAAAAAAAAAGTATTTCTTTAACAGTACTGTACATAGGTGTTAAGCCGCCCATTGAAATGAAATAAATAAATACACCCAACAGTCACATACATAGTCCTGAACCCACACTAAGATCGAGTCTTGTGTCGTGGGTATCAGAAACTACGAGAGACTTTTCGGTCTCATAAACACCCAGACCCGAAACAAATATCTGTGGATCACACAAAGATTTGTTTGTGTGATCGAACCTGCGGCCTCTCGTTTCACAGGCGGCGTCTAACCAGCTGCGCCAAGGAGGCTGCTGAAATGAAATGAAATATTATTTTTATTGAATCCATAAAATGTCATACATTATTTAGATTCAGTCACTTTATTTTCCACCACCACCCGGTTCACAAGGCTGTCTTCACCAGAGAAGAACGGGCAAGAAACTCTAGCGTTGCTATTTGTTGTTTCAAAACAAGTTTACAATACAGGATTACGAGTATTTAAAGGAGTTGCAGTTCAGGTTAATTCAGAGCAGTTTGTAAATCATTTATAATAATAATATTGGTTAGGTCAATTTGTATGGCTGAGTTAAGTGAAGTCGCCCAGATCGCGGCATTATGACTAATATGTCGCGTTCAGGACCAACCTATGAGTCGGTTTCAATTAGGCCAGCAAAATTTTGTCGATCAGTAAGATTGACATAATGTTTATTTAAACAAACCATACTACACATACCATCACATATCAATGTAGTCATTTCGCCGTGTCTCCATAAAAAAAAAAAACACAAAAAAGTAGACGAAAAAAAATCTGTTTAATTAATTTTGTTTTTTAGGTTTAGTAATGTTTTTAACGATTTTTGTGTGTAAACGCAATCTACCAGCCACAGCCCGCTGTAATACAATTGTCACGTCATAACCCAGCGCTGTCCCGGGACGTGTAGCGTGTTCGCGGCGCGTGACATACACGTGGTTGTTTCAAACAGATTCCTTTTAAGAACGCGTGATAGGAATTTTGTTCTTTGTTTAAGAATTTTTCTAGCTTAGTAGCTTCGATGTTTTGTGTAGAATATAGGTGCATTTTTATGACAACTGACAGTTGGCGTTGTGCAAAAATTAAATAAATTATACTTCAAACCAAACGCCTATAGTAAATAAATCTAATACAATACAACATCGAACTATGGCGGCGCTGCAAATACCTTTGCCTACCCCTTCAGTAAAAGAGGTTTTGATATGTATGTAGAATAATATTAAACAGAATCCATCATGATAATTATTATGAGCTACAAGAAGTCCATTGCTAAACAAAGGCACCAACACTAATCTTATTCATAGACAGAATTAACACCTATTTTATTTATCGAATAGTTTGTCCCTTTCGATCGACTTCAGAATTCAGTTTGAGAGAAGACAAAACATTTGATAACTTAAATAGATTTTAAACTGTCTGCGAATAAGACCGTATGACGCAAGTCTTTTTGTCATGGCTATCAGAATTTACAAGACACTTTTCATGGTACAACATAGAGAGATATAATATGCAACAGTTTCTCATTTCACAACCAGCGTCTTATCTATCAGCGCCAGAAAATCTGCCAGTGTCCTCAATATTTCTTAGTATTCTGTGATATTTCATTAAAAAGTATTTTATTAAATGTATTTTGAAAGCCTCCGTGGCGCAGTTGGTTAGACGCCGCCTGTGAAACGAGAGGCCGCGGGAAACAAATATTTGTGTGATCCACAGGTATTTGTTTCGGTTCTGGGTGTTTGTGAGACCGAAAAGTCTCTCGTAGTTTCTGATACCCACGACACAAGATTCAATCTTAGTGTGGAGTCAGGGCTATGTATGTGACTGTTGGGTGTATTTATTTATTAAAATCACAGATAATTCTTTTAATCCGTCACGCTTTCAATTCTATTCACGTATACAAAAATATGTTAATTGTTTTCCACGTGACGTCGGGTGGGTTTAATAAAACAAAATATTACCTAAAATCCTTTGACAATTACAACGTGACGTTACAAACAGAACATCGTATTAAATTAAATATCAAAGCTTTTGTATAATGTTACTTTGTTTGCTGAATAATATAATGTGAGAATTATAATGATACATGTTTTGTTTTTTACTTATTATAAGCTACAAAGTAACTAGAATGAACTTTATGGTACATCGCAGTCCGAATAAAGATTTCATGGGCTGAAATGATTGTCTCCGATCGATCGACGCAATTATGCCGGCTCGTCAGATGCATGATAAGCATAAGCTGTAAATGCGCCACAAGTAATTTACTAAAAATTATGAACATATTTTAACAAAGTCTACGGTGTGTAAATGCAACGGTTCAAAATCGAAACCTTTTAATAGACAAACGAATTTAAAATATTATATAGAATTGAAAATAGCGCCTTTGTAATATTAAATGACCAAAACACAACTTATGTATCGGCGGGGCTTTGTTAAAAATTAGCCGGATATAGCAAAACAAAACTTAACCGAGCTTAAAGTATTACTAATTGATAAATGTTTCATGTGCCGAACAAAATAAAAACATTTTCAGTCGCAACTCTAAACTAAAACAGCGAAGGATTTGTTATAAAATCTTTTACATCCCGAACATAAAACTTGGTCTTCAACATATAGTACACGACTCTCGAGTCCCGTACCTATCACCACAACCATTTTCACGAAGAAAATCGCTCCACATGAAGCTCATATTTATTCACCTCCTTACGTCGCGAGCATCGCAAGTAGCTCCTAACTCGGTCAGCAAATAACATCTCGAGCTCGCTATGATCTCTCCATATTTTAAGTAAAATAAAGCAAGCCCGGCGATTACGTATGCAAGCCGGCACTGGGTCAACAGTTGACCTGTATCGATCGCGCGGTAATGTATGTAAGTGGACTAGTCGAGATAGAGGCAATTTCCGCGAAAATGGCCCAGCGGCCCATTACTGGGCTGCAACAGAGCTTTATTGGACGGCGACGATTTAGACTCTTGTTGCTAGATTAAATCTGCGGCGCACTGGGGCTTTGTCACCGGCCGTTGTTGAATTAACTGCAGCAGACGGGCGCTTTGTGTAGCCGATTATAGTGCTGCCCCGTGTAATGCAGTAGACGAGCGCTCTGTGTGGCGCTGTGTCACCGGCGCGTACAGCCGAGTGCTGTCGCGTGTGGTGCAGTAGACGAGCGCTCTGTGTGGCGCTGTGTCACCGGCGCGTACAGCCGAGTGCTGTCGCGTGTGGTGCAGTAGACGAGCGCTCTGTGTGGCGCTGTGTCTCCGGCGCGTACAGCCGAGTGCTGTCGCGTGTGGTGCAGTAGACGAGCGCTCTGTGTGGCGCTGTGTCTCCGGCGCGTACAGCCGAGTGCTGTCGCGTGTGGTGCAGTAGACGAGCGCTCTGTGTGGCGCTGTGTCACCGGCGCGTACAGCCGAGTGCTGTCGCGTGTGGTGCAGTAGACGAGCGCTCTGTGTGGCGCTGTGTCTCCGGCGCGTACAGCCGAGTGCTGTCGCGTGTGGTGCAGTAGACGAGCGCTCTGTGTGGCGCTGTGTCTCCGGCGCGTACAGCCGAGTGCTGTCGCGTGTGGTGCAGTAGACGAGCGCTCTGTGTGGCGCTGTGTCACCGGCGCGTACAGCCGAGTGCTGTCGCGTGTGGTGCAGTAGACGAGCGCTCCGTGTGGCGCTGTGTCTGTGCGTGCAGCCGAGTGCTGGTGCGATAGATGATCTTGTCTAAGTATCCGCGCAGTAGAGTTATGTAAATTGGCGCAGACGGGCGCTCTCGAGCGTGCCGACGGCTGTAGTTTGAGTTGCGTAGACTCTTTTATGTCTGACTCGGAGCTTGTTGTATAAAGCATGTTTTATGCTGAAAAGTTAGTTTATTACCAGAACATAAACCGAGGGAGTTGGGCCAACAAAGCCGAGAGTAAGTGTCTGAAATTTAATAAATCTATAGGCGAACAGACTTGGGTACTTGACGGCGATGCGCGGAGTTAGAGCGTTGTGAAGAGACCTGCTTGTGGTCGGGCCGCGGCGCGGCGCATTGCGGTCGATGCTTTTAATTGTGTTCTAATGGCGATTATATTGAAGTTATTCGATTGGTATTTGGGTTGATTGGGTTGTTTCGATGGAAATTGGTTAATAAGCGTTTAATTACAATAAACAGATATCGTGATGAACCTACTTATCAATGTTGCTGAATTGGGGTCGTGATTATGTAGAAGCAATAATGAGAGTTGACTGATATAATGATGTCGAATTGTGAGACCTCATTACTCTGTCGCCATTTGATATTTATCCTGAATTGTATTACAATTACCATCAATTGCATTACGGGCACTTTGTCGAGTCAGAATGACATACAACTCACTCCTTCTGAATGAGACAAAAAATCTGACTAGCCTGAACTTGGAATCCAATAGTACTGGACCACTCAAGATCCCACATATGCTACCACTATTCCAACACTCACAGTACCTTAAAACTTCAAGAAAATAGTCTCATCCAGCGTCTTGAGTACTTCGCCTCAACAATGTTGATGCTTGTGTGTAGTCGAAACGTAATCCGTTAAACCGAGCGCGCGGATTATGCAGTTTTAATCCTCGTACACGCGCCGCGAGTCCCTCCCTCCTTCTCTCTCCTCCCCTTTCCCCCCCCCCCCTCCTCCAGGGTTATGAAGTGAAGTGAATTTTCCACGTGTAGATTAAAGTTATACATGGAATTCATCGTAATACAAAGGATTCTGACTTGCTTTCATGTTGAGACCTGGGTGGGAGGGATTGGCTTTGTTTGGTGTTGATATGAGGTGGGTGTGTATTACTTGTGAATATAATGTTACTAGCATAGTATAAAGGTTGGTTTTTAAATGCATTTGATATTTATATTACATTTAGTTTCTGAATATGGCGATATGAGGATAGGCTCGCCCCTTATCACAACGTGGGACGAAAAATACAAGGCGAAACGTGAGTGTCCTGGTTGCACCTCTGCCTACCTCTTCTGGGAAAAAGGCGTGAATTTATGTATGTATGTTTGTAGTTTCAGGAACTCTGTTTAGTTAATACATGAGTGACGTTAGCAACATATACGCAATTTAACTCTTGATTTAGCATTCAAAATTAAGAGCCCAAAAAAATATGTATCTACTTTTAAGAATATTAAACACCAAACGCATATCTTCGGAATTCGCAAAGAAAATCCAAAATCCTATCGTATAGAACCGATAAAACCAAAATACAATAAATTGTATATTATATGTTTATATGTGTTGATGTTATGTGTGGGATATATCCCAAAAAGAAAATCCTAACCATTTTTATCCACGAAACCGAGATTCAATTCATCCAACTCTGAACTCTCTAACATTCTACGAGAATTTCTCAACACATCCCATCTCAAACAAAAACGTATACACGATCGACGCGACAACGATTCCTGATTCTTCCTTGTCGCTGACAGCAGTAACCGAGCGCTTAATATCACGAGACTGAGCAGTTTACACGCAAAAACTCAACGTTATAAACTGGCATTTTATTTTAATTTGATTAAGTAGCGGTGTGAAGGGTAATTTGTGGGTGATTCTGAATTACAATAACCCATTTAACAATATAACCTGTTTTTTTAACTTCCCGACGTTTCGATTGCTTTTCAGCTTTCGTGGTCACGGGGCGGACTGAGGTATTAGTCATCCGCTCTGTGACTGTTACAATTAAGCAATCGAAACGTCGGAAAGTTAAAAAAATGTAAAAATTAAACCAAATCGCGATAAAATCCGTAAAAATAGTTTTATTTCAATGTGTAACATTCGCGTAAAACTAAGAAACCATAATATAACCTGTGTAATGTCATCAATAATTTTTAATGTAAACTCGCGCATCTTTCTGAGTACGTTAACCTGCAAAAAAAGTAATGGAATTATCATGCAGAATTTCTGCAATTATGCGAACATTGCCCTGATGTTCAGACATCATTGAGATCCCAAAAGGCATGATATTTCATCCAGTAAATATATTAACAAAATTATTAAAGCCTACATTATTAAATTTTGCCTGCACATTACTGCGCAGTGTAGTAGGTTTTATGAGCTCAAATATTATTAAAAAAATAAAATATTAGTGTGAAAAAAGTCAGTAAAAATGTACCGTCTCGTTTATATTAATGTACCTAAATAATACAATTTATATTAATTAAATAAATCTAAGAAGATTGCTTGGACGTACTTATCATGACTAATAATTTATATTTAATAGCCCAAGTCTTGATGAACATAGGCTATTTAAAATCAAAGTATGACTTAGAAACTGAGAAAAAAAAACGTCTTTCTGGTTAGGCTTATATTAATAGTAAATTGAAAATACTTTTACCATAAATACTTGAATACCCAATTATTATTTTAAAATACCCGCATATAACATATTTTAAATAAATGCCAATTTCTAAATTGTACAACAACGCCATCTATTAACCGTAACAATCACATCTTTCGAGCCCCATTCCACTAGCGCCATCTACAACCAAAACACTGCGCTTAGATAATTTGCCAACTGAATACTCTCTGAGCGAGACATTAAGGGTCCTTCGCAAGGGTCTCGGGGACGACAAAATTCACTTAATTAGCTGACAGGAGCTGTTTAGATTCACGTAAATATTAAATTAGGTGTCAAGTGTGAAGATATTGTGAGAGTGTGAGGAAATTGTTTACTGAGATTTATGGTAATGTTGATATAATTGTTTTGTGTTAATTTTTTATAGCAATGCAGTTACCATCACGAGCACTGTGCTTATGTATTTATTTCTATATATTTTATAACCGATTGAATGATCAAACAGTTATTGTACCTAATCAGTTAAAAAAATGTTAATAGCGAAAATGTAAAGATAATTTCTAACTCAATATACTCGTAAATAATAAATTACCCTAGTACAAAGATCGCCAGTAATTTATTAGCTGTGTGATTATAACAACAATACATAAGTTCTATCAAATCTCATTTTTGATTTCAAATTTTCGTACAAATAAATCTTTGATAGTAAAATGTTATGGAAATGAGATAAAGTTAAAAAAAAAAACACTAATTTAATAAAATAGTGTGAAATAATACATGAACTGCTCTTTCTTTTTTTAGAAGGCCCAAAAAACTCAAATCTTTTTTCATCCAACCATAAACTAAGATGTTAAGTTTCCGTTACTTAAGAGCGAAATCTTGCCGAAATAAAATCCCGCAGGTGATATCGCCGTATTGGGCGGAAAAGCGATCCGGGCTTCGAGGACAAAAATCTCTTCTAAATCCACTTATCTTAATGTTTATACCATATTACGTCGCTTCCGAGAAGGCAATACGATTGTAATTTTTTGGAACTCATTACCGTTGGAATTTATGCTACTCCGGGATATTGGATAATAATAGTGGAATTTTAGTTTGATTATTTTTAATTAGCACTGATTTGATTAATTTTAATTAAAGACTTAGGAATTGAAAACTTATTTCTAATAATATCGTTACATTATACAGTAGACATATTCTTAGATATTGGTATCGAGTTTAATTATTGCTACTTGATAAATATTAAAGTTTTGACGTGAGCTCACATTGTTGATTGTAATATGTTTAAATTCAAATTAAATGTATTTTATTGTGGTACATATGTGAATATGGTGAATATTACATCGGCTTATTAAACTATGACCCACCATATTGATATACAATAGTTTAAGATATTTTTGTTTTTAATTATATTTTTTTAACTGTTTAAAACATCGCTGTAGTGTATTTACATACTACACTTATAAAGGCATGCTGTAAATAATTTGAGCCTTCGTATAAATTTATTCGTCACTGTTATTATAAAAAAAGATACCCATGTCAAATAGTTGTTGCAGTTCATTTAATAAGAAAGATTAATAATGGCTCCAATTATCTCTATTTCATTATATTCCTCCATAGAAAAGTTTACCATACATACAATTCCTTAATATTTACAAGAATAAGGTGAACCGCAAACTCATTTTCCTCACTTTAAAAGCGGAAATCCGCGAGAACGAAACTCAAGATACCCGGCTATAACATTTACATCCGACATTAAACTAAGTTAAAAACTAATATTTAAACGCCAAACTAGTTTTAAGAAAGCAGCCTAGTTTCTTGATCTATATACAACGTTAGTTTTAGTATACTACAAAACAAGTACTTTGTTTAGAATCAGTAGCACATTTATTACCACTAATTTTTTACGTACGTTATATTCTATCCCAAAAACACATAGAAAATTCGTCTAGTTGGTTTCCTTGTTCATTAATAAAAATCCGTCGCGTGTCGGTCGCTCACTGATACAACTACAGCTGGCCGGTACAAATACCGGTTTAAATAATAACCTATCTATCTTTGACACGAAGTAAAGATAGCTGCCCTTAGCATTTATTATCATTTATGTCGGTGCACTTTTATATTTCAAAAAACAAAGGTAGGCACATATAGTATGTCTTTAAATGTACACTATTCAAATAAATGATCAATCTATGTTTGTTTAAACATCAAAACGCATCGACAAATACTAACGATAGTTGTCTTTGCTTCTTATCAAAGATAAAAAAATAAAAAAAACCCAACAGTCACATACATAGTCCTGACCCCACACTAAGATCGCGTCTTGTATCGTGGGTATCAGGAACTACGAGAGACATTTCGGTCTCACAAACACCCAGATCCGAAACAAATATCTGTGGTTCACACACATATTTGCTTCGGTGCGGGGATCGAACCCGCGGCCTCTCGTTTCACACCCGGCGTCTAACCAACTGCGCCACGGAAGCTGTCAATATTAGTATTACTATATACTAATTGAGAGTAAATAATATTAGTATTTATTAAAGCATGCAAAGTCGTCTCCATCAGCTAGTATTTAAATACATACGTATATTTAAGTAGAGCGCCGGAGGCATGCAAATGCAGGCGAGTGGCGTGCATTATGCAAGAGGGTTTTTTAAAAAGGCCGCTCTAAAGTAGTAATATAATATAACCTAGTTTGGACTGAATCGAGATCGACTTTGACATTAAAAGATGTAATTTTAAAGCGCCAGTTGGAGGTTTGAGTCAAAGAGGAGTATAAAGAAAATTCATTTAGATTTTTGCTTAACAGGAAAAGACTCATGACTTCATTGTATTTAATATTGAAGTGATGTTTACGTGTCTAAAGGACGAGTGGAACCCTCTAAAGTTACAAAATCTTCAGTGTTTTTCTAGCCTTTTGAGTCAGGAGATTTTCTTTAATTTTTAAATGCAATATCAAATATCACACGTGTTCCCTCCTCCCTATAATCCTGGGTCCTTCCGCCGTAGCGTGACGAGGCATCTCAGCGGGCCGGCATGATTGTATCGAATGGTATGAGACTACCGTCTGATACCATTCAGTACTCTATCTGGACGGCATTAACACTTACCACCAGGTGCAATGAAGTCACAATGACGCGCCAGAATAAAAAAAAAATATCGTGGTGTAATATGCAATGGTTGGATCGGTAGGCTCGCCCACTTTCACATCGTGGGACGGAACACTCAAGGCGAAACGTGGATGTCCTAATAGCACCTCTGCCTACACATGGAAAAAGGCAAAATATGGTTTTATATCGCTAATTGACACAACTACGTCACCTTGCTCGAACAAGACTCTACCCGACTGTACACGTCTTACTGCCAGTTAAATTTCTTATTTATAAAAAATAAAATACTTTAATTTCAGGCAAACAACCAATAGTAAAATACATAAATCAAAGAAAAAGGTATTTAATAAATGCATCCTTAATAATTGTAATATTACTGGCGGTAGGTATTTCGTATGTGAGAGGCCGCCTGGGTAGGTACCACCGGATTGTCTATTTCTCTCGTTAAACAGCAGTGTAAATGCGCTGTTGTGTTCCGGTTTGAAGGACATTGTAGCCAGAGTAACTACTGGACATAAGGAGACTTAACTAACATCTTTTGTCTCAGAATGATGAGCGCAGTGGAATGCCAAACATTGCTTTGTAATTCATGGTGTTGTTTGGTTTTGCTACTGTCCATGAGCGGTCGTATCGCTTACTATCAGGCGAATGGCATGCTCGTCTCGCCATTCATCTCAATAAAAAACATCCAACCACAGTGTGCCATGAAAGCCAGAATCTATTCCTATTTTCCAGTATTTATTCCTATTTTCCAGTTTATCTATACTAAGCCTCTTGAAAATAGTATTTGCGAAGAACACACCCAGTGCCTACAGCGATACAACCCTGTTTCAACTTTTGGATTTTTTAATAAATTAAATTCTAACACAGTTGCAGCTTCTATGTAAAACGTAGCCTACTGCGCGATTTTATTTTTCATACGGATTTTTCCATTCGCTGTAATAGAATTTAGAATGTTGCGAATTGGTTCAATGCTGTTAGTTTCAATTCGTTGCTCCTGCGAATATAGGATAACAGTTACGCAGGATTCGAGCGAAAAATATTTTTTCGAGATAAATTAATTACCGTGTATGGCTTATCAAGAATTGCTTGTATGGAGCTTTTGTATAACTTAGAACGTTTTCATACATCAACATCACTAACTATAGTTTGAGATGGCTAAACTATTATGCGCTCTAATTACTGGTATATATTTATTATTTTTCTTCTATAATTACGTAACTACTATTATTTAGGTACCATAGGCTTGGTGTGTCTATGTGGACAAAAACCCTGTCAAAATTAGTAGTGGGAAAATTAACAGTGTGAAAATCATCAGAAGGACGCGTCGCGTTTTGGGTTCAGCCTATGTATATAATTTATTTTACACCTATGTACATAATTGTGTCGATAGGGAAAAGTTAATCTCGCGCTGGCTAATACTCGATTTCGATTGACCATTACATACCATTTCATGCATGTTATAGTTAGTGGTAGTATAATAAGAAAAATAATTAATTAAAATGAAAAATAGCAAGCAACGTAAATGTGACAGCCTTGACAGCCTCCGTGGCACAGTTGGTTAGACGCCGCCTGTGAAACGAGAGGCCGCGGGTTCGATCCCCGCACCGAAACAAATATTTGTGTGATCCACAGGTATTTGTTTCGGGTCTGGGTGTTTGTGAGACCGAAAAGTCTTTCGTAGTTTCTGATACCCACGACACAAGATTCGATCTTAGTGTGGGGTCAGGACTATGTATGTGACTGTTGGGTGTATTTATTATTATTATTATTTATATTTAAAAATTATAAATAAATAAAATATGTGCTTCTAGCTAGAACCAGACAACGCTGTGCATAAGATGAATTTCATACCTAATATCAAAGAATATATTCTGTCCAAAACATAATATTTCAATCATCATTAACCCCACAAAAGCTCTCAAACTCATACAAAATAATCAGCCCCGGGCAGACACATAACCCAACAATCTAAAAATGGCTCCTTTAAAAGATTCGATTATAGCAAAAAATCCTACGCGGCACTTTGCTCGCAATTTTTATCTAGGCGCAAGACGCTGTTTCATGAGACAATCAAACCATATTACTCCTTTGAAGTATACTCAATTTTCTCTTCAGATCAAAGCTTTTCGTCGAAATCTATTGTTTTCTCGTTTTCATACGGATATGAAAGTTCGTACCTGGAACAAAGTAAAAATGTTATTACTAAACATTGTTCATACGTTCTCTTTGTCTTAATGTTACAAGATTGTTAAAAGTCGAAGTAATATAAATCGTACACAAGTAACATATCTTTGATTATCTATGGAAGATTATAGGTATCTTATGTAAGAGTTTTCGAGTTACTCAGCAGCTTATTATTGTTTTAAATTCGAAAACTTCTAAAAAAATACATTTATGAGAATATTCATAAATGCTAATAAGAAAAAAATGTGTGTTTAAATTTTTATCTGTAATCTGAAAACTGCAAAAGAATTTAGCAAACCTTGTTACATTTCATACTTTGTGTGTAGTATGTTAACTACACACAAAGTATGAAATGTAACTTTAGTAAAAAAAAAATCGTGATAATAAATTTTAAGGCTCAATAGCCAGCATACAGAAATATTTTAATAAAATCATCCAACACTTAAAGTAATTAAAGAAACTAATATTAATCATTCTCAGAATTCATAAAAACCAGCAGTTTCTAAAACATAAAATTTATATCAATTATATCTTGAACTGACATTAAATTAGCGTTAAAATAAATGTGATTTGTCAGAAGAAAATTAAATCCATTTCAGAAAGTGCCCGCGCTAATATTCCAATTGGTAATTTTATGTCGTAAAAACTAAAAAAAGGAAAATTAAACCGAGCTGTATCAGTCCTTTCCCTATATGATAAAATGTTTGTTTGTCCTTTAAGCGATTTAAGTTGCAATAAAAAGTATTATTTAATTAGCTTCAGATGTCTGGCTGCCTATTTGAAGCCACCCTTTCGCGAGTAGATCTCAATAAGATAATATAGTATATATAGTCTACTATGTTACTCCACATACGTTCGGAACACATGGATTTCCTCGCGATGTTGTCCTTCACCGTAGAAAGTGTGCAAAAATGCACACGTTACTGAAGTCTAATTTCAGATTGCTCTTAGCTGATAAGAGATAGAAGAGAAAGACGTCATTTTGAAATGTCAACTAATATAAATAACTAACTCCGCTGGCTCAGCGACCCAAAGTGGGTCCCGGCCTCCGAAACGAGAGTTCTTCAGCTGCCTCTATTCTGCGCCACCTCCCGCCAACTATTGACTCAAAGTTGGCTCAAGTATCGCTGGAGCGATACCGTGGAACTTATATAAATATTCTCCTTTATAAAGACAATAACCAGGCGAAGTTAGGCGACACAACTAGTCCATATAAAATTAGTCAACGTCGTACAATTTCGAAATTAATTCGTATTAACCCACCCGAGTCTCAATGAATGTTCAAATTATGATAATAAACTTTTCACCCTGTAAATTGGACTTAAAAAATTCGCTTCTTTGAACCGCTATCCGCGTTTTTCGCGAGTAAATTTGCCATTTCATGCTTTTTACAGTTTCAAGCGCTCTTTCTGTGTCGAAAAACGCTGTTTGTTTGCCATTGTCTGGCGCGGAATTATGACTCTTCATAAACGGTTTAGGTACAGTCTGCTTGTTCTATACATAGTCGATTATTCTGCATATCTTTTCATGAATTGTAGTGAAAACATTATTGTTTAATGTGCCATTTTAGTTTGTTTTCCAAATAGTTAAACAAACAGACAAGTGAAAGTAGTAACAGACAAATTGATTTTTTATTTATTTTGATCAATCAATCCACTTTGTGAATCGGTTTGAAAAGTGTCTTGAGTTTTCCGGGACTGATTCATTATAGGTGATAGAATCATCCCAAATCACATCACGGGGCTCAAATAAGCTCTGACAAATGTGAGTGGCGCTAGTAGCAACGTTGCTTAGACATTCTTGTATAGACATAAATATGTATGAATTGGTTTAAAATTCAGTATTATATATTATGTATGAAATATAGAAAAATACGTGTATTACGCGTTACCTAGCACTTTGACGTGAACTACAAACATAAACTCATGCCTCTTTCCCAGAAGGGGTAGGCAGAGGTGCTAGCAGGACACCCACATTTCGCTTTGCATTTTCCGTCGCAGGATGTGAAGGGGGAGAGCCTATCGCCATATCAGGCACAAATTCCTGACTTCAGGCTGATGATTAATAGAAAAATTCAATATCACTTTGCCCGACCCGGGATTCACACCCGAGACCTCAGCTTTGTAATCGTACCGTAGTGCAACTACGCCACCGAGGCAACATTGACGTCAACTAGCAACTTTCAAACCTCTTACATACTCCTCCTCTTACATACTCAAAATAAAATAAAAACAATAAAAATACTCATACAAACGTAAGCCTTAGTAAGAATATGAACAAGGCAAAAAAGAATAAAGGACTTGGAAAATAACTACTTTCTTCAGGGAATTAAAAATATTTTTTGTTGTCTGGAGTTGTGAATTTCAACTTTCTTGAGGAGACGAAACATCTGTGCAGAATAATTAATACTAATGGGATTTAAATTCGATACTTTTGAATTTTATTCCAAAATATAGGTAACTTATGATATACCGGGTATATCAAGACTGCGACCGAAAACGAAGCGAGGTGGTAGTTTTAGTGGTTATAGACACGATGCAAATAAAAATTTCACCAAAACAGTGACAGATATTTTTTTAGAATTTTATTAAAATCGTCGTTTTGGGGTGGTAAATACCTAGTTTTTGCGAAAATCATAATTTAAACCCTAACGTACCATTGAGTGTATAAAAATAAACAGGTCTACATCATTATTTTAAGAAAACTATGTATTGATCACCCAAATACGACGATAAGTAAAAAATTACAAAAAACAATTTGTCATTATTTTTTTTTGCGAAATGTTTACTTGCATTGTGTCTGAAGTCACTAATACTACCACCTGGCTTCATTTTCGGTCGCAGTCTTGATATACCCTGTATACTTCCTATGCTATGCATAAAGCGTTCATGAGACATTTCTGATATATTTTATAACAAAAAAATGCAATGCTTAAATTGACAAAAGACAGTTGGTGTTGTTGAGGGAATTTCTGCTTATTCTACAGAGCCACAACTACTTTAGAAGCGTCAATACTTTACTACAATACTTTAGTTAAATCATCGATAGTTAAATAGATTTTGAGTGATAGGTTTAGATAAATCTTGGATTTTGGATTTGGAGATTGGAGTCACACTGTTCTCAGTCATGACGAAGCATGAATTGGCAGGCTCGTCCAGGGCGGTACCACTGTCTCAGAGGAAATCGACGTGAAGTGAATGGTTCCGTTTGGTGAGTGAGATTGGCAATATCGGATGCCCGATACCCATTTTCTCTTCCCATCCTTTTCCCTTTCCGCTCTCTTCCCAATTTGATGGTCCAGCAACACATCCATGATCCAAGCGTTGTTGGCAACAGTGAACACTCACGATCAGCTGACCTGTTTATCCGTCTGCCGTACCTATGTTATGCAATAAAAAAAGTTATTTCAACGCTAACGAATAATTAAAAATCACTATAGTTCTCTACAAAAAGTATAAGACAATAAGAATCGGCTGAAATATAAAGACTATTACCAGGTCAATGCACTCAAAATTCGCAGATAGCGAGTAAGAATCATGTCCTAAGCGGCGTAATGGTAGATATCACATAAATTATGCAGTGTAAAGTACAGAGCCGACGCGACGCTCTGCAGACGTACCTTATCTTGCGCTACACACGGCTTGGGAATACGGAGAGCTACAACCAGGCCGCCGTAATTGTTCCGACCAGCGTGATATGTCGCATCGGTGGATACTCTTTTGGACTGTAATGCATTTAATATCAGGTGCAACTTTAAGATGTAAGCTATGTAACGGAGAAGTATTTCCGTACCGAAAAATAAGTAGAAATGTTTCAGATTTAGGTGTAGTTTGAATTGAAAATTTTTCGCAATTTACAATACATGACCGTATAAGATATGTGCTTTGTGATTATGCAAGTGTAGCCTGAAGTCATTGAACAGGAATTACTGTACATTATGGTAGAAAGTCCGTCGACACATGCAAGTGTGTTACGTTTGGAGTCCAGCCTGTCTACATCTCCTCTGAGATATGTGGTTTATGATATAACGACTATGCAATTGTAGCCGGAATTCATTGAATCGGAATTATACTAGTTCTATCATTGTACATTGTGATAGAAAATCCGTCGACACACGCAAGTGATGACACAAATTTTGATGCAGCAGGAATAACTGTGTGTACAGCTTACTCTATTACTGTACTGTATCAGTCCATATACGCCCCACTGCAGGGCACGAGCCTCCTTTACAATCGAGAGTACGATTGACAGGGGTTAGGCCGTATAACCCATCACGCTAGCCTAGTGCAGGTTGGCGGATTTTACATACCGTAGAAATTCATACAAATCGCTATGGTATGCAAATTTCCTTGCAATGTTGTTCTTAACCGTTGTAGTGCATGGTGATTAAACATCAATACACACATGAGTCCGAAAAGTCAGAGGTGTCTCCTAGGATTGGAACCCGTGACCACTGTGAAGACGTTGGTAGGCGCGTTTGGACCGTTACTAACAGGTCACCACGCACCTTCATCACTATCATAGAATAAATGTATAAAAAATATTTATATATATAAATATTTAAATATCGTCTACCGAGTACCGGCCTCGGTGGCGCAGTTGTACGACGGTGTCACAAAGCTGATGTCCCGGGTTCGAGTCCCGGGTTGGGCATATTGATATTGGATTTTTCTATCAGCCTGAAGACGAATTTGTGCTCGATATAGCGATAGGCTTGCCCCCTATCATATCATGGGACGGAAAAACTAGGCGACACGCGGGTATCCTGGTTGTACCTATGCCTACCCTTTCTGGGAATTAGGCGTTAATTTATGTATGTATGTATACATGTAAAGTTCGCCTATTTCTTATCAGTTATCGTTCAATAAAGCTATCGGCCGTCGTTCAAGTCCGTGTGTAAAGTTTATCTCAAGTTTTACTGGACGCCCGGCGGCGGCACGCGCAATGACGTTTTTGATTGTAATTTTCTTTGGTTTTCTTTTATTTTTCTTTTCACCCCAACCCTTTGGGAGGCTGTCTATCTCGACGAGATATTTTATGCGGCATTATTCACTGTAATAACACTAAGTAGCAGGGCTGTGTCTTGTGTCTGCGTTTTGTTTTTTCGGTAATTTATTCTGACAAAGGTAATTTTATTTGTTTAAGCAATTTGATGCTGGGTTTTATCTGATGTTATTGTTCTGTTAACGTTATTGGTTGAGACATTAGGGAGAGTGTGTGTGAGCTTTTTATTGTAAGGCCCAAGGTTCGATTACCAAGAATTGTAATACAACTTGGGTGAGTTATCTTTTTAAAATCTTTTCATTGCCTAGGATTGGAATTATATCGCATCATAGCTATGAACTCGTTTCATATCATACTAAAAACATAAACTAATGCTTTTTCCCAGAAGGAGCAGGCAGAGGTGCTACAAGGACACCCACGTTTCGCCTTGTGTGTACCGTCCCACAATATGATAGGGGGCGGGCCTATCGCCATATTGGATAATGAATAGAAAAATCCAATGTCACTTTGCCTGACCCGGGTTTCGAACTCAAAACCTCAGCTATGTAATGGTACCATAGTACAACTTCGCCACCGAGGCAGTCCTATCATACTTTGAGACGAAAATGAGCTTGATAAACTGTCAGACACTACGCAACATAGTGGTATATCTATTCAGAGATATTAGAATGGAGATACCATATGGCATATGATTTGAGAAACCAACGCACAAGGGAGGCTACGACGCTCAATACTAAGGACTACGGCGCAAGGAGGAGAAGCCCCCTTCCAAATAATATCCCCATATTATTTGGGTTTTGTATACTCCATTATATTAAGGTAACGCCAGGTATGTATCATTTAATAAGATCCTACAGCTTACTGTCAAGTTATTCTTAAATAGCAAATTCAATAAATACAAAATCCCAGAAAAGCATATTGCAAGGTAATCAAAAACACTCCCTTCAAGTCCAATCTCGATTTACTTAATCATGTTAAAATATCCACAATTAGCGACGGGAATTAAATATATTTCCCGGAAAATGTTAAGCTTTCTCAACTAAGGAATATGGCCAGCAAATTATTAATTTGCATCAAAATGGACTTTATTCGTAAGTCATTAAGGATTAATTTAGTTGGTGATTGAATTTGCCTCGGTATCGCGGAGAGGGTTGCAATAATTCCTCAATTAAGAAGGTCTCTATAGGTAGAATGGGCGGGGTTTGGTGCAAAGTACGAGATGTGGCGATTCAATTAAATGAGGGGGTTTTTAAATAAACATAACTCTTTGATTGCAGAAATATTACATTATAAAACATTATTTCACTATTAGAATCCTACATTATTCTTGATGAACATAGGCGTTAGAATATTTTCCAAAAAGTGTATCTGCATCCGGACGGAGCCGGGCCGTTAGTATAAAATAAATCATAAAGACAATTTGACATGAAATCTAATCTACATACAATACTACATTAAAAAATATATCTTATAAATAAAAATGACATGGCAGTATAACCCCTTTATTATATTCCACTGATAGGCACGACTTTTTTCTTTACAGACGAATTTAAAAAATACTACTACTGTAAAAAAAATGATGAACATAATAATTACCGCTCCCTCGCATACCTTAACCCGTCACCTCCTTAATACGTCAGCGGGAACTGAAATCAGTCCCTCAACGATTTATGAGTTAACCCTCCTTGATGGAATTGAGTCGAATGTAGTCGATTACACGTAAACAACCCAGAACGGGTTACAATGCGGTACAAAGTACCGCGAGGTGTCGTGAGGGAAGCGAGAGCTCTATAGAGTGCTTTAGGGTTAAATAATGTGCGGGTGATGGTGGCTTTGAAGGGTTAAGTCTTTCAGGTGGAGGGTTATACTGATGATGATTGATGATGGATTTTTTAATGTGTTTAAGTGGTGGGTTTTTTATTGATGCAGGAATAAATATACACAAATAATATTTAAGATAGTAATTAGAATAAGAAATCCATATGAAAAATAATCTAAGCAGATGATTTCAAGATTTTTACGTTATAAGATATTTAGTAGACAAAAAATCACTTCCTGTTTATATTCTCAGGTCCAAATTATAGGTTAAATAGAAAATATAAAAATAATTTATTGAATCGAACGTTGATAATCACAAGACATTTTTCACCAGAGAAGAACGGGCAAGAAACTCTAACGTTGCTTTTTACAAAACAAGAATTCATCAAAGGCGATGCTTGGCCTATTCAATAAAGTTTAAGGATTCATTAATAACCCAAAAACTATCAACTAATTATTCTTTAGGTTAACAATCTGCCAAAAATCTCTAAAACATTTAATATTTTTAATATACATCCTTAAAAAATAATTTACCCACAAACCCACCATAATTTTCCAAATAAAACCCAAATACCGAGCTAGAAAATTGTATAAACTTTAGTTCGTAGTAATTTTATACATTGTAGCTGATTACGTAGCGCTTGCTACGAGCGCCTTTATGGATGCAACATTGTCGCCGTAGCTGAAAACCATTTGGCAAATTAAGCTATGAATTTATATTTTACTGGTCGGCATAGTAATTACAACTGGCAGTTCTAGCTCTGATTGGATATATAAGATTTTAATGGTATTGTTGGGTTTTGGATTGAATGATAAAGCGCTTATATCAATTATTTTATGGTACTAGCATTACTTTGTAAACGTCCATTGGTTCAAGAAATGTGAAAGGACTTAGTTGATGATATTTAGCTTTTTGTTGTATTCAATATTACAACGAATTATTTCGGTATATTTATATTAAAATTTCCATTTTTTATCGAAATTGAAAATTTCATGAATTCCGCTTTATGGCTATCCAACTGAAGCAGTAATTGACAACAGTATCCAGAATTATAGGTTCTCTATGAGCACCAGGAGAGAACGCGTGAAACGCCAAAATTTTGTTTCCCAATAATGACAAAACGAAACGCAATACCGAAATTATTCTTCCACTATTTTGACCCACTGTTAACCACATGCCATCAAATAACCTCTTCTCTTATCTAACACACATAAAAACGAATAGACCCGCGTAATAAGCTACACAGAATAAAATACAAATTTTATTTCTTAGTAACTCGGCTACAGTGTAGCTCCGTAGCGCTTGCTACAAGTCCCTTTATAGGGCTACATGCTACGGGCTACGGGCTACGCTCGTATCCCAAGGCGTATTGCTACGATATTGTGAGTTGCGTAGGACTCAACATGCCTTTATATTGGAGTTATTCATTTTGTATTTTTCATCTTCAATATTAAAATTGAAATGTTTTGTGTATTCAATATTGTATTTTAGTACTGGTTTTTGTTTTCAGTTGTAACTTTCGTGCAGTTCTTTTTTCAGTTATTGATTTCATAAGATATTAAAGAGGGCGATGGTGTTTCGACTATGGAAGCAGTTTATCCATAGTCGAAAATCATTATCCCATTAAAAAAAAGAAAACATTCAAATAAACGCTACTTAAGGTAAGCACATTGTCCACCTTAATAGTAAAACATCCTGTAATTCCTTCCCTAACCAACAGATACCAAGCGTTCATAGACAAAAAATTAAAAAGCTACTTGAAAGAATTAAATAGAAAAGATTGGTAAACGACAAACTTTGCATTACGTAACGGCGAGTTTCGCCGCGGAGGCGAAGGGGCGGAAGAGGCGCGGGGGCGGAAAGGGGCGAAACTTCGCCTCAGACGCGGGCGTGAAGTGACATTTTAAGTTTCGCCACAGTTAACAGTCGCGGAAGTGGTTAAATTATAACTTTACATTCCTATGTGAGGTTTCTTATATTTTTAGTTTGAAGTTTATTTCTAAGTTTAGCGATCGGTATTGTCTCAACGTCCAAGTTGCGTGAGCCGCGGTGACTTACATCTTTGTTGGGTTTCTTTAAAATATGATTTTTATTTGAAATATATTATTAAATTAAAATGTCAATAGGCATGGTAGGTAGTTCATGGCGGATGGGGCCGAAAATTTCTTGAGTTAAAGTCTCCGGCAAGCGCAGCGAGAGATATCCACTCGCATGATGCATATATGACCTTATAAAAAACAGAATGTTCCACGACCACCCATTAAAATAAGCGAGTCGCGTATAGGGTTCAACCTGTTTATAGGTGACGAGCAGGCCGGCATAATTGTGTCGACTGACAAGAGGCAATTATTGTACAGTAGTTTTTCATTTAGATTGCATACCACCACTTGCGATGTAGTCACTTTGTCGTGTCAGTATAAACAAAAACTTTAGTATTTTTGACTTATATCATACATTTGAAGCCTCACTAACGATAAGATACTATGCACACAGAACAACTTTTGTTGAAGAAACCTGTCAAATTCTATGAAATTCATCGCGGCAACTAAAAACTGTTGTTGCAACTGGCAACTTTTATCGAAAATTAGTAAAATTTTAACTGTTTTCTTTCATTAAACTAGTTCTGTGTGCACAGCGGTTAAGTCTCAAAACACGATTTAAAATACATCGTACTTTTATTACCAACGTAGAAAACTACAGATGTAGATTACCAAATGTATCCCACGTGTGATTAAACCCCACACATTCACGACCCTTTTAGTACAAATACATTGATGTACCTCTGCGATCACTTTTTATGTTACGCATTATGGTTTCGCCAGACAGTGGGCGGGACGGTGACGTGCGGGTTCTGTGAATTTTTGTATATCAGCCCATACAAGCTATGTAAAATCTATTGGCATGTGGCTAAATTTGGAATTACGCATAAGTTTCTAATTTTTATAATTGTTTCTTAGATTTACGCGAATGTTACACATTGAAATAAAATACTTTTTTGCGGATTTTCTCGCGATTTAAAATTTGATATTTAAAATGTTTTAACGCATTGTGTTAGATCTGATTTTTATAACAAAAATAACAAGCATTTATACTCCTAATCGAATAATAAATAAATCGAATAATAATAAAATGTGAAGAGAAAAAAAAATATTCTAATTATTTGACAACAACGCATTCTAACGGCAGAAGATCGTGGACGATTTATACTTTACAACTCCAAACGACCCGGCAGCGTCGCGCTCTCGTCGCGTCGCCGTCCCGTCCCGCCCACTGTCTGGCGAGACCATTATGGTATCAAATGTCAGGCGCCATGAGCATTAGCGAGCGTCCCCGTTGCCATGGCAACCAGACTTATGTAGGCCAAGTACTGTTGCTACGTGCTCGTATTAAATATGTTATAGTTTGCAGACTTAAGAAGGTCGGCAAGACATTTTTCTGAAGATTTTCCTCAGCAGTGGAATTTTTGTGGCTAAAGATGATGATTATGAAAGGAATAATTTATATGCCTCGTGGCGTATGTATTACGGTAGGATTACAAAGCTGAGGTCTCGGGTTCGAATACCGGGTCTGGCAAAGTGATATTGGATTTATCAATTCCATACCAGCCCGGAGTCAGGAATTTGTGCCCGATATGGCAATAGGGTCGCCTCCTATCACATCGTGGGATGGAACATACTGCCTGCCCCTTCTGGGAGGAGGGCGTGAGTTTATGTATGTAGTGAAACACAATAATACCGTTTCACGTCAGTCCCCTGCAAGACATTGACATTACTTCAATCGGTCCTTTTATAGTATACAGTATAGCTACCACTACACACAATTCGCTGTTAGATCACACTCCCCCTCGTGTTGTAGGCAACATTGTTGTTTATCCTAGGCCGAGTGTTGTCGTCCATAAAACAGCTGTTGTAACGACAGTCGCATAAAACTTTACAAGCCCTGTTTACGTACAATGTACGAGGTTAGTGCGGCTTCGAATAACGCTATGGATTAGTTGGTCTTGCGGGAACTGAATAGTAAGGTTTGTTGTGACATTGTTGTAATGTTAGATGTATGGAAAAATAGGTTTTTTTATTCTTACTGGACTGTCTCTGACATTAAGCGAAATGCCGTCTAGAAAGAGCGTCAATTGGCAGCAGAAAATCATGTGTTGCCACTTGATACAATTATGCTGGCTCGCCTTCTTCACGCTGTCACGTAAAAACCCGGTATTGAACAAGGGAACATAATATGAGCCGGCAAAATGTTCCGCAGCTTTCTAGCGTTTTATATGAACTAATGATAGTAATTTGCGTTTATTAACCTCGGGATGTATGCCTATTAGAACTCAGCGAATCATGACCGTTCTATGAATTTCAATGCAACGTCACCAGGCAAAGAGCATACAAAGTATTTAACCTCAAAGGCACATTACAGTCAAACTACACGTTGTAATAAAAACCCTCTGCCCTCAAAAACTCAGCAATTACAAATAGCATTTAATTACATTCAGTACGTTTAAAATTCCAACACAGCATGGAAAAACATTGACAGCGTTTTATAGCTCGAAGCAGCTTGAAGTGCGGAGCATATTTTAACAGAGTTTACGACGCCCGCGTCATGCAAATACGGTAAAATTGTCGCGAAAACTGCTCTATTTAAGGTCTATTAAAATTTCGTCTGATTTTTCGTGGAAACGATGATAACCAATGTATATCTATATGTATATCAGCCCATATACGTCCCACTGCAGGGCACGGGCCTACTCTACAATTGAAAGAATCGATTGAGAGTGATTAAGCCATATAGTCCACCACGCTAGCCTAGTGCGGGTTGGCGGACTTACATACCGTAGAAATTCTTTAAAATCGCTACGGTATGCAGGTTTCCTCACGATGTTTTCCTTCACCGTTAAATTGATGATAACCAATCATACCTATAAAATAATAATAATGAAGCGAGGAGACGGTTGAGCCACAGTTTCTTTAGCCAATGAAGTGCTTATTTTCTTGCTCACTATTGTATTTTTTTTTACTTAATTTATTTCGATAAGTGAGAACTTGTCATTCATTGGCTTTATGTTATTTATTCTATTGTCTACTTGTATTGTTATTAGCCGCAAATTCTCCATGTTTTAAAATAAAATAAAATAATTAAAATGATGGGGGGTTAGTACCAAAGAGCCTCGAACAACATCTCCAAAGGCTCTCAAATGGTTGGGTCAAGAGCCAGATTCGGACGGCAGTATTGCTTGACACGGCACGTATTATGAGTCGGTTCCTCACTTTGGGGTCCTAACCACTGGTGGCTTGGGTCTCGAGCCTTGCTATTGTAGGGTGAATCTCTTTTTTATATTTTATATGTATTTTGATTTTTATTATAGGTATATGTAAAAATGTAAAAAATATAATACTAAATAAAGGGAAATATTAAAATAATAATACATAGATACACCCAATAATGAAGTAGTCCTGGCGCCACAAAAGTTAATTATACTTTGCACTGTGATTACAAGAAACTAGGCATTGGAATATATATCGTGATGACGTGTGAATTCCCAAAAAAGTGGACAAAGTTTCCATTAGTAGTATCCTCACTTCGACATGCTTATTTTCTATAGATATATATTATTATTTGTGTTTAAAAATGGGTGAGCTTAAACCGATACAGATCATTTTCAATACCAGGAAAATCTTATGTGATGTTAGATCACATAAACTCACACGAAATAATTGTCTCTCTCTCTCCAGCATATCCACTACTGAACATAGGCCTTCCAAATGGATCGCGACATGTGGCTTGCTTCCAGTAATCCATCCTATTATTGCCTATGTCAAAACTATGGCTGTATAAATTCAGGTTGCATACGAGAGTTTTTAAGTAAATAATTCATGATTACCTTAGCGGGAACATGTATTTTATAGATCAGATAAAGGACATGCAGAAACTTTGTAGTCAGTCGTAAACAATATGTAAACTACATGCAGACTAGCTGCATTAGTAATACATGACAAGTTTGCTTTTCCCTTCAGCCAAGAATAATACTGAAGACTCAATAAATAAATAAAATACCCAACGGTCATTTACATAGTTTTGACCACTCTGTAAGAAGTTTTGTAGCGTAGGTATCAAGATTCTCGATATACGTATATTTTGCTATTCCGTTCAGCCAAGGATATTATTGAACACTTAATAATGTTATTTTTAACCTAGCAATGAAAACTGGTTAAGAATTCAACTATGATACATGAGGTCGCGTGTTCGGGACAAATGTTTGTATTATCCATCGAAATTGTTTAAATTCGTTCGTATTTTTCCGAATTTACCACCACGTATATTGAAGACACTTTCCCGTTCCAATAAAAAATGTCTATAAATTTCAATATAAATTGGCACCGTTATTGAATTTTACGCCCGAACAATATTTATTTTTACGACTTCCATTCAAAGGACGAATGTTGGGCCAGCGTTTGACCTAATTTACACAGCGCAATCATGTCGAAGCCTCGAGGGAAGTCGTGGCCGACAGATTGTACAAATTCTTACACTAGGGTACGTTGGCCACACGTTAAGACTTTTGGGGATATTAAAAAAATATGGTGACGTTTTGAGAAAATACGTGATAAATGATTAAAGATTAGGCTTAGATACTTAAAACATGTTTTAATACTAATGTGACATTGAAATTGTGTTTGGAATTTTTGAGGAAAAACCGTAGCCTGTTTCTTTCTGGTCCATATAATATTTTTATCACCAGACAAGCAGGTTTTTCGCCTAAGGATGAGCATCACGCTTAGCCACACAGGTAGGCATAACACCACTCGGAACTTATAATTACTACTCTGCATCATGGTGTTATCCCGAGACATTAGGTGTTAAGTCACTAATTCTCGGTAATCTCTGACGGTAATACCATACAAACTGAAGCATGACCGTATGAGATTGTTGCTCGGCATCTGAAATTGACGAAGCAATAATATGTGCCCACCCTGTAAGGCACACGCACATAAATGATTTACCAACTATCACTGAATATATCTATATCGATGGCTCCAATGAACACTACTCTAACTCAAAATTTTGAAATTTTCGTTTTTCACGTAAATTGCTTTACTATTTAGTAAGTATTACGCCCACCAAAATTTAGAAAAATATTGTGAAAAATAAAGAAGTTTTCAGGTTTACATAACGCTAACTATATGTACTTTTGGCAATCGTGCGATAGACATACCGCCATGTTAATATAGCGGAGTTTTTACGGCGCGCGCGGCGGGCAGCCCGCGTGGAACATGCCGCCATCTAGAATTGGCAGAGAGTCATTCGTTAAAATTTACTCTTTTTGACAGTTGGCGGTGTATTGCCCGTTTGCGATCACTTTTTAACCGACTTCAAGAGGAGGTTATCAATTCGTTGGGTTTTTTTTATGTATGTACAGCGATTACGCTGAGATTTATGATCCGATTTACGTAATTCTTCTTTAGCTGGATGCAAAATAGCTGTCATTTGGTCCCATAAAAATGCTTCTTTTTGTAATAAGTTCAGTATTAAAGTCAAGTTTTAGTCTTCTACTTCTTCTTCTTCAGCCTATGTATCCACCCAATGCTGAGTGTAGGCCTCTTCTAGTGCACGCCTGGTTGTTCGGTCCTGGGCAGTCCTCATCCAGCTCCTCCCCGCCACGTGGACCAGGTCGTCGGTCCACCTCGTCAAGGGCCTGCCCCGGTTTCTATATCCAGTTCTTGGTCTCCATTCCAGCACTGCTTTACCCCATCTGCCATCATTACTGCGACATATGTGGCCTGCCCACTTCCACTTCCGTGGAGCTATAATTATTGTGCCAATGTCGGTGAGTCCAGTTCGTCTCCGTATTTCCGTGTTACGGATTTCCTCTTATGCAAACCTTTAGCTTTCATATCAATAAAATACAATATTTGTATGTGCTACCTATTGATAGGTTTGAAATCGGTGCCAAGTCCTAAACAAAATAAAACTTAATGTTATAAACAGCTTAAGTTACTGTAAAGAAATTCCTACGCTAAAGATTAACCTACATAAATAAACCTATAAGCAATGTGAATTAATGTGAAACAGATGAAAACTTTACGATAGTAAATATATATATATATATATATATATATATATATATATATATATATATATTATATATATTATATATATTATATATAAATGTACACGGAAAGCCTTGCACTATTATAGAGATGTAACAAGATATAATTCTCGACTTCAAAAACGCCATTGTTGTACAAAATTGGACCAAACATGTATGCAATGAGAAAGTATCATGGAACATAATTAAAGAAATTGAAGCTTCTCCAGAGAATTATGGCGTTTTGAGTTACAATTAATACAGCTTAGGTGATGAAGAACGGCAACAAATTCAATGCTTCAATAAATTGGGTACTAGACAGCCTCGTGTGGAGGCTTTGCCACAAAAGGCATATGAAAACGTTTTGGCAATTAGCAAAGCTAAGTACAAGGACTTAGTTTATTTTTGTATCAATAGCATAGTCCTTCAAAAATATCACAATTTTTATAAGAATTTGTCAGTGACAGGAGAACCCGAAACAAATAATAATGATGAAGAAAATTGATTAGCAAAATTAAAATCATTTTTTGTTTTCTTAAATTTTGATAATATTATTACATTTATTATCTTTTGTTTATGATTATAATTTTTGAAAAAATATTATACACATTAATATTACAAAATATTGTCAATACATGCCATTGCTTGATCTCATCATCTCTTTAAAAATTCTTACGAACATATTACTGTGATTTATTATGTAAGAATACTATTTCCTAGAAGTTTAAGTTAAAATTATAGTTTTATTCGTACCACAAGAGTGCTGTGTTTTGAAGATTTATAATAAAAATAAATAAATATTCTGTTTAAATCTAAACTTTGTTCCGAATTATACTTCCCTACTACATAAAATAAAATTTTAACAACGTTTTTGGCTATATTATACCAATTAGATACTCCTTAATGGTTGTTTTAGATTTACGCGAATGTTACACATTGAAATAAAACTATTTTATACTTTTTAATTTATATTTTTTTGAGTCCGCCCCGTGACCACGAAAGCTGGAAAGTAATCGAAACGTCGGGAAGTTAAAAAATGTAAAAATAAACCAAATCGCGATAAAATCCGTATAAAATAGTTTTATTTCAATAAATACCCCTTATTATTTTTAAAAAGCTAAAACCAACTAGGGTGCAATCCTACGATTTTCTTTAATATTTACTAATACAAACCGCCAAGTCCATACACATTTTGAGTAACATTACGCTATAATATTGATAGAGGTTTGTATCACGGCCGAAGATTTTCTTATTATTATAACTATACAACGCCAACTTTTATAAGTTGATAGAATAGGTCTTATTATCAGAAAATAATGGTTATGATACTGAAAAAGACTTACAAAATTGATTTTTAACGTAAGTAATATGTGTTTTTGTTCTAACACGGATTTAATTTAAAGTTGTGTATTCTTTAGTGTTCCCTCATATACTCCACTAACTGTGAGTTAGCGGAGTGTATCCTATTTTTGAATAAGAATTTTTTCTGTTACATTCCTCTAAGTAGAGCTAACATTAAAACCAAAAAGATGTACAAAATATCATTAATGGGGTTTAAAGCAACAGTAAATCAGCTATTCACACAAAAAAACTCATAATTATATCTGCAATAGTAAAGGTTTTATCAACTTTTTTCTTTCAAATGCTCCTCCTGTAAACCTATGAGTTTTGAGTTAGAGGAGTGTTAATTGGAGCCATCGATATATTAAATCACTTTATCTATTATCCCATAATAGGTATAATTAACCTCTCTGAATTTTATAATTAGTCTAGATAATACATACTAACATTAAATGCTACTTAGATAATATAATCAAAAAATCACACAAATTTATATAAAAAAAATCCCAGTCGGTTTCATGGCGACCCTATGCCCTTGTCGACCTCAGACCGTCATATACATAAAAGAACATTCCATCACTACGTACAAGAAAGAAAAAACTCCTATCACAACCTCCACATTATTAAAAGACATCATCCCTAACAGCCCACAATAAACATCCAGTTTAGTGCCCTGGTAAGATTTAAAGACACACGCGTAGAAATACACCTATCCTTCTCTCACAGTGAGGTTTCATATAGCTCTGTCCCTCTCTACCGCCAGTGCTGAATTTAATTTGGCTAAAAGCAACGATTTATAATATTCCCGATGTACAGTGACGTGCGAAACGTGTTTGCCTATTTTAATATTAATTTTGCTTTCATAATTTATTTGTAGCAAACTTTCGTTTATTATCGCGGAATTTGATATTGCTTTTAATATGGAAATGTTAATATTAGCGGATTTGTTGAAAATAATCTCTAAGCTGCGTTCGCTTCTAAATAAGGTTCATATCCGGTTGTTTTATATATATTTATAATTATTCATAATGGTTATTATGCGCTTCTATATCAGCCCATATACGTCCCACTGCAGGGCACGGGCCTAATCTACAATCGAGGGAATCGATTGAGAGTGGTTAGGCCATATAGTCCACCACGCTGGCTTAGTGCGGGTTGGCGGACTTACATACCGTAGAAATTCTTTAAAATCGCTACGGTATGCAGGTTTCCTCACGATGTTTTCCTTCACCGTTAAAGTGCGTGGTGATTGACTATCAATACACACATAACTCCGAAAAGTCAGAGGTGTGCCCTGGGATTTGAACCCGCGACCACCGTGAACATGTAGGCAGCCGCGTCTGGTCCGTTACCATCAGGCCACCACGCACGGTTTCGACGCCAGCTGATGAACAATAGTCATAAATCTGTGCCGGGATAAATGCTTCTGAAATACATACGATTATCTTGGCCCTAGGTGTTGTGAGATCATTAGTCTCTTGTGATCCCCCGTACCCACGACACACGACTTAAATCTTGGTGTAGAGTTCAGAAATAAAAATAAAAGTTGAATTTTATTTTTTTGTTTTGCACATTGCGGAAATGAGACTACAATGCACTTAATAGTGAGTACATTACATTTCAGATAGAGTAATCTCTAACATGAGATGGTTGTCTCGCCAGTCGAATTATGCCGGCCTGATCGTATCCACATACGGTAAGATGAACCTGAAACATGACATAATTACGTAGCTCAATCTTACGGGTATTCCACCACTATGTAAAGTGGACTATGGGCCAATACGATTATTCTACTACTAAAGATTCTTTTTATCAAAATTATTGAGGAACTTTTAGACAAAAGATTGGCAGCCCCATCATAACCTAATACTTCATGCTAATAAATAAAACTAGACCTTATCTGCTAACTTATATACTAGGCTAGCTGAATCAGAAAGAGATTTCGACAAAATACTCTGTACAATACCGACATTCCTAAGGATAAAGAATAACATACATACATCAATTCACGCCTTTATCCCATAAGGGGTAAGCAGAGGCGCCACAAGACACCACATTTCGCCTTGTATGTTCCGTCCCACGATGTGATAGGGAGAGAGCCTATCGCCATACGGGGTATAAATTTCTTACTCCGGGCTGATAATGAATAGAGAAATCTAATATTACTTTGCCCGACTCAGGAATCGAACCCGAACCCTCAGCTTTGTATTCATAGCGTAGTACAACTACGCCACCGAGGCAGTCAGGTTAAAGAATAATATAAGGAAGAATACACAAAGGATAATGCCTTTCGGCCCAAACAGTAATGGTATAGTTAATGGCTGGAGAAATTCGTTCAAGAGTAGTTGTTTCGCCCATTCTCAGCCCATCTATGGATTATGGAGTTATTACGACGCCATTGCCCAAATTAAAGGCAAATTGTATTACAAGTAAGAGCTTCTGGCCTGCGTAGGTTATGTATGTAATTTAGTTTGTGACTGATTATTAATATAGTGAAATTGAAAAAGCGAAATATTTCTTTTTATACTTCTGGTGAAAATTGGAGGTGTTTTGTGAAATTGTAGTAATCCATAGTTTGAGAAAAATAGAATTAAATTGACAATATTTAAAATAAAAATACATAGGAATAAAGAAATAATATTAATCTTGCTGTTTTGCCAAATAAAATTAAGTTACTTCATTAAGAACATACACCAACAATTAGTATCAGAAAAAAAGAGTTTTCTCTACTCATAAGCTCAAACAAAAAGCACCTCAACCACCTAGCCGTTAAACACACCCTTTCATTCGTTAACCCTTCGAAAACACCCCCATTTATCCCCTCCATTTAAACTAAAAAGCTTCAATTCAAGCGAAAAGCTTCCGCCGAGCTTATTACCGTTCAATTTTAGTTTTTAGCTGATCGATTAAAAGTTTCAATACGTCTGCCGCATCTTGCAGCAAACTTTACCCAACTTTGTGGAGAGCTAAAGATTTCCTTTGATAAGGTATTTAGCTGAATTACTATAAATGAAACGTATTTTCTTTGCGTTTTATCTTTTCGCTTCGGTTTCCGTTTTGCCTTTGGAAAATATTAGTTTTGAAAAGGTTGGAATTTAAGGCGTAGGTTAGTTTTTCGGTTTTGATATTGTACAGTTTTTTTATTGTTTTTGCAGTTTAGTTTATTTAATTATTATTGTTAAAGTATGTTTACTAATTTTTTAAGTTATTTATTCAATTACCTTGTCAATACTTTATTTGTTCTTTCTGTGCATTCCGGGTTGTGTCAATAAATGATTTATTCCTTTCTTTTCTTTCAAAAACTACGCGAAAGTGGAAAATGAAATTCAATAATCTTTAATTTTGAAAAATCTTTACATAAGTTCACGCTTGCATCCTCAAAGGGGCCAAGAGAGATGCTAATCGCCACCCACAGTTCACCAACCTTATTTTCTTCCTAAAGAGTAGCTTTTAACGAAACTCACTTAAGATTTCTGGAATCAAACCTCTCCTACAAAAAGAAGAGGACAACTGGAGAATCAAACCTAGGACGTCATCATAGTGCATACATACTCCTATAAGACCAGTAAATAAAAACATAATATCAGATAAAAAACCAAAATTAACTTTCAAAACATCTAATTCTTTATCCGCTGATGAAATAATCAGATCAAACGAACCCGCCCGGTTTCTAATTAAAACTTGCTTCGCACAGAAAATAAATCAAGTCAATTGAGTGACTTTCGGAACGCGGTACTTCGGAAGTTCTAATTTGTGGAACTTCCTATTAGGCCGATGGTGACAGGAAGCAGGCGGTATCCAAATGGTGACGGGATAGATGGATAGGATGGGACAGGAAGGGAATATTCTATCCGGTCCGCGATTGGCAATATGCAAGGGTATTTAATTGTGTTAGGTTTTAATATCTGATGGTATTTTGTATCAATTTTATGCGGAGATTCATTCATTATAATATTTATTAAAAATAATTTTAGTTCATTACAGCCTAATGCAGGTCGGTAGAGATTTACAATTCTTAAGTATACTAGTTTCCTAATTTTTCTGCACTTTTAGAGCGATAAACATTATCTACAAAAATTCTGATATTTTCCCTAGGTTTCGAACCTGCAACCACTCTAGTATAACTATCCATCGCTTATCATAATTCCATAAAAAAACTTAAACTTGCAAGTTAAATCTGTGCGACAGAACTTCATGCAAGCCATCTCATTTGCCTTACTCGCTTAGTATGTATATTACAAAAGTTTGATAAGACACTCTCAAGTTACATCTCACGGTTGAAGCGATAACACCGGATCTGGCTCCAAACGGAATGTAAACCTGTACTTTTCTTGTAGTTTTTTAAGCGAGTTATTATACAATCTTACAAAACGAGTAGAGACAGATGGTTTAAGTATTGATGTGGAATATGGTGGTTGATATTTCTATCCGCTTGTATAACGAGCATAGTATACAAATAAAATAAAAATCCATGCTTCAAGTAAGGCAATCTTGCCAATTTTTTGTACCCAGTTTCAAGTAAACCAATATTAATAAAATAAAATAAATAAAAATAAATAACAGTCACATTCATAGTCCTGACCTCACATTAGGATCAATTAAGTCTTGTGTCGCAGGTATCAGAACTACGAGAGACTTTTCGGTCTCAAACACCCAGACCCGAAAGAAATACTTGTGGGCCGCACAAACATTTCTTTTGGTGCGGGGATCGAACCCGCGGCCTCTCGTTTCACAGGCGGCGTCCAACCAACTGCGCCAAGGAGGCTGTCAAATTTTATCGAGAGATACAATAAAAACAGAAAATAAAAAACGAATAAAACACAAGATAAACATAGGTGATAGGTGTTAAACATAAAAATTCATAATTTTTCATTTATGTCTATGAGCGGTCGTGTCGCTTAACATCAGATGATTGGCATGCTCGTCTCGCCATTCATTGAAATAATAACAAAAAATGCATTAGGAAAGCGTGATGGACTAAAAGTCAGCTGATTTTTATCATCGAGGAGGACATACACCAGCTATTTACAATTCTTAGTACGTGACCATTTTAGACAAATGTTCAGTATTTAGATTACTTGAGAAAAAACAGATTTTTTCCACGACATTTCCTGACTAAACCCATCAATCAAAACAAAAAAAAATACAAAACCAAACAAAAAACCAGTCTACCAAGACCCCTCACTCCAGTAGCCTTTTGACCAATAATCGTAAACGCCAAGGTTATTAATAAAAAAGTCGCGATCAAAGCGAGGCACGTTCGTATCAATATATAACGCGGAAGATTTAAAACGTTATCACAACGCGTTGGGTTGTAAAATGTTTGACGACGTTTTTATTCGGTGAGCTATTCCCGTTTTACGTCTTTTGTGTGCTCAGTACTCATGTTTTTTTTACAAGTGATAAGTAGAGACCAAGTAACAATTTTTATTTTTTAAGACAATGATGCGCAAAGTTGACCATTCAAAAGGGTAGGCAGAAACGTTACTATTATCATAAGTTCACCGCATTTATTTCAATCGTAAGGTGAGATACGATAGCGAATTGAGGATATCGCCATGAAGAGCACCAATTTCAGTCCCACAAATCCATAGTTTCTTCAAATGCAGGAATTTAAAGTTCAACACAATAATTATTTAAAAATAACACGATCGTTGTTTCCAAACTCGGCGACTGCCTCGGTGGCGTAGTTGTATTACGGTACAGTTACAAGGCTGAGGTCTCGGGTTCGAGTCCCACGTCGGGCAAAGTGATATTGGATTTTTCTATTCATTATCAGCCCGGAGTCAGGAATTTGTGCCCGATATGGCAATAGGCTCGCCCACTATCACATCGTGGGATGAAACATGCAAGACGAAATGTGGGTGTCCTGATGGCGCTTCTGCCTACCCCTTCGGGGATAAAGGCGTGAGTTTATGTATGTATGTTGTTTCCAAAAGGTTACGTATTTTAAATGATACAGCCTGTTAAGTCTTACTAAGTCATAATCTAATTTGTAAGGGACGAGAACACTGCGCTCAAGCGACGTCGGTTAACTAGTGTTATGTCAAAAGTTTGTATGGTAAAGTCGTTCTACACGTCAAAGTTAAGACACCGAAACACGCTGTAGTTGAATAATAACAGAATTAGATAGAGTCTATTTTAAAGGTAGAGAATGAAATAATATAGAGATGATTTCTCATGTTTGAAGAATAGAATAAAGATAAGGGGCTGATAGATTTGTGGTAGAGCGTGGTTTGGGTGATGTCATTGCATTGGAATAACTGGTACAAAAAATAAATAAATACGTAGTATGACTGCCTCGGTGGCGCAGTTCTACAACGGTATGATTACAAAGCTGAGCTCTGGGGTTCGAGTCCCGGTCCGTACAAAGTGATATTGGATTATTCTATTCATTATCAGCCCGCAGTCAGAAATTTGTGCCCGATATGGCGACCTAGCTTTTAACGTAATGTTAAAAGGATATTTTTTACCAGTAAAATATAGATTCTATTACAAACACAATAGGCAGTAACCAAAAAAAGGCTCTTATCCCATATCACCTTAAAAGCCTTTCAAAAACTGCCATACAGCCACACCTTCGCACCCAGAGCTTTTTTAACTAAAAGTAAACATATTAATCTTAAGTAGGAGAAAACAGAAACGCTGTTCCAGATAAGGCCCATTCGACGATTTAACAGGTCGTCGTGAATGGCCTTCGTATAAAAGAGCCGTTGGTTTAATACTTCCCTGCGTATTACGGTTCAAGTAATGACGCGTAAACCAGCCCGAAATAATAACTTCATCCGAACACCGCCCTTATATTTATCGAATTAAGGGCGGTAATAGGATATCCGATAGAAAAGGATACGTTCCATGCATCATATTTATTAAATTGAGCGTATAATTAGGGATGGAGATGTCGTTGTGGTTCTCGGATCTCGTACAACAGGAGTTAAAGGACCTCCGGGTCTGATGAGGTCGTTTGATGGATATTTTCTCGACAATGTACTTGGAAATCAATCTGTCTCATAATGAATTGATAGGAACGTGTGATAAGTAAGTGGGGTATAATTACAGCAAAATTGGACAGAAATTATTGACAGGGAAATATGTTACCATTCAGGTTCAGACTACGTATAACTGTTTTAGAAGATACTATTTTAATTATATTGTTTTTTTTTTTATTTTATTGCAATGAATGACGAGACTAGCATGCCATTCGCTTGATGGTAAGCGATACGACCGCTCATGGTCAGTAGCGAAACCAAACAACACCATGAATTACAAAGCAATGCTGGGCATTCTATTGCGCTTGCAATCCTGAGACACAAGATGTTAAGTCTCATTATGTCCAATAGTTACTCTGGCTACAATGTCCTCCAAACCGGTACACAACAGTGCATTTACATTGCTGCTACTCAAATAGACATTGCGGTGGTACCTACCCCGGCGGTCTCTCACATATGAGAGAACTACCTCCAGTAAAATTTAGCATCGTGTTAAGTATTCTTAACATCATGAGCATCATTTAAAAAGTGATATTAGTTAATAATAATAATATAACAGCAAGAAAAGAGATTATGAATACCATAGGAGATACTCCTCATTCCTAAAGTTTTGCCGAGTCCAACAGGGTCCACATTACATATCTATAACATTGTAACATCTTTATAAACATGTGAGCAATAAATATAATATCGCAAACTTCGTCTGCTTTATTAACTTAATTTTATGTTAACGTAATTTGATATTTCTCATCCCGTCCCGTCCCGTCTCATTCACACTCAAAGCATGTGATCCAGTCCCATCCCATCCCTTTGAGTATAAAAAGTAACAAATATATCGGAATTCCTTCCTCATCTCACGGGAACACTTATTTTTTCGGGATAAAAAAATTGCCTTAGTGTTAATCCAGGGTGTCAGCTACTTCCATACAAAATTTCATCAAAATCCTTGAAGCAGTTTCCGAGTTCATCGCGCACAACCGCACAGACAAACAGACATACAAACAAAAATTCTAACAAAACATTGTTCTGGGTTCCATTACGTTAATATAGACCCTCCAAATTAGTTTTTCTCGTTTATCTTCCATGTACAGATATCGAACGGTTACAAATATATTATTTGTATAGATTGTATGTGACTATTACGGGTCCTTCACCGCTATGTTCCATAATTGCTATTGGAATACGAATATCCTATAACAACAGATACAATATAACACTTCACGTACGTCCTCTAATTAAACTTATTAATTTAATTGCTTCTACAGATCCGTAATGAAGTAATCCTATAGAGAAGCAAATTAGAGACTGAATACTATTGAATGCATGAGATTGATCAAAGTGAACCGAAAGTGATACGTCAGGATCGGACAAATTGGAAAAGCATAGCGTCTGTCTGTACTGTATCAATGTCCCACTGCAGGGCACGAGCCTCCTCTACAATCGATAATACGATTGAAAGAGGTTAGGCCCATATAGTCCTCCACGCTGGCCTGGCGGATTTTACATACCATAGATATTATTAGAATCGCAAAGTCAGAGGTGTGCCCTGGGATTTGAACCCGCGACCACCGTCAATATGTTGACAGTCGCGTGTGATCCGTTTACCAACAGGCCACCACGCAGTTTAGCATCTATCTACCTTAGTATAGTTGATAGTGAATATACTTGATAGTTATGTATAAAATCGCCGGCTCTAATTGTATTACTTTTTCCTTTTATTTATAGCCAACATTTTGTCGCACTGTTGGACAAAGTCCTCTTCTTTTTTGTTCCACTTATCTTGGTCTTCTAAGCTTTGCAATTTTGGTTGTAAGAATTTATATCAGTAAAATTACATTAAGCACAATATTTATATCTTCTACTTTACTACGAGGATTTATCTATGAAGCTATTCAGCCACAGGAAGTCCATTGCTGAACCGAGCCCCCCCCCCCTAACCAGGTCGTCCATTCACCTTATAGGCGGGCGCCCGAAACTTCGCTTGCTTGTCCGTGGCCTCCACTCCAGAACCTTTCGGTCCCAACAGCCATCAGTTCTTCCGGCGCACTACCATTTCAACTTGCTAATCCTCAAGGCTTACTACAGGGATGAAAGATTTCAAAGAATATCTATGGTATGTTACGTTCACCTGCATTTGCCTCAATTTGCATTTGTCTCCCCGTAACTATTAATTACAGAGGAGGCCCGTGCCCTGTCGTGGGATCTGTATGAGCTTTAATATCGCCATTAAGAGGGGTAGATATACCGGGTATATCAAGACTGCGACCGAAAACGAAGCCGGGTGATAGTTTTAGTGGTTACAGACACAATGCAAATAAAAATTTTGCAAAATAAGCGATAGATTTTTTTTTGCAATATTTTAAAAATTATTGTTTTTGGGTAGTAAATACCTAGTTATTGCGAAAATAGTAATTTAAACCCTAAAGTATCATTGCGTCTTAAAAAATAAAAAGGTGTACATCATTATTTTAGGAAAACGATGTATTTATCACCCAAATCCGACGATAAGTAAAAAAATACCAAAAAAAAGTTGACGTTATCTTATCGAAATTTTTAGTTGCATTGTGTCTGAAGTCACTAATACTACCACCTGGCTTCGTTTTCGGTCGCAGTCTTGATATACCCTGTATAATTTATATTTTCCATTCCTTCTGTTTGCTTTTAATGCTAATACTTACACCCCTGAAGGGTAAGTGCCACTAAGGCCATAATTTGCAGGGTTTCCGCCTTAAAATGCTTTAGGGGGCCGGTTGTCATTGTTGTCCTATTAATTTTCTTTGGATTAACTCCATTGCGTGTTATTAAAGACAAGTAAAGAATCTCCTTAAGCTTTTGCAGTCAGTGAAAATAGCTAAGTAAAATCTGTCAACCCGTTATAAGATATCGTGGTGGACTGCGACCCAAGCTCGGTCTATCGAACTCTTGGTTATAGAGGACCGCAGAGTTTAGCAGTGAACTTATAAAGGCTCGTACAGTAATTAGTTTAAGTTCTGATGATCATGACTGAACACCTACACCTAACAGTCACATAGTCCTGACCCCACATTAAGATCAATCAAGACTTGTATGGTGAGTATCAGAAGCTGCGAGAGACTTTTCGGTCTCACAAACACCCAGACCCGATACAAATTCTTGTGCCCCACAAACATTTATCTCGGTGCAGGGATCGAACCCGCAGCCTCTCGTTTCACAGCTGGCGTCTAACCAACTGCGCCACGGAGGCTGTTAAAGCTAAGCTTAAATTTTGTGAGAAGAATCAACGATCTGTTTATGAGCTTAAGAACCTATAACCACTGGAGTAAACTACGATAGTCTAATAAAATTTTATCGAATGCTCTCCACTGTGCTTTACAAGATTTTCCGCTCGGAGAAAAATAGGCTTTCATCAAAATTTTCGCAAGTGTCGGCTGTCTCAGCGTCGTCGGTTTTTAAGATCATATTACTTTATTATGATACATATACTCACACGAACTATATTTTCAACAATGACATAAGCTAAAATTACTTTTCAAACTTACAGAATATCTAAGATTCCATGTTATTTGATTAAAATAAGTACAAGTTAGATATAGAACTTATTTCGCACATTACTATATTGTATTGATGTATCAACCCATATACGCTCCACTGCAGGGCACGGGCCTACTCTACAATCGAGGGTACGATTGAGAGTGGTTAGGCCATAGAGTCCAGTACGAGTTGGCAGACTTTACATATCATAGAAATACTTACAAATCGCTATGGTATGCAGGTTTCCTCACGATGTATTCGTTCACCATTATACATTACAATAAAATAAAAAAAATCAAGGAAATTATTAAAGAAAAATATAATGTGCGAACTTCATAGCTATGTAACCCAGACGCAGGAAGCTAGTAAGATGCGCAGAACTTGAAGAAAACTAACTTTTTTAACTAAATATGTAAAGTTATCACCTCGATCCCGGATTATAACTATAGATGAAGAAAGACTGAAATATTAGACCAAAGTAATTTTCCTTTTCAATGTATAGCGCTTCAAAATTACACCCACAAATATTTCACCCACAAAATTAGACAATAACGAAAGCATTTTAGATAACAAAAACCCATCTAAAACGCATCCACACCTCTTCATTTATTCACATGTCAATCACTGGGCCAAACAAATATCAAATATTTTTATTCTTTTTTAAATTTTTAGTCAAACAACTGCCGATCGACAGCACTAACTGACAACAACCCTTTCAGAATACGTTTGATTTTCATGATCTGTTTGACAAAAATGCATCCGATTTTGATGTTCGAGAATTCCAATTAAACGCCTCTCTACATATTTGTGTGAAAACACGATAAAAATTAATTTTCCAGCACTCGTAGTGATTCAAAGGTATTCTGTAAAATATTTAACGTTTTCAATAGACTGTTTGATACTTCTGTTTTTTTTTTATGTCTGGTTGGTTTAGTGATTGTGTACATGGGTTGTGAACAAATGGGTTCTCGGTTCACTTCCATGAAAAATGAACAACATTGTGATTTCTCTCAAATAAAAAAATGTGATTAGCTTGGAAGCAAGGAGTCACTATTTAAAATAAGTTGCTGTTACACAGCCTTGCAAATACACATATTATATCAAGAAAACTATCAAATATTTTTATAAAGAAGGTAATTTTAATAAATATTAGTTTTCGCATAAAATATATCATAACAACGCCCAGTATATCAAGACTCTACCAGCTCTAGCCTTTATAACATCAAGAATTTTCCAAGAAAACTAAATAATGTAGAGTCAGATAATTGTCAAAGCTAGCTGCTCTACTTCGACCATGTTGTAGAGCTTCGCTTATCATGCATGGCGCAGTCACTTAATAGAGTCAATTTATGATTCCCGGATGACGTCACGGGGTATCTGAGGTCCCGGGGTGACTGTTAGAGCATATTAATGTACATTTAGACTACAGAGTAAACCCGTAGGAATTCTGGTCAGTTGACAGATTATATTTGGAATTGGAATAAGGCATATTCAATTGAAATAATAAACTAATGTAGAATTGTACAAGATTTAATATCAGTAATTACTTGATGAAAACTGAGGAAAGCTGAAAACCATAGCGATTTGTAAAAAAAAATATTTTATTTACAGTCCGCCAACTATATGGCCCAACGTGGACTATATGGCCTAACCACTCTCAATCGTACTCTCAATTGTAGAGTAGGCCCGTGCCCTGCAGTGGGACGTATATGGGCTGATACAATACAATACAAACAATTGCTCGATATATGACATGTGGAAAAATCCAAAACCATATTATGTATGCTACCAATGGGGTGACTTGAAGTTCACGTAAATTTTCTTCCCTTTCCTTTTCCATTATAAGACAGGAAACGCATCAAGATTCAAGTAGATATTTTGCCATAAGGTAAACCATTTACTCGTTTCTCGGACTTATGCTACAAAAAGACCGTCAAGTGTATTTTTTAAGTATGTCTTTTTCGCAAGCTAAATCGTCCCCTTAATAGTTCCATTCCTGTTTCTCCCTATCGCTTTTTCCCATAATTTTCATAATAATAAATTATTCATTTACAAATTACAAAATCTTCACATCTGATGGGAGACAGCCCCGCCCAGACTATATCTTACAAAGACTTCAAAAGCTTTTGAAATATTAAAGATTTTAAAACCTTTCACATTTTTAGAATTTTCTCAACAGGTTCATTAGTAATTTATAGTTTTAAATATTTTACAATACCGAACGTTTGAAAATAAAAATTAAAAGGTAGTTAATTAAAAACAACATTGTGTTTGTAGTCGGGATCCTCTGTTTTTACAAGTCGCATGTGAGAGGTAATTTTATGACATTATGTTTTTCAAAGAATATTTTCACGCTCTGTTTTTAATTCTGTGAATAACGCAAAAAATTAAAATCGAAATATTCGTTAAATTAACCTTTTACGAGATATTTTGAATAATGAAACAAAAGAATGAAAAACACAACATAAATTAGTTTTTCTCGTTTCTTTTTACTTTGCAATGTTTTTTACTACTTAAAATAATTAAAAACTATGTTCACAGTCCACAACTCACAGTATGATAATTCATCAATACATACTTCTAATTTTTAGGAGCCAATTAGCACTGGTATTTTTATTCTTAGTCAATTACTAGAAAGAAAGAAAGAAAGAAATAATTTATTGTTGGACAGTAATAAAAAACATACAAAAAATAAGCATTAAGTACTATACAGAAAATAAAATTAAAAAAGCATTATACATGAAAACAAAAAAAAATAAATAATAAAAAATACTACACTTATGGAATGCCAAACATTGCTTTGTAATTCTAGGTGTTGTTTGGTTTTGGTACTGTCTATGAGCAGTCGTATCGCATACCATTAGACGAAGGGAATGAAAAAAAATACGGTAAGAATAGCATGAAAAAACACACAGTAGAGATTATTATAAGAATTTCTCTCGTATGTGAAAGTCTCCAAACCCGTAATAGACTAGACTAGAACCGTAGGACTGAAGCTAATCCCTCTCGAAAACGAGGTCCGTGGTCTATAGTGGGAAATGTATGAGCTGATTTATTAATTACTTAATATCTGAAGAACATGCGTCGTCATAAAAATGTTTACCTTCAGCCATAAAATTGCTATTACTGAAATCAGGCCCTTATGATTTCTACAACCCTGTATATGCCGCAAAAACAAATTTCCCTCTTACTATAAACAAACCTAAAACATTATTTAAAAAGGGTAAATGAAACTGCTTTTTAATTGAAAATGTAAGGAAAACAATGAAAATGTTTTTCTTGATGCGTGGGCCGTGTTATTTCTGCCCCACGAGGTGTGTTCGAATATTTTTTTTACTTGCGATAACATTTTCATAGTGGTGAGAGGGATGTTATGTATGGGTTATTAGGGATTGTTTGTCCAATAATTTCGGCGAAGCGGCATTGATTTTAGTTATATTTTGGCTTTTAAAACTCAGAATAAAACGATGTCTCGGTTTATTCTTGGAACCATGTCGTAAATTAAGTAGATATCAATTTTGTTAAAGACTACCTCGGTGGCGTAGTTGTACTACGGTACGACTACAAAGCTGAGGTCTCGGGTTCGAATCCCGGGTCGGGCAAAGTGATATTGGGTTTTTCTATAAATTATCAGCCCGGAGTCAGGAATTTGTGCCCGATATGGCGATAGGCTCGCCCCCTATCACATCGTGGGACTGAACATACAAGGCGAAATATGGGTGTCCTAGTGGCGCCTCCGCCTACCCCTTCTGGGATAAAGGCGTGGGTTTATGTATATACAGAGTATATCAAGACCGTGACCGAAAACGAAACCAGGTGGTAGTATTAGTGATATCAAACACAATGCAAGTAAAAATTTCACAAAAAATCTTTAATTTTTTTATTGTAATTTTTTACTTATCGTCGTATGCGAGTGATAAATACATAGTTTTTCGACGTACACCGCTTTATTTTTAAACACGCAATTGTACGTAATGGTTTAACATACTATTTTTTAAAAAAAACTAGGTATATACCCACCAAAACCGACGATTTTTAAAAAATTGTAAAAAAAATCCATCACATTTTTTGCAAAATTTTTAGTTGCATTGTGTCTGTAACCGCTAGAACTACCACCTGGCTTCGTTTTCGGTCGCGGTCTTGATATACCCTGTATGTATGAATGCAATTTTGTTAAAAATAGTCATCTCGAATTATAATTGATTATTTCTGGTGGTTCAGTATCCGTCAATAACCCATAATAGATTAAGATGGTGACCCACGCCAGGTGAAGTATAGGATTCAGAACGTGTAGGTATTTGGTTTGAAACAAGCCGGCATATGTATGCTAGCAAGCTGGCATTATTAACCATTTCTCGCCCATAGATATTAATGTCAGATTTCTCCGCACTTAGAATCAGTTGCATTGTAATAACTTTGCATGCCAGTATAAGCAAATACCCACAAGTACCATGAAAATATTTAAAACCAGTAACCAACCAAAACAGATAACATCACCACCGGGTAAGCCTTCACGCAGATTTTTTCATCTACACGGAAAAATCCAACCCAAATCCATTTGCGAACGGGTTGCCACTGAATTAATTAAACGTTCTGTCGCGACGCTGGCAACACCGATGGATTTGAATTTTGATGGCAACATTCATCGTACAACGGTTTATATTAATACGACGCACCTTTCATTATTATTTCTGGAAATTATTTTAATCTTTCAATATATGTGTTAAGTTGAAAAGATTAATATTTTTGTTGCGAAATGTTTATTTGAAGTGAAAACCGTCCATTGTATTACCAAACATGACCTAATTTTTAAGCTGAATACTGTAATTTGGTTTACAATAAATAATTATAACGTCGTGTGGTATTATTGTCCTGACCCCACATTCATTTATTATTTGTGTTTGATATACTATTCTGTGTTAGCTTCTATCCCTTACACGTTAAACTGCCCACTGTTATTTTTTTTTCTTAAATCCATCCCATGTTTGTCTGTAAGACATTGCTTTTCAGCGATATGACCACCATTTCATTTGTTATTTATTCATGTCATTTCTTTTTTATTTGTATTTTTTTATGTGCTATAAAGTGTATATAAATAAATAAGACACGACAGCTGTTTCGTGGCTATCATACACTAGAATTTTCGGCATCACAGCCACCCAGACCCGAAGCAAATACTTGTGGACACATCACAGCCAGTCTTAACCGAATGTCACGAAGGATCCTAAAACAAATAGTCCTAGATCTAAACCTAAAACCCACACAATAAATCAGCGCAGACAGACTTATAGCGACCCCCGATTATTTGAACAATACACTTGACGTTCGAATTCCCTTTTTTATCGCCATTGTCTGAACACTGTTACCGGCTTTGAATTTGTAATTCGGCAGCTGTCGTTTGGTCTCTTGTGTTCGATGAATTGATTTTCGGAATTTGCTCTGTTTGAATTTACTTCCTGCAAATACGAACTTTTTGTATGCTGTCTTTTCAATGGTCTCGTGATGGGTTTTGATAATGCATTCGCGAGGAGCTGTGTTTTTTGTGATAAATTATCTTTGAATTTTTAGTTAAAATTTACATACAATACATACATAGACTCACATTTAATAAAATATTTCGTATCTAAAATCATGCATACCTATAAATTCTTTCCAGAAATTTCGTATACAATTCTTGAAACACAAAAGCTTTTAAAATATACCTACATAAAGGCGACAGTACAAAATGTTTTTTTGGATATTTTGCATTGCTAACCAGACGCATCGAAGTCCGGACTTGCGATGTAAATTCCACGGAATTTGTTTTCATCTGCCCTCTATTGTACCGTTTGACCGGTACAATTGTAATATTTCTCCTTTATTTTGTGGGTCAGCGTTTTTGGACGTTTCTGTCGATTTTAAGATGTTTTTTACTTTTTTTATTATTTCAGTGAATGGCGAGATGAGCATGCCACTCGCCCGATGGTAAGCGATACGACCGCTCATGGAAAGTAGCAAAAACAATTGATAACAAAGCAATGCTTGGTATTCCACTACGCTCGCCATCCTCAAACATAAGATGTTAAGTCTCATTACGTCCAGTAATTACTCTGGCTACAATGTCCTTCAAACGGGAACACAACGGTGCATTTACACTGCTGCTTGGCGGAAGAAATAGACATTGCGGTAGTACCTACCCAGGCGGCCTCTCACATATGAGAGACCTACCAGTTACAACCAGTAAGTGTTGTGGATCTGTGGTTGAAGAAGATGTTTTTGTTTCAAGTAGAAGTAATAGTATAGATTGGAGGTGCTAGTATAATATTCGTATCGGTCTAGATGGAGACCACCATACTCAGTGGAAAATAGGCATAGTGACGCTTGCAAGTGTCGTCAGTTGTTGGATTCAACCGGTTTATACCAGTTTCGTTTGACCGCCATTTCCCTCAATTGGACACTTTATTTTATATACACTGCACGTTACATTACGTGTAGCATTCACTTCGCCGAGCCATACTTTAAACTAAGGGCAGTATAATATATAATATAATATTCCCCTAAATATAATCATTTATCACAACAAAAGAATAACGACTTCAATACATTACAATCTTTCTCACCCCATTTATTGGAATGCAAATTTTATTATTCTGTGTTTTCACACGTTCATATACAAATACAGCGAGAGTAATGAATTAAATCCCTCGTGTGGAACCCATGGCCTGGTTGTGATGTAGGCCATGGCCTCATTGTAATACATCTATTAATTGAAATAAAACAACTTTTTACGGATTTTATCGCGGATTTGGTTTAATTTTTTACATTTTTTACTTCACGACGTTTCGATTACTTTACAGCTTTGAAAATTTAGAAATTAAAATTTCAGAAATTAGTTTTACTTCAACATTCGTATAAATCTACCATTATACATCTATTTAGTCGTAAGTCTGTTAGGGACCCAGCTCGGTCACAACATCCGCATTGTTCCGAGCTGGAAGGCCAGTGACACTGACATACCCCTTTCGACCTCCCCCGGGGTACCGAAAGGGGAGCTTAATAGCTTTTCCTCTCGAAACAAAAAAAAAATGTCCACTAATGAGCAAGGCTGGAGTTGGCCTCATCTGGGTTGGTGAACTCCGCATACCTTTGAAATTCTTATAAGGAGTTTTCAGGAATGCAATTTGCCTTACGATGTTTTTCTTCACTATAAATGCGAGGGTGATATCACCTTACACCAACCAAACATATAAGTCGGCTTTTTCCAAACTGAATATCCATGGGCTAAACCCGAAACGCGACACTGTCGTGGGTCTTGAATTTTCTATATTCATGTACGGTAACCGCTCTACACGCTGATACTGAAGATGAACTACTGGCTATAGAGTCTCTGGCTTGGCATTTTCGTACATTAATAATCGTAGACGTTATATGCACATACAGAGACGTCTCCGTATTCCCGAATGAGTGGAAAGCTACCTGTAGTGACACCCAAATTTCACGAAACTTATTTCTTTTCTAAGTTACGATAGCCTTTCTTAACGTCAGACACAAATTATGTTTTTTTTTATTGCGATAAATGGCGATTCGAGCATGCCATTCGCCTGATGGTAAGCGATACGACCGTTCATGAACAGTATCAAAACTAAACAAAACAATGAATTACAAAGCAAAGCTTGGCATTGCACTGCGCTCGCTATCCTGAAACATAAGATGTTAAGTCTCATTATGTCCAGTAGTTACTCTGGCAATATCCTCTAAGTCCCGGGAACTCTGAAAGATTTCTCACACCGAATAACATACACGAAAACGAATGCTTGAACGAGAATTTGAACCCAGATCACAATTTCTCGGCCTTACCTACCACAAGATCTTAACACACTCATAACAAATAATCGTTTAAAAAACTCTTATTTACTTACTTCACTAAAAATCATTTCTATCTATATGTGTCTATATCAGCCCATATACGTCCCACTGCAGGGCACAGGCCTACTCTACAATCGATAGAATCGATTGAGAGAGGTTAGGCCATATAGTCCACCACGCTGGCCTAGTGCGGGTTGGCGGACTTACATACCGTAGAAATTCTTTAAAATCGCTACGGTATGCAGGTTTCCTCACGATGTTTTCCTTCAGCGTTAAAGTGCGTGGTGATTGACTATCAATACACACATAACTCCGAAAAGTCAGAAGTGTGCCCTGGGATTTGAACCCGCGACCACCGTGAACATGTAGGCAGCCGCGATAAATGCTTTATCTAAAGCTATTTTATCAAAGGAAGGCAGCTGCGCGTGTGAGATGTTGATGATTTAAAGATAATATACATTAATTACTTATCTGAGTACATTTTATGGAATGTGTAAACATCAATTTAATTTAAAAACAAATACAATAAAATACAAATTGATGTGGGTAGTCAGAAGTGGGGCAGAGTGGGGTTGTTCACGATTTGGTATAGACCAGCATTGCTTGAAGTGAGACAGTGTTGCTCGAGTCGTGGAGCAGGACATTACTCTTCCCCCTCTCAGTGTAAATCTGGCTCTGAGTACCATTAACAAGATAAGTATAATTGTTGGTTAATAACAATTAAATTTAGATTATTATTTGATAATCCATAAGCATAGAATTAGAAGTTAGAACAAATTAACAAAAATAGAACAAATATCTACTATACATTTTAAATTATTCCAATATTATATTTATAGAGGTCACAACCCCACCCCCTTAATCAAATAATTAATTAATTAATTAATTGTTGGTTTATATTGCTGTAGTAATTATATTTGTTTTACTAATACTAATTTTAATAGTTAATATAGTGAATTAATTATTATAAATGTTATTATAAGTATATCAATTAAGGTAGAGCAGTGTTTGAATATATTTGTGTTTATGAAAGATATATTATAATAAATTATATTGGAATAAAGAATAAATAAATATGTATTATTTGTATTTTGTGTTATACAGCTCTAACACGCGCAAATTGTCCACTTAATTTTTTTTTTCAAGTCAATCCGAAGTATCGAAGAGCTCAAATTGAAAATGGACTTCAAAGATTCCGCTACATACATACATACATACAGGCGAAGCTAATAAAGGAATGTTAAAAATAAATATTTTGCAGTAAAGAACGATATACAAGTTAATTTAAACATGCAAGTGGTAGTAATAATTAATGAATACGCTCTACTGATGAACGGTTCGAGTAACAACGCAAGATTAACACCCGTATTCTAAGACGTGTCCTCCAATCTTCCTCAACCTTATCTTAGTCGAGGTGACTTTACAAATGAATTGGAGGGACCCTCGAAAATGGTATGCTTAGTTAAAAATATACCTTTACTAAAGGTTCCTCGAGTGAGGTTGAGTCAAGGAAAAACGTCATTAATTACGTCATTGATGTATAGATAAAGTAGAGATTTAACAAAAAACCATTGAAAATAGTCTATGATCACTTGAAAAGTGACAGTCAAATGTCATGTCAGAGTGTTTACATAGAATAATATATAATTATTGACCTCAAAATCTTCGGGATTGTGACTGGAAGACAAATATTTAGTGAGTCGGAGAAAAAAACGCATGCAGACAGGAGGAGGGTCATACCATCCAACCCGGAAATTTCGAAGGATATTCTTATGGATGAATCGTCGTTCGGGATATTCGTACGGAGTATCGTACAAGTATTACAGGAACTGCTGGAAATCTTTAATAACTCGTTTAAAATAATAAACACTGTTTCCAAACCAAAAATCTTTGATTAAATGAAATAAAGAGTAATGTTTGTATCATTCACTGGGAAAACGTGTAAATCTTGTAGAGGCACCCACCTCAAAAAATTGTTGGCATATTTAGGTATTTAAGAATTTTAAAAGGTAAACTTTATTTCTCTCTTTTAAATTACAATTTTAAAGTAGGATTATTTCTTTTATTTCTTCCTTAAGGTAGGTCGCGACGTACCTTGAGTTTGACAGTTGATTCCTTTCCTCGTGACAGGAAATTTTTTGAGTGACGTTGAGTGGAGGAGATTTTTTTCTACTAAGAATACGGATTTCCTCTAGTAACGTCAAGTGGAGTCGAGAAAACGTCTTAGAATATGGGTGTAAGTTAACACCGCTCGGACAAGATTTACGAGCTCAAATCACGAGGGAATTCCAAGCTTTTAATTATTTACAAATTCAATTCATTTCGATATATTTTTTTTAAAATAGAATCTCTCGATCTTTCTCGTTCCTTCTTTTTTATTTTCCTTCTCTGTCCTTAACCCTAGGAAGTCCAATATTGAACTTAAGTCTTACATAGTAGATTGCAACCAGCAATCTACTGCAACTTTAGCTAGGCCATCTGTCAATCTATCTTTACGTAATGATCTACAGAGCCGAAACGTGGACACTCACTAGCAGCGTGGTCCACAAGTTCAAAATCACTCAGCGTGGTATGGAGCGACCAATGCTTGGAGTTTCTCTGGTTCTCTCTTACTTAAATTAAAAAACTTATTTTTATAATTTAAGTATAGTAATTATTTATTTAGTTATTTAAAATTATATCTAATTACATGGTGAGGTCTACGTCCAGTAGTGGGCGGCGATAGACTAAGCATAACTGTTACATCTCCAGATAAGAGTAAGGGAATAATAAAGGGTGGCATGGACAAGAATGCTATGCCTCTGGGTATCTTACTTACTGAATGAAACGCGACAGAAAAGCGGTTGCCACGTGCGTCATCTTGAATCACCGCTTTTATATATGATATTGATTTCATTACCTGAAAACGAAATGAAAAGATAATTAATATATGAAACTCGACTCTAAGTTGATTCGGGACGTATTTTTACATTGCATTGGAATTACCATCAAATGTATTGTAGTAGTTTTATCGAGCCGAAATATATTAAAAATTAATCGAGGAATAGGAACCACGACCTCATTTGCATCTATTCTTTAACGGAACTAAAGCATAAAATCCAAGAAATTACAATTCATCCCTATTCAAAAAAACATCACCATACAATAGTTGGTAAAAGTCCATAGGTAACAACCGACAATAATAATACCATAAGCATTCCTCATCTGAATATAAATGCGGGAATTTGCATGTGAATTAAAACGCCCGGTCAGCTCGTCGCTACATTCCCGTTTCTGGATGTTTCTGTGGTGTTCCGGTGACATCTCATTGTGATATTTGAGTAGTTCCTTCTAGACACCATTCCCTTTTTTTGTTAGCCTTGGCAGGCAGACGAGCATACAGCCTGATGGTAAGCGGTCACCGTCGCTCATGGATCTTCTCAGTGCCAGGGGCCCAGCACAACGAGGTCGCAGCTGCCTACCGTATAATTGCCAACCTTGCTTGCAATTCCTTATTATGAGGTGACCTCTATGTAGCAGAGCGACGTAAGTTTAACCCTTTGTTTTATGTTCGAGATTACAAATATAAGAGCTTGGGTCACAGTGCACCATACTGATCAATTCGCACTGATTTCATATACGATAAAAATATCTCTACAATATGCAGGTTTGGGGGTTACTCAATGATCCGAAACGAATTTCGAATGTTCGAACGTCGTACGTAAAGCTGTATTAATGTGCCTAGGTACTCCACAAAATGATCGAATCCTCTACGTTCGTCGTAACCATGACTAAGTTCGCAGTGAATGATAAGTGTCACAGAGAATAATATTAAATTTTATTTAACACAACCACAGTGTCTGCAATTCCCGTCCCGTTCCTTACCAAGCCATAACACACTGATATTACAAAAATACTCGAAACCATTAAAAATTTAAAACTACTAGTAATTAATCCTGTAAAAGAGAAATTCATCCCGCAATTAAAACGCAGCACTCGAAGCCTAGCTATCTGTCGAAGCAAGATGCGCTTCAAGTCTGCCGTCAACCTCAAGAGCCATCAGGTAAGCACCACTTACTGAATATGAAATAAAATTAAACGCCTTTGGCGGGCCTTCACGGTGTTAAGTTTTAATGGCCGGCTGTTTACTCTATTCATGTGCTTTGAAAACTCGTAAGTGCGTGGCATGTTGGTAAAAGCGGGAGCGAAACGCGGAGATGGTAGTTAGAAACGCAGTACCTTAGATTTTTCGGAGTTATGCGTTTTGATAGTCTTTTTTGAATGGCGTATTGGTTGTCAATTATATTATTAAGCATGTACCATTGCAACGGTGCAAGAATTATAATGACAAAACATGGTTACCATAGAAATCCTTACAAGTATTTTTAAAGTACTATTATTGGTGGTAGGTCTCTCATATGTGAGAGACCGTCTGGGTTGGTACCACCGCAATGTCTATTTCTCCCGCCAAACAGCAGTGTAAATGCATTGTTATGTTTCACTGGATGTAATGAGACTTAACAGCTTATGTCTCAGGATGGCGAGCGCAGTAGAATGACAAGCATTGCTTAGTAATTCATGGTGTTGTTTGGTTTTACTACTGTCCATAAGCGGTCGAATCGCTTTCCATCAGGCGAATGGCTTGCTCGTGTCGCCATTCATCTCAATAACTAATAAAAAAAAGTTCGCCAATGCATACTAGGCCATTGGGTAGGGTATTGGTTGACTGTGATTAAAGCCATCTTAATCAACATTTCGATAGCAGAGAATCCCATGCTGAACAGAGACCGCTTGAACTGACACAAACATTCATTAATTTTAGTAAATATATTTTTTATACGTATTATCGTTTTTTTTAATCACCCACCAGATAACCCTCCCCTGACGTGCCTATTCTAACAGACCCAGATAGGGTCATTCATACCCCTAATAATCTATAAAGTGTGCAGTTCATTACTCGGTATGAAGAGGTCCTGAGTACCATATCGTTCAACCCCCCGGGCTACGGATAAATTGAAGAGGACCTCAGTACGTATTCTCTCCCACTTCAGCTGTTCTAATACAAATGGGGGTCTGCCACTGATTAGGTTGGATAAAATGATACAGAATCATTTTAGAACGTGGTGTATAATAAAAAAAGGGTCTAAAGGTTTTTTTTTATTATTATAAATTGAAAGAAAATACAAAAATGTTTACAACTAGTTTCAAAAAACCAAATGCTTGTTTTGTCTGCGAGTCCGACAAGGTTTTGCAGTTGGTTAAGACGCCATATAAGCAACGAGACGCCACGACTGAATACGATTCCGTCATAAATAAATATTTTTTTAGGGCTGGAAAAGGTGGAATCGAGAAGACGATTTTTTTATAAATAAAATGTAAATAAAATGATATTGGAGAGTGATAACAAAATACAAAAAGAAGCCAACAACACTAAGATTTCAAACAAATATTCCGGGAAATAGACATTTATTTTAGTGCCAGGGTCGAATACACAGTCTTTCTTTAAAAGCTTATTACTTATTGGACCTTGCTTTCAAAACTAACACTACTATATTAATACATTTAAAAACATAGATCCATCACACCCTTGAATACAAATTGCTCCACGTCAACCCTTAAAAAACCAGCGGTAAAGGGATGAAACCACTCAACCCGCACTAAATTATTCTTATCTTAAAAAGCTTATTCCTATAAAATCTAGACATACTCGCATTTCCATGGAAAATGCCGTCAACAAGGCCGCAGCGGTCTTAAATACCCCTGTGTTGCGAGGGGGGTTAAAGTGGCCGCCCAGACCGGCTGAATGCCTTAGTTTTAGACTTAACCCTAGCCTTTCAACGGGTAGAATAGACCCATTATTACCAACATTTCAATGATACTGAAACATGTTACTTTCCATTCATTTTTATATTATAGTTTGTGCAAAAATGTATTTAAAAGTCCTGAATGGTGACCGCTGTGAGTAAAAATGTATTCAAAATCCGTACTTTACATTTTAGTATTTACGCTAGTATTTTCTATAGTAAGTGTTGACTTCTTTTGTATATTAACAGCCACTGGTTGCAATTCGACTTGGGGTGGTGACGGAGAGGGGGATAAAATTATATCTTAAGAATCAAGAGTTGCGGATGTTTTTTAAATATGAATTTGAGTTAATTTTTTAATGATTTCATGCTATAGTTGTGAACGAAACTTATGAGGAAACATTCCTAACTTTTTAATTCGCCAAGAGAATTTCGAAAGCGTGTGGAGTATTATTTGTTGCCTTATTGGGCTATTGGCTGCATGAATGGACTGTAAGCCATGAAGTCCTCAGTTTGTATCCCAGGTGAAATAATTCCTTCAAAGTGAGATTTACAATTTGAAGAATGTTTTTTGAGTTGTCTGAGATTGGAATATGTGCCCGGTATACAGTCAAATATTCGATGAAATAAGCTTGGCGAACTATGAGAGGCACTAGTGGCGCCACTGCCTACCACTTCAACTTCAGCTTACATAATTAAGGAAAAGCATTTTTATTTTCATTTCTCTATTGTGTTGTAACGGTATTTTTAGAAAAAAAGTCCAGAACATTTTCACATGCATTTCTCTAATGTAAGAATAAAGTATGCATAAGTTCCCGCGGCTTAGTGGCTGCACACAAGTCAACCCATTAAATGCGTGCAGACGCGCAAATGCACAGAACTAGAAAAAAAAATGAGCCCTGCATTTTTTCTTAACTCTCAAATTTGCGAAAGCCCCTCGAAAAATAATAGAGGGGGCGGCACGAGGGCACTCGAGCTGCGAGCTCATGAATAGCAAGGGCCCTTTAGGCCGCGGTCGCTATTTACGGGTTGAAATTTTTTAACATTTTTTTTAATATCGAATTGTCAGGTTAATTGGCGTGGATGTTGCGTCGGGCCGCGAGTGGATGGGTGTCGGTTCGAGTTTGATTGCGCACTTTTTTTTCTTTTTTTTTTGTTTCCTCTTTGTTTCTGTGCTTTATTAGTGAATGCGTAAACTTTCGATGAGTTTATTAGTATAGAACAATGATAGTTTGATGCAATTGTGTTTCGTCTACTGATTCTCTTTGTGTTGGCGAATATGCCATACTGTTTTTATTGGACGTCTACACACAACTCGAATGATCTATCAAAGATCTATCGAGGAGGCAGCCATTATATTATTAAGATGCAGAATCAACAAAAAAAGTTACTCGCGACTTATCAATTATTTAATTCTAAATATATTTCTTATCCTTCGCATTATAAAACCATTATACAAATAATAGTTTCTTAGATTTACGCGAATGAATAAATGAATTTATTCCAATAGTACAATTTTTTATCAATATGTGATTTCATCGCAACAAGACTTAATAATTGCAGCATAAAGAATAACTTAATCAAACGGCTTCAATGCAAGCTGTTAGAAATTAACCTTCCCTTTTCACCCCCAGAAGGCAGTTAAAGCAAAATAACCAGGTGAAGGCGTCGGCTCCGCTGCGGGATTGTATTGCGCCAATCGGATCTGTATTAATATTTTATTTCTTTTGTATGGATTTCTCGAATTGTGATGTTTTTGCTTGTGCTACGGTTTGGGTTTTCCTTGGGCTTTTGCTGTATTTTGGTGAAAAATATGCCATTTTAATGATACTTAGATTATGTAACATACATACATAAATTCACGCCTTTTTACAAGAAGAGGTGGGCAGAGGTGCTACCAGGACACCCACATTTCGCCTTGTATGGCCCGACCCATGATGTGATAGGGGGCGACTCCGGGTTGATAATGAATAGAAAAATCCAATATCACTTTGCCCGACCCGGGATTCGAACCCGTGACCTCAGCTTTGTAATCGTAACGTAGTACAACTACGCCAGCGAGGTAGTCTTTTAATAAAGTTTTTTAATAAATGATTATAAATTGTTGGTGGATGATGATAGGGCTCTCGTATGTAAGTTCCTGTTTAATTATTGATTTGTCTATTTATAACCAAGCTGTTTTTAAGTTGTGTTCCGATTTGAAGGATATTGCAGGCAATAACAGTATGTAATATAAACACTTACGGCCTGATTCATGAATACAGATTTACAACCTATTTTGGCTATCGAATATTTTGTCTTCTTCGCTCAAATTGAATGCTAAAGTCGTTCTAAAGGGACAAAACATTCGATAACTAAAATAGGTCTTAAATCTGTCTATGAATAAGGCTGTTCGCAACCATACCTCGGAGTGACATGTACAGTGCAGATTGCAGTGCTTGAAGAACAAATTCGTTGAAAAAGTAGTATTGCTCTTGTTTATGGGCAGCTATAACGTATACCAACAGGTAAACCATTCAGCGAACGACCTGCTCGTCTCGACATTTCTCTCATAAAATATACAAGTAACATTACAATGTTTTCCCTCATTTAATATTGCAAACACTACGAATTTTACAATTTCATTTTAAACTTGCCAAAACACATTTTAAAAACATTCAATATCCGAAGAAGCCGAAAACTTTACGAAAAAAACCAAGCAGCAACCGAATCTCGTATTCACAGCGTAGAATTCGGAATGTTTCACATCGGCTTTTAGCGAATTGAGAGAAAGAGATTTACGCGGGCTTTCTATTCAATTCGGAAAACTCCGCTCACAATGCTCAGGTATAAATTTTTATATATTCTGGAACGCATCCAATTGTAGCGTGTGTTATTTTATTAAAATGAATGCGTCTGTTTGTAATGGAGTTGATGTAGCCACAAAGATAGTACAGACATTCTTGCACTCAACAATTTGGAATGGCGCTGTAATCGACAATCTCATTGAGAGAGTCTTAAACCATAGTCCATTCTGCTGGCCCCGTACGCGGTAGACTTACTATCTTATCAGCCCATGATAACGCACTGACAACCGATAATTCGATTTAGAGCTTAAGCCTTAGTTTACCAAGGAGGTCTAAATCAGGTTGGCGAACTTTATCAATTAAATTCTTGTTAAGATCTGTATAGTCTGCAGGTTTTTGTTTGTTGGTTCGCTGCTTACAGCTTTGCTGTCATATTCCATTCGGTGAGGCTAAATTGCCGGGTTATTATCTATAGCTTGTAGTAGGAAATTCTTATCTATCTCGATAGCAACTGCCGAAAAATATGGTGGATAACTTGTTATAGTAATCCACGAAAAAGTGTCACTATTCGAGCTTAATCCGTTTCTTTATACAGTATTGATCAGGAGACTTAACTGCCTCGGTGGCGTAGTTGTACTACGGTACGATTACAAAGCTGAGGTCTCGGGTGCGAATCCCGGGTCGGGCAAAGTGGTATTGGATATTTCTTTTTCATTACGAATATTTTTTTTTATTTCTATTCATTATAGGTCATATATTCATTCATTATTCTATTAGGTCTGGGTGTTTGTGAGACCGAAAAGTCTCTCGTAGTTTCTGATGCTCACGACACAAGACTCGATCTTAGTGTGGGGTCAGGAATATGTATGTGACTGTTGGGTGTATTTATTTATTATTTATTTATTATCAGCCCGGAGTCAGGAATTTGTGCCCGATATGGCGATAGGCTCGCCCCCTATCACATCGTGGGACCGAACATACAAGGCGAAATGTGGGTGTCCTGGTAGCATCCCTGCCTACCTTTTCTGGGAAAAAGGTGTGAGTTTATGTTTAGAACAGGTCAACATAATTACATCGTAAGGCGATAGATAACTGGCATCATTTGATGATTTTCACGACTCTTTACTTCATAAGGTGCAGTGCAGCCTCTAAGAGCATACTACCCCCTCCCTCGTCGGTTATGAAAACATTTGTGTTACAACCCTCTGTCTATTGTTTCCTCACTAATTACCTGCAATGTCAACCCCTCTTTAACCCCTTTGTTTAATGCTTAGTTAAATACTGAGTGAGAAATTCTATGGAAAGATGGAGTTATGATAACATTAATTATTGAAACTTTATTCAATGTCTCGAGATATCAGTTCGTACACACAAAAAAATAGATTTAAAAGTATATTGCCAATAGATTTTCTTGCTAGACAGCTTTCTGAAGGGTACATATTTTTTTATTAATTTTACATGCCTGCATAATATATTGATTTCTATAAAATATCGGAAAGATTTAATAATACATGCATACATTGATTTCTACGAAATCTCGGAAAGATTTAATAAATCGAAAACCGCGATAAAATTCGTCAAAATTACTAAAGCATCAAAATTGCTTTATTGTAGAACATTCGCGCGAACTTGAGAAACGATTACAAAAATAATGATTATTGAAATTATAATTATTTTCAAGCATTTTCATTCAATCTTAGCGATTGTGTTTAAGGTTATGAACATTATGTTTCTAGTTTCTATCTGCACTCTTAGCCGTCCCACTATGGATGCCTTTGCCAAGTCCCACAATCCACTTTGTGTGAATTTTCCGAATAGAAATAACACAATATATCGATGGTTTAACCAATCGGTTTTATGCATTTGGTTTGGTGCATTTTGTGTGGTGCATATATCGTTATTAATAAATAGAATATGAGTCACCTGAGTCGAGAAATTGAATATGTCAATAGACTCACTCACTACCATATCTCTGTGTACTTTTTGATGATACTGCATACCTGGACTGGATACTGGATAAACCTTTGTAGGTATTTACCTCATACAACACTTAAGAGTCACACATAGTTGTTGTCACTGTAAGATTAAAGTCTTGTGTCGTGGGTATCAGAAACTACGAAACTTTTCCGCCTTCATCTTTTCCTTTTTCGACTAATTCCGAATCACACACGATTTTAGAATAATCGTTTAAGTGCAAAAATTTCAACTAATGTTCTTATTTTACAGTCAGCTTCTGCACTGCACAAAAGCTGTCTCGAATATTATGCTTAGCTTTCGTAGCACCGGAAGCATTACAAGCTTTGAGCTTTCAAGCTCAAGTTATAACTTGGCGGAACTTTGGACTTAACGTGATCTTATGCTTTAATTAACGGATTTAATATAAGTAGCCAAGATTTATTTTAGAAGAATTGTACAAAAGCTTATTATAGCTTGGAGATTTTTTCACATAATGTTTGGTCAGTATTCTCGTATAACCATAGTTGAATCCAGTTATTAGAATGTTTATTAAGTCGAATTTGGATAATAGCAAAGCAGCAGTTAAGCTGTTCACGTCAGTTTTCTGTGGGAAAGTGGTATCATTTCGGTCAAATTAACCTATTTGTACTATAGATTAAAAAATCTACAAGTTACTGCTCCCACGTGTAACATAGAAAATAAAATACTCGTTTTAGTCAGTTCAGTTCCTCTTATTACGACCTTTGCGTACTTGTTTTAGTCAATTATATTTTTACGTTCATACTGCCAATGTCAAAGAATTTTACACCCTCAAATTAAAAACTACACACATTTATGTAGAATTTGAGTCGTAAAATTTGAATGTTATTATGAAAAATGAGTAGAACGAAACGTGAGACGAATATGGAACGATATGGAACGAACGAACGATATGGAAAGACTGATATGGAACGTGTTATGTGAAAGAGATGACGAATAAAGAAGTACTGAAGAGTAAAAGAGTTAGAAGATGAATGATTAAGATGTCAAGTACGAAAAGACAGAATAAGAGAGAACTGCATGGAAGGCGACGGTAGATGTCAAGAAGGACGGATGAAGACGTGATCGACGAACAACTTATAAATTTAAGTGAAGAAATTCTGAACAATCTTTGTTTAATTTGAAGTAACACGGAACTATTTCCACATAACATATATACAATAAAAAGGTATATTCATTAATGGTTTCTTAGATTTACGCGAATGTTACACATTGAAATAAAACTATTGTTTACGGATTTAATCGCGATTTTAATTTTTTCATTTTTTTTTTTCATTTATGAAAAAAAAACCAAATCGCGATAAAATCCGTAAAACATAGTTTTATTTCACGGTGTATTCATTGACAAACAACCTCAGCAACGTCCAAAAAATACTGTAAAATATCTACCCCTAGACAGCTACGCGTTTCACAATTCCAAACAATACGCATAGCAATTTTTCTAAGCACTAAGATGTACGATAATCTAGTGCTTCTGGATATAGGTCATAGCGCAGTGTTCCCACCGCAAGCCCCAGGCGATCCGATTAACCCCTGCTAATCCTGTTGAAATATCGCCTTGTTACTTGTGTTCTGTGTCTTCGGGGCGAAATTCGGGTGTTTCTTTATGCTTTGGCGTTTGTTTTTGTGTTGTATTATTGATTACATGGAATAGGCAGTGTGATGTTGTAGATCCCAATCTTACATAGATAAACTCACGCCTTTCCTAGATGGGATAGGCAGAGGTGCTACGAGGACATCCACGTTTCGTCTTGTGTGTTCCGTCCCACGATAGACTTGGGACGAGCCTATCACGATTAACAGAAATTCCTGACAACTATTGCTTGACCAGGATGGCCGCTATACTCTGTCAAAGTTCGCGCGTGCCTATTGGAAAACCCTATACTTAATATGAAATCAAGACTGAACAACGCTGCTTTCGCTTTTCTATTAAATACTAGCGGCTCAGCCCGGCTTCGCCCGGGTGCAGATAGTTTTTGAGTCCAGTCCGCATCAGTAACATATTATAGTTTTCGTAGCGCACGCGAGGTAAATAATATTTTAGGTATTTTTTTACACCTTGGGCTACATTATTGGAGTTTTAGTAACGATCCCTATTTTTTTTGAAAATATAACATAGCCTATGTCACCCGGGGATAGTGTAGCTTCCCAACAGTGAAATATTTTTTTAAATCGGTTCAGTAGTTTCGGAGCTTAGTCAATGCAAACAAACAAACAATCAAATCTTTCCTCTTTATAATATTAGAATAGATAATATATAAAAAACACAATCGTCAAAAATTACTAAATTGTCAAAAATGACCGTTTCACCCTAAAGATGTCAAGATAACTCCCGTCTTAAGGAATTACGCTCGAATGCCTACAGGAACACAGGAAGTGGTGAGGGGCCGTGTGTGGCGGGGCGGAAAGTGAGAGGTGCGGGGTTCGGTGTCCCGTTACGGATGTTAAAGAATTTGATAGGGTTACACTTAAGTGTTTTATGGGACGGTTAAGATGTTGAATTGAGGGTAATTTCAATATTTTTAGTTTACTATAATTTAAGTATTTCAAAAATATGTTGATAGAGTAGAAGAATTGTACCTTACGGGTTGTCAGTTTGATCCCCGTGCCGTGCTATTTTGTCCATGCCTGTGCCGCATTAGCGCATTTCATCGGTCGTATCGCTTAGCATCAGACGAATGGCATACTCATCTCGCCATTAATCGCAATTAAAATACACTTATAAATACTACTATAAGTTATCTAAGGATAAAGACGAAAGCAAAAAGGTATTCTGCTCAAACACGTCACGCTCACCAACGGCCCAACTTAAATCCAATTGATTTCCAATCAGATCTGACCATTGCAGACACCATTAATCCTATGACGAGCAGATTTTTTGCGAATCCCGTGAGCCCTTAAATAAGTAAAAAGTTGAGATAATAGGTTTTGAGATCATTGAATGACGTTGTGAAATTGGATTACAGATCAGTGACTGAAGAAATCGTTATAAAACTAAATATATTATGAACGTTTACATACATAGTCCTGAGCCCTAAGATCGAGTCTTGTGTCGTGGGTATCAGGAACTACCGAGACTTTTCGGTCTCACAACCCAGACCCTAAACAAATACCTGTGGTTCACACAAACATTTGTCTCGGGGAACCGAACCCGCAGCCTCCCGTTTCACAGCTGACATCTATCCAACTGCGCCACGGAGACTGACATAATATTATTTAAAATTAAGTACGAGAAACTATGAAACCATCATCTACACTCAAACCAATAATGTAATTAATAATACATTATTATAATATATACCCCTGCATAGGTATCTTAACTAGAATTTTAGTTTCAGATTAAATACAAAGGATAGCTTGTAAAGTCTCAGAACTATGTCCGTTAAAAACCTAGACTTAGGTAAAGGTAGGTAATAAATCTAGACAACCTAGACTATCGACCTTTGACCTTTCACGCGTCTGCACTAAGCAGGCTTAGACTTGTGACTAAGCGCTTTTTAGCTCTAGACTGTCACACAGGGGCAAACTTAGGTCTTTGATTTATTTAAAGCAATATCTTAAGAGATTTTATTTTGTATAGTGCGTGGTGGCCTGTTGGTAACGGACCAGACGCGGCTGCCTACATGTTCACGGCGGTCGCAGGTTCAAATCCCAGGGCACACCTATGACTTTTCGGAGTCATGAATATTGATAGTCAATCATCACGCACTATAACGGTAAAGAAAAACACCGTGAGAAACCTGCATACCATAGCGAATTTTAAGAATTTCTAAGGTATGTAAAGTCCGTCAACCCGCACTAGGCCAGCGTGGTGGACTATATGGCCTTACCACTCTAAATCGTACGCTCGATTGTAGAGTAGGCCCGTGCCCTGCAGTGGGATGTATATGGGCTGATACATTTTACACATACAAATTTAATTTAAGAAAATGGGTATCATTTGGCATATATTTTACACATACAAATTTAATTTAAGAAAATGGGTATCATTTGGCATATATTTTACACATACAAATTTAATTTAAGAAAATGGGTATCATTTGGCATATATTATGTCCTGGGACAACAAATTGATTGCAATGTTCATAATGGTATGAGCAATTCAAATAGAGTCCGGTAAGAGATAGCTATCAATCGCCGACCGACACAATTATGTCGGCCTGTGTGGAAATATGTTTTGTCGACAAATAATAACATCTTTGAGCAAAACTGTGTTGTTTTTACTCAAATAATTGTTGTAAATTAAAATACCCACTAAAATTGAATTAACCTGGGCACCAAACCTACTACCCCACGGTTCGTAGACATGCCATTGGACAAATAACAACAATTATGTTATTACATCTTAAACTTAATTTCAATGAACACCAAGAATTTTGATTAAAATTTAATTTAGTAAGTAGTTTTATTAAGTTTCATATAAAAAAAGATTCATTTGCAAAGACTTCTAAATTTCACTTAAAACTTCAAAATTCTTAGTAATAAAGAGAATTTCAATTAAAATACGCTCTTAAAATTATTAGCTAAAATTTATTATTATAGATTAAAATACTTGCAAGATTTATTTTTAGACAGATAAAATTAATAAAAAAATAAATCGCACTGCTGTGTATGAGCCTCGTCTAGAGTTCGATTGCGAGGGCTTAGGCCATATACCACGTTGGTCTATCATAAATTGATGGAACATACAAATGCTTATAACATGTTTTTATACAGTGCAGGAATTTTCAGCGTTTTCCATGCAGAACTTGCATTTTTGTACTCAATTTATGTAGCGTTTTGTATCAGCCTGTATTTGGCCTTGACCGGGCCGGCATAATAAATACACCCAATAGTCACATACATAGACCTGACCCCACACTAAGATCGAGTCTTGTGTCGTGGGTATCAGAAACTACGAGAGACTTTTCGGTCTCACAAACACCCAGACCCGAAACAAATACCTGTGGATCACACAAATATTTGTTTCGGTGCAGCAATAGACCCCTCATATTTTTTTAAACTGTATTTAGAATACATTCCCCATAACTACAGGTAAACTTTTATGCGTGTAAAAAACCGTGCGATAACTTTACATACATTTTTGCTATTAAGGTCAAGTTACTTTACATAAGGGCCATATGTGGCCCTTTAGACCCCATGTCTTTAAGGTACAACGACTCGTCCTGATGCCAGTTGCGACGGCGGATTCACGCACCGTTGCACTCTCCTTATGGCGGTTTTATAGGGGACGATACGATATCGGAAACGACTTTTTATTTAAACAAAATTGGGTATCAAGTGTAAGATGCTATGGGTTGATAATACGCAAATGTGGGAACAGAGATATTGAGGTTATTGTTACATTTTGTTTCGATTAATTTTGCGCAGTTTTCAAGAAAAAGCTATTTTACAATAAAAACTTTTTCTTACATGAATTTTGGTATAAGTTATGTCTAAGTGCTGGGGTTCTACCATAAATACACACGCTGATAAGTAAGATGCATTAGCATTTCTTATACAAGTATAATATCTATTTTATAATTGTTACAATTTATTTCTTCAATTTCTAACTGAAATATCATCGAAAATATTCACAACTGACCTTCCCTTATAATGAATTTGAATGCAAATACTTCAAAATCAATCTTCAGCTTACAAAATTAAACAAAAAGCTTGAAATACACCATCTGGACATCGTATCCGACCAACACCCGTAAAAAGTCGTACAATGTAAAAGCGAAGCAAACGGTCGTGGCGGCGATGCGAGCAGGATTTACGGGCGGACGAGCACGGCCGAGTCTGTTTGTGCGGGAGACGCTAATGTCACCGGCGAGTGGCGAGCTTCACCTTCACTGACACTTTCAACAATTAACGGCAGACTTTTCAATCGACAAATAAATAATCTATACTAATATTTTAAAGAGGAAAGATTTGTATGTATGTTAGTAACGAATTTACAAATATTCGTTACAAATAAGTATGTTTGTAACGAATTGGCTCAAAAAATGCTGGACCGATTTTAAAAATTCTTTCACCATTTGAATGCTAAATTTTCACTGATTAATCTAGGCCATTTTAATTGCAAGAAAAAAATAAGGATCCCAACTATAAATACAATAAAATTACCCAAGGTGTAAAAAAAGGCCTATAATAATATTATTTACACTCAAAAACTATCTGCACCCGGGCTAAGCCGGGCCGAGCCGCTAGTAATCAGATAAAATACATGACGAATAGACGACATTGTTAAGGTTGCAGGACGTCGCTGGATACAGATCGCTTCCAACACATCGATGTGGTGATCCTTGGTGAAGGCCTATGTCCAGCAGTGGACTTCCTTTGGCTGAATAGTTAGATAGACAGATGAATATATAGAAAATACATGAAAATATGCAATAGTCACATACATAGTCGTGACCTGACACTAAGATGCAAGTCTTGTGTCGTGGGTATAAGAATTCACAAGCCACCATTCGAACCTAAAAACACCCAGACTCGAAACAAATACTTTTTAGTAATTTTTCTCATTTATCTCGGTGCTAGGATTGAAACCGCGGCATCTCGTTTCACATTCGACGTCTAACCATTTGCGCCTCGGAGGCTGCTGAAGTACCTAGGTTTCTAGACTTGCATAAAACCACATTACCAATTTAAAAAACACTGACCACGATCCACCGATACTTATTTGTCCAGCGGTATCCAATAACCAAGACCTCTGCCATATGTCAACCCACACAAAATTGTCTGTGCGAAATGGATGTATAGTGTAACTATATTTTGAAGAACCTGATAATCGCATCGCAAACAAATAAAATGTCAATTAAACGGTGGTGATGAGATTAAATGGAACATCACTGAAGAAAGTAAAAGCTTCCTTCGTACACATAAATTCCCGATATGATGGTCAGGCAACACATATATGATCCAAGCGTTGTGGATGATCACGGTCAGCAGTTCTGACCATCGGGTGACCTGTTTACTCGTTCGCCAGACTTATTGTATAAAAAAATGAAGATACAACCGATCTACTCAGATTTATGTCTGTATGCAAGAATGAGAGGTCTATATTAACTGGTCGTTACTTGAGCTGGGAAGCCTCAAGACTGCGCCACTTGAGAGGGCTCTGATTTGAGCCTTTATTTTTTATTGCAACAGTTGTGGAATGTGTTGCACTCAATCGACACATGGCTGAGACGTTTTATACTACAAAACAGTGATAAAATATATAAATAATAGCGTATTTGAATATTATGGTACGAGACACGGCCATCAACTGCGAGCAATGGAAAGTGTTCACGAATTTGAATGGATTTTCGTCTGGATTATCGGAGTAATACAAGTTTTAGTCAATTACCACGCACCGTAATAGTGAAGGAAAATATCGTGAAATCTGCATACTGTAGAAATCTTCATAAGAATTTCTATGATACCAGACCAAGTTTTATGCCCTAAGCCCTCTCAAAATGACTTTTAGTTATAGAGAAGTCCTGTTATCAGGTATCGACCTATATGAACTGGTATATTATTATTATCAGATACCTACCTACCTGAGATATATTGTATTGTATCAGCCCATATACGTGCCACTGCAGGGCACGGGCCTCCTCTACAATCGAGAGAACAATTGAGAGAATTTAGGCCGTAAAGTCCACTACGCTGGCCTATTGCAGGTTGGTGGACATTAACCATAGAAATTGGTGTGCAGGTTTCCTCACGATGTTTTCCTGTACTGTTATAGTGCGTAGTGATAGGCAATCAATACACATTAGGCTCTGATAAGTCAGAGATGTGCCCTGGATTTGAACCCGTGACCACCGTGAACATGTTGGCGGCCGCGTCTCGTCCGTTACCAACAGGCCACCACGTACTTATAGATACATATTTACCATTTAGTCGGATCTCAGTAATTCTAAACGAATTTACAACTTATACCTAATAAAAAAAATATTTACCCATTGTCTTTATATTGCTAATATTAAACCTAAAAAACGTGTTCTCATAGCAAGGTGAGTCTCCCACAGTGCGCGTCGGCGGAGCGCGACCGAACCTGATCGCCGCTCCCGTGGGAACGCGACTCTACATCACTACGTAACTCTACATGGGGTGGCTCTACTTGTATGTGCAATTAAGTGATACAGTGTGTATGTATTTAATTATGAGAAATATTAGGTGCTAAAATATATTTAGGTTAGATGGCTCTACGCTACTCTACATAACTCTACGTAAACCTAAATACAAAGTGTGTATGTGTGTGTTTATGAATACGTGGAGGCTTCCACGGCGCAGATAGACGCCGCCTTTGAAGCGCGAGGCTGCGGGTTCGATCCCCGCACCGAGACAAATGTTTGTGTAATCCACAAGTATTTGTTTCGGGTCTGGATGCTTGTGAGACCGAAAAGTCTCTCGTGGTTTCTAATGCCCACGACACAAGACTTGATCTTAGTGTGGGGTCAGGACTATGTATGTGACTGTTGGGTGTATTTATTTAAATGCTGTTAGGTGCTGAAATATATTTAAGTTATTGCGACTCTACATAACGGGATAACTTTACTTGTAATTGAATGCTATAAGTTAATGAAATTTGTTTAAGTTGGAGTGACTCTACTTAACTCTACATGTTCACGTAAAGTTTACGTGACAGTACATAACGATGGGAGCTTATGTTTCGGTATTTATTTGTAATTAACTACGAGACATAAAGAGACTAACATCTTATATCTCAGGATGGCGAGCACAGTGGAATGCCAAGCATTATTTTGTAATTCATGGTGTTGTTTGGTTTTGCTACTACTCATAGGCGGTCGTATCGCCTACCATCAGGCGAATGGCATGATCGTCTCGTCAGTCATCGCAATAAAAAATATGGAAATTGTAGTTAATATATTTATACTCGTAACTTCAAAATGTATATATATATATATATATATATATATAACAAAGTATAACTATAAAACTGAGTAACGGGATAGATATAAAATATAATAACAAAAAACTAGTTGAAAAAGAAACGTAATTTGTATCTAATAAGAAATACTAATTTCTAAAAGTCATACATATACAATAAATTAACTACATTAAAATGACGTTACGAACGAATTTCAAAACACGTTTACATACCAGTAATTCTAGGTCAAATATTTAGGCAAAATACAATTTCACTGTGGTTTACACGCAACTTAAGTCACGTGATAAAATCTAAAGAATATTTCCACGAAATTACTAAAAGAGCTCGAAATAGCCAAGGGAACCTAATTAGTACTTATAAATCATACTAATTTACTATAAAAGCAGTAACAGTCTAGTCGGCCATGGACCGCACTATTTCGACAGGAAACAAGAAAATAAGCAACTGTAAAAGAAGCAACACATATGCTGCTACACTTTATTTTTTTGGTATTTATTATCATTACTATTTTTTTTCTCTTTTATCTTAAATCTTTATGTCCATTGTAAATTGTAATAGTAGATTAGTCATATATTTGATATTTTTTGTATCAGTGTATGTGTACTTTAATGAACAAATAAAGGATTTTCTATTCTATTCAACAGTCTAGTTGGTCATGGCCTATTGAAACGGTGAGCAAACTAACGGACGAGAAAAGAGTTCGCGTTCAAAATATGTCCAATATCCGAAACACTGTGTGTTGGAACAATTTAACACATCAAATAGACAACATAAAAACATAGTTGCTATGAAATAGAATACTATGTGCACGCTTAATATAGTTCTGATTTTGATAACTAGCGGTTTTATTGTTTTTACACTTTGACACTTAGTGTAACTTTGTTTATTACGAAATAAAAGGTTTAATAACCAAAGGAGATCGGTCGTTTTCCTATGAATATTGGGCCTAGTAGTGGAAACATGGTGGAGACAAATGAGACATAGAATTAAATAATAAGGACTTTTTATCCTTCAAATATAACATAGTCTTCTAGAGCTAGGATACGGGGTTTTTAAGATTTATCCTCTTAAAAATTTACAAAATCTACCATTTTCTACTGTCCGAATACGTAATATCATAGTTGGCTTATATTTTAAGTTTGGAATGAGTATGAATATACATTATTATAAAGTACGTAAGCTTATCAAGGAAGACAGAAAAACACATTTGAATATTTAAAAGCATATTATTTTGATATCAGGTTATTGTATGTAGTTAGTCACTTTGTCATGCGCTAGTTTAAAAAATATCTGAAGCTACCGTACACAATAATGAAAAAATAAAACAATGATTGAAGATGAATCCATTCAGACATTACAGATTATGTAAGCCTTTGCGCCTTTAGGATCGGTGTCTCGTAGTTGTTGGCTTCAGGCGCGCATCAATGATTTCCCGTAGTTTTTGCTTACATGACGATTATAAACATTTTAACTTATTTATATGCTATAGTATTGTTGGATCGAGGTAAGCAATTGACTGCAAGGGACGCCGTAGAGAATAAACACAACACCCAGCCACAAAACGAAATTATATGATTTTCAAAAATAATTCAATTTTAAATACACATTAGTACGCGACGAAATTATACAATGCAATTTGACAGATAACAGTCTCGTGACAGATGTCAACTCTATGAATGTTGCTGAAAAATACAAAAATGGTAGAAATATTTCATGATATCCTCATTTTATTGTAAATCTAATTCCAATGGCGTAGGATAAAAGTAAATAGAGAAATAAATCTAAAAAAATACGCCAAATTTTTTGGCAATAATGAATTTCTTGTCCACGGTTGGACCAAATCGACCGATCTCCTTTATTTCGGTGCATTATCTCCACACTTTCCTTCAGCGCTGTGAACGAAATTTTCTATGTAAAACATTTCCCAAATATTAATAAAAATCCCTGATCTAATAAATATACGTAACCACAACACAAAGCCGCGGACCGTGGCCTGTTCTTACGTCACCCGTCCGCCAAATCAGAGCTTTAAAATTCCACCAAATTCTTGTATAAACGTTAGAAGTCCTGTCGTGGAAAAATTACGACTATTTGTTATGTGTTTAAGGCATAGAATCCCGTGTTTTGGAATTCGTCGCGCCGCAAAATGTCTGGGAAACTGCTTTGGCATTTACGATGCAATGTTAATTCTTTTAAATGTCAGAAGTAAGGTTTTGTTTAAAATGGGACGTGGAAAGTCTTAATGCTTCGGGCTGGAAAGGGAAAAACTAGTAGGTTTTTTATTTTAAAGGTCTCTACTATAATGTAGGAAACCATGACCGTGCTAAAAATAACTAAAAAAAAAATAACTTCCCGACGTTTCGATTACTTTACAGCTTTCGTGGTCACGGGGCGGATACTCAGGTGTATTCTAAACTTTTCACCCTTACAAGGGTCACTATGACAGGTCCTTGAACACTATGTTCGGCAGTCGCAATTCGGGCAGATATACTAACACTAGCAAATGTTGGTGATCATTTACAAATACAACCAGCCTCCGTGGCGCAGTTGGTTAGACGCCGGCTGTAAAACGTGAGGCCAGGGGTTCGATCCCCGCATCGAAACAAATGTTTGTGTGAACCACAAGTATTTGTTTCGGGTCTGGGTGTTTGTGAGACCGAAAAGTCTCTCGTAGTTCCTGATACCCTCTTGATCTTAGTGTGGAGTCAGGACTATGTATGTGACTGTTGGGGGTATTAATTATTTATTAAACAGATCGTTTTCTAAAACAGAGCTCAAACATTTCTCCAGACATTCACAAAACAAAATCTCCAACTACCCGCAACGCGTAAGAGAATAAGAGATGAATCCTGTCGCTGCGCAATTGAATTTTAAATGAAAACATTGGTACAGCTGAGATAATGGCTTTTAAATTGTTCACCATTAAAACACTGTTCCATAAATACAAAACGTTAAATAGTTTTTGTATAACTGTGTTTGCGTTTGACTTTTTAAATTGCGCTTTTAAATTCCTTGATCTTTTACTGTGCTTTTTGACAGTGTATTCGTTTTTTGACTTTCGAAATTGTGTTTTAATATATTTTCAGATGCTAGCGTAATACATATTATAGTATGTAAAAATAGTGGAGGAGTTTAGGATATTTTCCATCAAAATATTCGTAATATTTCAAAATGCCAATAATTGACATAATTATGAAATGAACTTTTATAAAATGTAAATATTCCTGAAGTAGGTATAGAGAAATATTAAAAATATTTCTAGGCCCAGTGTATGAAATATATTATATATTCTTTTAAAAAATATACAACTTATTCATACCTCTTATTAATATTATATTACTCTCAAAATGTCATGTAACAGTCATCCAAAGTTTAGACATTTATCAAAACGTCCGAAATACAGGACACCTCACGAAAATCTACATTTAAGTGGGGCGATCGCGCATTTTAATATTAGAATAAAGAAATATCCCGGCCAAATCTGAAATTCTAAGTATTCAGGGGGTGTTCATTCGTAGAAAAAAACCGGAGACGGTCTGCTCTAATCTTATTGATTACGGGCGAGTAATTTTATTTCCTTTTTCAATTACTGTTAACTACGAGTTTTCGAACTTCTTCGGCCGTTTTTGGGCAAACTTTTAGCTTTGTTGAGTAGTGAGTTCATGTCTGAACGAGTGTTATTGAGCAAGTATATTCTAGTATATGGAACTATATGGCCTAACCCCTCTCAACGCACAGCGCAGTATATATGGGCCGATACAGATACAGATATCTACCCGTTAAAAATATTAATAGTAATAAAAAAAACCTCGGACATTTATTCACATAGTTCAGACTCGTGAATAAATCAATGAATTCTTGTGTCGTGAGTATCAGAAACTACGAGAGACTTATCGATCTCACATCCAACCAGACGGAATCAGATACTTATAGTATTTACAAATATTTGCCACGGTGTGGGGACCGAACCCGCTACTTTAGATTTCACAGTCTGTTTCTAACCAATAGCGCCATTAAAGTATGATTATACATATGATTTTTGTATAGAAATTAGTATCAGTATATTTTGATCTACAATCGAGTTCTCTTAGTACCAAACAGATGGAAGCCGACCTACTCCAAATTCCAACAAACTACATGATCTATATAATTAATGTCCAACAAGTTTTGCAAAATCATGTAGATGTGAAAGAGATAGATATACAAATAACCATAAGAGTAACAGAGACAAACAATGCTGAGTTGTGTATGGAAATGCAAGTGTAGGTTGCCCTAAGGGACGTGAGAGTTCGGATGTTGAAACGTAACTTCTGGGTTTAAGTTTCCTAGGAAACAAAATATGTAGATTTAGCAGTTGGTGAATTTATGCCTGGCGATGTGAGCAGGTTGGCATAATTGTACGTAATGGTAATCATTTGTTGTGAGAGGTGATCATTTGTTGCCAATCTACACAATTACATACATGTATAAACTCACGTCTTTTTCCCAGAAGGGGTAGGGAGAGGCGAGTCTATCGTTATATCGGGCGCAAATTTAGACTCTGGACTGACAATGAATTGAAAAATCCAATATCACTTTGCCCGACCCGGGATTCGAACCCAAGACCTCAGCGTTGTAATCCTATCGACACAATTATAGTCGAAATTTAATAAATACTAACTAACTACTGTAGCTACTGCACATAAAGGGACTTAACATCTTATATCTCAGGATGGCAAGCACAGTGGAATGACAAGTATTGTTTTGTAATTCATGGTGTTGTTTGGTTTGTTACTGTCCATAAGCGGTCGTATCGCCTATCAGGCAAATGGCATGCTCGTCTCGCCATTCATTGCAATAAAAAAATACAGTGTGATCCCGCACGCGCCATCCCGAACTCGAGACCTCAGCTTTGTAACCGTACCGTAATACAACTACGCCACCGAGTCTACTATCCAGATTGATAAAAAATACTACGAATTGTACCAGCGAAATTTCAAACTGATCTTTGAAACGGTCTTGATCTAGATATTTCCTTTACCGTGCCAGAACAAAAAAGAAAAAAAAAACCGACTTTCCTATTTACACTACAGGTTTTTATAAGTTTCTTCAATATTTTTGTGAAAATAAAATTCCTTTTTAATACAGTAGCAATAAACTTTCCACTCAATCTTTTAAACTTATTTTATAAATAAGAAAATATTATTTCATACTTTATTCGTCCGATTTTATTTGTCCGTGTAAAAGTTACGGCCTAAAAGAGGCTAGCAGCTCTGTTGAGAGAATCATTATTTGTAGAATTTTGTTGAATTTCGTAGATTTAAATCTGGTATGGAAAATAATATTCAGTGACTTTTTGAAGCAAGAGGCCCCAGTTTCAATGACATAGTAATTAATGATAATGTTATAGATACATAATATATTTGTTTCAGATCGCACGACAAATAGTTTATATGTTAGTGTGAGGTTAAAACTATGTGTTTATCATTTATTTGTTTAACCCTCTATCTGTGACTATCTTCGAAATAAAAATAATTCTTACAAAAGTATAAGGCATATACGAAAGGATCGAAACGAAAAATATATTGGAAGTAACATTCCTGAAATGAAGAATATTATTAGAGCTTTTCTAGGAAGTACAAAAAATATATTTTTCCTCCCAAGACGTTGAATTCGCGTACCAGATTGGAGAAACCAATTATGACGTAAGATAAAACAAAAATATTGATAAAATGTACAATTTATTATTGTATTAAGTAAAAAACTGCCTCGGTGGTGTAGTTGTATTACGGTACGGTTACAAAACTGGGGTCTCGGGTTCGAGTCCCGGGTCGGGCAAAGTGATATTGGATTTTTCTATTCATTATCAGCCCGGAGTCAGGAATTTATGCGCGATATGGCGATAGGCTCGCCCCCTATCACATCATGGGACGGAAAATACAAGGCGAAATGTGGGTGTCGTGTTGGCGCCTCTGCCTACCCCTTCGGGGATAAAGGCGTGAGTTTATGTATGTATGTATGTTAAGTAAAAAAATGGTGCTGGTAAATTCGTATCCAGGGGAATAGCGACCGACTTTTACGATAGTATTTTTTTTATTGCATAGGTCTTATAAACGAGCATACAGGTCAGCTGGTAGTAAGTAATCTGTTAAGATACAATGTAATACCATATTTAAATATAAGTTTATACTGTTTTGTTTATTTTTTAGTGTTGGTAATTTTTGTTTTATGTCAGAAGGTTCTAGAACGTTTGGAAAATGTAACGAATAAGACTTTTCACGTGTTGCTTAAATAAAAGTGTTGAATCGTATAGTGCCTTTATTTAATTCCATATAAAACATAACAACATAAACATAATCACTGCCGCCCATCAACATCCATAACGCTGGATCATGGATGTGTTGCCAGACCAAAATCAGGAGGGAAGTGGGAAGGAAAAAGGAAATGTTTCATAGTGATCATTTACAGCCTGTGTATATCAGGTTTATGGTAGGTCGGCAAAATTGCGGTGTGGTTACTCTAAATAACACAGCAGTTAACATCAGGGAATTTTACTTTACCATACTAATACAAAAAATACCTCATCTACTATCAAAATCACTTACCAAATGAATATCGAATCTTGCATCCCTTTCCCTCCTATACAAAACCATCGCATCTCTGTCGTTTAAAACTAATTACTATTAAATTGTAAGTCATTGGACCGGAGCAACACCTGCTTGTTATAGAAGTAGTTCAAAGCCATATGTTACCTCCGAGGGTCAGTTGAATTGATGGCCCTCTGAGGGTCGAAGTTTACGCAAGTTTTTTTGTTCCTCCGAAGTTTGTCAGTATGGGAAACCATGTTTGTACCTTGACGTATTAGAATTCTTGGAATTATATTATTACTTGATTTGTCTAAGACACTGTAAGAGTCTAAGTGACTGCCTCGGTGGCGTAGTGGTACTACGGCACGATAATAAAGCTCAGTGATATTGAATTTTTCAATTCAATATTAGCCTGGAGTCAGGAATTTGTGCCCGACATGGCGATAGGCTCGCCACCTATCATACCGTGGGACAGAACATACAAAGCGAAATGTGGGTGTCCTGGTAGCACCTCTGCCTATCCCTTCTGGCAAAAAGGCGTGAGCTTAGTATTCGTAGCTATTTATTAGTAGCTTATTAGTAGCTTAGTAATAAGCGGTTATTTATATAGATTTTGTCAATCAATTCAGGTTTTTAATTGGTAATAGGAAGTAATAAGTGGCCGAAAGGTTCTGGAGTGGAGGCCACGTACAGGCAAGCGCAGTGTCGGATGCTCGCCTTCTAGGTGGACGGACCTAATTAAGGTTGCAAGAAGTCGCTGGATGCAGGCCACTTCCAACAGGTCCATGTAGACTAGAGAAAGAGAGAGAGGGAGGGAGGGGGGAAGTAATAACGTAAAAATGAAAATTTATCTGGATAAAAGGCACCTTAAGACTTTGGAGTACGTTTGGCAATATATTCTCAAAATTAAATGATGATCGGTTGAATAGTTAGGGCGCAAAAGTGTACCAAGCAAATATCTAGATGTCACCTCTGCCAACTCCTTCTGTGGAAAAGGCGTGACTTTATTTATGTATGTATAAATAATGGGTACTCTTAAACTATTAAATAAGCGTTGAACGAAAAATACCCAATTTATTATGTATGATGCTGCTGTATAACATCGTTGCCATTTAACATTAACTGGCGTTAAATTGACGGCTGACATTTTCTCCAAACTAAAATGTTGTTTCCAATGTGCCAGTAAATGTTTTTCGTTTATTGCTATAAAATATATGTATTCTTTGCTCATGTATGTTTTACAAGGTGTTGTGAATTGTTAGTTATATCTATGGAGAATGTAGGGTCAATTCCTGTTCGGATAATATTTGTATAGCCCACAATGCTTTGAAGGTTTGGGCATGTAGAATTATTAAGGATATTATAAATATGGTACAGGAATACCGCACAGGTATTATTGTTATGGAGGAATGTTCCAAATTCCAAGTAAAAGAAACCACTGGTACAGAAAACTATCTCAGTAGGCGCCACAGCCTACGATAACTTTAATAAAATAATTGCTTCAGTTAAAGCAAAGTCGACGAAAGAAAACAATATTCTAACATTAATACTATAGTCAGTTTTATTATAAACATCTTTAAATGTTATTGTCACTGAGATATTATAAAAAATATATACCCGAAAATGACGACTTATATTCATACTTACGAAAAAATCCATTCTACGTATCTGTAACGCACGCGATCGCCAGAGATATGATGCAGCTGGCGTATAACTACTCGGCCGGTTAATCACGCGCTGTCTATAACTTAATATAAACATAGTGCAATACTACAAACCAAAAGTAGTGCAAAGAACTGTCTCACTAACATAGCAAATTACATATTTTTTTTACTGGTACATTCAATCGCTTAAAGCAATTTAATAAGACAATATAATGAGAAAAATGTTGTATTTTATTTTCTTATACTAAATATCTTAAAATACAATCATCGAAGTACCATAAAAGTTTATTTTGTCACACTACAACTCTGTATAACTACATATATTTTTAAATTCATGCGTACAAAAAATCCATTCTACGTATCTATAACGCACGCGATCGCCAGAGATACGCAGCACGCGTATCGATACGCGGCCGGTAAATCACGCGGTGTCTATAAAGGGCGTGATTCATTGCGTACGCACGCTGTATATCAAAGTTTCCGAGCGGAACGCACCTGGATTTGTGGACACCCGCGGGAATGTCCCACTGTGGAGTGGTGAATAGTAATGTTTTTTGTTTGATTTTATACTTTGTGTTTTATTTAAATAATGCATTAAAAAATTCGGAATACGAAACGATGTTTTGTAATCCCCACCTACATTCTCCTCTCTTTTACTGCAATACTTATAAGAGCCAGCAATGTATCTATGATTTGCCGTGAGTGTATTAGGAAACAACTTAAGTTACCATCAGTAGACTTTCTTGCGTATTCAGTACTTCACTTCGTATCGCTTTCTATTAGGCAAATAGCATGCTCGTCTTACAATTTACTACAGTAAAATGACAAGTATGCAACATTTCAAGACAATCCAACGTTTTGAGGTGCTCGAAAAACGACATCGAAGATTCCGTTACATACATTAAAGGTGAAGCTAATAAAAGCGTGTTCAAAATGCCCTCAGCCTTCTGAAAAAAACTTCTGAATCTGATACAATTACATAATAAAATATGTAAAAATATATAGGTTACACCCATCACTTTTCGCGATAAAAGAAACAATGCAAATTAATCGAACGCGGCAGATGGATGCCGTGACGGGGACAATCGGGCCGGGAATAAATCCACCGTGCCCACTCAATAAATAAATGTATTGTGCAGTTTTTTACCTACTGAATTCAGTTGGTAGGGGATTTTGGTGTTTCATAGAAAACATGTTTTATTTACAAGTTTAAGTTTCTTGCGCCATTTCTTCACAGTTACAATACGTTCCGAAGCGGTGGTACATACATATATAAACTCACGCCCTTATCCCAGAAAGGGTAGGCAGAGGCGCCACCAGGACACCCACATTTCGCCTTATATGTTCCATCACATGATGTGATAGGGGGCGAGCCTATCGCCATATCAGCCACAAACTCCTGACTCTGAGCTGATAATGAATAGAAAAACCCTCACTTTGCCCGACCCGGGATTCGAACCCGAGACCTCAGCTTTGTAGTCGTACCGTAGTACAGCTACGCCACCGAGGCAGTATTAGTTAAATAGCCATGTTCAAACAATTTTATATACGTATTTTTAACTTGGCATGACAAAATACCCGCAATATGAAATAAATTGGTAATTGTATGGCTATGCAAAGAATCAACTGGCTAGAGCTTGTTATATACAGTTCGACACAATTATGTCGACCTGGTTAACTCTAGAACAACACTGACTAAACTAGGATTCGAACCCAAGACCATTCACTTGACAATCGTCAGGTTCGTTACCAACAGACCACACGCACGCATAATATTTTATTATTTTATTTTGGACTTCACTGTACTTACGTCCAGATACAATATATCTACGGCATCAAAACCAGTTAAGTCACAACATTAATTCCATTTAATTTCAATGCGGTAACACTACAGAAATACCTCAAACTACCAATTTCAATAATTACACATTAAAACAAATTACAGTTGGAGCCGCGAGAACTGCGTAGACGAAATGGAACGATCTATAATTCAATTGTTAATTAAAAACAGAATCTCGCTGCGATGCACGCGAAAAATGTTTAATTGGATCCTTTTGTTGGCGTAATGTGTTGCAATTTTGTGATTGAAGATATTTGGGCGCACGGTTTTATTGGCCTGGCGTGTACTTGTATTTTATAAAGCAACTATGATTTCATTAATATCAATATCAAATTGATATACTAGATTGTTTTTAATTGTCAGATGACGTTTAAATGCAGTGCAAGCCAGAATATTGTCACATATTGTTCAAATTTAAATTAACAATGTTAAAATGGCGTTGAACCACACTTTCATAAGTATAGGCACATAAGAAGAACTAACACAATGGGTACATTACAAGACCTAAAATAACAGTTTGAAATGAAATAACTGAGTCTTTGCCGTGACCTATATCTATACAGTAAACATGAAGAATGGACCAACATATCCGAAATAGTATTGGAAATAAAATAGAAGTATGCGATAGCAATAAATTTGTACGTATATCTACGTTTTACAGTAACAAAACAGGTCTATCATACAGAAACCTAGCAAATGTTTTATTTGTTTCAAATACACAAAAGTATCTAATACACAGTAAATTTGGTTTGTTGTATCACATACTTCTTTTTTTTTCGGCACAACATTGGAACTGAAAACAAACATTTGTCCAAACTCGTTATTTCGTTTCCCTCAGTTTTACTAGCAAAAAGTCTGTCTAATTCTACCGACATACTTAGAAAATTTCTAGACATTTATAGGTCATGTCAACATCTAGTATTCTTGACTATCCCCTTCGCAAAAAGCTTGCATTTGCGCTAATTATTCAAGAGGCCGTAGTAAATACAATTTCATTGGCAAACAACCAGAACGACGCTTGCCAAATGCGCCTTTAGGGACGCTATCCACAGAGTTGTAAAGAATACTGAAAAATTAAGTGCATTTTCTATTCCTATAAGGGAGATACCTCTGGGTTCTAGACTCTAGAATATTCTGGAAATAAATGTTTATGGTAGAAAAGGGAAATGCACGCGATTTAGCCATTTATAACCGGGTGTAGAGGAGTCATTATGCTGTAAAGAAACCTTGAAGTTTTGATAAAATGACTGCACTGCCACTGAAGATAAATTTAATGTCCAGAAATACAATCTATCGGTATAGCACGAATGTAGTTCGACGTCATTTAATCTAATTCTGGCTTAATAATTTCCGCCCACAACAGTCAAAACATATGGGATTATAGGAAGGATAAACTTGGGCCAGTAAACTATTACAATTTTTTGATGTGCCAATTGTGCGTTGGAGGAAAAGTAAAATAAGAATTTGATAATTAACTGACGATGATTTAAGAAACTCGTTCACCAACTTTTATGGGACCAGCATTAGACATGGGTCAAGAGCATTGGGTAAATCTGACGAAAAATATCCTATGCAGATAAACCACAAGATGTCTTGTGTCTTAAACAAAAATATGCCAAATTACATTTAAAGTATCATCTTTAGTCAAGAGTCCACTGCTGAACATGAGCTTTGTGTCCATCAACATTGTATACATCCATACATAAACTCACGCCTTTTTCCTGGGAGGGGTAGGCAGAAGTTCCCCTGACAGCAACCAGGATACCCACGTTTCGCCTTGTATTTTCCGTCCCATGATGTGATAGAAGGCCAGCCTATCTTCATATCGGCTACAAATTCAACAACATTCTATAACCATTACAAAATCATCAATTCTACCATTCAAAATATATTATTTGAACGAAAATCTATCTTCCCCTGCACTGATCAACGACCCTAAAATCCGCAAAAAAAACTTGTTCCAAACTAATCCATTTTGAATGCAAAAACTACGGTGCCAGAATGATTATTTTCGTCATGATATTAGGGTACGTCAAAAGTTTCCTACCCTCGTCAGTGTGTCCGGTGTCCATACCAGTGAAATTTGTAGGGATTTTTTGTGGAAAATATATTTTAATATATTATTGGAGTGATTGCTTTGACATTTCGAAGGTTTCGTTTCCGAGAGGGAATTTACGGTTCGTTTTTTTTTTGGATTCGGAAAACTACTGGTTATATTAACACCTAATATCTCAGGATGGCGAGCACAGTGAAATACTAAGCAATGCTTTGTCATTCATTTCATTCATGGTGTTGTTTGGTTTTCTACTGTCCATGATAATAGCGATCACAATAAGATTTATCGGGAAATCGCACCCGGAGCCTTGGCCTTCAACCAGCATGGCGAAAAACGAGAACTATCAAAGGTAGCAGTCATTCCGAGCCAATTTAATACACACCCATTGTGAAAATTCACAAAACTTCGACTTCTTTGAAAAAACTTCGCAACGACACAAAGAGTCGATTTATCATACATTTCCCATTCAAAGTTCGGACACAGACTGTTTATTGTGATGTATGATTTATTGAAGTTTTTTACGTCTTCGGGGCTTTGGGACCTTTACAGATAAAGTTTTGAATATGTTGTGTTTATTTGTGATCACATGGTTGTGTTGGATGGGTAAGGTCACGCTTTTGTGTGAAGGGGTAGGAAGAGATGCCACTGGTGCCTATAGATGGCTTAGTTTATTTTCGTTCCAATAAATTGTGATAGGAGTAAATCTATCGCTATGCCAGTAATTGTAGTCCCAGGCGATTTTTTGGTGAAACAAGGAATTTTTATAGTAAAAACACATGCAAAATGGAATTCCTCGGGAATTGTATCCAGGATCTCACAGTTCACTGCCCATGTCCGTTTTTAATACTCATGATGCAAATCTTACCGTAAATATGAAACCACGTTTATATTAAACATTTTCAAAGTTTTTTGAAAACAGATTGATTATACAAGTATGGTAACACTTACATAAACAGCTTAAATTCAAGTCACCAAAGTAGTCATACCTGAAACAAACAAAATTAGGTATTTTAGTGTTAACATCATTACATGGGCAAACACGGCAGCAGCTTGACCGAATATGACGCTCGCCTGAGTGAGTATGACAGCTGCCCATAAACGGGAGCAATACCTGAAACCTGATTGTAAGTAGGCATTGCATGACGCTTGACCGAGTATGACGCTCGCCTGAGTGAGTATGACTGCCCATAAACAGGAGCAACACCTGAAATCTGATTGTTATTAAGCACTGCATGACACTCCACTAGCCACCTCAAGACTATGTAGTAAGTCTCAATGGCTACAATGTCCTTTAAATAGGAACACTCATTATACTCATTACTGACTGACGGTATAAATACAGAATGGTATAACTTCTATATCTGCCCATATACGTCCCGCTGCAGGGCAAGAACCTCCTCTACTATTGAGAGTACGCTTGAGAGTGGTTAGGCCATAGAGTCCATCACGCGGCCTAATGCGGGTTGGCGGACTTTAAATACCATAGAAACTATTATAAATCGCTATAGCATGCAGGTTTCCTCACGATGTTTCCTTCGCCGTTATAGTGCGTGGTGATTGACTATCAATACACACATGACTCCGAAAAGTCAGAGGTGTGCCCTGGGATTTGAACCCACGACGGACGGTTTACTTACTTGACGGTAACTTGAACACTAAACATCTACCACATTTTAACTGTATAGATATACAAGAGTCAGTTTGTAGAGGGATATATTCTACACTACAATAGGTAATTATACGAATAGCACTTTTAATAATTGTATATCCCAAAATGTCTGTAATTAGACAGTCCCCAAGTGCGAATCTAGACTTTTCACTTAACCCATTGCCCGCTTTTATTATATATTATTAATATTGAGAAATGAGCCCCTCAGTAACGATTATAGTCACGGCAGAATTCAATTTGGTCAAACCTGTATAACACCACCTTCCACTGAAAAAACACTCTTAAATAAAGCTATTTTCAGACCAATTTCATTTAATACGTTGCGGCGATTTGCTGAATTTTACAGGTACTCGAAAGTGTACCGTAAATTATACGTAATAAGGGTCAAATTACAGGCTATAGAGCACTTATATGAAAGGGCAGTTACGTAGTTATTACAAGTAATTTCAGTTGTCATATAAAAACAGAAATTGTAATGGCGTCGAGTAACGTTGAATTGCCAAATTTTTAGACATAAATAACATATAAATTGAAGACCAATTTGGAAGAAATTCAGAGTTTAATTTAAATAGAATTTCAGCTTACATAAGCTATATTTTATGAGGTTTTCGGCTCAAATATTGCTGTGGCAATATTCTTTTATATACGGTTTAATTTTTATATCATTAGATAATATTAGGGCTTTTTAGATCAACATAAGCAATAATCTCTTTATCTCACTTGTCTGTTTGTATCAAATAGTATTATTAATATAAATATGTAAGTTAGAAATAATACACATGTGTGGTCGTAATAAGTTTGAGAACCATTTAATCGAGAGGGTCAAACTAATTTTAAGATGTTTGGCATTTACGACGTTTTCCTGAAAAGGCTTATTAGTAGGCATATTTTGTTCAAGAATATGATCACAGTTACTACTAAATGTCCCTATAGTTCCAGTAAAAGATGGCTATAACGGTTTCTTAAATTTACGCGAATGTTACACATTGTAATAAAACTATTTTTTCGGATTTTATCGCGATTTGGTTTAATTTTTATTATAGTTATAATTTTTATTGTAGTTTCATCCGCTCTCACACAGAGCGGATGACTAATACCTCAGTCCGCCCCGTGACCACGAAAGCTGAAAAGCAATCGAAACGTCGGGAAGTTAAAAAATGTAAAAATTAAACCAAATCGCGATAAAATCCGTAAAAATAGTTTTATTTCAATGGGTATAACCTTCAAAATTGTAAGAAGAAGGGTATAACAAAGAAGGGGCAAGCATTATTGAATCTCCCAAAAATATCTGGAAGAAACATGGCAGCAGAGCTTACGTCAGTTAAAATAAAATGGATATCATTTATTATGAAATTCGTTTATTGGCAGGCAGTTAAATAGCACTTTATAACAATTCGGCACAAAAGCAGATACATTTTACAATATCATCACTACATTGGGTATAAAATAATTTTAGCCTCTGTGGACTGCCTCGGTGGCGCAGTTGCACTACGGTACGATTACTACACTGAGGTCCCGGGTTCGAATTCCGTGTCAGGCAAAGTGTTACTGGATTTTTACTTATGCTCGAAATGAACACACAAGTCGAAACGTAGGTGTCCTGGTAACACCTCTGCCTACCCCTTCTGGGAAAAGGCGTGGGTTCATTTTTGTATTTATGTAGATATTCTTCATACAAGAAGTAATATCAGTCATTCACCTCAAGACAAAAATAAAGCGTACCAATAACTTATCGCACATTATCATCCTTATCAAACGATTATTTTGATAAATTATAACAAAATGACATAATGGCGCGATAAAAAAATATCGCATTTCTTTAACATGGGGTATCTTCGATGGAGCCCTCTCATTCAGCTTGATAAATGATACGGCACTGAACAAAAACAAAAATCAACCCTATTCCCACGTCACTAGAGATTAAATTACAACACAGATTCCTAAAGCAAAGGAAATTAGATTTTATGTAACACAGAATAGAGTGCAAATTTAAACGATTTACCTTTATTGTAATGCATTGATTTGGCATCATGTGATACTGAGCCTTAATCATGTGTAGATAAGGTGTAGTTTGGCGTGTGAGAGGACGCATTAGGGTAAGTAATTTCGTAGTTGACACCAGATAATTTATATTAGGAACATCGAGAGTTTAGGGTCCCTTATCTTAGGTGTTGTGGGACCTTTTAAAATCTATGTGAATTAAGACACCACGCTTTTCCCAGAGTAGGTTCGCAGCGAGGATATTTTCAAATCCTTCAATGGAGTGACGTAGGTTCGATTGCTAGACGAACGTTTATCAATATGCTACTAACAGTTAACATATAAAGCTTAACTAACAACTTTAAAACCATTTCCTTATTAAAGTACTTTTTTATAGCAATGAATGGCGAGACGAGCATGCCATTCGCCTGCTGGTAAGCGATATGACCGCTCATGGACGGTAGCATTCCACTGCGCTCGCCATCCTGAGACATAAGATGTTAAGTCTCTTTATGTCATTATTTTCAGTAGTTACTCTGTTTACAATGTCCTTCAAACCGGAACACAACAGTGCATTTACACTGCTGTTAGGGAGGAATAGACATTGCGGTGGTACCTACCCAGGCGGCCTCTCACATATGAGTCACATATTCACTTAATCTAACTAAGCAGATCCAATTAAATACTCAAATAAGTCGTCCAACAAAATATATTTGACAAACAAAAGTACGAGTACCGCATTAATATTGATAAGGTCACATAAAACGAGATATGTAAGAAACGCTCTCTTTTGTCTATGTAAATCCATACGTGAGCCGACTTCGAGCGTGGATTGGGACGCAGGGGTAAATAGGGACTAAACGAGTGATCGACTGGGAAATATGACATATTTGTATTATTTTTATTGAACAATTGCAATAGGAATCCAGCTTGTTGCCAGCCTGGCCCAACGGTTTGGATGCATTCGAGTTACATGCCCTGCCCAATTCCACTTCAATGCAGCTGCCTTGCGTCCCGGCCGAAGAAGACGGGGAAGACCAAAGATGCGGTGGAAGGACGAGTTGGATGCATTCGAGCCAAAATGGCAGGAGCTCGCAGAGGACAGGGTCGAATGGAGAAAAAAAGGAGAGGCCTTTGCCCAGCAGTGGGACATAATATAGGCTACAAAAAAAAAAAAAAAAAATTGCAATAGAATATGAAATTCCAAACCGCACTTGTCCACAAGGTGAACTACGGCCTATCCCCCTTAGTAGAACTTTTGAATGTAAAGAAGTCCATACCACAGAGTGGAACATTGTGGACTGATATAAATACAGAATAGAATGTGAGATTATTTCTCGCCTTCAACAAGCCTGATTGTATCTAAATATCTACATTAGGTGAACCCGAAACACGACACACTTCACTAGTGGTAGGTCTCTCATATGTGAGAGGCCGCCTAGGTATGTCCCACCGCAATGTCTATTTCACTAGCCAAACAGCTGTGTAAATGCACTGTTGTGTTCGGTTTTTTTTTAATTTTTTTTTATTGCAATGAATGGCGAGACGAGCATGCCATTCGCCTGATGGTAAGCGATACGACCTCTCATGGACAGTAGCAAAACCAAACAACACTATGAATTACAAGGCAATGCTTGAAATTCCACTGCGCTCGCCATCCTGAGACATAAGATGTTATGTCACAATATGTCCAGTAGTTACTCTGGCTACAATGTCCTTCAAACCGGAACACAACAGTGCATTTACACTGCTATTTGGCGGGAGAAATAGACATTGCGGTGGCACCTATCCAGGCGACCTCTCACATATGAGAGATCTACCACCAGTTAATTAATTTAATTTAGTAAAAGTTTGAAGGTCATTGTAGTCCGAGTAACTAATGGACATAATGAGACTTAACATCTTGTGTCTCAGGATGGCTACAATAAAGCAAGACCAGTTTAGTCCCTATACACCTCGTCACCGACGGAACCTCCAAAAATATTCGTCTTTTCTCGCCCCTCACAATCCGGTTCGTTAGACGTAAAGTTGCCGAATGGAGGTACCGCACCGCTTTTTTCCTTCCTGACATTTCAGTATAATTGGATCAAGTTGATTAGTATTATATCTCAAGATGCTGGAGTGATTCAATTTTGCTTTTCTAATAAAATTTCACGAGGTACGGAGCCTTTTTAATCATTCCCGATTTCTGAGATTGATTCATTTACACTCGATAGTAGTGTAGTGGCTGAGGAACATTGGTGTCATTGAGTACTTTTTATTGGCTACTTAGTGGAGTGGCTAATAAGTGTTTTCTGCGTGATGGACTATTAATTCTAGAGTAGGCAGATGAGCTAGTAGCTACTATGTAGTTTGTGGGAGAGCTACTAACCCATTTTGACTTAGACAAGGTCAGATGCAGGGAAAAATTGGTTGCGACTTTCTTCCTTCGCGTTTGGAAGCCTGCAAATACTTTGATTATTTTCTTTTATATTCAGTACTTTACTCGTAGCATTATTGAAGTTAATTCTGAGTGATTTCTAGGTCAGGACAGCCGAAGAAGTATCGACGCTCGTGATTTAACCGAGCTCACATCCCAGGTCAAATTACCTTTGATATGTAAATAAAAAGCAATAAATTGAATTAATATCGGATATCGGCGCGCTGATCCGCGCTGATTGCGCAAATTTGTGTGCTCGCACGGGTTAGCGCTTCCACTAATTATTACAAATACACTGATATTTGGTGTTACCCCCGGTTTACGCGGACTCGAGATACGCGCTTTAGTTTTTTTACGTATTTCTTTTTATTGCGTAGAATGGCGAGACGAGCATGCCTTTCACCTGATGGTTAGCGATGCCTGGCATTTCAGTGCGCTCGCCATCATGAAATAAGATGTTAAGATTTGAGAAGTACTCTAATGAACTTGGGATTCCGCATGGATGTCGACAGCGGCACACTTAAACCGACCTGCATCACCATACAAAAAGAAAGTTCTTTATGCATATAAAGGGATATTCGATGATTCGGTTACATACAGGCTCGTAAGAAATAACTACAATAGCCTGGTAACCATGAAAGGTTTTCCACCATTGTGTACGGTACTCACTATGCCGGCAGATATGCACACCTTATACCCAGCTTGATTGACTTACCAACAAGTCATCCTATTCAGTTATAAGATATTTATATAGACTTCCAAAAAACATGATATAATACTATATTGTACCCCGCTTTACGCGACTTCGATATACACGGTTTTTTCTATCGCATAACTCGGGGTATTTATCCACAAATCGCAGTGGGGTTTATCGTCCTGCTTAATGACTTATAACCTGATGTATCGACGTGTTTGTCACACATTCACTGAAATAATTTTGTTGACAATACGAATTATTTTACACAATGCGGTGATTACCGCTCGGCAATTTTCACACAAAAATTATCGCCATTAACGATTGCGTTAACATTCGGCGGTTTTATGAAATATTGCGGATTAATCATTCGGTTTTATGTATTTGTGTTAACAATAGGTTAGTTAACGGTTAACTAATGACACGAATCATAGCTTCAAGATAGACCTGGATGCCGCTTCCATCATGTCGATATCCATCCTTGGATGAGCCTTATGTTCAGCTGTAGAATTTCTGTGGCTGAATAGATACATAAATACAGGATTTATCAAGACCGCGACCGAAATCGAAGCCAGGTTTGACTGTGACTTCAGCCATAATGCAACGAAAAATTTCGCCAAAACAGTGATAAATATTTTTTTAGATTTTTTTTTAAAATCATCGTTGTTGGTTGGTAAATACATAGTTTTTGAGAAAATACTAATTTAAACCCTTACGTACCATTGCGTGTTTAAAAATAAAGAGGGGTACATCATTATTTTACTAAAACTATGTATATATCACCCAAATACAACGATAAGTAAAAAATTACAAAAATAAAGTTGTCGATTTTTTACGCGAAATTTTTACTTGCATTGTGTCTAAAGTCACTATTACTACCACCTGGCTTTGTTTTCGGTCGCGGTCTTGAGATACCCTGTATAATATTAAAGTACAAATGGCGGTCGTATCGCTCGAGGCAATCTCTTACCGACTACCATGGGATGGACATAAGAGACGATTTTATCGCGGATTTGGTTTATTACATTACTTAAGTTCCCGACGATTCAATCACTTAGTAGCCGTTGTCACGGGGCGGACTGAATTAGTCATTGCAGAAGACTGAATATTTATTTCAATGTTGCTCCCATCATTTCGGCACCCACATCCGATTCATAAAATCTATTCATTACACCATTCACTTTGCACCACTAAAATAGCCTAGAAAAACGCAGACCATGTAGGAACATAGAATAAATATGTAAAACAGCGGCTCCGGCGAATCTCGACGGTTAGCTTTTTTGCATACGAGAACTTATTAAAAGTTGGCCGTGCACTGCCCTATATTCGTCGAGATGCTCTGTTCTTACACAAATGTAGATGGATTAATTATTTTACTTGGCAGATCATTTTCTTGTAACTGTGTCAAAGCTAGATGAGTTGGCTGTGGAACGAGAGGCCGCGAGTTCGATCCCCGCTTGAAGACAAAGGTTTGTGTGAACGCAATAAAAAAAAATTGGCCTGATTAAGTAGGTGGTAAATGATAGAATATTCGTAATACACACGGTTAACAACAAAATGTTGACTACTTAAATTTTATAATAAGCTTTATTGCATAATGTTTGCATGATAGTAGCTTTGTTTTTCTCAATAGTTAAGGATACTCATCGCAGGGAAATACTCTATATGGTGTTCTTGTATTTTCATGTTAGATTTAACATAAAATACAAAATAATATACGTACACTCAAGTGGTACATACATTTCTAACTGTTCGAAATAGAAGTTTTGAGTCTTGGATAACACGGTACTAAGAAACACTTTTCAACTTCACAACAGCCAAACTCGAAACAAATCTACGCGGCGGTCGATCCCGCGGCCTCTCGTTTCACGTCCTTAACTAACAGAGTCCTTATGTGACCGCCTCAAGTCCTACAGACTCAAAGCCAAACAATCTCCACATTCCCAGGACTCTACAAGTTTTCAACTGCAAAATTACCCCTTTTAGACCACCCTCGACTACACAAGGCTCACAATGGAAATATCTTTGTTTTTCATTTGCAGCAACTAGGACACAAAATACTTCGCTACACAAAAGGACGCGAGCCTTTTCACAAAAAGCTATTTTTTATTTCAGCCCTAATCCGACAAAACAATGTATCAAATTTCATTATCCACCCCCTCTCCTGTCGCCCGTCCCGTTTCACCCCCGTCTGTCCAGCCACCTGTCACGACGAATGAGTGAATGGACAACTGAATGAATATACGATTGAATTAAATTGTTCGGGATCTGTCATTGTGTTGCTGTTTTTAAAAAGGAGACGATTTTCATTATTGTCCGTTTTGTTTTGAATAATTTTATAGTTATAAAATACGATTTGTTTGGCCTTGCTGATCTGATTTTAATAGACAATTCAAGAGGCCTCGTCTATGTAAGGGGCCGGTATCAATGCTTAATCGGTTCCTGTCAAGCAGCAATGTGAAAGTACTGTTGAGTTCTAATTTGAAGGACATTGAAGCCAGCGATTACTTGGCATTGAGAGACTTAATATTTAATGTCTCAGACGAGCGGAGAGAAATGCCATTAACTGCTTACTAAAGAACAATGAAGAGATCAGTACAAAAACGAACATTGAGAACAAAGCTGAACATCACGATAACCGCACACAATGTTTTTAACCCCATAACAGTGACATGCAATATACACCGCGATTCGAATTCAGCCAATGTATCTGGTCCCAAGCAGACCAGCGCAGGTAATTATATCAACCATCATCAGCACTTCACTTATCGTCCTTGAATGTTTTTTTTATTGCAATGAATGGCGAGACTAGCATGCCATTCGCCTGATGGTAAGCGATATGACCGCTCATAGACAGTAGCAAAACCAAACCACAGTATGAGTTACAAAGCAATACTTGGCATTTCAGTGCGCTTGCCATGCTGAGACATAAGATGTTAAGTCTCATTATGTCCAGTAGTTACTCTGGCTACAAAGTCCTTCGAAATCGGAACACATTACACAACAGTGCATTTACACTGCTGTTTGGCGGGAGAAATAAACATTGCGGCAGTACCTAACCAGACGACCTCTCACATATACGAGACCTACCATCAGTAAGAATAAAAAATAAAGTAAATGCATGAAAGAAATCCACTTGAATTTCATTTAATTCCCGTGAACATGGCAACAAAATATTGATTCATGCTCTGTAAAAAATGGCGTGACATTGAATCGTAGATAAGTCACATAAAACGCAATATAAAACCCATAGCTATGAAATTGAATGTAACAACCCCCGTCTGTCATTAGCGACCCTCGGCCGAGGGTAGGACGTGAAATTTCACCCTTAATAAAACTGGCTAATTGAAATTGACAGACTTTGTCACAGCCATGCTTTGTGGTATGTGGTTTGATGCTACTTTTGGTCAAATGTTGGGTGGTTTTGGTGTTGGTAGGATATTCGTATCTGAATAGCGAGAATCGTGGATAATGGAAAACCTCCGTCTTACTGACCTATGTAAAAAAGTCGCGTTTCGAGTTAAATCTGTTTTTATGAGATATATTTCAGCCTCCGTGGCGCAGTTGGTTAGACGCCGCCTGTGAAACGTGTGGCCGCGGGTTCGATCCCCGCACCGAAACAAATATTTGTGTGATCCACAGGTATTTGTTTCGGGTCTGGGTGTTTGTGAGACCAAAAAAAAAGTCTCTCGTAGTTTCTGATACCCACGACACAAGACTCGATCTTAGTGTGGGGTCAGGACTATGTATGTGAGTATTGGGTGTAAAAAAAAAAATATTATATATAAGAATCTCTCCCTCTCTAAAGCCACTAGAAGTCCACTGGCAAACAAAGACTCCCTCCAAGGCTTTTACAATAACCTTTGGAAGTGGTTTACATTAGACTTCCCAAACATTAGGGAGATCGTCTGTCCACCTGCTTATCACTGACCACTTTTTAAGGAACAGGAATCGGGAATCAGAATCAGAAACAGCCCAAACCTTTTTCCTTACATCTTATTCACTTCAATCATTTTCAAGAAACCTTCAAACTCGACATTCATATTTTCTTTGATAAATAACAATAAGTAATTAATAATTATTTTGTCGGCACTATGTGTGTGTATTATGTACCTATGCCCACCGTTTCAAGGATTCGGGCGGGATAGAATGTTACAATTTTTGGATCCAGGCCCTATGAAAAAAATCCAGTTCTGAGTATACTCAGCTTTTGGATTCTTACAAAATAAAAATAATCTATATCTTTGTATCTCTCACTTGCTTACATAATACTTACTTTTACATTTACTCGTATTTACGATGTTCGTCGACTCGGGGGCGATAAAATGTCGCCGAATGACGATTGTTCCCAGCGACACACGTTTTTATTACTGGCGTAAAGATGAGAGGGAAAGAGACGGAAGTGTGTATTTATTTAAAGTGTGAAAGAGAAGGAGCTATAGGAAGTCATGTGGATTAATTTTATGCATTGGCAGTAAAGACATGAATCGATTCACGCGGCGCTTTAAGTTATCGTCTTTATTATGGAGTTTTTAAATAAGATATTAAGTTGATATCGATTTTCAGTTTACGGATTATTATCGCATTGTCTATTTATCTCCCTGAAAACTTTCAGGGAAACGGATGAATTTCGTTTCATGTTGGTTCTTTCATACAAATGCCTTGCTACCGATCGCTTTCGCTATACGAATGGTCAACTAAGATTGCACCACAGTCTTAAAGAGTGCAGTTTACTGTTGGTTTAGATAATAAACCTGGTATATTAAAAATACATGGTGGTAGGTTATTTACCTCCCAAAATACAGCCGTACATGACAGTTATAAATTCGTTATAGTCAGCAAGCATAGCGTTTTAAGCTGTGTATATTTGGTTACATGCAGATCAGCATTATTATGTCTTTCGAAGAACAATCAGTTGTCGGTACCCCATTTTGATTACCTTGCACTTAACATTTACTTTTAGTAACTATATTTATTTATCTGTTTACTTTATTATACCTAAAAATTTATAACAAAAGTAATATTAAAAACAAAAGGCATGGTACAAGGTGGAGGGACGACCTGGTGAAGGTTGTAGGAAGTCGCTGGATGCAGAGCGCTTCCAACAGGTCGATGTGGAGATCAATGAGAGGCCTATGTTCAGCAGTGGACTTCCTATGGCTTAAGAGAGAGAGAGAGAGAAAGGCATGGTAACAATTGGCGGCCGTATCGCTACGATCTATTCTAGGCAACCTTTAGATGGACTGGATTATTATAGAATTATCAGCCTCCGACAGCCAACGTGGCGCAGTTAGTTAGACGCCGCCTGTGTACGCGCACCGAAACAAATATTTGTGTGATCCACAGGTATTTGTTTCGGGTCTGGGTGTTTGTGAGACCGAAAAAGTTACTGATACCCACGACACAAGACTCGATCTTAGTGTGGGGTCAGGACTATGTATGTGACTGTTGGGTGTATTTATTTATTTTATTTAATGGGGTAGTACAGACGGGAAAAAAGAAAACAATAATAGATGTACAAATACCATATTATACCACTGCAAAAAATCTTCAAAAGGTAAAAAAAATAAGCGCCATATTACCCCCCGCGACCCCTGCGTCATAAATAACAAGAGACGTACAGTTCAAGGCCCGTAAATTCCCGTATCCCGTACGAGAGGATAATATAACCTTCAGGGATACAATTAGGCGGGAGTAATTGTGATATGTTTTCATTGTATATAACTAGACCATCTGGTTTATTTTATGGCTATTTTGAGCTATAAACTACTTCAAGAATGAGATTGTTTCATCGGCAGACTATTTGTCTTTCTCTCTTCTCAGGAAGAAACATCGATCGATGTTTAGCAGTTTACCGATCGATCGAGTTTCGAATTCATCCCTTGTACATATATATGCGGATACAATTAGCCCCAATTTTGCAGACCGACGAGAGGATTTCACTGATGGTAGGTCTCTAATATGTGATAGGCCACTTCAGTCTGTACCACCGCAATGTCTATTTCTCTTGCCAAATAGCAATGTGCATGCAGTTATGTTCCAGTTTGAAGGCAATTGTAGCCAGAGTAACTACTGGACATAATGAGACTTAACATCTTATGTCTCAGGATGGCGAGCGCAGTGGATTGCCAAGCATTGCTTTGTATTTTATGGTATTGTTTGATTTTACTACTGCTTATAAGCAGATCGTATCGCTTGCCATCAGGCGAATGGCATGCTTGTCTCGCCATTCATTGAAATAAAAAAGGGAGTCATCTCGCATCGGTGAACCTGAGGTGGTCTACCTGAAAACTTACCATCCGGTGCATTTGAGTTACTTCGTCGTGCCAATGAAAAACGTACAATGAAAACAAACCCATACAGGTAATAACGCGGAACAAAGGCAGATAATAAAGTTGAGAAATTAATTAAATCAATCCGTTCTACTAGATCCTTTTAATAACTTTCGTAATAAAATTAAATTTCAATATAAACTTGGAACTTTTGACTAGACATGATTTCATTAATTTTTCATTTAGCAATTAATGTTGGTTTGGCGACGTTCGCGAAGTTCGGAGTTCGTGCCCATTTAAAGCTTTTTCTCAATATTGCAACATACAAGTTGAAGTTTTTAATTGTTTTGAACAAAATATACGGATAACAATAATTATTTATTAGCAAAATTAATTTTGACTTTTGCTAAGAGAGAAAAATAATGACAGGATCTTTTTATTTTACCAGTCCCTGTGCAGAAATTAGGTAAGTCACCGACTAAGGAACTAGAGGCCGGGGTTCAAATCTCGCACCAAGGAAAAGTAAAACATAAACATATTCAACAGTCACACATTAAGCCCACACCTCACACTAATTTACAAGTTTCGTGCCATACATACATACATAAACTCACGCCTTTATCCCCGAAGGGGTAGGCAGAGGCGCCACCAGGACACCCACATTGCGCCTTGTATGTTCCGTCCCCTGATGTGATAGGGGGCGAGCCTATCGCTATATCGGATACAAATTCCTGACTCCGGGTTGATAAAAAATAGAAAAATCCAATATCACTTTGACCGACCCGGGACTCGAACCCGAGACCTCAGCTTTGTAACTGTACCGTAATACAACTACGCCACCGAGGCAGTCACAGCAAGTTTCGTGCCGATTATCAAAAATTACGAAAGCCTTTTCGAATTCATATCCGCGGTCACTCGTTTCACGTACAATGATTTAACTAACTGTTCTTAAAGGCTGTCCAAGTATTAAATGGAACAAATAAATAAATACACCAAACAGTAACATACAAAGTCCCGACACCATACTAAGATCGAGTCTTGTGTCGAATAAAAAACTACGAGAGACTTTTCGGTCTCACAAACACGGATCAAATACCTGTGAATCACACGAATACTTGTCTTGGCGCGGGGATCGAACCCTCAGCCTCACGTTTCACAATCGGCGGCACCAACTGTGCCTCGGAGGCATTCAATTATGTGGGTACTAAATGCATGTGGAAGTAAACTACTTCCCCCATCTTTATATAGTATATGTGTATTTTTGTTATGAAAATAAATACCAGACGAGCTCCTCTATGTTTTAAGCCGTAGAACCCGAGTGAAGTCGCGTGTAAAAGCTATACATACGAGTGTTCGCGTCGCGTCGCGAGTCCAATGTCACAAATGAAGGAATTATTTTAAGTGGGAACCCGAGACGAGGTGCGAGCGGGCGGTCTGTCACACCGTAGCATAAAAATAATAAATACAATAAATATGAATAAATAATAAATACACCCAACAGTTACATAGTCCTGACCCCACATTAAAATTAATAAAGTATTGTGTCGTGGGTATCAGAAACTAGGAGAGACTTTTCGGTCTCACAAACACCCAGACCCAAGACAAATACTCGTGGGCCCAACTAATATTTGGATCAAAGCGGAGATGGAACCCGCGGCCTCTCGTTTCTCAACCAGCGTCTAACCAACTGCGGCAGGCTTATGTATGTGACTGTTGGGAGTATTTATTTATTTTTTAATCGTGGAAAACTCATTATCACCCGCGCATTTTGTTACGAATTCAGATCGTCCCGCCTTTGCTTCGGTTTCGAGTACCTAAGTTGGTATAATTGTAACAACCACTGAGAACAATTCTCACCGGTGTATACGAATTGGCATCATTTTACTAAAATCACGTACCTTGGATTTTTCTATCCATCAGCCCAGAATCAGAATGTGCCTGATTTTGTCGCCCCCTATCACATCGTGGGACGAAACACAAGGCGAAACGTGGGTGTCCTGGTAGCACCTCTGCCTACACCTTCTGGGAAAGAGGCGGCGAGTGTATGTATATATTTATGTATTGTGAGTGAGGGCACCTCACTAAAAACCGATTTTTATAAAACTAACGGTGTAAACGCAGCCTATTATAGAGTTTTGTCGAGTAAAAAAGACAATATGAATACGCGGGCGCTTATAACAGATTTACCGACTCAAATGTGGGACACTTACTGTCACATATTACGCGCGATGGGAAAATATGCGAGGACGTAAATCCTTGTTTTCTGAAGACTTGGGATGTGTGCGTGTGAAAGAGAGAGTGAAAGAGGAACAGGACTCAGCAGTTTTAATCTTCTTTTGTTTTGATAAGAATATCCTGCCATATTAGGATGGGATGATCTTGTATCTTGTGTAAGGTGAACACAAGGGTAAATAAAAAAATTCTATGTGGTTTTTGAATGCAAAGTTTTTCGCAAATATGTTCTTCCCCATGTGTACTTTTGGGCTTTCTGATTTGAAGACTATACAAGGAAAACCAAGGACTTATTTGAGGTCCTCAAAAACATTCATAACGGTACGGGGATCTAACTCACAGCCTCTTGTATCAAACACAACTACCTAACCGAAAAATAAGCCTCAGTAATTTGTGAAACATCACTCAATAACTCTACACATACTTATTCTTAAACTCACCTGGCAAACTCGCGAAAAGCCAGAATCGAAAACCAAATGTCGCCAATCATAAAAAAGTCCAATAAAAAAGTATAGCTTGGGATTAAAAGGTACACATCAAACGGTTTGAGAATGGAAAACAAGAAGAATTAGAAACGCGCCACCCTTCCACGTTAGACTTGCTTACTACACTTAACGTTTCACTGCTTGCGTTCACCTCAAGGTTCCTTGGGGGCGCAAGTCACGAAAGCGAGCGGTTTAAGAAAAAGTAATAACATTTATCCAGTAGTCATACATGGTCCTGACTTAATGGTCGTAGGTCTCTAATATGTGAGAGGCCACCCGGGTAGGTACCACCGCAATGTATAATTCTCCCGCTAAACAGTTGTGTAAATGCATTGCCTGCTGTGTTCCGGTTTGAAGGACATTGTAGCTAGAGAAATTACTGGATATAATGAGATTTCACATCTTATGTCTCAGGATGGCGAGCGCAGTGGAATACCAAGCATTGCTTTGTAATTCGCGATGTTGTTTGGTTTTGTAATTAGTGGTCGTATCGCTTACCCTCAGGCAAATGGCATGCTCATCTCGCCATTCATAGCAATAAAAAATAAATACGAATATGTTACCACCAGCAATACGCATGATGTCCTAACAGCAGCATTTTTCATCGTTAAAATTACGAATCAATGCTGATAGATAAATAAACAATAATAAATACACCCAAGTCATATACATAGTTCTGACCCCACACTATGATCGAGTATTGCGTCGTGGGTATCAGAAACTACGAGACTTTTCGGTCTCACACTCAGACCCGAAACAAACACCTGTGGTTCACACAAACATTTGTCTCGGTGCGGGAATCAAACCGTAGCCTCTCGTTTCATAGCCGTCAAACCAACTGCACCACGGAGGCTGTCTGATGTTATAATTCAGTTTTCTACAGCTATTTTCTAATACATTCTCCACCCGCTTTCGCTTATGCCTCGCGTCACGCGCCTCCAGCCATCAAAGTTAGGGTTTGCGTCGGTTGTTAGAGTTTACGATCCTGCTTTCGTCGGCTAGTTTTGAACGGGCTGTAATTGTGGTTCCGTCTATTGATCCCTGTTTTTATTGCTAACGCGAGAAAAAATATTTTATTGTGTTAGATGTTGCTTCTATATTTAGGAAGGTAAAGCGAAGTCTGGGATTTTATATTTGTTGGTCATAACCCTTAGGTTCGTCATGAGGAGAGGATAGATGAAAGAAGACTATCCAAGCAAATATACAAGGCGAGTGAGGTCGACCTCACAGAACCTACACCATCTAAATCAGTGATACCCTCAACAAGGGTCAGGTCAAAATTACCCTGAACTGACGAGAATGCATGAAGAGATTGATGAAAGTAGATGAAGCGAAAGTAGTATGTTATTATTATACACGAAAATAAAACATATTGTACAGAAATAGCAAAAAAATAATTCAAATGGCGGTCTTACTGCTCTAGGATGGATTTAATGGAAGAGAGAAAGAGAGAGAGAAAGAGAGGGCAGTGTAGAACATAAGTAATACAATCTAAATACCACTACTTAAACAGCTTTCTTGGCGCAGTTGGTTAGACGCCAGCTGTAAAACGCGAGACCGCGGGTTCGATTCCCGCACCGTTAGAAATATTTGTATGATCCGCAGGTATTTGTCTCGGGTCTGGGTGTTTGTGAGACCAAAAAATCTCTCGTATTTCCTGTGATGTGACTGTTGGGTGTATTTATTTATTTTATTAAAATGATAGGATTTCCACCATCGTACAGGTAGTCATTCAAGTAATTACGAATATCGATCTACCAACTTTGGAGCATACCCAAGTAACATTTTGAACTGTATAAAAGCTGTATTATAGACTATTTGTTTTCTACAGGCTGTTAAACGTTGCTGTATAAAGACTGTATAGCAAGCTATACAGCCCTTATAACTCTGAAATGGGCCCCAAAATTATACAGCTTTAAGTGTAGATTTTGCTGTATAACAGCTGCATAATAGCTGTACTATTTGGCTGGCTAAGATACTATTTAGATACTTTTATACAGCTTCCATTCTCTAATTTTCCTTTTTATTCTTTTATACAGAATCAGGCTTGTGAAAATCTTAATAGAAGAATAAATATATTATAATTGTGTTCGTTTTTCCATTTTATTTCTTAATTTACTATATGCCAAGGCAGAGACCATTTGTGAAGTATAGGTAAGTGAAAAAAATATTTGATAACTAAGTGGTATTAAGTACTCTTTCCTGTTTATCGTTGTTATTATGCTTGCGACTAATATTTTTATGTGAATATGTATACTAATTAAAGCTCAAAACTCACGCCCCTTCGAAATAAAGGATATACATACATTTTTTCTGTAACAACAAATATGTGATCATATCTGAAAGCAGTTTTAAGAGTAACCCGGACTGTTCTATTGATAGTAAACGTAATTGTGTGTACTATACAGTTAAAATCCTTTGTAAATTTGTACTGAAATTTCAAAAACAAACAAAAAAATATCTCGTAAAATTGGAAAGCAATTTAAAGGTTATGATAAAATGGCGTCCTTAGTTTATACAGCTCTTGCTCTTCTAGTACCTCTTAATGCAGCTTTTTGCATAACAGAGTCGTTATTTAAGAACGCATCTCAGCCTAAAGAGTAACATTGTCTGTACATTACTATTTAAGTACTGTAGAAGCTGTCTTAAAGTCTTATTCATATTCATTTATACAGTTAATTAGGGTTCAGTTGAAAATATAGAAAACCTCATTATGACCAAAAACCAAGGCCCGTAAGGCGGTGAGCAAGGAATCGGATTGTTTTATCGAAAGTGTTCCAAATATTTTCATATCATATCATATCATATCTTTATTAATAAAATAATTTACACGTAACAATTTCAACATAAAAACATTAATTATTATAATAAAATAAAAATAAATAATTACATTACAAAATTTATTTTAATTTATTTTAAGGCTATATTAGTTTCAAAATAATCTATAAGCTGGATAATTGTGTATGCCAACACTATAATAATAACTTTAATCTTCTAAAACACGAAAAACTGTAAAAAGGGAAAAATGTACGCCAATCGCATTTGGCTTTAAAAAGGAGTAAATCTAAACTCTTCTACATGAGATAGAATTGTATTACACTATTATAAAGGGAATTGCTTGGTATGAGTATCCTAGATTTCCGTTGTACAGCTATTATCAAGCTTAACTTGAAGGCTGAACAACAGAGTAATTTTACACCAATATTCAGGCTATAACAATATTTAATGCTCTTGTACAGAAGTAGGTTATACAAAAGTATAATTTGAGAGCAATATACAGTTATTGTCGTATAAAGTTGCTGAACGCAGTTTTTTACGCCGCGGTCTGTATTTTAACGTTTTCCAATGCTATTTAAAAGCTAAAGGTAAAAATTTAGGCTCTATACAGCCGTTAATCAGCTATACTGTATACAGTTGTACAGTTATACTTTAGTCCAGTCCTAAACATATTTTTACACTCTTGTACAACATTTTTTAAGCTTATAGCTGGTAATGCGCTGGTAAATATAATATTTTTCCGCTTAAATGTTACTTGGGTAATACCAACTTCGTGCCCGATATGGCGATAGGCTCGCCCCCTATCACATCGTCGGACGGAACACACAAGGAGAAATGTGGGTGTCCTGGTGGCGCCTCTGCCTACCCCTTCGGGGATAAAGGCGTGGGTTTATGTATGTATGTATGTAACTTTGGAGTACCCTGTTATCCCACTCACTGATTCATACGCATCTGGAAAGCTTCTACTTCACGTCGATTTTCTGTAATACAATGTTCCCACGCTGGTCGGGCTGTCCCATTTGTGCTGTAGTTTTAACGACCTGCAGTGAAGCTCTCCTGCTAACAAGCTTTTGGATTGCAAAACTACTGTTTGGGCTGTTGGTTATATTGATTAACAGTCTCATTCATAGACAGATTTAATTATTGAATGTTTTGTCTTCTTCGCTCAAACTGAATTCTAAAGTCGTTCGAAAGGGACAAAACATTCGATAACTAAAATAGATTTAAAATCTGTCTATGAATAAGGCCATAATTATTTTATCGGTGCAGGTATCGATCATACAAATTCTTATTTAACGCGTAAGTAGACAGAGAAATAAATCCTTCTAACAATATTATCATCCAAATTCTTTTTATTTGACTGCCGCGGTGGCGTAATTGTACAATGATACGATGACAAAGCTAATGTCTCGGGTTCGATTCCCGGATCGGGCAAAGTGTTTTTGGATTTTCCTATTAATTAGCAACCCGGAGTCAGGAACTTCTTCCCGTTATGGCGATAGGCTCGCTCCTATCACTTCGGGGTTGGAGCATACAAGGCGAAATGTGGGTGCCCTGGTAGTACCTCTGCCTACCCCTTCTGGGAATAAGACGTGAGTTTATATGTATGTAATCTATAAATACATCTAAAAATCGAAGATAACATTAAGCAAAGTTTTACGAGCTACAGAAACAGCAGTAACTCAGGATCTTGTAAATTTAAATTACCGTGCAAGGGCGGGTATTGAATGAATTTATCTATTTCGTTTGCCGTAAACTTTTGTTCGTTAGTTCTGATGTAGGTCCTTTGGTATGTTTATCTCAAGTGTATTTTTTGCCTGTAAATTGATGTTTATTTGTAAAGTTTTTTAATACTACCAAAGAAGACGGGATGTGTATAAAAGACTAATACGGTCGCGCAAGAATATTTCAATTGATATACTGGTTAAAGTAGACATGACATTAAATGAAACTGCTTAATAAAACTATAGTCAATTACTTTGGAAATAATCCGCTGGGGAATTTTATGAAAATTAAATTAAATAATTACACTTAAGTCTTCAAGTTGTTTTTTATCTAACAAAAAAAAAAAACAGTTTAGAAACTTTTAATTTTACTCATTCAATTAATGTATCAAAATATTTTATCTTCAATTGCTTTTATAATGTTGATTTTTTAATTTCGATGATACAACAAAACAAATTCAAAATCAAGCAAGCATTTACAATTTCTAAAATAAAAGCGTCGACATCGAACAGAAACGTCACAAGGTCTGTTTATCTTCACGCTAAAGTTGTGGGGGCGACAGAATAATAAATAAGGCACGTGACTTCGCCCCTCGCTAACCAGTAGAACTTTCATTGTCATCGACTCTGTTTAATTTGTTGTGGTTTGTAATGTGAGTTTAACACCCATATTCTAAGACGTTTTCTCGACTCCACTTGACGTTACTAGAGGAAATCCGTATTCTTAGTAGAAAAAAATCTCCTCCACTCAACGTCACTCAAAAATTTTCCTGTCTCGAGGAAAGGAATCAACTGTCAAACTCAAGGTACGTCGCGACCTACCTTAAGGAAGAAATAAAAGAAATAATCCTACTTTAATATTGTAATTAAAAGAGAGAAATAAAGTTTACCTTTTAAAATTCTTAAATACCTAAATATGCCAACAATTTTTTGAGGTGGGTGCCTCTACACGATTTACACGTTTTCCTAGTGAATGATACAAACATTACTCTTTATTTCATTTAATAAATGATTTGTGGTTTGGAAACAGTGTTTATTATTTTAAACAAGTTATTAAAGGTTTCCAACAGTTCCTGTAATACTTGTACGATACTCCGTACGAATATCCCGAACGACGATTCATCCATAAGAATATCCTTCGAAATTTCCGGGTTGGATGGTATGACCCTCCTCCTGTCTGCATGCGTTTTTTTCTCCGACTCACTAAATATTTGTCTTCCAGTCACAATCCCGAAGATTTTGAGTTCAATAATTATATATTATTCTATGTAAACACTCTGACATGGCATTTGACTGTCACTTTTCAAGTGATCATAGACTATTTTCAAAGGTTTTTTGTTAAATCTCTACTTTATCTATACATCAATGACGTAATTAATGACGTTTTTCCTTGACTCAACCTCACTCGAGGAACCTTTAGTAAAGGTATATTTTTAACTAAGCATACCATTTTCGAGGGTCCCTCCAATTCATTTGTAAAGTCACCTCGACTAAAATAAGGTTGAGGAAGATTGGAGGACACGTCTTAGAATACGGGTGTAAGTCTTTATACGAGGTTAAGAGGTTAAGACTGCTAACATGTAATGGGTTTGATTCCATTTTAGTTCGCAAATGTTTAACAGTAACATTTATGAGATAATTATTGCTTATTGTTTAATTGGCTTTAATATTGAAATGGATTCTAAGCCGCGCATTTTCAATTTCGGAATTCAGGTTTTAAGTCGTGTAGTAAACGTTGGGCATTTTGATTATAATCATAATTAGCTGAACACAAAAAAAAGCACAGTAAAATATAAAATCACATCCCATTCCAAAAAATTAAATTTTAAATTTGTATGTATTCAACTAAATTAATAATTTGAGAATCGAACCTCAATATAAAATTAATATGTCTCTGGCCTAACTTGAGACATCTCCATACTCGAGCAAAAAAGTACATGCGTAATAATTGGCTTTGTTGCAACCTCACTCCCTAAAGGGCCATTGTAAACAAAATTCGGGGGTCAAAATGCCATGACACCCCGCCCGGGGGTAGTTCGTTACCGGACGGAAAATTAGCAAACTTTCACAAATCATTAATCTTTAGAAAGAAAAATATTAGGAGCCTGCAAAAGTTCGCTCTAATACGTTATTTCTATATAATTTGCAAAGGGTGGAAGTTTCACTGATTTTTTTCGAACAGTCAGGGCGAAAATGGTTGTAAAATGGAGTTCGATTCTGGAAAACGGACATTTTATTGACTAAGCATGAGATGGTAATAGGTTGTCTGATTCTCGTTAATTTTACTCAAACGAAACTAAAAAAACCCAAGGCTTTTAATACTTTATAATGGTCCAGCAAACAAGTGGCTCATAATATTATGATGTTGAGTGACCACTGCCCACGAACACACACCACTGGGGTCGTAGGTTCATTGCCAACTTCTCATAAAAGAAGGGGATAAGGAAAAAAAAGGGAAAGAGGATATCCCTTATATTGGGCCAGTGGCAATCTCACTCAACACATACACGAAACCGATGCTCTATGTCGGTTTTCAGTAAGGCATAGGTGCCATCCCGGACGCTCTTTCCTACGATAGTCCAAGGTACAGTGTCATTCCACCACTTTAAAACTCTTTACATACATACATACATAAACTCACGCCTTTATCCCCGAAGAGGTAGGCAGAGGTGCCACCAGGACACCCACTTTTCGCCTTGTATGTTCCGTCCCACGATGTGATAGGGGGCGAACCTATCGCCATATCGGGCACAAATTCCTGACTCCGGGCTGATAATGAATAGAAAAATCCAATATCACTTTGCCCGACCCGGGACTCGAACCCGAGACCTCAGCTTTGTAACCGTACCGTAATACAACTACGCCACCGAGGCAGTCTAAAACTCTTTAACAATATAAAATCCGCAATATATACAACATAATGCGCATACAATGTCCGTCAACATTCACATTCCGTAGCGTAAACTCAAAAGTCCCAAGCGAGCAATTCTGATATGAAACAGTGGTTACACGACAATTTAACTTGACCTCTGCGCCCCGCTCTCCCCACAACAATGCTGTACAAAAACAGGCTTTCAGCTCATTCATCTTATATCATTTTATACTGGACAATTCTTGACTTTTGTATTATATAAGGATCTGTGCGGTAGTACAAAGAATACTAAGATGGGGGTCAAGTTATACTGGATAGTATGAAAAGCACGGTTCACAAAAGATTCGCTTTCATATTGCTGTTATATTTCTTAGAAATGTTCTGGTTTGTATGTTTTCTATTTGTTGCCTCTGTGTAGGATGGTGTGAATCGTGGATTTAATTTTTCGAAATTCTTTTCCTAAGTTGTGTGTTTGTTGGTTATATTTTAATTTTATTGGAATGGTAATGGCTACGTGACTTATAATCGGATTATTCTTCGTATAACTGTAATGTACTTTGAGTGGTACAGACTTGCTGTAGGTTTTTTTTTCTATTGCGATGAATGGCGGGACGAGCATGCCATTCGCTTGATGGTAAGCGATATGACCGTTCATGGACAGTAGCAAAACCTAAAAACACCATGAAGACCATAAGAACTTTATGGCCCCATCGGCCATCAGTTCTCCGCGCTATGTGCCCCGCCCATTGCCACTTCAACTTACTAATCCGCTGGGCTATGTCGGTTACTTTAGTTCTCCTACGGATCTCTTCATTTGTGACTCGATCTCGTAGGGAAACCCCGAGCATAGCTCTCTCCATTGAGTGACTTTGAGCCACCTAATGAGTCCTTTTCAATCATGCTCCGCTCCTAATAATAATAGCGTAATTATAAAGCCCATAGCCTTTCTCGATAAATGGGCTGTTCAACACTAAAAGAAATTATCAATTCGAATCAGTATTTCAGGAGATTACCGCGTTCAGACAAAAAATTCTTAAACTTTATAAATTAGTATAGATACCGTCCTAGTTGAAACTGGACATATATGGGAGAAAACTCATCTTAATAATTTGCTGTACCAGCTCTTATACGTCCCACTGTAGGGCATGAGCCTCTTCTACATTCGAAAGTACGATTGAGGAGGGTTAGGCCATACAGTCTACCACGCTGGCTTAGTGCGAGTTGGTTCTAATAATGTCTAACTAATATTACTAAACCTTTGATATACAACCCTTATACACCAATAAAGCGTTTTAATTAAAATATGTGCTTTGGTCGAAACTTGTTTAATAAGTTAAATTCTGTCTGGACCGCAGTATTTGATATCATTACGGCGTGTTTAGTGGAGCTTACCGTTCAAAATATTTAGTAATAAAAGTTAGAGTCCAGCTAATAGTGAGCTGGAATGCCAGAGGTCGTGGGTTCAAACTCGGGGCAGACACCTTTGTCTTTTGAAGTTATGTGTGTGTTCATTGTTAATTATATCGATGGTTTTAACCATGAATTATAAACGAAGTGAAAACTAAAGTACCTGTGAGTTATTATCTCTTGCCAGTCGATATAATTATGCCGGCCCGGTCGAATCCAGATATAAACAAGCTGAATTCGAAATGTTGAAACATTGGTGGGGGCCACTATTACATTTCTGGTAAACCTGTGTATATCCAGGTACAATCAGGCCGGCATAATTGTGTCAAGAGAAAGCCATTTCGCAACAGTGGTAACTCCATCTGGACGGCACTTACCATCCACTTTGTCGTACCAATAAAAAAACTGTTTCCAAGTTGTGTAATGTCATTGTTAAAATTAAAATCCCCGGCCATTCAAACATGTAAGTTTTTGCTACATCTTACAAGTGGGTCGTCTGGAAGTCAAAGCGAGTTTTGTTTTTGTAAGTCTGTCCCTCGCTCTGCAGCTGTGCCTAGTTTCATTGCGTCATTATGAATATTATTAGCAAGGCTCTGGAGTAAAGGAATGGGAGAAAAAATGAACATGTTGAGTCTAAGATGGTTAATTTTAGAATACTAGTTGAAGTTAGGCAACCAGTGGTGAAATTATAAAAGAATTAGGACAGGTGGAATGAAAAAAGAATTCTCAGATATTTTCGTAGCACCAACGGGCTGGAATAACAACATTATCGGCCTGAAAACTGGAAGTACAACATGTATACAGGCAGAGCAACATGAAATTGCAGCTTAGTAACAAATGATGGCGAAAATACGACAGGAGCAGAAAATCCACTAGCCATTAATATTTCTAATATTATTTAAGTATAGAACAAAATGGAGTGAAGAGGACGAGAAGTTATAAGAGGCAATTGAAACGCTCTAGATGATTTGTTGAAAGGTAAATGGTTATGGAAGAAATACGCAGTGCAAGCGGAACCTGTCGCTTATAATTTATATAAAGTTTTTCTACGTAACACAAAAGATATCGCACGTCTATACGGAACCTTTTAAGGACTCATAAAATGTTGTCAAGAGGTTTATGTCGGACTTTTATGTCGACGCAGCGTATAAAATATTATCTGAGATACTTTATTGTAGTGGGGGGGCGTGTTCGTGACTCGAGGCTATGTGGGAACCAAAGGTTTTCATGTCACTGATTCATACAGCCGAGTGAGGTGCAGTAGACGAGCGCTCTGTGTGGCGCTGTGTCACCGGCGCGTACAGCCGAGTGCTGTCGCGTGTGGTGCAGTAGACGAGCGCTCTGTGTGGCGCTGTGTCACCGGCGCGTACAGCCGAGTGCTGTCGCGTGTGGTGCAGTAGACGAGCGCTCTGTGTGGCGCTGTGTCACCGGCGCGTACAGCCGAGTGCTGTCGCGTGTGGTGCAGTAGACGAGCGCTCTGTGTGGCGCTGTGTCACCGGCGCGTACAGCCGAGTGCTGTCGCGTGTGGTGCAGTAGACGAGCGCTCTGTGTGGCGCTGTGTCACCGGCGCGTACAGCCGAGTGCTGTCGCGTGTGGTGCATAAAGCTGTGCCATGCTGTTACGTAGACTATGGCAGAACGTTCTTATAAGTTCTTTTAATTAGTTTCCACGCAAGTGCTGTTATTAAGCTACATTTGGCCTCTCCCCAAAACATTCATTTAATATGAAATTTTAATGAGAAGATACAATATTTTGTCAACTACTTCGGAACTTATAAGAACTTAATATTTAAGTGAAAGTTTGGACGATTCGTCGTACAGGCGTTTGCCTTTAATTACCTTCATTAGTCCTGCATTTTCTTGGACACAAACCAAGTTTGTACTTCTTGAAGTTATTTAGAACTTTATCATTAAGTCAGTAAAATTCATATTTGCGTACTCCGCTTGGCATGACATACTCTCGTAATTTTCGAAAGTTATTTGGGTCGCATAGATAAGTTGTGCGTTCGTTAAGATCTTTATTACTACGGAGATAGAGTCGAGTTTTCTTTGCCTGATGGTGGGTGTGTGATGAGTTTTTTCGCGGGTGATTTAATTCCTACGTCTAGGGAGGTTCGGTAATTAATCAGATATGGTGGAAATATAACCCGAAGCCACATAATTGCCGGATCGATTATGATTTATCACGCAACACGAATTACACGTGTTTTGTGTGTTATGTCTTCTAATTGGAAAACTTGATGTTTTAACGTAATCAATGGTAATCACCGATAAATTATTTGATTGCTGTGAAAAAACGTTATATTTGTCATTTGATATCACAGATTCACGTATTAACTGGAGGAAAATGTAGTTTATGACGTGATAACTGAGGCATTATCGTGACAACTGGCGAGAAATAATCATATGGTCGGTAGATACTCCATTTAGATTGCATTGTCGGTCCAATTTAAAAAAACGATTTTTTTTATGTATTTCCGATCTTTTCTTTCTTTAATAATTTTGGATTTTTCTGTTCTCTGTCGGCCTAGAGACAGGAATTTGTGCCCAATATGGCGATGGGCTCGCCCCCTATCACAACGTGGGACGGAACATACAAGACAGAATGTAGGTGTCCTGGTGGCACCTCTGCCAACTCTTATGGGAAAAAGGCGTGAGTTTATGTATGTACATATGTTTATTTCTAAAGCATAATTCTTTTTTATGAATACGTCTTTAAAAATCTGAAAGCATTAAAATAAAATTTTAAACTAGCAAAAACTATAAAATGAAAGTAAAATACTCAGCCAAGTAATAAAAGGCAGATAAGACTATACAAGGGGATGATACATAAAGATTAGTAAGGGTAGTAGCGTTAATTCAAATGTTCTCATTAAACCCGATGCAACCCTCAGACTATTCAACGACGTTTCCACCCCATAAACTGCCGACACGACGAAACTACCCTCTTCTACCCTGTTTATTCAATTGAGATATTTTTATAAGTGAAGCGTATGATATAACAGTTGAAGGGGACGTGAATGCGAAACTGAAGGTTTGAGGTTCAAATCTAGAAGATATATATGGTCATGAAAAACATCGTCAAAGTCCTAAAGGTCATCACAACAAATTCGTAGCTACATTTGGAAGTTTCAAAGCATTATCACTATCTTTAGCTGCAGTAATTGTACTGCACTGAAAAAAGATAAGCTTCCCAGGAGCATTTTTAAAAACGACTTGTTAGAAGTGAACTGGGGTTCAGTTGCCTTACGACTGAATACGCCACTTAAATATGATGTTGCACTTAACTATGAAAGTCCCGCTTAAATGTACTGACTATGTGGGACGTGGGTAGTTAAGTGCAACTCAATATTTAAATGGCGATTGAGTATTTGGGCGTTAGAGACTAAAACTCGGAACCAAATTATTTATTATTTATTTATTATTTATTAGTAGCAAAACCAAACACCATGTATCACCAAAGCAATACTTGGCATTCCACTACGTTCGCCATCCTGACATGAGATGTTAAGTCTCAATATTTTCAGTAGTCTAGCTACAAGTAGTAGTACTCTGGCTACAATGTCCTTCAAACCGGAACACAACAGTGCATTTACACCGCTGTTTGGCGGAAGAAATACACATAGCAGTGGCACCTACTGCCTACCCAGGTGGCCTCTCACATATGAGAAACCTACCACCAGTTAACCAACCGAAGACGTTGATATTAAAATGTGTTTTAATACTAACGACATAAGATTTAATATCCAACTGCAATGTCGAGACTTTAAGTGACTGTTTGGTGTATTTACCTACCAAATCTACTTTAGATTTGTACAAAGGTAGTGTATATCCAGTTACATCAGCTTCACAAACCGCAGTATTGTGCGTGGTGTGTACTGAGAGCTTACTAACAGCCTCAATGTTTATGTCATACAAAGCATGCGAAATGTACTCGTCAATCGCGTTTTAACACCGATTTACAGCGCTTTACAGCGGTTAGAATGAAAGATTTAGCCGGAGCATATGTTCACAGTGAAAAGAGACTTCCTAGGTTCAATTTCTATTTTGGGTAAGATGGTTTGTGTGTTTGTGACCTCGGTCTTAGAAGGAACTAAAGGAACTAAAGAAAAAAAAGGGATTATTACTGGATAAATAATCATCATTTTGATTGTTTCTGTGAAAGACATTTAGTAATTTTAAAGAAACAATTTTTGAAAACCGAAATATTGTCTTCAAAGGCAATCGATTTCAAAAGAAAAATTATATTTTTCTCGCAACTGGTTTCGAGACTCGGTTGCCATTGGCGAAAATTATATATTCTATATAGTTGTTCTGAATAAGAATTTGTGTCTTACATGCATAATCTTGCCACCTATCTTGAGACGAAAATAATCTCGAAAACTCGTCTGTATGACAGTACTAACACCCCTGCCTACCCTTTCGGAAATACCGGCGTGAGGATCTATATTTTATACAAAGCATATAATGGACACCAACTAGTGCGATATAAAGCGCTTTACACCGCTTCGCGTATTGTGCTTAAAATGCTCAAAGTGCTTACTGCGTTTTACAGCGCTTACTGAATTTACGTGTGACGTGGTCATCGAAATTTTAGGCGTAGTGAATGACCGAATGACTGAGTGAATGTGTGAATGGTAAGCGGCGAGATTGTTAGTCAAGTGCGAGATTGGGTCGTGATTGAATTTTTAGATTTATTCCGAGTGTTTTAATTTTTCGGTGAAAAATATTTTGTGAAAATTAATGGGATGTGTTGATTGACAAGTTAATCATATTTGCATTGATGGCTTTATTGAAGAGAGTATAGAGGGTTGAAATTATTAACCTTCATATAATCTCACTAAGTGAGAGGTCTAATATCTCTCTGGTGGTATTATGATATTAGTACCGGATGTTTGCGAGACTGAAAAGTCTTTTGTAGTTTCTAATACCCACGACACTAGATTTAATTGATCTTAATGTGAGGTTTGATTTGATTGCAATGCAATTAGGCGCATTGTAGTCCGTTTCCTGTACCAGTATAAAACAATAGTTAGTATATTTTCATTTGTTTTTAAAGTGTTAAAGCATTATACAGAGTCCAAACGTCTTATAAAGCAATGTTGTAATGACTAGAAAGTTGTTAACTTTAAGCAAGTTGTCTCGAGAACAATTAAACTTTGCAGAAGTAATTTGGTGAATGGGTAAAATTAATTGGTTATGTTGCAATGAAATACAGGCTTAAAGAATATATTCTGTATATGAAATACTTAGTATCAGTTGTGAAATTAATTTATCTATAAGTATATAAATTTATATTTATTTTTATGTATTCATGGCGTGAAAAGGTAACAAACAAAATAACATTAGTATGTACATACAGGGTATATCAAGACTGCGACTGAAAACGAAGCCAGGTGGTAGTATTAGTGACTTCAGACACAAAGCAAGTAAAAATTTTTTTACTTGTCGTCGTATTTGTGTGATAAATACATAGTTTTTCTAAAATAATGATGAAGACCTCGTTAGTTTGAAACACTCAATGGTACGTAAGGGTTTAAATTATTATTTTCGCAAAAACTAGGTATTTACCACCCAAACAAGATGATTTAAAAAAAAATCTAAAAGAATATCTGTCACTGTTTTGGCGAAATTTTTATTTGCATCGTGTTTCTAACCACTAAAACTACCACCTGGCATCGTTTTCGATCGCAGTCTTGATTTACCCGGTGTGTATACAGTATGTGCACCACATTATAACATGTAGCCTATAGACCTGTATTCTGAGAAATCCAAAGCGTTACTTAGTTTACCAAGAATCCTTTGGTTACCGCGAAGGAGAAATCGACTAATCGACTGCACCAAGCTTAATTCTACGAAGTATTCCGATGTAACATCCGATGGAAATAGTGTTTCGGCTCAGTTGTTACATGTAGTTAGATGGACATGATACTGGTGGTAGGTCCCTCATATGTGAGAGGTTGCCTGGGTAGGAACCACCGCAATGTCTATTTCTCCAACAAATAGCAGTGTAAATGCAGTGTTATGTCCCGGTTAGAAAGACATCGTAGCCAGAGAAACTACTGGACATAATGAGACAACATCTTATGTCTCAGGATGGCGAGCGCTGTGAAATGCCAACCACTGCTTTGTGTTGCATGGTGTTATTTGGTTTTGCTACTGTCCATGAGCGGTCGTATCACTTACCAGGCGAATGGCATGCTCGTGTCACCATTCATTGAAATTTTAAAAAAATAAGTAAATCACTACATTTATTGGTTGATAGACCGCTTGGCGAACTGGCGGTCGCGGATTCAACTCTTGGGCATACTTGGAAAAAATAACTAAGTGTTTTTTTTAGGTGACCTCATTGACTTACTGATGTTAAGTGCAAGTAAAGTATTCTACGACTTTCCCTCACTGCTTGATACTATTATGCCTATTCAAAAGCAGATATACACAGGTTGATCGCGGAATGCGACACTTTCACGAGTCATTATGACGGGATTTGTGTACTGTGGTCGACATCCGGGCGGAAACGAATATCCGACACAATTTACATGGTGTGTAAAGTTCGTCAACACTCGACCCGCACTAGGCTATCGTGGAAGACTATGGCCCAACTCCTCTCAATCGAATAATAAAGAAGGCCCGAGCCTTGCAGTTGGACGTATGTATATGGCATGAATTATTATTATCTCTCTCTCTCTCTTCAGCCACAGGAAGTTCACTGCTGCACATAGGCCTAACCCATGGATCGCAACATAGACCTGTTAAAACCTGCCTGCATCCAGCGAACACATTGTGGGTGTGCGTTCGAAGCTTGCTTGTACGTGGATTATTATTATCACAAAGTCTAACAATATTTTTTTCTGTCATGTTTCCGAATTCTTATTTGTCCCCAAAATTCCTCAAAACGTACTGAACATAAAGAAGACTTATTTCAGGAAAAACCAAGGCTTAATTTAACGTAATCTCCTTCCCCGATGACGCGGAGTTTTGGTAACAACCCCTTAAATTGGGGTTGCAAAAATAGCCTTAATGTATATACCGTTTTTTGCCTCTTATAAAAATGGTGTCAGCGAAAGAAGTGTTTGTTATTTTGTGTAATTATAATTGGGTGGCGCAATTAGTCTCGTAAATGTTTAAGTAGGTTGTAAACCGTTAAGTCCTAGGTTAGATTCACAGGTTTTGATATTCACATCTCCTAATATGGAACTGCTGAATGTAGAAAAACAATTTTTTATCTGAAGATGTGGTGGGAGCAAACGTATCGTAATGCCGAAAACTAATATAAGTTCTTATCGACTTATGTCAGCTTTTGCGAACAAGTAAAAAAACCTAATTAGATGGCCTGAACTAGGACTTGAACCAAAGACCTTATCGCTCACAGCGTATACTACTAAGTGCATAATATGAATAATAATATAATACTTACAAAAAATCACTCTGTCCTTTCAAAAAAATAAACGCACAAATTACATAGAAAGGGAAATTCTCCAAATCACTATAAATCACGGTGAAATTTAATTTGGAGGGTTATTTTTTTCTGTCGTACATCATGGTCGCGTTTGATTGAATTTTAACGAACGGGAATTAACTTTTTTAAGCCAATTTTCAACGCTTTGGGAATATATTAAAATATTTCTATTGCGTGGTGCTGCGTGCTTTGCTAATTAATATCCTACGTACATACATAAACGCTACGCCTGTACCTTATAGGGATAGGCAGAGCCTATGGATCTCCACTTTGCTCGATCTTGACATACTACTTTCGCTTCGTCCACTTTCATCAATCTCTTCATGCATTCTCGTCGCTTCAGGGTACTTTCTAACCTGGCCCTTACTATTACACATTTTTTTTACTTGTTGCTGGTCCTGATGAATATTGAAAAGTACCTGAAACAAAAGAAACAATAATAAATTATACGTAAAACTTATGTTAACAACTTTAGTTGAAGAAACCTGTCAAATTATATGAAATTTACAATTACGACAACTAAAAGCTGTTGTTGCAACTGGCAACTTTTATCGATAACTACTAGTATGGTTTCTGTATCTTTTAATTTAAGTAGCTTTGTGTGCACAGCGCCTTAATATAGGATTATAATGTGACGTGCCCTAAGCTTCTAATAAGTAATCAATTCTTCTTCGTTCGACTAAATGGCTCAAAATTATAATTTAAATTATAATTAATTAAAAATACAGAATATATAGCCAGCGCAGAACCGACACACGATAAACACGCAAGTTATCCTAATAGGAGGGAGAGAGATGGCGCTTGCCACAATAACAAGTACTCCGCGTTTTTAATTCGAAAAAATAGTTTTACTTTAAAATTACCACTACAAGTGATAGTTTAAGTGAAGTATAAGTGTTAAAAATACTCAAACAATTGTTATCTTGCTAAAAAAACATTCAATAAGTGATAAAGTTCAGTTCAAAACAGTGACAACTGAGACGAAAACAATAAACAGTGATTATTTCAACAATCCAAGTGTATATCTCCAATAACTGCTACATAGTTCAGTGAACAAACTTTAGTTATAAAAGTGTGTAAATATAAACACATATATTGTGAAAATTAAAGGAAAATATCAATATTTCACCTATAACTAACAAACATCTATAAACTAACGACATCTAATGTCAAAACGGAAAGTTTCTAGTCTAATTGATTTTATCTAACCACGTTATACCTATTTAATCAATAGAGGGCGCCTATTTAATTTTTATTTTTTCGCATTATTAATTTACTTAACGATATTACGAGATGGCGCTAGAATGTGCTGGATGCAAACACTTAATATTGCCAGAGCAAGAATATCTTATTTGTGCGATATGCAAATACAGATATGACCTAATATGCGCAAATGTTTCATTAAATTGTCTTAAGGCGATGACTCTGGACATCAAGAACTCATGGAAATGTCAAGCTTGTATATGCAAGATACCCAAGATAGGGAACTTAAACACCCCTATTCGTCCAGGTAATCGAGACTTATCCCCGAAATCATCCGGAAATCACAATATTACCCTTAGGAAAAGGAATACCAAAAATAATTACGACACGCCTACCTCTGAAGACCTCAGCTTTTCTGGAGATACTTTTTTGTATGAAGAAGAAAAGGATCCCAATATAAACGATAACACAGGAACTGAACTAACACTACAAAACCTAAGTGAAATTATTATGATTCGATTAAAGGAGAATAATAAATCGATTATATCAGAATTAAAAAACACCATACAATTTGAAATAACTAAAGCCGTCACTAAACTAAGAGAAGAAATTGAAAAAGATACCGCAAAATTATCTGAACAGAATGATCTTCGAAAAGAAGACATTAAACAATTAAATATAAAAATCCAGAATCTTGAGAAGCAGAACGAAATCTTAAAGAAGGAAGTAAAGGAACTTATAACTAACAGAAACCCACCAGAACTACACTGCACCTGCACTGAAATAAATCTTAAAAAAATTGTACTATACGGCTTTGCTGAATATACTCAAGAGCTTGAGTGTGACATATATAACAGACTGATAGAACTATTCCGAGATGTTCAAAATGTCGATCTCTCCGGATATATAGAAAATATATACAGAATAGGCAAAAAAGGGACTTACAACCGACCACTAGTCATCGAACTATTAAGCAAGAGAGTTACCAAATACATTATAGAAAATAGCTACTACTTTAAAGGAACACGATTATCTATATCTGAATATTTAAATGAAAACGCACGAAAAGAAAGACAACAAATGCGTGCTGAAATGATAAAAGCGCGGAAAAACGGACAATATGCGATAATAAGAAACAACAAGCTATTTATAAACGGAAAAATTATAGATAAAGTAGAAGATATTATACACACTGAAAAAAAGACAACAGAAGACCATACATTGGACAACCAAAATTTTAACTACCAACAAGAAAAGCCTTCAAATAATGATATAAATGATTCCTTTCGAAGACACAGACAGACATTTTAAAATACTATATCAAAATATACAAAGCCTCTGCAATAAACAACATCTACTAGAAGAATTCATTGACCAGAATAAATTATACAAAGCAATATGTCTAACTGAGACATGGCTATCAAAAAATAAATTAGATATTATAAAACTAAACGGATATAAAATAGCAGCGTCTTACTGCCGAAAAACACGAGCGGGTGGAGGTGTTTGTATACTACTACAGGACCACATCGACAGCGTCCATAAAACTGATATCACCGATATGTCTATAGAATATTTGTTAGAATTATGTGCAATTGAATTAACAAACGAAAATTTTTTGATCATTACTATGTATTGGAATAGAAGAGAGGAAGAAATATTTTACGACCAACTAAAAAAAAATAAAGTGAAAGCCATGTGGAGTATAATAAACGAACGAACTAATAAAAAAATAAAAGGGAATAAACATAACATTAAAATACAAATAAATAACCAACTCGTATCTGAACCGAAACTAATTGCTAACCATTTTAATAACTACTTTGCGTCGATGGGCGAAGGAACATCTGCTCCATCTACCAACGCACCCAAAAGTTACTCCACACTACAATATACTGAAAACTCTATGTTCCTTAGTCCGGTAGACCATAAGGAAGTTAGCATAATTATAAAAAAACTAAAAAACAAAAAAAGCAATGGGATAGACGAATTTCCACCAACTCTGTTGAAGCAATGTGCTGAAGAACTAACTCCTCCGCTTTGCCAATTAATTAATCAATCATTTGAAGAAGGTATATTCCCAGACCAATTAAAAAAAGCTTTAATAAAACCTATCCATAAGAAAAATGATAAAACAGACGCAAATAATTATCGCCCCATAGCGCTCCTACCCACAGCGTCAAAGATATTTGAAAAAGCCATGTGTGTTCGAATATATTACTTTTGTGAAAAATATAATATATTTAACGAATGCCAAAATGGTTTCAGAAAAAGTAGATCCACCACGTTAGCAGTTTATAAATTCATTCAAGAAGCATTAAATATAATAGATAATAAAAAATATGCAATTGGTATATTGTTAGACATGACTAAGGCTTATGATAAAGTGCAATTTAAAATACTATTAAATAAACTTTATGAAATAGGAATCCGCGGAAAAGCTCATGAGTGGCTAAAATCATATTTAAAAGACAGAGAGCAAATAGTAGAAATAGAATTTTTTAACCAAAGGAAAAAAACTATAGAAAACATTCGATCTGACAAAAAAATTATAAATGCATCAATACCCCAGGGAAGTGTCATAGGCTGTCTCTTATTTTTAATTTACATAAATGACCTACCCAAAATAATAGAAGGGCCATGCGTTTTATTTGCTGACGATATCTCCCTTCTCGTCCCATGCCAAAATATAACAAACCTCAATCAAACCGTAAATTCCATATTGAATAAAACAGTTAACTGGATGAATAACCATAACCTTGAAATAAATTTCTCAAAAACAAAACTAATGACATTCCATCCCCATCAAAAGCCATCATTAAATATAAATTTCGACTATAATGGTACAAAATTAGAAATAGTAGATGAATTTAGCCTGTTAGGAATAACTATAGATACTCATATCGATTGGAAACCTCATTTAAACAAACTTAGAGCAAAAATAGCAAAATTTTCATATGCTCTCCGAGAAATAAAAAAATCAACGAATATGCAAACTGCTTTGACCACATATTACGCCTATGCGTACTCATGGCTCAGTTATGGCATCATACTATGGGGAAATAGCACAAATACACCAACCCTGTTTACACTACAAAAGAAACTAATTAGAATATTAGTAAACATAAAACAGACTGACTCTTGCAAACCACATTTCCAAGAACTTAAAATACTTACCTTACCCAGTATATATATATTAGAAATATGTAAATTTGTCCGCAAATATCCAGATTTTTATACTAAAAGAGTCGATATACAAACTAAATACCCACTTAGACATAGAAACAGATTAAACCTACCAACTTCAAGACTCACTATGCATTCTTCTAGCCCACTTGTTATGTCTATTAAAATATATAATAAGCTGCCAGACTACATAAAAAACTCAAGTAATGAAACATCCTTTAATAAACAACTAAAGCAATTATTACTCACAAAAACTTACTACACAATAACAGAGTACCTAAATGAAAAATAAATAAGACAGCTTAATATAAGCAAAGATAAACTTAAATATAGTAAACTTAAATAAATAAAGACTGATTTAATTACATACATAACTGAATATAAATACAATGGCTTCCTCCTCTCTCCTAATATTTTATTTTTTGCCGTGCCCTACAGGGTCCACATTGTACTTAATAAATTGTAACATCTTTATAACATGTGGAGTGCAATAAAGTATTGAGTATTGAGTATTGAGTATTAGACAGTCAAAACCTTTACAATCTCTCGGCCCAGTATTTTTTTTGTATTGTATCAATCCACGTCCCACTGCTGGGCACGGACCTACTCTACAATCGAGAGAATCGATTGAGAGTGGTTAGGCCATATAGTCCACCACGCTGGCTAATGCGGGTTGGCGGACTTAACTACCGTAGAAATTCGGCACAGTAGCTTTATGGGTACCAGACCCTTCTTGCGCAGGTTGTAGGAGACAGTGGGAACATCAATAAGTTTGATAGATTCTGTTCTGTGGTGCCAAAATCACAGTAACCAATTAAAGACTTTCTATCATGTTGAGTAGACCGACCTTTTGTTAAAGCAAATTGATTGCTAATTCATATCCAGTTTCTAGCTACATGTAAAAGCATTCTTAGAAGTGACTAAGCTGACATAATTTTGTTGACTAGCCAAAGGTAATATTTTCCCTTGTCCAACCTTTATATGCACTTACGTGCTTTGTAGACTCAACTGTACCTTAAAAAATATATAAAAACATCCAAGATATTCCGCACAAACTAATTAATTGAAACTAAAAAACGATTCTTCTACAACAAAAGTGAAGGAACTTCCATTAGCAAGAAAAATCTTTGATAATATCAAGATTTTTGTACCGCCGACATTTTTACATTACTTGATCTTTTACAAGAATACCGAGAATGAATGGAATATCATATTTCTGGATAGCTCGCATAATTAAAATTAAATGAAGGCGCTTCATCTTATTGTGTATGAAATCCACCATCCCACAGGAGATCAGTGGGGTGGACTATAAATAAATACACCCAACAGTCACATACATAGTCCTGACTCCACACTAAGATCGAGTCTTGTATCGTAGTATCAGGAACTACGAGAGACTTTTCGGTCTCTCAAACATTCAGGCCCGAATCAAATGCCTGTGGATCACACAAAAATTTGTCTCGGTGCGGGGATCGAACCCGCGGCCTCTCGTTTCACAGCCGGCGTCTACCCAACTGTGCCACGGAGGCTGTCAAGATAAAAGCAAAATTTGTTTAAAACATTAAAGTAAGGAGTCTTCGTAAGCCTCGAACGTGGGTGAAGAGATTATTTAATGAAAGAGTTGTTGAAATGAGGATAAATATTATGTTGGTTCCATAACAATTGTCGTTCTATAATCACTGCCTATCCCAATGGTACAGGCGCGTGATTTCAATACTGAGAATATATCTAAGTTCGTTTTTATTTACCAAATTTACACCAAATTCTCCAAACTGCAAATCGAAACTTTTCTCAGCACTGAATACATCATACCCAAGTCTAAATCATTTACCAAAATAAAGCAGTTAAACAGATCCAGCGAACATCAATGAATTACACGCCGGCGCTCCCTCGCTAAGTGGCCCCCATTTTGTTTCCCAAATGACTCTCAATACAAAATCAATGACTTTTTCACCGAATCCCGGTCGTGCTTTGCTTCCTGGATTTTTGGGGGATAGGGCATAGGAGGATAGCGGAACTGCAAGGGAGGAATTTCCGTATACAAGGCATAAAAGCGATCGTAGTGGTCCCATGTATACTGTTTGATGAGCTGGTCTTCAAGGACCAAGAAGTGAGTGAAGAAAGAAAATGTACCAACAATTTAGATAACCACAGCGTTTTAACTGATATAGTGAAAGGTGACTGCCTCGGTGGCGTAGTTGAACTACGATACGACTACAAAGCTGAGGTCTCGAGTTCGAACCCCGGGTCGGGCAGTGATATTGGATTTTTCAATTAATTATCTGCCGAGGTTCAGAAATTTGTGCCCGATATGGCGATAGGCCCCCTATCACATCATGGGTCGGAACATACAAGGCGAAGTGTGGGTGTCCTCTGCCTACCCCTTCTGAGATAAAGGCGTGAGTTTATGTATGTATGAAAGGCGACAAGGTTTCCTGTTATTTTTTTGTCTAACAAATAGACCAGTCTGCTGAGTCCTAGGAAATCTACTTATAAGTCTTACTAAAAGAAGCCAGGTTCCACCACTTTGTAATATGTTGTTTTTTCGGTGTATATATCAGTTTTTATAAAATGAGTAGTCCCCCCCGCCGATTGGTTGAGGCGGATTTGCAGGTTTAATATGTATAATGGTTTCTTAGATTTACGCGAATGTTACACATTGAAATAAAACTATTTTATACGGATTTTATCGCGATTTGGTTTAATTTTTACATTTTTTAACTTCCCGACGTTTCGATTACTTTACAGCTTTCGTGGTCACGGGGCGGACTGGGGTATTAGTCATCCGCTCAGTGACTGTTACAATTTAACTACCCTTAATTTACAATTATTAAATTAAAAAGTTAATTTAAAAAGTTAACTAGTATTTGCGATCCGATCTACGCAGAAGGAGCTCACTGTGTCTTGAGGTCTGGCAGCTGGTCTTTTGGGATCCGATTTAATTAAATGTAGAATTGGATCCCATGATGGTGCAAGCTTCAAGCCATCTTCTCTATTGAAGTTTGGATGTTTTTTAATTTCAATAGCCTCGCGAAACATCCTGGGCAGGAAACGGTGTTCTTTGGCGAGGATTTGGGGCTTGTCAAAGCGAAGGTAATGCTTGGAGCCTTCCTCTATGTGTTCAGCAACTGCAGACTTCGTTGAGCGTCGGTGTTTGACGTCAGCTATGTGTTCTTTTACGCGGGCCCCTATGCTTCGTTTGGTTTGGCCGATGTAAGAGAGGCCACAGTCGCAATCTATTTTGTATACTCCCGGTTCTTGTAAAGGTATATGACACTTGACAGGTGGTAAGAATTGACTAATCTTCTTGGGCGGCTTGAAATATGTTTTAATGGAAGCACGCTTCAGGATGTAGCCAATCTTGTCTGTGACTCCTTTGATGTAAGGTAGTATAACCGGGGCCCGCTCAACTGTGGCTGGTTTCACTCGGTTTCTGTGACGGCGGCGTGGAATTTGGAGCTTGTTGTCTCGCAGTACCTGCTTGACGTGTTGCAGCTCAGTCGCCAGGTGTTTCTCGTCACAGATTCCTTGTGCTCTCTGAAACAAAGATTTACCCACGGTAGCTAACTGTTTCGGATGGTGGTGAGATTCACCGTTCAGATATTTATCTGTATGGGTCTTTTTTCTATACACGGTATGACCTAAGGACTGATCAGGATTACGGATAACTAAAACATCTAAGAAGGCAAGAGATTTATTATGTTCCAACTCCATAGTAAATTGAATTTTATTGTTAATGGAGTTGAGGTGATTTAAAAATGCAGTTACTTGGTTAGATGGTAAGATTGTGAAAGTATCATCTACGTACCGCTTGTAAAATCTTGGCGAGACCGGGGCTGTACTAAGGGCTGTCTCCTCAAAGTCCTCCATGAAAATATCGGCAACTACAGGGGATACAGGTGAGCCCATAGCGACACCATCCATTTGTACATAGTATTGATTATTCCACAACATGTAGCCAGATGTGAGGCAATGTTTGAGTAATTCTGCATATTCTAGTGGCATGTCATTCTCTGTTAACTTCTTAGTGACAATTTTGATGCAGTCTTGTACTGGTAAGCTTGTAAAAAGTGACTGGACATCAAAACTAACCATTGTTTCATTGTCAGCTAATTGTAGGTGTTTAATATCACTGACAAATTGGTATGAATCCTTCACAGATGCTCTAGTGTTTCCTCTCAGTGGTGAAAGCACTTGTGCTACGTGCTGAGCCAATCTGTAGGTTGGTGTGTCGATCTGGCTCACAATGGGACGTAGTGGAGCATTGTCCTTGTGTATTTTTGGTAATCCATACAATTTAGGAGGTTTTGCACACGATGGGATGAGTGACTTAGCGTTCAGATCTAACTTTTCGGAGTACTTGATTATTAAAGAGCTAGTGGCCTTTAAAATCCTGTTGGTCGGGTCTGATTTGACCATTTTGTATGTAGTGTCATCCGATAAGAGTTGTTCGATTTTGTTGTTGTAATCTGAAGTGTCCATCACTACCGTCGCATTCCCTTTATCTGCACGGAGAACAGTTAAATCCTTCATAGATCGCAGGTTCTTTAAAGCGATAAATAGATGTTTTGGAAGATTTGGTTTCGGCACTTTGTTCCGTCGTAATAAAGATGATATATCTTGACGTATCGCCTCCGAATCTTCCTTTTCCAATTTGTTAATGAAGAGACTGTTCTCAACGTTACAAATAATGTCCTCATACGGTATCCTACGTGGAGTTACGGCAAAATTTAAACCTCTTGACAAAACCTGAACTGTGTTATCATCCAATGTATGTTTTGACAGATTAATGACCGCGCGTTGTTTGTCTGCGCCGGAGTGCGTGTTATCTGTGTTAGGGTGCGTTCCGTGCCTGCACTCGGAGTTGTTATAATTTTTGACATTTGATTTTGATGAAAGTTTATCATATTTATTTATGTGTTTATTTTTGCATTCGTTATATTTAGATGTTTCTCGTTTGTTTAATGTGTCCATGCAATTTTTAAAATCAAATGATGATAATACTGTCTTTAACTCATTGGATGATTTTTCGATACAATTATTTATGTAATGTAGGTCAGATCGTGTTTCATGTATGGTAGCTTGTAACAGTTTTTTACTCGCCTGGCTTAGAATTTTAGCGCTCCCTCGTATGGTTTTCTTCGGAGATATCTTCACACACGTGGGGATGAGATTATGATCACGGCATCTCTTCAAGAAATTCAAGGATGATATATTTCTTGCGCGCTTAGTTTTCAAATTCTCCAACCGGCGTATTTTGTTTGCAATTTGCAGTCCGTACTGGTTTGCATAATTAGTTAATTTTTTAAATTAACTTTTTAATTTAATAATTGTAAATTAAGGGTAGTTAAATTGTAACAGTCACTGAGCGGATGACTAATACCCCAGTCCGCCCCGTGACCACGAAAGCTGTAAAGTAATCGAAACGTCGGGAAGTTAAAAAATGTAAAAATTAAACCAAATCGCGATAAAATCCGTATAAAATAGTTTTATTTCAAAGGTTTAATATGCCTTTAAAATCCTTTAGGAGATTTCTTATTTATATCGGTTTTCTTGCGACGCTTACCTTCATCGGTAGTCTGATATTTTTACAATGTTTTTTAAAAAATCAATAAATAATTCTTTTAGATCGCATTTACCGTCGCTATCATTTACGTCGATAAAATTTCACATAAAAAGTAAGGTATTATTTCAAGCCGCCCGTCGCTTATCGCCCGTACCCCGCGCGCGTACCCGCGGCAGCCAAATGAGCATCATTCAAAGAGCTCTTTTATGTCTTAAATAAATTCTTTTATCTATTTGCGACATTCAGTCGACAAATCGACGACGATTGTGCTCTATTATTTAATTATTGAGAACATTCTGCGGGAGCAATCGTTTATCGGATATTTTACGAGATTCTTTAGTAAATGTATTAGTTGTCGAGTTTGTGATTTTATTGTTAGTTTTTATACTAGCATGGTATACTGGTGCAACTTTAAGTTGGTCTTCCATCTTGTAGGCGGGCATCCGACACTCCGCTTGCCTGTGTTGATCACTGGACGCCAACTAACTTCCAACAGGTTTCTGTAGATCCTTGAGACTGGCCTATATTCAGCAGTGGGACTTTCTGTGACTGAAGAGAGAGAGAGAGAGAGGGAGTAAGCTGGTGGTGGTAGTATTCGTATCTGCTCAGATAGAGACCACAGTTCAGAGACAAGAACCCGCATGTGTCTTTGGTTGACCTGCATATCCGGATACAATCATACATAAACTCACGCCTTTATCCCAGAAGGGGTAGGCAGAGGCGCTACCACGACACCCACATTTCGCCTTGTATGTTCCGTCCCATGATGTGATAGGGGGCGAGCCCATCGCCATATCGGGCACAAATTCCTGACTCAGGGCTGATAATAATGAATAGAAAAACCTAATATCACTTTACCCGACTCGGGATTCGAAGACGAGACCTAAGCTTTGTAGTCGTACCGTAGTACAACTACGTCACCGAGGATCAAACCGGCATTATTTTATCAAGCAACGAGGTATAGGCATCTCGTGTCGGAAATTACTCCATCCAGAGTGAATCGAGTGTAAGTTACACTGTAGTCACTTTATCGTTACAATAATGAAACACGAAAAAATTTTTTTACTTTCGACGCATTCGTTCTATTGACTCAATTGTGCGACAAATGGCATTAATTCCATATGATCTCATATTAAACAGAATATAATATTCACCAAGAGGAAGACAAAAGATTATTAATAAGCTTACTTAAATACTCATAGTTTAATTTTTTTTATTGATTCAGACGATCGAGAGATCGAATTCGATCCGCCTGATCTGTTACTTACTGATTACGAGACCTGAATAATGTCTCAGGGTAAAGATCGCAGTGCAGTGCCATGCAGTGTTTAATAAGTTCTGAATGTTGCTCCTGTTTATTTGCAAGCATAACGTAACATCAGGCGAGCGACTTGCTCTCGTCATTATGCATGATAAAAGAAAGACTGCCTCGGTGGCTTAGTTTGCGTGTACTCTAACAACGCTGAGATCTCGGGTTCGAATCCAGGGTGGGGCAAAGTGATATTAGATTTTTCTATTCAGTATGGCGCTCGATATGGCGATAGGCCCGCCCCCCTATCGCATCGTGAGACGGAACACATATGGCGCCACATGGGTGTCCTAGTAGCCTCTGACTACCCCTTTCGGGAACAAGGTGTGATGTGTATGTGTGTATGTAAAAAACATATTTAAGTATCTAGATTTCTTTTTTAATATTCACGATAAAGAATTATCATTAAATGTTTGTTTAATAATTTACTTAATTGAAAACGTGTATCGAATTTGTATGGCTGTAAAATTTCCTGAAGCATACTCATCCATTTAAAACACATTAAAACAGGTATTACACAATAATTACATTTATATTTTAATAAATTAAATGAATATTCTCAATACGATTCGCTTTCAAATTGATGGTTACGTTGAAATATATTAAATATTAATTTCATTTTCAACTAGCTTCTGCCCGCAAACTTCGTCTGCGTGATTTAATTCATTTGGAATTTCTCTTCCCGTCCTGTCCCATCCCGTTATATCCCACCCGTCCCATCTCATACTCACTTAAGGCATGTAATCCAGTCCCATCCCATCCCTTTTGGTATAAAAATTCCTTCCTCATCCCACGGGAACACTACATTTTTCGGAATAAAATACACCCAACAGTCCCATACATAGTCCTGACCCCACACTAAGATCGAGTCTTGTGTCGTGGGTATCAGGAACTACGAGAGACTTTGCGGTCTCACAAACACCCAGACCCGAAACAAATACTTGTAGTTCACATTCAAACATTTGTCTCGGTACGGGGATAGAACCCGCGGCCTCTCGTTTCACAGTCGGCGTCTAACCAACTGCGCCACGGAGGCTGTCAATTCTCATGGCTACTTGTACTTCTACAATTTATAATGAAATCTTCATTGGAATAAATATTAAAAACATAAACTACCATACAAAAGTAATCCAAAATAATAGAAAAAAATAAGTAAAACGTAAGACTAAAAGAAAAAATGAAGCTGAACCAACAACCAAATTACACATGCCATTTAATAGTTGATCCACATGACATAAGATCCGCATGATTACTTCATGAATATCTTTAAAATGAGAGGAAAGCTGAGCAAATAATTTAATATAGTTGTAATGTTGGTTGGTACAGACGCTCCGGAGATCGAATTAGTTCCGCGTCAGATGTAATGAATAACAGGCATCGCTTTCTAGAAACTTCTTTTTATTTGAATTGATGTCTGCCTTGGTGGCGTGGTTGTACTATGGTTCGATAACAAAGCTGAGGTCTCGGGTTCGAATCCCGGGTCGGGCAAAGTGATATTGGATATTTCAATTAATTATCTGCCGAGATTCAAGAATTTGTGCCCGATATGGCAATAGGCTCACCCCCCCCCCCCCCCCATCACATCGTGGGACGGAACATACAATGTGAAATGTGGGTATCCTGGTGGCGCCTATGCTTATCGCTTCGGGGATAAAGGCGTGAGTTTATGTATGTATGTATGAATGTTAAACAGTTGCACGGAAAAACTCATTTAACATAAGTAAGTTTCATATTTGTATTTTTTTTACTGCTATGAATTGCGAGACGAGCGTGCCATTCGCTTGATGGTAAGCGAATCGAACACTCATGGATAGTAGCAAAACCAAACAACACCATGAATTACAAAGCAATGCTTGGTATCCCACTGCGCCCACTATCCTGAGACATAAAATGCTAAGTCTCAATATGACCAGAAGCTACTCTGGCTACAATGTCCTTCAAATTGCTAATGCTAAGATCTACAGTAAAATTAAATCACACAAATCTACCGGGTATATCAAGACTGCGACCGAAAACGAAGCCAGGTGGTAGTTTTAGTGGTTACGAACACAATGGAAATGAAAATTTCGCCAAAACAATGAAAAATATTTTTTTAGAATTTTTTAAAAATCTTCGTGTTTGGGTGGTAAATACCTAGTTTTTGCGAAAATACAAATTTAAACCCTTACGTACCATTGCGTGTTTAAAAATAAAGAGGTGTACATCATTATTTTAGGAAAATTATGTATATATCACCCAAATACGACGATAAGTAAAAAATTCCAAAAAAGAAGTTGTCGATTTTTTTTGCGAAATTTTAACTTGCATTGTGTCTGAAGTCGCTAATACTACCACCTGGCTTCGTTTTCGTTCGCGGTCTTGAGATACCCTGTATAAATATATTGTAATATACGCGTTTGTATATAAAATAATACTTATAATTACCCAGATAGATATCGCGCGTTCGAGGTCAAACCATAAATCTTTGACTTCGAAACGTACTTTAATTTTCTTAAAGAAACTTGCATACCTGAGAGTTCTCCACAATAATTCCCAATGTATGTTTGGTTCACCAACCTTCAAATCTTGGTCTACTCAAGTCTAACCACACATAATCATAGAAGAGGCATCTGGCAAGCTGTAGAATATACTATGAACATCACAACAGATCCTAAAGTGATGAGAAAAGGTAAGTCTTGTAACTGATATCGCTGAAGTTCGAGCGAAGTGTATGTGACTATCTGAGAAGATAGACCCTGGCACACTCGGTCTTCACGGACAAATCATAAAAGCCAACTCATATATGTACGTCTCACTGCGGAGCATGTATGTACCTTGTAAACAATTGAAATTTCCATTAAGAGGGGGTAGGTCTGAGTCCACATTGCTAGCCTAGTCCGCGTTGGCGAACTTCACATACCATAGAAATTCTTACAAAAATCGATGGCATGCCGGTTTCCTCACGATATTTTCCTTAGCCGTTATAGTGCTTGGTGACTGACTATCAATACACACATGAGCCTGGGAAGTGAGAGGTGTGCCCTGGATTTAGTCGGTATGCAGGTTTCCTTACCATTTTTTCCCCTGCTCGTAAAATGCGTGATAACAAACGTGGATTTTTTTTTTAAAATTAACAATATGCAGTCCTGTTAATAACACGTAAGTGCGAGACGAGAGCTGAAGGCAAAATAAGAGATCAAAATTCAACGAAATTGAAAACATATGAACAAATAGTGAAACTGCGTGAAATCCGGATGCAAATAGAACGAGTCTGCCGCTAAAGAATAAAAATTAAGTCAACATCGAGTAAATTCGATTGTGCTCGAAGTGATATTGATATGGCATAATTAAAGAGTATAATGGGGATATTAATAGATGGATAGAAAAATATATACACATGAATGAAGTAGACTAAATGCCATGGAAACATGTAAAGCTCAAACTATATAACGGAACCGGGAGTCAACAATCATTGCACCGATTTAAAACGAATTTTTAAATCATCGAGCTAATTGTTCATTAGATGGTAAATGACTGCGGATAGAAACCACTGTTGATAGTTTGGAAATAAATAAAACTCTCCATAATGACCTATTCAAATGCGTCGCGTTTCGAGATCAGGTTATGATTCGTTTTAATCCCACTAGCTAGAATTATCAGGGCCCAACAAGCTAATTTCGTCTTTGAACTATTTAGGATATACTGCGTTTACTACCAAGTATATTGTAATAATGCTATCAAGCCGAAAAAAAAACACAAAAAACTTAATTGCAAGGGATATGCAAATCCTACTAATATTATAAAGGCGAATGTTTGTGTTTGTTACTTCTTCACGATGAAACGGCTGAACCAATTTTAATGAAATTCGGTATGGAGGTAGCCGATACCCTGGATTACATATAGGCTACTTTTTATTCCGGAAAATGAAGTGTATTCGTGGAATCAGCAAGGAATTTCAATATGTATATTTGCTACTCTTTCAAACTCAGGATGGGAGAAAATATGTGAGACCGAAAATGTCTCTCGTAGTTTCTGAAATCCACGACGCAAAACACGGTCTTAGTGTGGGGTCAGGACTATGTACTCTGACTATGAACCCAACAAGAACACTGTTGGGTGTATTTATTTATTTATTATTTAATACAGGGCGGATGAAAAAGGACATAAGTGGACCGAATTATATGCTTTAAGTCATGTAACAGAATGAGACAAGACAGAATGGGATGTAACGGGACGGGAAAAGCGATATAAAGGACGGGATTCAGGTATAGTTTAAATATAAAACAGTTAATACGCCAAATAAAATAAAGAATATTTGCATCTTAATGTAATGCAGAAAACAAAAACTATAAGTCATATAGCAGTCAGACTTCCTCTATTAACATACAACATTACTTCACGGAACAATGCACTGCAGTTAACACATAATATTTACACAAGTGAAGTAAAATTTGCTCTGTAAATTTTCCCCCATTCCTTTCCACTGATCTTTCAGTATATAAACTCGGGGAGACGCAGCATCAAGTATCAAACAGCAACAACAGCAAGTGAGTACAACAAAGAATTGGTAGACCATAAGTTCCAATTCTTATGGCTCTACCTATTCTATTAATATTATTTTTACTTTGCTAACTCCTCTTCTCTCTTCCATAGAATAATTATTCGCTGTTTGCTTAATATCTTATACTGAAAATTTTTCTGACATACTCGTAGTATTGACTAGTTAGAGATAGTTCTCTCTACGATTCTCAATATTGCTTTGTCAGTACTTGGCATCTACTGAAGTGCACCCACTTCACCGACCCAGTTCAAAATAGCGTTTTCCATTTCATTTATTATTTTTAAATCTGTGTCATATTATCCACATACTCATATCTTTGATTCACTTCTACGTTTTGGTCTTCTTACATTAGCCACTTATTTTAACTCATTAAAATAATAAAAAGTCGATAATCTAAGCGTGGGATAAAGGCAGGCAGAAGTGCTCAATAGATTAACTTGACATATTGTTTCAGCCATGACGATCACATCGTCGACTACCGCTACAGTGCAAACTGTTCAGGGGATGCTGTCAGCGATGACAATGTTGGCAGTCACTGACTATCATTGCCCCACCCCTGTTACTGTAACTAGTAAGTACCTTTTTCTCCCATTTCTTTTTAATCAATTGATATGTGGGTAAAAGCTAATTTTATTTATTTTTAAACTTTATATACATTTGTATACAGGCGGACTTAATGCCATAGGCATTCTCTACCAGTCAACCTTTGGAAAGTGCAGAGTTGAGATAAAGTGGGTGTTTGAATAATAATGAACAAAAAGGGATATAAATACTTAACATAAACACACATAATATATATACATACACATATACTATATATATATATATATACTATATTTAATACATATAAGTAAAAATATTTATACAAAGATAAATACATAATCTATATATACCTAATACTATATTATATATCAACTTTTAAATTGACAATTTTGCCGTCTGTTTAAAAAACAACTCACGAACCTTCACCTTAAACGCGAGACGATTCCTGCATGGCCTAACTTCTACAGGGAGCGCATTCCAAAGATGTATTGTTTGGATAACGAAGGAAGAATGGAGGAAGTCAGTGCTATGGGAAGGGTACTGAAGAAGAAGGTTATTTGTTGATCGAAGATTTCTGTCGTGGTTGCAACCAAGGTATTGGAAGAAGGGAAGTAAATAAGATGGTGGAGAAGGAGAGACAAGAATAGAATGCAAGAGAGTAAGTGCACGCATGCTACGGCGTTGGCGAATGGACAACCACTTTAACTGGGAACGGTAAGACGATACATGATCGTACTTGCGAAGATTAAAAATGAAACGAATGCAGTTATTCAGAAGTCGGTCTAGTTTGTCGAGAAGCTCTGCATTCAGGTCAAAATAGCACACATCACCATAGTCAATAATGGGAAGGATTAAGGCTTGCACAAGCATTGCCTTGGTTTTGAGAGGAAGAAAATTTTTTAGACGATAGAGAACACGAAGAGTATCGGTCACCCGACGACAAACATAGGTAACTTGAGTAAGCCAGTTCATTCCCATGTCAATGTGTAACCCCAAATCTTGAACGCTAGGTGACAATGCGATTACTGATCCCTTATAAACCAGTGGTGGAAGACTAGTTATGTCTATCCTGTTTAATAGTCGCTGGCTACCCACTATTATTGCCTGACATTTGGAGGGATTGACTGTCAAGCCAAACCCATCGGACCAGCTGCTAATGTGTGTAAGAATGCTAATGCCCTAACAGATTTACCAACCTTCGGTGCTCGGTGTCAAAGTAATGGTGTCATAGTTTTAGTAACGGGCGCGGCACGAGAATGTCCCTATAAAATCCCTTTCAGATTCTGATGTATTATATTATACCAAATATCACAAACAATTTTGAGCGCAAGATTTTGAAAAAATACTAAATTTTATTGGTAGTAATTCGTATCCGTATGTACAGCGACCACCTTATACGATAGTTGGAAAACTGTAATACAAGACCTACAAAATAAAATTACTGAAATTTGCCTAGAGTAAAGAAAAGATAGAAAACGTTAAAGGATAGCCTTTGTCCAGATCTTCCAGATCAGTGAAATAATAATAACATTGTTCTAGATGGAACTACATTTGACTTCGTGATCGTTGGTACTGGCGCGGCAGGCAGCACGCTCGCTAACAGGCTCACAGAAGACGGAACTACAACCGTGTTGCTTCTAGAAGCTGGTGGAGTGTTCCCATTGGAATCTTCTGTAAATACACGCATACATAAACTAATAGCTGTATTCTTAAAAGTATAGACTATAATAACAAAGTTCCTCCTTAATGACATCAAGCTAACTTTTTTATAAAAAACATAATGTCTACATCCTCTCCAACTAGGTCCTCAAAAATAAACATCATTATATAAACGTAAAATAATTATGTCTAATTTCTATTAACAGTATACGGGGCTGTTTCCTGTATTGACAAACTCACAATACGACTGGAACATCACCTCAACCGACGACTCATACGCCAACCAGAACCTCCAGAATAAACACGTCGAGATGACGTCGGGAAAGATGCTCGGTGGCTCCACCAGTCTGCACCACGTCATCGAAGTTACCGGAAATGCCTATGACTACGCGCTGTGGGCAGCCGCCGCTGATGACGACTCCTACACCCTCGACAACATGCGACAGTACTTGATAAAGAGAGAATCTCTTAAAGACCCTGAAATACTCGCCACCTATCCCTCTTACCACGGTACATCAGGGCCCATACAAATCAAAAGACAACTCAACGACAAAAACAATAACATTCTCGCTGCCGTCCAGGAATTAGGTCATAATGTTATTCTAGACATCAATGCAAACGAGACCTTGGGGTACACTCAACCTTTGCTGTCCATCGGTGAAGTGTGGAGGCAAAGCGCAGCGGAAACTTACTTGGGCCAGGCTAAAAACAGATCCAACTTGTACTTGCAGACAAAAGCTCTGGTCACCAAAGTTTTGATAAACAGTTCGAAAGTGGCAACTGGAGTTCAGGTATTGACCAGCGACAATGATTACAAGATATTCAACGCTCGAAAAGAGGTGATCCTGTGTGCAGGAGCCTTGAAGACTCCTCAGATCCTCATGCTGTCTGGCGTCGGCCCTAAAGATCACCTCGAAGAGTTTGGTATCGAGGTCATAGCCGACTTACCCGTAGGCGACAACCTCCGCGATCATGTGTCAGTTATAATGGGATATCCTTTAGAAGAAAGTACCGAAGCCGTCACTTCAAACCCCACGGAATTCCCCACACCAATGACTACAGGCTACGTAAGCTTGGACGGTACCGAATACCCTACTTACCAGACCATCAATTTGCTATTTCCTCCGAACAGCTCTGGCCTTTTGCAACTTTGCGTGTGGGTGTTCAAGTACGAGGAGAACGTCTGTAAGGCGTTATATGAAGTCAACTTGCTCAAAGAACTTCTCTTCGTCGTGTTGAACTTGATGCATCCTGATTCCTACGGCTCAGTCCGCTTGGCCAGCGCTGATGCCACCGACAATCCCTTGGTCAAACTCGGTCACTTGTCGAACTCAACTGACCTTACTAAGCTCGCTCTGTCCGTGCAAGATTTCGACTCCATAGCCAACACGACTTACTTCCAGAGCATCAACTCTTCACTCATCGATTTCAACCTGGCCGCCTGTAGCAGTTACGACAGCACCTCTTATGACTTCTACGAGTGCTTTGCTAAAGAGATGTCTGCTACCATGTGGCACTACAGCAGTACTTGTGCTATAGGATCTGTTTTGGATAAATATATGTTGGTGAAGGGAATAGAGAACCTCAGAGTGGTGGATGCGTCGGCAATGCCTAACACCATATCTGGTAACATAGTGGCGTCGGTCTACGGTCTCGCTGAGAAAGCAGCGGATATGGTCAAGACAAAATGGGGACTGTCAACGGAAACGGTATGTTTATATTTGGTATAAGAATTATTTATTGTTGCGTATCCTAGTGTTTGGTGTATTTTTCACAAATAAATTTTATATAATAAAATATACTTTTTGTTTTCTTGGAACTGTAGTGTCAGTTCGTCAATCCTTTAATTGCTGACTTGGGAATGCTCGTTCATTTTAACTGGCTTTATTCTAAACTTATTCCTAATTATTCTCCTAAACAGGTGCCACATAGTAGCACCACTGCTTACGCTCTTGGAGATACAGGCGTGAGCATATTATACAGCTTAGTACAAGTCACGTGGTTCATTGAACCAAAATGACTAAGGTCATGTAGACACCAAGGAAAACAATGGTACAAAATTTTCCCACGATTTTTATACAAGAAAACCATACATACCCAGCCCCAATCGAAAATAAACGCTATTGGCTTTGACATAGATTCTAAAATCCGATAACAAGATATTGAACCTGGTAGTGATTAACTTTGAATCTTACGGTTTTGAGATAGAGTTGAATTTTTATTGTTAGGCCTTCGATTGGTTGTATCAAATACAGGTTACTCTTTTCCCACAAGAAATGCATACACAATGTACTGGATCGTTCTAAAAGTAATGAATGAAAGGTTTCTGTTAAATTTATTTGTATCCAATGTACGATTCCTATAATTATTAGACAATAAGAGAAAGGAATTTAACGTCACTGAACAAAGAAACTGGTGCTAGGATTTTGATATCCGATAGCATAGCAATCGCTGTGTACAACGGTGGAAAACTCGTAGTGACTATATTATATCACTCATAGTTACGTATAGTCGATTTCAACCAGGCCATAATTGCTCACTCTAGATTGAAATGCATTTAACATTAATTGAATTGTATCTCTAAATGTATCATTATAGAAAAAATAGAAATCCTTCAATAGTATTACTATGCAACTTGATGGCAAACCTGGATTACTCAACATGAATGAAGTCACAAACGGTATTCACAAACATTAAAATTCCTATCTCTGTTACACGATACAGTATTTCTATTTCACTCACACACTACCACATATGTATATAGCCGTCTCGCTTTCACATTCCCTGAAGGCGAAACATCGAGAGAATCAAAGAAATTTACTAACAAGGTTTTGTAAGCCACAAGCCTTTGTAAGAAAATGTTTTTTTTTTTTTCGATATCAAATAATAAAAAGCAGACTTGAAGAGGTTCAGAATCGAAAAGGCATAAGTCCACGTTATTTGTTTACGCAATGAACGAAACCTGAGTTCGCGAGTGAGCGGGGAGCGGAAGGAGCGGGACCGGCCGGTCCGAGCGGGACGCCACGTTAAAATGGACTATAACGACGTTGCCTTGCCACCAAAACTAATTATAAATTTTGTAATTGTTAATAAAGTCGTAAAAAGTAATATCTGCTTTTTCCTTGTTTTTGTAACATTATTAATAACACAGAATTTAGAAAAAAGTGGTATATATAGAAGATCTTATTTGTTTTACTTGCGGGTAATATTTATACTTGTATCAAGACGTCTTACGTTCGATACCGAGGATGGGCCATCGAAATTCGTCGCGTTTTTTATCAATAAGATTCAGCAAAAAAATATGTAATCAGTTTCAAATAGGACCCAAAAAGTAGCTTCTATTTCATAAATAATATTACCACAACTTAAACTCACGCTTCTATCCCCGAATAGGTAGACAGAAGTGTTACTAATGACACCCACTTTCCGCCGATCTAATTTCCGTCCCAAGGTATGATAGATAACGAGCTAAAGAGTTTTACTCAGCACAAATTTCACTTCTAAGAAATTTCTATTTAACTTTCGATCTAAAAACTCACTAAGCTAATTTAATTATCACCAAAATAAACAGGTTTAAATAGAATATCACTTACATTTTATTAAAGAGTAATAGGAGTTGTAAAAAGCATGATATAGGATGAGGAAATTGTAATACGCCCGGTTCGTCCGCGCTCTTCATAAACTGTTTATGAATGTATGTTAAGTTATAAGACAGAGCGAGTATTTTTTATAGTTGGTACAATTGACACAAAATGACTGCCTCGGTGGCGCAGTTGCACCTACGACGGTCCTACAACACTGATGTATACGGGTTCGAATCCTGGGTCGGATAAAGTGATATTGAATATTTGCCCTATGTGGTGATAGGCTCGCCTCCTATCACATAGTGGAACGGAACACACAAGGCGAAACGTGGGTGTCCAGGTAGCAGAATGGTTAAAGCCAAAATGTCTGAGAGGTCCTACAAGAAATAAATCAACTGACACCGAAAGCCAGAACATTTCTCTAAAAATAGACATCGTATTTTAAGTCAAACATCATATCCCATAAGAACACAGATCAATAGTCCCCAAGCCGTAGATACAAAAAGTCCTAAGCGCCATTAAAATGTATCGCTCCTAACCGCTATATCTTATGGTTATATCCCAGTTTGCACAAGCCACCGTACCTCTGAGGGTCTCGACGCGTCCTATGCAAACTCAACCCACCCAACGAAACTTGAGTCATAGCTTTGAACTCGTCCACTTCTGCATTATGCAAATTGTTTGTTTCTGTACAAACTTTCAGCTGTAGGTCATTTGGAATTCATAATTGAGTGTGATCTTGGAGTACGTTGATTTATACGGTGATTGCCGGATGCCCGATACCCATTTCCTCTAACCATCTTTTGCCTTCCCGCTCCCCACCAGATTTGATGGGTTTGCAACAAATCTATTATCCCAGCGTTGAGGATGTTCATGGGTGGCAGTGATAATTTACCATCCGGTGACCTATTTGCTCAAAAAAAATGTTTTGAACTTTAAGATTTTGGAATGATCTTTGAATGAGGCAACCTGTACGGGCCTTACAACACTCGTTCCCGAGCTCTCATACCCTAGTTCTCCAGATTTTTATTGATACCGTACTTTCCTAATTTAATAAATTCTATCTTGTTTGATATTAAATCAGTAATTAATTATATTGTAGTTATGAACCCTTCATAGTTACCCACGTACTAGTGTCTCGTGTTTTGGGTTTCTGTGTAGATCCGAATACATCAGCTTAATTGTAGGGTATTGTATAACTTTGCTTATCACCAGGCGTATTATAGTAATTTTGTCGTGTCAGAATAAAAAATACATTGCTTTGGAAATTAGCAACCTTTCGCTTACACCAAGCTTTATAATCATCTAATCCATCCCGTGCCAATATTTTATCTCCAATCCCTTATGTTATTGAAATAGCTTTTTTAACAAAACCCATTGTTTACCCTCGCTCTTATATAATAAGGGACTAAAAAATTGAGTTTAAATGGTTCAGATTTCGTTTACAAAGGGCGTTTTTCATTATTTACCCAACAGATAGCGGGCTCGGCGCGATAAACGTTGTGGAGCGGGCTTGTATTCTTTGATGTTTCTTTATTGTTTGAATTTGATAAAGCCTTTGTCACGAGGCCGAGCTATTGGTTATCGGCACGTGTAATATTGAAATGTTTGTTATATTTTATAAAAAAACCTGTCGATAATTAGGAAATGTTTTGGCGATACAAGAAGTTGCAATGTTCAGAGTTTTTCTCAGACCCATATAGAAAGTTCAGATGAGTTAGTTCCGATCGCAGCCTAATACACTTTGCCTTCTCCCATGTGTGTTTCTCCCTTTTAACTTATGGAGGCTCTAATGGCGCTAATGGCTCTGCTTACCCTCTCGATAATACAGGAATGAGCTTAAAAAATAAGTGAAATCTTAGTCCAACTCATCTACCAGAATGTGATCTCTCAAATCTACGAGCGCCTCCGACAACTGATCTTTAAGATTGATGAGCGAAAAGGGTTTCATAAAATCTCCAGCAATTTATATTGTTAGTTTATAATTAATCAAAACATAACCTTTAATGTTCTAACTAAAATCCTAAAAATACATGGAAACCCGCATCCCTGAAGGGTTAGGAACAGGTACCAGTACCTCTCCTAATACATCCCAAAGTGTTATACGGGGAAAGTCTATCACTACACCAAATATAAAATCCAGTCTCGGGAAATTTATATGAGTTTTTTGAATCGAAATACTCACCCAGTGAGGTAAACCCAGAGCCCAACGATTTATATTATGCTGCCATTTGACCAAAGAACGTATTACAATAATAAATTTCACTTCTTGGCGTCCTCTTTGATAGAAGCGACTAAGGCTAATATTCCCTACACAGTAATAAATTCTAATTTTTGCACCCAACTCCAATCAGTAAAAAAGTTCCGCGTCCGCACAGTCAAACCAATTTTCCTATCAATACTGAATACAGTGTATTGTGCTTTCAAAATTCACGTGAATGGTCCCTCTGTTTATTTTCCCGTCACGTTACACGATTTTCAACCCTATGAACGCGAAATTTCGGTGATAAAATTGATGTATCACTTGTATGTTTGATTAAATTAATGCACGGTTTTTTTTGCATTTTTTTTATATTGTTCAGAACACTTTTTAATTTTGCTGGTTAAATCATTCATCATCAGAAATGGACATCTAATACTGAAAATAAAATTTTTGTTCTTTCTGTATTCATTTTTAACACGCTTTTATTAGCTTCGCCTTTATGTATGTATGTATACATACTTATGTATCGGAATATTTGAAGTCGATTTTCGAGCACTTTAAAACGTCGGTTTGACTTAAAATTTGGCATACGTATCAAGGACCAATGACAATACAACGTAGACAGAGAATACAATAATTTAAAATGTATTGTGACATTATCTTAGTCAGAAAATTCAGAAATTCAATTTTTTTTTAAATTATTAAGATTAGAAAATTTATTGAAATACATTAATTTTATTGTTACACAGCATGGGGTCCTTACACTTAATTATTCTCAAGCACCCTAGCTTTTTTAACCATAAAATATGTTTCACTCCATTTTTTAATCTTAAATTCATTATCAATTATTTTCATTCAGTTGGGTCTTTTACCAAAGCGTGTATTTTAGTTTTTAAACTATTATTTTAACGAAAAACTTTACAATAAAATGTCGGTCTTGGAAATTAAACGCAAGACGCAAATCACAGCTCATAAATATTGGCCTCAAGGCTTAGCCTAATTGGACGAGAAAAAAGAATATTTAATTTAGGTATTTACCTACGAAAGGCTTTGAAGAAATTAGCCTACAATTTTTAAAGGGTCCGCATTACGGGGGAAATGTTACAAGGGTTGAAGGGCAACAGTAACAATTTACCATTAGGTGGTTCCTCCACTATTTATCCTTCAGTTCCATTTAAAACTGGACTACCTCGTTGGCTTTGTTGTACTACGGTACAAACAAAGCTGAGGACTCGGGTTCGAATCCCGGGTCGGGCAGTGATATTGGATTTTTCTATTCGTTATTGGCCCAAAGTCAGGAATTTGTGCCCGATATGACAATACGCTTGACCCCTAGCACATTGTGGGTCGAAACATGCAAGGCGGCATGTGTCCTGTTAGCATCTTAGCCTACCCCTTCTGGGAAAAGTCGTGAGTTTATGTTTCATATTCCACTATAAAACAGTTACACAATAAACATGCTCCAAACACCTAAGTTGTTAAAGAAAACCTACTAACGAAACCAATTCACCCTTTAAGTGAAAAGAAACCAGAAAAAAACCACGAAATTGAGCGAAACTTTTCACAAATTCCATTAAAAATATAATATTAAGGCAACATCAAAAGATGAGATTTTCACGAGTAAAAAAATCTAATGAAATCGCGAAAAGGATCACGTGCCAGCAATATTTTACGATATTGGATAAATTTCAGATGTAGGCCCCTAATAGTTTGTACGTGGCCCAGCCGCTATGATTCAGACTGAAATTATACCCCAATATTTTGTTCGGACAATTTGATAGTCTCGTAATTTAACAATTTAGATTTCACTTTTTAAAGGATGAGGTGAACTTTGCTAAAGGTTAGTAATGTACTATATCAGGCCAAACTCCTAAAGTCGATAGTTTTATTATGATGACGAAAACATTGCAAGTTCGCTAATGTTATAAACAATAGGATTATTCTTATATATAAAAATCTCTATGTTATGTAAGTTTTTCTTCAGCATTTAAGCGCGTGGTGCCTCACAGTGAATTTCCTTTGATTGACGACGATGTTAATGAATAGTATCAAACTATAAACACGAAAAAAGATAAGGCCCTCTTTCTTTTCCTCTTTCGCTCTCTCTCGTCAACCACAGAAAATCTACCGCTAAACACCGACCCCATGGAAGCTACTTTAACAGGTTATCAACACAGACCAGTTGAAGTTACCAAGCTAATGACTTTTACTTTAGTTCCTACTTTCTATGAGACAAAACACCATCACGGTCAACCCGATCTATTCACACTGACTACAGTAAAACTACCGACGTAGATAGGACACCAAAATATTTATAAATAAATACACCTAATAGTCACAAATATAGTTCTGACCTCACATTAAGATCAATTAAGTCTTGTGCCGTACGTATCAGTAACTATGAGAGAATTTTCGGTCTCACACCCAGAGCACAAATAATTGTGGATCTCATTAATGTTTGTCTCGGTGCGGGGATCGAACCTGAGGCCGCTCGTTTCACAGCCGGCGTCTAACCAACTGTCTGTTTACTTGTACGCTGTCTACTTTAGGAGTTTAAAATAAGGCTACATTAACCAAAGCGACGTAAACTTGTAACACCGATGCACATAACCATAAAGGAAAACGCCAAAACTTTACGCATACTTTAGCTCAGGTGTTGGTAATTTTCAATCCATTGGTGACACCACACGTGCTTTACTTTTCTACCAATAAATGTTAGTTAATGAGGCATCGTTAGATTGTTAAAAACTGAACAATTCATTTAGTTAATCTATCTATTTATAAATAAATAAATACACCCAACAGTCACATACATAGCCCTGACCCCACATTAAGATCAATTAAGTCTTGTGTCGCAGATATCAGAACTACGAGAGACTTTTCGGTCTCACAAACACCCAGAACCGAAAGAAATATTTGTGGGCCGCACGAACATTTCTCTTGGATCGAACCCGCGACCTCTCGTTTCACAGCCGGCGTCTAACCAACTGCGCCACGGAGGCTGTCTTATCTATCTATCTATTTAGCCACAGGAAGTCCACAGCTGTATATATGCCTGCCGCGAGTATCTCCACAGTCCACATCGACCTGTTGGAAGCCCTCTGCATCCAGCGACTTCCTAAAACCTTCACCAGGTTATCCGTCCACCTTGTAGACGGGTGTCCAACACTTCGATTGCCTGTCATTTAATAATTGAATTAATTTAGTAAGTCAGCTAAACAACACTACTTCACAATTAGATGGTATGAACAGAGTTATTTGAATTATCGACAAAATTATGTCGGCCTGCTAGAAACTGAATACACTGGCGGATTCCAAAATTGTTATATTATTGCGAGATCTAAATACTGTCAATAGTGGACGCTTTCCAAGCCTATACGAATATCCTAAAACCAGAAAAAATATCCTAGGATTAAAATTCTTAAGAAAATATATAGTTGTTATTTTTTTAATCCCTTATCATGTACATACTAATGGGTCCATTAAATTATATTAAGGGGCACATTTAAATAACAACACTACATTAAGTAATGCGATAGCATCAGCGTTTCCTTCACAAACCTCATCTAATAAACACCCCCAAACGCCAACCCCCTACCAATACTCGAAAAGAATTCACTCTGAAATTATTTCGAGTTCGAGTCGAGTTTGTTTAACTCACTAACACAGAAAAGGAAAAACTGCATCTGACATTACTGGCAATAGAGGTTAGGTTTTCATTCGATACAATGCCTTTTATATTTATTCTCCAAATATATTTTAACCTAAAGCGATAGAAGACGGTAATATGTGGGCATACAGATTGATTCACAATTTGGTGGTGCGACAGAAAACATTATGCGACCGTCTTAATTGTTGCTGCGCCTGTGTTCCAATTGAACGGATATAGAATGAGTTAAGAGGTAGAGCCTTTCTGTAGGCAGTAGACTACAGCTTATTAAGTTGGTATAACTGAAGTGAACGAGCGGTCCTACTGAAAACCTTTGTTAATTAATGGGTTTTCTTTATCAAAACCCACATCTTTCCTTTAGTGCTTCTGATTGCTGAGGACTTATTCCCATTGCCATGACGACTACATATCCAATTAGAAACACTGGCGTGAGCTTATGTAATAAAATGAAATAAATAACACGAAACAGTCGCATGCACACTCCTCACCCCACACTAAGATTGAGTCTTTTTGCGTGGGTATCAGAAACTACGATTGACTTTTCGGTCTCACAAACACCCGAAAAAAATACCTGTGCATCACACAAATATTGGTTTCAGTGCGGGGATCGAACCCGCAGCCTCTCGTTTCACAGCCGGCATTTAACCAGATCTGCGCCAGAGGCTGTCATCACACCAACAATCACACATATACATTATACATACATTATAATATTATCAATAATTTAATACAGCAAATTATAATTATCTCATTAATCCCACTCCGTTAATCATACCTCACTTATAATTACCAAAATATAATTAAATCACCGAAATATAACGCAAGAAAATTTAATTTCCCTAAAAAGCATCGTGAACCCGTAGTAGGGGCGGCGGGCGGAGGCTGGATAAAGAGATTAGAGCCGACACAACGTGTCGAAATGAATCATTGCCGAGGAGATAAACTCGCGATACCGGCCGGGGCGCCAGTCAGCGAGTTTTTATAGTAGGGGAGATTTCCACCGAATGAAAATAGCACCCCTCCGTTGAATAAATTTCAGTTGAAATACTGTATTGAAAGTGTGGCAGGAATCGGGGATCCACCTAGGCTTTAGCATCGGAATTGTCTACGAAAATTGATGGTTGAATTAACTCTATCCACTCTACCATTAAAATTGATACCAACGAAATACGGATTACCTAAAATTTGGATACAAACATAACAGTAAGTTGTTTGGTTCTGCTAATGTCCATGAGCGGTCTTATCACTTACCGTCAAGCGAACGGCATGATAATGTCGCCATCCAAACAAAAATTACAAAAAAAGTTAACAAAATATAAGAGTCGATTTATACAAGGAACATTATTCAGAAAGAACTTGTGTCAAACAAAATTCAATCCATCACCAATCTGTAGACTAATGTAGGTCCCTCCCCTTCCCCTCCCATTGTCTGGGGAGGCACTGCCCCGAATATCGGAACGGCTTTTATCCCAAACTGTACCTTTTTCACAGTTCCGCACTAAATGGAAAACAAGAAGAAAATCTAATGGAAATCAGTCACAAGGTTGAAAAGTAGAATGCTTTGACAACATTCGCTAATTCAAGCCGTGAGTCACACATAACACTATACGTGAGTAAATCTGGGTCATTTTTTGTCCTCACGCCCTCGCATTGCAGACTATTTATTTCTGACTTTTGCAAACACTGAGGCTTTAATAAGTTCCTGCTGAAAAAGATTTTACACTCGCGTCTAATTTGTAACGGATGGTTTAATGCTCTTGGAGTAGAGATTTTGTGATGCACGCCCTTTATGATGCGACAAACGAATCAGCGGCTTGGTTGTGAAGAGCGGTTACTGCCGGTTGTGAACTTAAGGGAAATTCATGAACACAGCGGTTGAGAACTCGGTGCAGTGACCTACGTATATCTTGTGTGTATCCGAATATAGTCAGCTTGGTATGGTTGTGTCGACTGACGAAAGAACCATCTCACCTCGAATTCTCTATTTAGACTGAACTGCATTTACTTTACTTGCCGATACAGAATTAAAAAAATGCTTTCTTGAAAGTCTATTTATTCATCATCGTGGATAACAGTGAATAGTAGATGCCAACATACATAAACTTACGCCTTTTCCCAGAAAGGGTAGGCAGAGGTGCTACCAAAACACCCACATTTCGCCATGTACCTATGTTCCGCTCCACGATATGATGGGGGCGAGCCTATCGCCATATCGGGCACAAATTCCTAACTACGGACTGATAATGAATAGAAAAATCCAATATCACTTTGCCCGACCCGGGATTCGAGCCCGAGACCTCAGCTTTGTAATTGTACCGTTGTACAACTACGCCACCGAGGTAATCTAGATGCCAACATAATATGCTCTGCAATCTGAGATAACAACTTGTTTATCCTCAGAATTATCAGTCTAAAAGTATAATTTACATACATACATACATAAACTCACGCCTTTATCCCCGAAGGGGTAGGCAGAGGCGCCACTAGGACACCCACATTTCGCCTTGTATGTTCTGTCCCACGATGTGATAGAGGTCGAGCCTATCGCCATATCGGGCACAAAGTATAATTTAGAAGTCAGAAATACATTACAATTAAAAAAAACCTATTAGTGTAAGAAGACCATAAATTTTTTCAAGTAAATTCAGTATATTTTCTCGTATTATGCACTGGGAAGTCTCATAAATAATGAATCAAATGAACCAGGTAGATAAAAGACCCCAGGGGTGTAAAAATCAATGTTGCATACAACACGTGTCTGTGTTGATAATACAAGACTTAAATGTTCGTGGGTATTCTTTTGAAAAGATTACTTGTTCTATCTATATAATGTATTTATCCTACGGTCTTATTTATAGACAGATTTAAAACCTATTTTAGTTATCGAACTTTTTGTCTCCTTCGCTCCAACTGTATTATAAAGTCTTTCGAAAGGGACAAACATTCAATAGCTAAAATAGTTTTCAAATCTGTCTATGAATAAGGCTTTTAACTTATACTAATATTGAAAGCTGAAGAAATTATTGTTTGTATGAGCACGCTCATCTATGGAACTCCTAGTTGGAATTAAAAATATTTTGGTGTTGGATAGTTCATTTATCGGCGAAGGCTATAGGTTGTATGACATCACGCTACGATCAATAGGAGCGGAGCATTAGTGAAAAATGTTGCAGAAACAGGTTTCCTTGTCAAACAGTATCTGAATCCCAAGCCGGGCTGGGCCGCTAGCGAACGATAATGATGTTAGGTTTGTAATTAAATCTTTGTAATAGGGAAATAGATTACTCTCCGATTAAGAGGTAGTAAGCGATAATTTGGCATGATAGCATAGTATGGCTTAGTTAAATTAATAAATACACCCAACAGTCACATACATAGTCCTGACCGCACATTGAGATCGAATCTTGTGTGCTGGGTATCAGAAACTACGAGAAACATTTTCGATCTCACAAACACCAGACCAGACACAAATACCTGTGGATCACGCAAATATTTGTGTCGGTGCGGGGATCGAACCCGCGGCCTCTTGTTACACAGCCGGCGTCTAACCAACTGCGCCACGGAGGCTGTCAGAAAACACATATACAAACATACTTGTAGAAAATTTGATAAAACCAGGAACATTATGCTTATTTGTTTCGTCAACGTGGTTACAATGCCTGCTGGTTAAAGTAATATCGACTCGCCTAATCGGAATGGCGGAATCATCTTATTATTCCGAGACAGTCAGGCTAGACTGCTCGAGTACACAAAAAACCTATGACCATAATAAGGAAAGAAAAATGTTCGCCAAATGTGTTTTAGCTTAAGGATGCTATGAGCATTTATTTATACATACATAAAATTACACCTTTATCCCAGAAGGAGTAGGCAGAGGCACCACCAGGATACCCACGTTTCGCCTTGTATTTTCCGTCCCACGATGTGATAGGGGGCGAGCCTATCGCCATATCGGGCACAAATTCCTGACTCCGGGCTGTTAATGAATAGAAAAATCCAATACCATACCCGGGATTCGAACCCGAAACCTCAGCTTTGTAATCGTACCGTAGTACAACTGCGCCACCGAGGCATTCATATGATCACATATTTAAAATAATTTAACTTATTATTGAATTAAAGATACCTTCTATAAAATTTCATCTCTAAAGATTGAAGTGATGAAGCTAGTTGATCGTAAAATCTTTAACAAAGATAGAAAACAAATCTCGTCACGTGAACCCCGTGTAAGTTTGGTATAAAAGCATGAGTAACCTAACATCAAGTCGAAATACTTCAAAATCACCTAAAAATTCTATTAAAACAAAACCAATTTGCAAGATAAAAACAAAAACTCAGAATTGACCTGAACTCCGGGGAAAAACTAACGTTTTCCTTGCAAACTACCCATCCCTTGCGAAGCAGTTAAAATCTAATATGCCCAAACTTCGGCCCAGATCCTAAATCAATATGAAAAAGGGGCGGAAACCTAATTTTCCACTGAAAGAATCAATCCTGTAAATATATTACATTAGCAAACTATGAATAGGGACTGAACCGTGACCTCGCTTATACGAAACAAAGAGTTTTAACACAAACTTATATTTACCTTTGAAAAAGATACACATCCATTTAAATGTTAGATACAAACTGTTCGTGAGACGCAAAAACCTTTGTAAGATTAATCTTAATACGAAATGACGTATCGCCCGCGCGTTCCTAAGTCGCTTACGACGTTTTGGTAACACAAATCCCGCTCCGCAAATGAAATCCGTCTGGTGTATAGACTTAGAACGTGGAAATGCGGTTGGGTCGAGGGATTTTGAGCTCTATCCCGTTGGGTTAAGGTCGAGTGACGTGAAGAGGTAAATTGGTGAGATAAGACGGATTCGATAGAGGACCACAGTTTCAATCATTGAAGACATCAAATTTGGCACATCTCGCTTTGTTTTAGATTGGGTTCACTATTGTCTTTCTTTTAAACATAGAACGGAGTGATGTGACTTAGAGAATAGTATTGCCTCCTTGAGACTTCTATTGGAATTGGAAGGGCTCTGTTAAAATGATATTAGGGATAATGGAATTGAATGTATTTTAGTATAGATTGTAATCGATTTGAAAAATGACGTTATTATATCGAAAAGTGATGTAACTACTACTGCTACTGCTGGCAATTACAAACTTGTACAAATCAATATGAAAGGAGCCATAACTTTGCTTTTAAAATTGGTTGTAAGTATGGAGTTTGAGATTGGGATTTCAATATTTCTCTAACTGATCGAATATGTAAGTATACTTATAAATAAGACGCAAATAATGTCTTTTCTACGCTATTTTCAATTACAAGCTTCGGAGAGATATCTAATTCTTCAATAGTAATTAGCATCGTATATTTTGGTGAATTGTGAGATCCCGCTCTCGAATACTCTGCATGTTTTTAGAGACATTCGGAAAACATAATTTGCTCCGAATCAGACTTATTCTCAATTGATCTCTTTTACGCATCACTTGACATAACAAAATTAAATCAGACACAAATTCCACATAAATTCTATCTACCCTCATCTAGAACATAAGCATAAATATATCTATATTGACAGCCTCCATGGCGCAGTTGGTTGCACGCCGGCTGTGAAACGTGAGGCCGCGAGTTCGATCCCCGCACCAAGAGAAAAAATTGTGTGATCCACAGGTATTTGTTTCGGGTCTGGGTGTTTGTGAGACCGAAAAGTCTCTCGTAGTTTCTGATACCCACGACACAAGACTCGACCTTAGTGTATATCAGGTCTATGTATGTGACTGTTGGGTGCATTTATATATTTATTTATTCAAAGTAATTTCAATATCTATCAAAATACTCTATAGTCTTCCCCAAACACGAACTATCTAACACAAAAATTATTATGAATACCACATAGTTTCCTGTCTGTATAATGGTGTACGAAGATCATAATGAAATAACATTTTAATAATGTTACATGCGTTAATACGTAGCAGTCGTTTCTGAGAATAGCGTATTCTAACAAACAAACTCTTCAGCTTTATGTATGTAGAGATAAATACTTATAGATAAACATAGAAATCCCCGAGCAAATAACAACAGAATCCATACATCAGGAAAACCATTACATTATTTGCCTCCCACAGTAAAAGATTTCTGAAATGCAGCGGCATCAGAAACGTAACACGGTTGTAACACGGTCAGCTGAGCGAACAGTTTCATTCTGCTATGAGCAACCTCAGCTTTTAGTTAACCGACTTGGGAAAGGGAGGTACTGTGTTCGACTAACATGTTTATTTGTTTGTTATTTTTTAGGAACTACTGATCCAATTTTGATTATTTTTAGATGTGTAAAAACAGAATGTGTCGGCATTTTTATAATCTCTATCAAAGGAAACTCGAAAATTCTATTGAAGGTTAAAAACCTTGCATTAAATAAGGATTGTTAAGTAGGTATCATCATAAAAGGGATAAGAAATTGACAAACACTATACAATATTACAGCGATAAGCTGAATTAAAATGAAGTACAGAAGGCTTTGTATCAAAAACGTCGAGAATATATTTTTTTACTTTCACAAGATCAAAGCTGTATATCGTTTATCCATCTAAGCTAAAACGATACAAATTTTAAAAGTTCTACAATAAATTCAACATTTCTTAGCCCCATTTCGAATTTCTTCCTGCTATAACGGACAGCAAAACCTCGATAGTATTTCAGTGTCTCCTTCCAGCAGAATTTATTAAACCATGAACCGTTTTGCAGACGCCTGGCAAGTCGGAACATTGAACCAGGATCGTTCGCAGACGCGGCAGATGTTACAGAGGATAACGTATAGGTCCCAATCAAAATCATTTTGGGACATAAATCTGTGCTGTAAAGTGGTCGCTGTTTAGAATACGTACATACAAACATACATTAACTCACGCCGTTATCCCAGAAGGAGTAGGCAGAGGTGCAACCAGGACACCCACATTTCGCCGTGTATGTTCCGTCCCATAATGGGATAGGGGGCGAGCTTTCGCCATATCGGGCACAAATTTCTGACTCCGGGCTTTTAAAGAATAAAAAAACCCAATATCACTTTGCCCGAACCGATTCGAACCCGAGACCTCAGCTTGTAGTCGTACCGTAGTACAACTACGCCACCGAGGCAGTCCAGAGTTGAGAATACGCTGACTGTTCTTTTTTTATACTGCACTACAAAGTACATTAAGACAGATATACTATTCGATGATTTAAGATTGTTATTAGATATTTCTAACTGGTTGACATAATTGACAGCCGCCGTGACGCAGTTGGTTAGACGCCGCCTGTGAAGGGAGAGGCAGCGGGTTCGATCCCCGCAACGAAACAAATCCTTGCGTGATCCACATATATTTGTTTCGGGTCTGGGTGTTTGTGAGACCGAAAAGCCTCTCGTAGTTTCATATACCCACGACACAAGACTCGATCTTACTGTGGGGTGAGAACTATGTTTTTGACTATTGGGTGTATTTATTATTATAAATTATTCTGGTCTTATTAAAACAAGATATAAATCATTTACTCTATTATACAGGTTAACAAATGTCCAACCAGCAGATTTTGCATTTCCGGGTATGTCATCTCGCTCACCGTACGGAACGCTACAGCAAGGCTGTTATTTATGCAATTTTCTATCACAGAGAATTACCACCACCCGTTTTGAAGCAGATCTACAGCACTAACTTTAACAACCAGCAAGCATCTAACACTCTCATTGAAAATAGGACAAAAATTCCCGTATTTGGGGTAAGAATACGGTTGACGCAGACACATATGTCTTACCAGATGTCTACCCCAGTTTCAGCAAACGAAATCCGTGTGTACAGCAAGAATATCTCTCGTATATTTCTTAAAAACCATTCAAAGGATTCCCAGAACCGTCGCTTCGGTTCCCGCATTGCTGGTATATTACTCCATTTGGAGAATGTAGTACATTCTAACAAATCTATTAAATCAAATTTAGTTGAGGCGTACCGAGAATTTTACTCGCAGTGCTAATTTCTAAACGTGAGGAGATAATCAATTGGTTTTACTACAAAATGATTGGGTATTGAGACAACTTAACGCAAAATATCTACAACACTGAGGGAAACTAAGTATTTTCATTTATTTTAAATTAATTGGGTAAAGGAAGACGAAAAGATTGGTTAGGATTCGATCTCAAGCGATGTTACTGACTGAACTAAACTCGAAAACAAAGTGCCATGACATGTCAGATTTCTGTGAAATAATCCTCCTATCCCAGTCGAACCATCGCAGTGCTACCCTAGTCGAACTGACTACAATTAACTTCAACCACTTCCCTAATCCTATGAAGTAAAGAAGATTAATTAACAAAACGAATCCGTGCAAACAACGCCAAAAAGAAACCATTTACAAATATCAATACTCGCGCAAACATCCGTCCCTTTCGCACTCCCATTCAAACCATCTTCCATCCCCCTCCCCCTAAAACAACCATATGTATACAGGGTGTAATAAAGATATACTCGCTAAGATAATAATACCCCAACGTTATAAAGGAGATGATACAATAACGTTCAAATTGAAACATCCGTATTTAAGGGCAGGAGTTATGTTACGTTTTATTGCTTCTTGTGTTTCGCGTGAAATGATCGAATAAATTAAGGATGGAAAGTATCCATTATATAGAGATTATATGTTTAAAGTGTTAACGCGAATGGAACGGAATTTCGGGTAAAAGAGGGCCTTATTGTGGTTGCTTTTGTACCAGTTCTTTGCTGTTTTATGCTACACGTCCGCAAATATTTTGAGGCTTGTTAGAAAAGATTTTTGGGTAAAATCATTTGCATAGACAGTTTACTTTTAATATAATATCATTTACGGTTGTATGGTTTGTCAATTGTTTCTCAACTGTTTTATTTATTTTTTTATTATAGTAATTTGATATTTATGAGTTGACTCTTCTCACATTATAGGATAAGATAGTAAGTACTTTTATTGATTATTCTGCGTCTTTGATTTCTTTGGGCTACCCCTCGATATAACCGTAATATATTTTATGGCAGAACCAACTGAATTTTAACAGAAGCGTTTAACTTGAGATATCACGACCCACCTTACAGAAAATTACTTAATACCACATAAGCCATGATTTTGAATAGAAACCTCACATTACCTTTACCAGCTTGGCAGTGCGTTATATGGCCTCAAAACACCACATGTTGTTAGACCAAAGAAATACCAATTTTTTATAGTTTCTATCTATCTCTCTTCAGCCACAGGAAGTCCACAGCTGAACCTAGGCCTCCCCCAAGGATCTCCACGTCGACCTGTTGGAAGCGGTCTGCATCCAGCGACTTCCCGCGACCTTAACCTTCCTTTAGTTTGCCTCTCAAAAATCCCACATAATCCAAATTCAAAACTCAATAACTGCCTCGTTGGCGTAGTTATATTACGGTACGGTTACAAAGCTGAGGTCTCGGGTTCGAGTCCCGGGTCGGGCAAAGTGATATTGGATTTTTCTATTCATTATCAGCCCGGAGTCAGGAATTTGTGCCCGATATGGCGATAGGCTCGCCCCCTATCACATCGTGGGACGGAACATGCAAGGCGAAATGTGGGTGTCCTGGTGGCGCCTCTGCCTACCCCTTCGGGGATAAAGGCGTGAGTTTATGTATGTATGTATGTAAAACTCAATAACAAATCGCACATCTGTTTAAGATGAAATCCCGATCAGCAGAATAAGCGCCGCCACCCTCGTTATACCGAGGGACGCGTTAGACCGAGACAATTCGATTTAAACGTATAAATTCGTAATATACGTGCATGGGGTGCGACGGCTTGTCTTTAACGAGGTTTTTTATGTTTTCGCTTAATGGCCTGTGTTTTATGGTTTAATTAGATTCGTGCAGTTAAACTTTAATTTTGAAGATTGTTTCGAGTGAGTAGTTTTGTTTTAATGGCAGTGGAGTAATGGTAAGGGAAGTTGGGTACAGAAGATCTCTAGTCAAGACCATATTCAGGTTGGTCCAGCTTTGGATGTCTTTTCAGGAGCAGATGGTAATTGTTGGAAAATGAAACTCTCAATAAATCTGTGTATGTTTGATAATACACTACCAATGGTTATTAATGATGATCAGTCTCCCTTATAATTTAAAGACACATTCCGAAGTCCTCCCATTTCATTAGTTTATTTTTTAAATAATCAATGACACGAAACAACTGAACTTTACTACTTTAAGTAGTAAGTCGCCATTTTGTATCCACGTAGTTACAGAACGTCTCCTATCAAAAGACTCACGATTGCCAAACATGCCTTTATACATACATACATAAACTCACGCCTTTATCCCAGAAGGGGTAGGCAGAGGTGCAACCAGGACACCCACATTTCGCCTTGTATTTTCCATCCCACGATGTGATAGGGGGCGAGCCTATAGCCATATCAGGTACAAAGTCCTGACTCCAGTCTGATGCTGAATAGAAAAATCCAATATCACTTTACCCGACCCGGGATTCGAACCCGAGACCTCAGCTTTGCAATCATACCTTAGTACAACTGCGACACCGAAGCGAACCTTTATAATGAAATTAAAATGACAAGGTGTATATAACGTAATATCTATAAGCAATAACTTAGATAAAACGTTATTTACGTACAATCGTAAATACTTGTTCGATAAACGTGTATCATGAATGATGAATAGCTCGTAGTGAACAGTCACATTCGGCGGTAACGACGGCTATCTGTCACACCGAATTATTCCATTATAAAATCTTTTTTTTTTATTATAAATAACGAGCAAACGGTTCACATAATGGTGTGATCACCGCCGCCAAGGAACACCTGCAACACCATAGGGCATGGAGATGCGTTGCCGGCCTTTATATATGAGTTTTATTTATATAGAAACCAAGTGTGTTCGATTCCCATTTCAGGATGTGATTATTCAAAAATCTTTGAATGCAGTTTACATTGCTTTCAAAATTAAAATGATGTCTTCTCTTAATAAAATTGTCTATCTACAATATTCAAGATATTTTCCCTCCATGTAGCATCGCCGTGGGACACCCTATTAATTCTACGGTGATGTGTATTTTACACACCACTATTTATTTTTATTTATTTATTATTTATTTATTTTAATTTAATCAAAACGGCATACACCAATTACATCAATTAAATTCTTAAACCTAAGTAAATCTAATATATACCACTAATCTAATATATACCACTAAGTCAACAGAAAAAAATACAATTGAATTTCAAACGCTACGGTGTAAAGACAGTCGAACAAAGTAGAGGCAGACTCTAAGAGACATTATCGTGTACAAAACGCTGCGATTTGGCGACACATCTACCCTTAATACTCACCCCTGTAGTATTGCACCCCCACCAATACATTTATATATTTCGTTTATTTTATACCTTACTGCGGTTTCTGAATGGCGTGGTGCGTGATATTTATGGAAGATGCTATTTATCATAGAATATTGTATAATATGCGGTTTTCAATAGGCCGGCATAATTAATGTCGACCGGTGAGACATAGTTTATTTATTTATTTTATAGTTGTAGTTTTTTTCGTTTCATTCTCGGCCATTCAATTCGGTCATTTTTCCGTGCCAGTATAAAAATAATAATAAAAAGAAGGATACTTTAGTCCCATACATTAACATTTTTATTTCATTTCTTTTCTCTATATTTTTATGGGAGTTTTATCTATGCGGATATGTAAGTCCCATAACTTATATTAAATAAAAATACATTTTTTTTTTACATTTAATAGTTACCAGTACAATATGTTCGCGACAGTTGATTGTTGAAAGCGGATTCCCCAGAATCGTTTGTATTAGTCTAATATCTATAATATTCAAATTATATTATTTAGCTTTTTATTTATACTGCACAATAAACTAAATTTTACCCTAAAAGTAAAACAACAATATCCAGTTTACATTACTTCTGGACATTTTAAGTGACATAAACTCAAGTAGACAATTTTACATATTGTAGTCTGCCTAATGAATCACATGGGCTTTAAAGTCTACAAAGTGTCTTGTAAATGCAATTAAGAATTAATTTCAAATTAATAAAAATGTGGGGAAATCGTTGTATTTCGGTTTGAAAGTAAGTTGCTCAGAACTGAAATTTTTCCTTCTATCACATTCCAAGATGAGAAAAGCTAGGCGTATTGCGCGTGGTACTTATGGTAATGCTTACCCCTTTAGGGCTTCAGTCGTGAAGTACGTATTTGAATATTCTTGTATACACTACCACTGTAGGTTGTAATTTATTACTTCCACTCAAACAGTATTCAAATCGACACACGAACCAAAAACGTAATCCATCAGTGCTTACATTTACAAGTGTTCAATTTATTTCCAATCAAAACCGTCAATGTATATCGAAGATAAACATTCGCCCGTGCGATTTGGAGAGTAAATGTGTTTTGGCAGATTAATACTTTTTGGCACCCCATGCGTGGTTGTAATGGCTCCCCCATTTAGGGGTGGGGGTTAAAGCTCGTTTACGTCTATTTTCACGCTATAATTCTCTAGTAGGTGGACAGAATTTGACCATGATTGAGATAACTTTTTCTTTTTTATTTATATTTTGGAATGTTGCCGAAGGGAACAATTTATGAGTTAGGTTAGGTTTAGATTGGTAAGCATTAGAGTATCAGGTACCCAGGCTATTAGGGAACTGATTTTCATTAAATTTAAAACGTTTTGTAAAAATTAAACGTGCTATTAAACGTTTACATTGTATTTTAGGTATAACAATACAAATGTAATTTCTCATTTAAATAAATTTGTAAATCCTTTGAGAAACCACAAAAAATATCAATTCATTTCTTTGTTTCATACTCATAACTACTTGAAAAGGAAATGTTTCAATACGCTCAAATACTAACCACGATACTAACAAGAAAATCTGACTTAACAACCTATGTATCTAGACTATTTATTTATTTATATAATATTTATTTATTGCATCTATGTACTATCAAGGTCATTTACACAGCACTTTTTATTTACTCAGACAAATACATACTTAAATAATAGTCACGCCTATATCCCATAGGGATAGGCAGCGACTATAGATAAAATATACGAAATAAAATCTCAAAGAAATCGACGCAATCCACCCCGGAACTTCTAAAAAGAATAAATAGCCACTAATTTCCCGAATCCCCTCCATCAATCTTGTCCGGGATTAAAAGCATCGAGGGGTGCCATAAACCCCTAGATATCGAGACTACTAGCATTGAGACACCCCAGAATTGTTGAAATGACGCGAGATGGGTAGGTTTTCTAAAATTTCTTACATACATACATACATACATAAACTCACGCCTTTATCCCAGAAGGGCTAGGCAGAGGCGCCACCAGGACACCCACATTTCGCCTTGTATGTTCCGTCCCATGATGTGGTAAGTGGCGAGCCTATCGCCATATCGGGCACAAATTCCTGACTCTAGGCTAATAATGAATAGAAAATTCCAATATCACTTTGCCCGACCCGGGACTTGAACCCGAGACCTCAGCTTTGTAGTCGTACCGTAGTACAACTACGCAACCGAGATTTTTAAGATTTCTAAGATTTCTTACCTACCCCTATATTGGTGATAAATGTTAATGTTGTTAAATATTATAATGCTAGATTTTGACGCCTCATTGGTTTGTTGGGAATTTACATACATGAGAAACGTGAAGTCCTAGGTTCGAGTACCAGGTCGGGAAATCAACCATATATTTTTTTAAATGAATTTTCCGATCATGCAATATGTGCCAGGCTTGACCTTAAACTCGTCCCGTATCACATCTTGGGATGGAAATAGGCTTAAGGAACGGTAGTTAACACTAGTAATTTCACTGTCTTCCCCTCAGGGAGCAAAGGCGTGAACTTTAGCAAATTATAAATGTAGAATGACAAACTTCTCGGCTAAGAGAAATATCTCTGTTCAAGAAATTAGATTTATTATTTGTACTGAGTTTGGTTGTGGGATCAAAAAGTTCTTGGTATTTCCCACAGTACCAGACACACTTACTAATAAGTCTGATACTGAAAATAAAAGACATGTTTCTCGTTTGAAGTCTAAACTCAATTTTATGTTATTTGTTATCATATCGTGATCTTCATGAAATATTATCTCAAATATCAAGATTAGTTACTTTGAACAAGCAAATTCCCGAAGATGACTTGAAAAGTAAATTGACTATACACGCATTGAGTCATCAGCCTGGGAAGCAATGCTCATGAAAAGGCAGTCGTTGGTTTTATTAGTGTGAGAGGCAGTTCTAAAATGTTTACTAAAATAAATAAGTATACATTATATCAAATTCAGCGATTTCTAATGAAATAACGCACCATATTACCTGCACGACCCGACATAATTACTAAAAGATTTCACCGGAAACAACCCGCCACCCAACCCTCAACTTTATTACACGCGCATACAAAAGAAATATTTTAAACATCACGTGGAAACATCCCCTTTGATCCGAAACAAAGAGGAATTCTCGTCGCTAATAAACTTCTAACGCGCGGCGCCGCCAAACAACATGTTAATACCGATAAATACCTATGGGAAACAGTTATAACAACTATTTATGTTATCGGCTACCGCTACACCAAAACGTTGTTTATGAACCAAATACCAATAAACTATTGTTAGCAAACTGTTCGTCGTAATTTGCTGAAATGAGCACTCTGTATAATTTCTCCGATTGAATCCTAATGAGTTTGAGGTATTGTGGTAAAACTGGAGGCCGCTGGAGCTGAAGGTAATGAGGAGCGAGTGTTGTGAGAGCTCATACAGGAAGCGTAGTGTGTGACGCGCCGGCCGGTGAAGCGACGAGCTGAAGGCTGCTAGTGTATGAGAGCTCAGGAGAGAGTTGTGAGAGCACGAACAGGGAGCGTGGTGTGTGACAAGTGGGCCGGTAGAGCGACGAGCTGAAGGCTGCTAGTGTATGAGAGCTCAGGAGAGAGTTGTGAGAGCTCATACAGGAAGCGTAGTGTGTGACGCGCCGGCCGGTGAAGCGACGAGCTGAAGGCTGCTAGTGTATGAGAGCTCAGGAGAGAGTTGTGAGAGCACGAACAGGGAGCGTGGTGTGTGACAAGTGGGCCGGTAGAGCGACGAGCTGAAGGCTGCTAGTGTATGAGAGCTCAGGAGCGAGTGTTGTGAGAGCACGTACAGGGAGGGTGGTGTGTGACGCGCGGGCCGGTGGAGCGACGAGCTAAAGGCTGCTAGTGTATGAAGAGCGAAGGACACAGTAAGATTAGTAAGTATACAAGTTTACTGAATCCCAAACAAATATACATTGATAACAATGATTCTAAAACTACGATATCGGCCACTAATCCGGGTTTATTTACGGTACATGAAAAAGGTTGTCCGAGGGACCTCCGGGCGGCGAGGGTATTTCTGTAGGCGCCACAATACGATCGATCCGGCCACTATTGTTTACGTTTTGCGACTGTACAATGCGTATTAAATTGTGTGATTTCGGCCATTTCCATTATTCTTTGGGTTTATTGCGCGTGTTTGTTATTGACGTTTTAATTTTAATACGTACTAAGTAATACTGCTTAGTAATTTTTTTCTACTCCTATTTTTATACAATATCTTTGAACCTTTAAATCTGTATAATTTCCGAATTTAGGCAATTAGTTTCAAGTGTATTTTCGACACTAAAATCCCTAAAATTAAATATTTTCTGACAGTCTCCAAGCGCTGATCCCACTTTCAAATATATCGTTTTACCCCAATCCCGTATAAGGACAGGGAAGAACTATCCTTAATTAAATCTCAAAACAATCGAATGAACAAAATCCGTAGGTGATTTATTGCAGCAGTTCGCGAGGGGTCGGAGGGCGCGGACCTCGCAAGCTTACAAATAGTGTGAATTGGGGTCACTCTCCTTTGGGGCTCGAGTACATGCATTTTGGACAAGAGGTGGGTTATAAGAACATGTTAGTACGTACTTGTCCGGTTTGTATTTTTTGAAATTGTTTATAAAGCCGTCATAATGATTGCAATTAAATACCGTTGTTTCAAAGTTGTTTTTGAGGTGTCATTTAATAATTTTCAATGGCTAATTTTATTTTCGTTAATAATTTTGTTACGGTTCAAAGCTAAATTATCATAAAACTGAACAATGGCCAGTCAATACCTATTATAATAAACCAAGCGACTTACATCTCAAGACGACGAGCACAGTGCAATCTGATTGGTTTGGCTCCTGTTTATGGGCAGAGGAAAGCTTACCATCAGACGAGCAACCAGCTCATACCACCAATTTCTCTAATAAAAACCAATATTCTTGCTTGACACGTACATAGCACGGCCAAAGCACGTTTAGATAAGCAAATACTTCTTGTAACCCCACACAACCTTAAGATAAATTCGCGAATTTCCAATCTCAGCACTCAAACAAAACTTGAATTACGCAAATAATTTTTAGGTTAGCAAACCAAACAGTTAATCCTAAGTTATATTGAGCGGGAATGTTAAACAATATCATAAACAGCTAACCCCGAGATCAAAGGGACCGCAAACAAAACTCCATCGCACTTGGTAAACCTTTGACTTACTTCGACTAACTATTGCTGTAACGACCGAGAGGTAACTGTATGGAAGCGGCTTTTTATACTGACATTTATATCCTTGGAAGGATAGGCAGGGATGACACTAGGGTCGTCTATAGCTTGGTGTGCTCGTTTCTGCCTCAATGGTGATAGAGAGCGAAGATATCAGCATCTCCTTCTCTCTTTTCAGCCAAGGAAGTCAACTTCGAAGCATTTGCATATATCAGCATGCTGGGTACGAATTCTCCTGCCAGGCAAATTATTATATGAGTTTTTTAAAACGGAAAATATCACGTAAAATTCAAAATTTAAACTTATATTCAAAGCCAGGCTTTCGCTGTTTAGGTTTCAGGTTCACATCCTTTCTGGAACTAGGTCAATGAATCGTAAGACCGTGGCTTTGGATCTAAGGTCAAATACATGTTTCTATTTAAAAAAAATATTATAAGCTCTCACATATATGTACCTAGGCCCGAAACAAATACTTGTGAATGGCATAAAAAATCGTCTCAATGCGGGGTATCGAACCCCCTGCCTTGTTTCACAGCCAGGTTCTATCCAACTGTCCCATGGAGACTGTCCAAGCTTTAACTTATCAGTTCTTAAAAATACTGCCTCGGTGTTGTCAAATAGTTGTATTACGGTACTGTTACAAAGCTGAGGTCTCGGGTTCGAGTCCCATGTCGGGCAAAGTGATATTGGATTTTTCTATTCAATATCAGCCCGGAGCCAGGAATTTGTGCCCGATATGGCGATAAGCTCGCCCCCTATCACATCGTGGAACGGACCATGCAAGGCGAAATGTGGGTGTCCTGGTGGCACCTCTGTCTACCTCTTCGGGGATAAAGGCGTGAGTTTATGTATGTATGTACTTAAAATATTCCTTGTACCATCCAGTAACACAGCATCCACGCCCAGCAAACTCGCTTCATTTCTGTTAATATTTTATTTCAGAGATCATACATTTCTCTCATCGCGGTATTGGATTTTCTTTTTGTAAACGAGACTAGAATTTAACTGTTTGCAATTTATATTTGGATTAAATAAGCCGCATTTATTGTGAATACATTTGAGTATAAATATTAGAATCTTGGTTCAATAAATAATATTTACAACATGAATCTATATTTATAAAATATAGATTCATGTTTTATGCAAAGCCTTGTGTTAGTATAGATGGGTTGTGAATCGTGATGTTCTAGTTCAATGCCCGTGTCATACAAAATTTACATCCTCATTATCTTCGTGTGTACGTAATATGTTTTTAAGCATATTCCAAAGCTATTTTTCTTAAACTTGCCCTTATAATAATATAAACTCAGAGTCTAAGTTTGGGCATAATAAGTACACCCAACAGTCACATACATAGTCCTGACCCTACATTAAGATCGTGCGGGAATCGTATCCGCGGCTACAGGTATACAGGCGGCGTCTAACCAACTGTGCCATATTTATACATATTATACCTTAACTAGGAACCAAATTCTAATCCCCACAGTTCGAAGCCTCAAAACTAACGAATATTTCAATAACAATCGCGATAAAAATGCAAAATAAATAACAAACATACAAGGGTATAACAAGGGTGGAAATTACCCCAAACGAGCGGAATATTTGGTAAATTTAATAAATAAAACATATGATTCGAAGTCACGTCCCCGGGGTCTCGGGCAATAACGCATCACGAGCCTAAAGTACCGACAGCAAAAAAAAAACAATTTTATAAATTATTTTACGAGACAAATATCTTATCGAGGAAGTGAGGTAGAAGGTAAAAGTGAAGTGGTAAAAGGAAACACCTTGGGCCAGAAGTGGGATACATTAACAGCAGAAAAAATCTTTGGATACTTGCATAGTGATTTTTTCACATACAAGAATTAGTAGGTAGAAAAAACATAAGCGATTGACTAGTTCCGAGAAAGATAGTACAAATATAAGTTTACGCTAATATATGTAGAGACGCCACTTCTGAAGTCATGCCAAAAATATGTCAGTAATACGAATTTCGAATATTATGAAAATTTCTGACCTTCCTCTGGCCAGATGGTGGAACGTCTTGTACAAGAGGACCGGCAGCGAGTGGATGCATAAAGCAGCAGACTGGGCTCTGTTGCATACCTTGGGAGAGGCCTATGTCCAGCAGTGGACTGCAACCAGCTGATGATGATGATGATGATGAAAATTTCCTAACCCAAATGCAGAAAATACTATTCTCAACTAAAAAATAAAGTCCAATACATCACTTTTCACAATCTTTAACACTCAGCCACTACCTTAATAAAATACCCGAAGAACAAAGAATAATTTTCTAATCCGCAAAATATCTTTGCATAGCCGCAAAATTAAAAAGAGTATTTCCCTCATGAAAGGGATCTTTAGCAACTATTTACAAAGGCCTAGAACAATCAATTATCAAAGGGGAAAACGTTAGCGTTTTGTATTCAAATATACATTTCTGAATTACCAATCTCCTTAATATAAAAAAAGACTGCTAAGTTCTGTCTTTGATTAATAATTTAGTTGTTTTCTGTAAGTAATGGATTAAGATACGTTTTATTAATTTAACGGTACGGATTATAATAGCTAACAGACCATTTTCTCTGGCTACTCGAAATAATAATGCCAGCCTAGTTAGAGGGATGTAGTCGAACTATTTGTACTAAGTAAGCTCCTTTCTCTCTCTCTCTCTCTCTTCAACCACAAAAAGTCCACTTCTGAACATAAATAAACTACCATTTATTTTAATCTTCATTATCATAATTCCTTACTAATGAAGATATAAAAAACTTTCCATATTTCCAAAAATATTAAAATAAACGGTACTAATAACTTTTTGCTGCTGACGGTACCAGTTCGAACGCAAATTGTAAAGTAAAATTGGGGTAGTCATTTCATAAATTGCATTTGACCTAAGCTCCGTGCGTTCGTATTAAATCACTGAATATTTGCCACGTTTAATAACATTTGCCCTGGAGCTAGGTATGTTTTCGATTTCCTCATGTGTTTGAGTGGTTTAGGTAAGCGATTTTATTTAGGGATTAGTTCATAAATTCAAACTTATACGGATTTCCGCACATGTTGAAAATCACATATGTGTAATTAAGCTAAGACAGTAACAATTTAATAACAGCTTTTCATTTTGTACACCCCGTACAAAACCTTTTTTTTATTGTTACTGTTTTATTGCTAAGATTTATGCTGCGACGGTATCTTAGCGCTAACTGTCTTGAACATACACATAAGGACGTAATACACACATATATAATTTCCAATATGTGGGGAAATCCGTACAAAACTTAAAACATACATACTTTTGGCGTCCGTACTAAGGTGTACACACCTTTGTTTTCCTATAGTACGGTGAAATATAATCAAAAACATCGTGAGGAAATCTGCGTATCTAAATGTAAACGACGGAACTCACAAAATACACATTATCATCGAAGATGGTAAATGCATAGCTTAAAAAAGAGAAACGGTGAAACGAAAGTATAAAGATATCGAGCCTCCAGCGATCTCTCTCCAAAAGCAAAAACAAATCAGCTCATTCAATTTATTTATTAATTCTGCCGGTGACAGATTAACCCTATAGCAAACGGGCTTATATGTCCCGTAGCTTGGGGTTGAATAAAATAAATTAAGCAAATGTATTTTATGGGGTTAAAATGGGGCGCGCTGAGGGTTTACGAGAGTTCCAAAGAAATGATAGGCTTGTTATCCGATTTGTAGTTTATTCTAATGCATGTCAGTTTTATAGATCATCACAAGCTTTTCTAAGGTATCGGAAGACTAAGTTTTCTCGGTATCGAATATTTACTCCTTACATAACACGTGGCAAATGTCGTGGTTATTTCCTTAGCTTATATTTTTACGATGTATACAATTAGCATACATATTTATTAAATTTTTTAAATAAAGAAAGTAAAATAAAATAAGTCTGCCAATACGCTCTGAGTCACATTGGTACCTATCATGATTACTAGCTCTCTTAATCGAACTCTTGGATGTAAGTCACTCTGTAGTTTTTGTATATCTTTGTCCAATGTCCATATAAAATATCTCAATCCATATGACAGTCTCTGTGGTGTAGTTAGTTGGTTATGAAACGAGAAACTCAAATGTATCGAGTCTGGATGATATACGACCAAAAATGTGGTAAAAGTGGTAAGCCACGCTGTTGTCAGTCATGACTCAGCATGAATGCAGGCTCGCCCGGGGACCACTATTAGGGAGATTGCCGGTTGCCCTATACATACATAAACTCACGCCTTTATCCCCGAAGGGGTAGGCAGAGGCGCCACCAGGACACCCACATTTCGCCTTGTATGTTCCGTCCCACGATGTGATAGACGGCGAGCCTATCGCCATATCGGGCGCAAATTGCTGACTCCGGACTGATAATGAATAGAAAAATCCAATATCAGTTTGCCCGACCCGGGACTCGAACCCGAGACCTCAGCTTTGTAACCGTACCGTAATACAACTACGCCACCGAGGCAGTCCGGTTGCCCAATACTCCTTTCCTTTTCTCATACTTTGTCCTTCCCGCTCCCCTGCCGATTTCCTGGTCCGGCAACACATCCATGATCCAAGCGTTGTAGATGATCATGGTCGGCAGCGATCACTTACCATCAGGTGACCTGTTTGCTCGTTTTCCCGATTATTGAATAAAAAAGTCTCGCAATTTCTAATACCTACTGTACTAGACTTGCTACTTTACTGTGACTTTAAAAATACCGTATCATCATCATCATCATCATCATCAGCCCGTTGCAGTCCACTGCTGGACATAGGCCTCTCCCAAGGTACGCCACAGAGCCTGGTCTGCTGCTTAACGCATCCAGTCGCTGCCGGCCCTCTTGTGCAAGTCGTCCCGCCATCTGGCCAGAGGATAAAATACCGTATGCCCTTGCTATATAACCAGGGAGATACAAACTCCAGTTTGGCTATCGTTAGTTCAATATAATATGCTTGATATTTCAAAAAAAAACATAAAGAAACAATTGTCTAAAACATTTGCGACTCCTAGTCTACGCACTCGCTATTACGAATAATACGGTAATACGGTCGCTTATTGGCAGGCGGGAAGCGGGCGGTGTAAATTTAATACATTTTTGGGCGTTTAATTTTTATAACTAGTTTCATAACTTGGTTATATTAATATAACCTACCATCCACGTGTAATATTTTCATAAAGTACCGTATATTTTTATTGCAAATGAACAGCTTTACTTGATGGCAACTGATTACTCCTACACATATATAATACTTGAAGTGTATTGTATTAATATGGAAAGGAAGAAAGCCAAGACAGGGTGAAATGGCGCAATTTGGAGGAGGCCTATGTCCAGTAGAGGACAATAAAAGGCTGATGATGATGATAAATAAATAAATAAATAAATACACCTAACAGTCACATACATAGTCCTGACCCCACACTAAGATCGAGTCTTGTGTCGTGGGTATCAGAAACTACGAGAGACTTTTCGGTCTCACAAACACCCAGACCCGAAACAAATACCTGTGGATCACACAAATATTTGTTTCGGTGCGGGGATCGAACCCGCGGCCTCTCGTTTCACAGGCGGCGTCTAACCAACTGCGCCACGGAGGCTGTCACGGATGATGATGATAATGAACTAATATGTAAGTCTTTAATAGTGGGAGGGGAAGGAGAAAGGACGAGAGAAAGAACAGAAACAGAGGTATTGTACCTCCGATGATCTCACTGACTGAACGAAGAACCACATCGTCGCCTCGCTTACCGTCAGTTTTCCATGAGACGATGGTACCAGTTCGATGAAACCAGGCCATTCCTGCTGTAATCTAAAGTAACTACAATTTGGCTCTACCGATTACATATCAATAGACCAGGTTAGGGTGAAGAAAGTTGCTGGATGCATCGCTTCCAATATATCGATGTGGAAATCCTTGAAGCTGCTTACGGTCAATAGTGGTCTTGTGACTGAAGATGGAACGATTATTGGCATGAGCATGTTTGTATCATCCCATATTCTCCCAAAGCTGAGCACCTCCTCCAAGAATATCAAAAATTGGTTTCTTAGATTTAGGCGAATGTTACACGTTGAAATAAAACTATTTTATAGGGATTTTATCGCGATTTGGATTAATTTTTACATTTTTTAACTTCCCGACGTTTCGATTACTTTACAGCTTTCGTGGTCACGGGGCGGACTGATAGTCATTAAACCAAATCGCGATAAAATCCGTATAAAATAGTTTTATTTCAATGAATATCAAAAATTGTTTACAGCAAAAAGAAACATTTAAAGTACTTTAAAGCCCGAACTAAACCCCTCTCAATCGTACTCTCAATGCGGTATTTTACTATAAGAAAGAAAAAGTCTAAAAACTATAAATGTATATAGTAGAGCATTAAGCAATAAGGATATGTTAATTTCAGTTTTTATTTCCAAGGAATAAATTTTATAATTCGTTTTGAAAATTTCAATTTTTTTATCTGTCCTAAAAAGATGTGAAACGGCTGCCGCCATGATGGATAACGATTCTACGTCATTCCGTAAGTAGAATACCCCCTCCGGTGTCCAAGAGCTCATACAAACACAGGTTGTTTACTGGTTGAGTGACGTATCATTTTAAAGGAACATGGCGCCTAGCGTTTTCACATATTTGCGCGCATAAATTTAAAATTTAAATGTTAAATGGTTTTTTATTGGATGTGCCGAGCGGATAAAAATTTGATATTTTTTTAAATAGTTTGTCTTAATCTTAGGAACAACTTAAAAGACTTTTTGAAAATGGGTAGAATACCCCATTGTAGAAGAGGCTTGTGCCCTGCAGTGGGACGTACTTATATGGGCTGATACATATACATACATATATATAAAGCCCAAATTAATGACAAGAGGTTTACGAAGGCTGTCACGGGTGGAAACTAGTGCAGAACATGAAAACAATGGATGTGGGACGCAACAAATAGGATGCGACGCTGTCCGCCGCACCCATATATCAATGGTAATACCACTCTACTAGCTGTGGACTTGGGACTTTACGTTTTTGCAAATTGCAATAGAAATACGAAAGTGAGTTCGTTTGTTAGGCTTTCACACCTTATTTAGAACCAATTATTATGAAATTTTGCGTTGATTTTATCAGAAAGATAGTAAAGGAAGGTCCTTTTTACTCAAACACAATTTGTTTGTAGCCAAAAAAAAGAAACAAAATACAGTAGTCTTGTATAAAATCTCGGTCGACATCAATAGATAGCAATTTGATGCCTGAAATACACAAATAAATACCTGTGGTATCCTGGACGAAAATCTGATACATAGAAAATCTATTGCATAGTTATCTTAAGCACGTTGGATAAGAGGCGTGCAAAATAAAATAAATAAATACACCCAACAGTCATATACATAGTCCGTCAGAGAACCTGAGGTTGAGAATGCCCGTGCACTCTACGACGTTTATGGACAAGTCTTTCACTGTGCAAGCTGTCCGATTATGGAACGCACTTCCTGATGCAGTAAGACGGGCACGAACACTGTTGTCCTTTAAAAAAATGGTTAAAGAGCACTACTTGTCCCTTTAACAGCCCAATTCATCGAGTGAGTGATTGTTCATATTTTTATTATATAATATGCTATAATTGTGTGCACTTATGTGTATATATAAACGTATGTATTTATTTATGTATATATTATGTAATATATATGTTTATTTATTTATTATATTAGTATGTTGCATATTTTATATGTCTGATACTGTGTCACTTGTTTATTCGTATATATATGTGTATACGGAGCATCTATTAAATATTATTTTTATTTTATAGTTATTATTAATATGTTTTTATTAAGCTATTGGTGCACTATTGACTGCCCTCTCTTTTATCCTTCTCTTATTTCCATCCCAAGGTAGTCGGTAAGAGATTGCCTCGAGCGATACGACCGCCTTTTGTACTATTATCGAATGTAATGTTTTATTTGTTAAGCTTAAATATAGTGTACAATAAAGGATATAAATAAAATAAATAAAATAGTCCTGACCCCACACTGAGATCGAGTCTTGTGTCGTGGGTATCAGAAGCTACGGGAGACTTTTGGGTCTCACAAACACCCAGACCCGAAACAAATACCTGTGGATCACACAAATATTTGTTTACGTGCGGGGATCGAACCCGCGGCTTCTCGTTTCACCGCCGGCGTCTAACCAACTGCGCCACGGAGGCTGTCAAATTAATCCAAATAATATTTCAAACAATAGATTCAGTTTCCCTACTTCTTACAGTCGCATATAATTCTTGTACTACGAATACTTTTAACATAATATTAAAAATAGCTTCGACATCTCACAATGCAGAGAGCATCGACGCCCACAAACCCATGATTTGTGGCTCCTATATACGATTATTCTCTGAATAATGTGACGTAATGGGAAGAGATATATTACTGAGATATTTCACTAATATTTTTTCATGTTCGTGAATTACATCTTTACGATATTTAAGTGTTTTTCATCTTTTTTTATTGCTTACATGAATACACCCGACAGTCATATACAGTCCAGACCCCACACTAAGATCGAGTGTTGTGTCGTGGGTATCAGGAACTAGGAGAGACTTTTCGGTCTCACAAACACCCAGACCGAACCCGCGACCTCGCGTTTCCCAGCCGGCGTCGAATTAACGCGTTTCACAGCCGGTGTTTTAATAAATTTATTCAACAAGTCTATAGGACTTACACCCTTTCATTATGGACATAGCAAGTCCTACACCCAACAGTGGAATAAAATAAGCTTTTTAAAAGTTGCGCAAGTCCAAAGCTCGAGCGGTAAAACAGCGATACAGTAGGCGACGGTAAAAAATCCCCGAAAGCTTTTAAGCTCACGTCACGGCAACTGCAGTCGGCGGCTGATTGGGGCCGAAGCTGTCTGGCGTTTTAACTGCCGCGCTAATGAATCGTAAGGGTAGAGGGAGGGTGGAATAAGGGATAGTAATTCTCGGATGGGAAGATCGAAAGTCCTAACCTTGTAAAGCATCACGTATGTGTCACTAATGAATGGGGTGACAACGGGGTAAAAGTAGGGGTGGATGGGTAGTATTAGTATTTGAATATCATGGAGTCCTAAATGACCTTGAGTGAATCATTGCCAAGGCCAAAATAATGAAGGAGTGTCAAAATGTAATTCGAAAATCACGTAATCATTATTTGTAGTATTCCTAAGTAGCATTGTAAGGCATCATCATTTATCGGGTAACAAGGGGATGAAATGAAGGGTAAATAAGGCATAGGTAATAATTCTAAAGTCAATTACACATGAGTGATTGTTGCAGTTTAAAAGGCCTCGGAAAGCGCTTTATAAGTATCACTAATAAAATTTGTATTGTACTGTACTGTATTAGCTCATATAAGTCCCACTGCAGTGCACGAGCCTCCTCTACAATCGAAAGTGCGATTGGGCGGGGTTAGGTCATATAATCCTCCACACTCGCCTAGTGCGGGTTGAGGTTAATAAAATGTGTAATGGAATGATAAAATTAGGGATGTTAGGTGATACGGTATCATAATAATAAATATTAATTTACATCAGGCGTGTTTACAAACGCCGAAATTCGCCGTAGCGTTAAAACGCCCATCTACAACGCTCCAAAATTAGTTTTCGCTCACAATTTCAAACTATGCATGTTTTTGCCATTTTAGTTTCACCTGAGTTAGGGCGGAGGTTTCCGTTCACATCGTCCTGTTACAGACGTCGAGTAACAGGTTCAATTACACAAGCCCTTTTTGCTAATCGGATGATTTAATAAGTGGATTCTCCTTTAGGTTTGTTTTAGAATTATTCGTTCCTCATTTTTTGGTCTTTTAGCAGAGGATGTGCCTTGAATTCTGGTATCATGAGTTGTGTTTTCACGTAAACGGCTTAACCGATTGGAAAAAAAAAACACATAAGACCTTATAAGACAACCACACAAACATAACAGGACTATAGCCCCTACAGCTTGCACAGGACTCTAACCCTTAACAGTTAAGTAAATTCATGTATAACAAAGTCCAAAATGACTCACCTCTTTCAGCAGCCACAGCATGACAGGCGAGCAGCGCCAGCACAAACGACACAGCCTTCAAAGCCATCGTAACAATCAAACCATCACAACACTGCACTGCACGAGTTTCACTTCACTCTGTCAGTTATAACATTTTCATTCCTCGGGGTTCGTTCGGAGTTCCTGGAAAAAACATATTTTTTCTTCAAATATGGTAAATTAATTATAGGCTAACAAGTTCTTGCACGGCCGTCCTGTTGAACGGAGAGGTGAGGAGAAGCCTACGTGAATTGCAGAATAAGTAATTTTACTACACGAAACTGTCGGGCAATAGTTATTATCTTTCTCCGCCATGTCTTCCCTCTTTCCTCCCAGTAACGTTTTAAATATCTTCCCCTGGCAATGATACTCATTCTGCAGGAAAGTCGTGCAAGGATTTGTCAAGCTATATACTTCAATTTAAGAAACATAAATTTCTATTAAAACAATTATCAAGATAAAAATATTCATGTCGGTTGTCAAGTGTCGTTAATATAATCTAGTCACAAATATATTGTTTGAATTTTATTAAGTTAAACATTCCATGTTATGATTTTATATTTAAATTGACCATCATATTTTGTAACAATATAAGATAAAACGTAGTTTAACTGTTAAGTACAAAAATTAAAATTCTCCTATATATTGGATCGATAAAAAAATATTGTACATCTAAAATTATACTGTCATTCTATCTAAATTAGCACTAAAATTATCCTACTTAGCAAAATAAAGCCAGTGTCACAACGTAATATACTGAAGAACTTAATTGACTTATTGCGAGGCAGCAGCGGATGTCACGTCACCCGTCGAGGCGAGGATATTGGCGGGAACATATCACATCACAATATTTATACAGCTATCAAGATACCTTTGTTAAAATTATCCGTATTTTATTTTAAATCAGGTTGAGTTGAAAGTAATTTTTACGGATTTTAATGCATATTTGGTTATGGTTTGACTTTTTTAACTTCCCGACGTTTCGATTGCTTTACAGCTTTCGTGGTCACGGGCGAAACGAAACCATCAGGATGAATTGTCATTGTAGAGGCAACATACACAGAGCTATTTTTCAAAATCTGACAATTTTTTTTATTGTCCTCAAGAGAATATCTACTTTACACAAGCTGGGTAATATTCAAATTTTCACGTAATAAGTCATTTATTTCAATTTCATAATATGGTAATCAATGTTCATATTATATTCAACATCTACAAGCACGGTCGCCGCTCATTTTTATACAAAGGCGCTCGCGTGTGGATGGGCTTATTATGGTTTTGCGTATTGTCCAAATATTGTGTTTTGTGAGGATAACAATTATGGAACATTTTGAAAAATAAATATTTCATTTTATTTCTCAATGGACTATATTCATGATTCTGAAACTCCTGTTAATATTTGCATACTCAGATCAAAATAATCTTGTATAGGCAGTGATAAGTGGAGAATTCGGTTCGATTATTTATATTCATTATTTTCATTATTTAATATATGAATTTTCTTTCCTTACTACACAGTTCCAGAACACGACCTATCGGATCGTCAATGATTACCACTGCCTATTAAAATATGTACAACACTTGGGCCGTAGACAAATAGAAGCCTTTCTAAATAGAGAAGGATAATTGGCCGGGGGAAGAGAGGAGTTCTAAGCCACCGGCAACCTCACATACATATACAATAAGTACACCCAACAGTCACATTCATATGTAGATAGTCCTGACCCCACACTAAGATCCGATCTTGTATCGATAGTATCAGGAACTACGACAGACTTTTCCGTCTCACAAACACCCAGACCCGAAACAAATTATGTGGGCCTCACAAACATTTGTCACGGTACGAGGATCGAACCCTATATCTCAGCAGAACACATCAAAGCTATTGATTCTCGCAGACTTTCTGTAAGACTGTGGTACCACCCCAGACATATTCATCATCATGCATGCATCAGCCAAAGGAAGTCCATTGCTGAACAAAGGCCTCTCCCAATGATTTCCACAGTGACCTGTTGGAGGCACCTGCATCCAGCGACGTCCCGCCACCTTTACCAGGTCGTCTGACCACCTTGTGGGTGGACGTCCTACGCTGCGCTTTCCGCTACGTGGCCTCCCTTCGAGAACTTTTTGGCCCCATCGGCCATCAGTTCTCCGCGCTATGTGCCCCGCCCATTGCCACTTCAACTTACTAATCCGCGGGGCTATGTCGGTTACTTTAGTTCCCCAGACATGTAGTACATAATAAAGTACCCCCAGCTCTACCTCTTTTCAGACATTAAATCAGCAATATTTTCAATAATATGTCAATACTCATTATAACCATCCAACTTTTACGATAATAATTTCACAGCCATTACCCACGAAAACATATTAGAAGCTGTCACTCCACACTTAAGGACACCAACTTATTCCCACATAACGTTAAAATTATGCGTCGCACCGTTCACCCGTCTATATTCATTTGCACACGGTTTGATGCCCGCGAATGGAAATTACCTAATGACGTACGTTGGGGGTTTGACGTGTTAAAAGGTTGGAGATTTAGACATTATTTTGATAGGCACGTGTTTGAAGCAGGCTTTATCATTTTAACAGTGTGCATACTACATACATAAATTCACGCCTTCATGCTAAAAGGAGTAGGCTGAGGCCACCAGGACACCCACATTTCGCCTTGTATGTTCGGTCCCATAATATGGTAGGGGTTGAATCTATCGTCATATCGGGCACAAATTCCTGATTCCGGGCTGATAAACATATGATACCTACACATGTTTAAAGCAGACTTTATTATTTCAACAGAAAGTGTAATGACAAACATTGTTGGTACTTAAGGATTTTTATAGCTATCTGGATTATTATTTGTATAGCTATTTTTATAACTTGGAGATTATTGGACAGCTATTTTTATAACTAGGGGAACATTTGCATGATGTCGTATATTGAGCTATGTCGATAACTTACGAATCTTCTCAATTTTGATTAGATATTGTAGATACATACCGAACATAGCAATTTTTATGGTCAGTTGAGTGACCTTGAGAGTATACCTCGCTATAGAGTCCATAGTGACAGGCCACAAGGTAGACCTTATAGAGCCAATAAAGATGCTAACTTTGATGATTTATCTCCTTAAAAAATATTATGAGCATTAGATAAGTAAGAGCAGCAAAGACCATCAGCACGGATGTCATTTCGATCCATAAATGTATCTTTAAAAAAACTAGCATCCATAAGAGATTTGTATAAACATGTCGCACGGGTGTGGCGCCTACCTACCCTTATTACACTATCATAACAGACGAAATACAAACCCTTCTGGATCGCAAATGAGTGCCGTAGTCGGCAGGGGTCAGTTTAATTGCAAGTCAGCGTTCTATGATAATATTCTCATATACACTGTCCATTTTGGAACTAAAAGGGGACGCTGTAAATATCGCAATAAATAGAGGCAAAAATTAAAACCATAAACGATACGTATGGCTTAGCTTAACGACCAGCGCGGCATCTGCCTTGGTCCTTTAAACCCAACTTTATTACGCCATTGTACGAGCGCCACAAAGAGCGCTCGTCTACTGCACCACACGCGACAGCACTCGGCTGTACGCGCCGGTGACACAGCGCCACACAGAGCGCTCGTCTACTGCACCACACGCGACAGCACTCGGCTGTACGCGCCGGTGACACAGCGCCACAAAGAGCGCTCGTCTACTGCACCACACGCGACAGCACTCGGCTGTACGCACAGACACAGCGCCACACAATTTATCTACTGCGCCACACGCGACAGCAGTAGGTACTAAAGCAAATTGCTTTTGAATATTATATACCTCCGTGGTGTTCCGCCTCGAGATTATTCTAGAACAATATTACAATAAGCGTCACTGTACCACGTAGAAAACTGCATAGTTTATTTTTACCAAATCTCTCACAAGAGTGGTTCGGTTCCGCCAACCGAAATAACCGCGCTCCCAGTCGCCGACCGCGAGCTATTTATAATAGTTACAAGAAACAGATACGCCGGATTCTTTATTACCCGGCATAATAATCGACTTAGGTCAGTTTTGTTAAATTATAAAGAGCAGAGGCGACCTTCAGCTACAACGGCAGGTGGACGCAGATATTTCAAGATATATTGCTCCGGATCAATGATTTATATTGAGGTCGTCCAGTATTTTATAATATTCGGAAAGTTCAGTCTATTTTTCTTCAGTTATTAGATTTTATATTGCTAAGATAGCAAACGCGAGCAATGTTTTTTTAGTTTAAGTGGTGGCCTGTTGTCGACGTCCGAGTAGATTGGCCGAATATTCGAATCCCAGGGCACGCTGGCATTTCGGAATCCTTTGTATATTCTCAATAAACAAGTGAAAGTGAAAGTAAAATATCACGAAGTCATCTGCATACCGGAGAGATCTCCAAAAGCATTTTTATGGTGGCTGATGTTCTATCATCTAAGCCATTTCAGTCGTTAAACAAATCCATGCAGTGGGACGTATATTGGTTAATCAATTTTATTTATTTTAAAACCACATTGGTTTGTCGGTTCCAGGATGCTCTTGGACTATAACATTATTTATACTGGGACGAGAAAGTCGGTGGAAGCGCAGTTCAGTCCAGATATAGAGTACGCCGAGGCGAAATGTTTTTCTCTCCGGTCGACATGTTGTGACATGAATTATTACAACATGATTTTATCCTATTCTAATGTATTGGCTGATATATTTCGCTGTTATTTTACCGTGTTTATACAACAGAACGCCAGATTGTAAATGTTTACTCAAAATAACTATTGTTTGGCAATCTTGTATCAGTCGCGTTGTTATTGTTTCGGTATTCCAACAACAGGTATAACTAAAACGCCAGAAAATCTTTCTTCCATAATTTTGGATTTGAAGTCCATTGAAAATAAATATTAAATTGCACAGTCAATAGTCACAAGGACAAGGTGAAAGGTCGCGAGTTGAAATACAATGTCACTCTTCTGAATTATTGAGTGTGTATTGATATACTTTAATAGTGAATCACCACGCAATTTAACGGTGAAGGAAAACATCGTGAGGAAACCTGCATACCACAGGTATCATCCAAGGATTTCTATAATATATGAAATAAGACGAACCACTTTTGGCCAGCGTAGTGGACCATTGCATCATCATCATCAGCCCGTTGCAGTCTGCTGGACATAGGCCTCTCCCAAGGTACGCCACAGAGCCCGGTCTGACGCTTTATGCATCCAATCGCTGCCGGCCCTCTTGTGCAAGTCATCCCGCCATCTGGCTAGTGGACGTCCCTATTGCATAACATCTTTAAATCGAAAATCTATGTAGGGTGATTTTTTATACTATTATTTCTTAGCATCACTATTATTTCTAGTCATACTAATGGTCCTAGACCTCAGTAAAACAACTCATGTATCAGAAAGTACGACATTACAGTCACATCTCACCATCAGAATCAAATAACGCGCAATATTCCGATTCACCGTTCTTATAAGACAAGTCTTTGTCCGCGGCGTGTCTCCCGACACATCAAGGCCTTACGTTGAATATATGAATATAAAAGGCGGATATTTTGGTCCGTTTGTCGCCACACGCGGATATCTGTTACTCGTCAAAGGTTTGGTGCTATCTAACGTTTTGTGGTGTTTCATATGGGTGGGGTAAGGTAGAGAAGTAAGCGTTAGGGTAAAGGAATTTCCCCTTTTTAACACGCTAATATTAGCTTCGCCTGTATGCGCGTGCATGTACATATGTATGTAAAGAATCTTTGAAGTCGATTTTCACTTCTAAATGTCGCTTTGAATTGCTTTGAAATTTTGCACTCTTATCAAGACCCGATGAAAATCAAAAATTGAAAAAATATATCTCATTATCATTGCCCGGACCTTCAGGCATTTTTTTACACTTTTTTTAGTGGGTCATTTCCACGCCTGCTGCCTTCCTTAGATATTATAGCCCTGCTAAAGAATCATATAAAAGAATAGGCGAAAACGTATTGTAATGAACTTAAAAAACGACTAAATCTACCTGCTCTAATTAAACGCAAAATAAATATTACTCAACCATTAAAGCTCTCAAAACAATTGCCGCTTTAAATCGCTTCCGCCCATGCCTCACATCACTAACAAGCGAACAAAAGGCGGCAGCGGCAGGTGTTGGAGGAAATTGTCTCCGCGGCCGCCCGTCACGTGGGCGTCAGCTCCCCTACCGTCAGCAACTTATTACTTTCCCAATATCTGCTGTTTTTCTTTTCTGGCTGATGGATTTACAAAAAATCTTGTTGCATTCTGAAAAACATTTTTGTTTCCTCTTTCATGACTCATGATTTTATGCTCAATGAAAGTTACAGTACCTCTGATAAGTGCAAAGCTTTCTAAATTGAATATCCACCGGTAAGAGATTGTTATTTCTCGCAGGTTTACATTATTTTGCCGGCCTAGTGAGGACTGGGTATACATAGGCTCCTTAACGGAAATAATATGAAGAGTCTTTAACTGCTGCGTACGGTGGTCGCCATCTGGACGCATACATTTATTTATTTGTATCAGCCCATATACGTCCTACTGCAGAGCAAGGGCCTACTCTACGATCGAGGGTATAATTGAGAGTGGTTAGGCCATATAGTGCACCACGCTGGCCTAGTGCGGGTTGGCGGGCTTTACATACCATAGAAATTCTTAAAAATCGCTATGGTTTGCAGGTTTCCTCACGATGTCTTCATTCATCACTTCTTCATACATTTATCCACTAGCTTAAATTGGGTAAGTGTCCTCAATGGAATTCACACTTTTCAAATTCTTGTAAAATACATCCAGGTAATAAGTAGGCAGGTTTGTTATGGCGTAATTATGTCGATATACATATATCGACTGTAGCGTTCGCCATCCATTGCATTGTCGCTTTTAAGGCTTACTTTTAGACTCTTACTTTTTATGCAACTTAGCCTCCTCCAAAAACAACGCGACAGTTTATCTCTAAGAACGGCGGTACTTATTGCTCAACGTAATTACTCCGCAGATTACAAACAAAGCCAGGTGGCTTAATTAACTGTTGCCCTTTGCCCTTTACTAATTCCATTATTCCCGCAGGTTCTGGGATAAGACGGGAATACTTATTTTGATATTAATTAATAATTATGGAGTATCCGTCCTTTGCAAGGGGTTGAAAGGGAAATTCGATTTCCGGATGCTAGGGCCAATATTTTGTTTGGGGATGTTGGACCAAATAAGGCAAATGTTGTGTCCAATTTGGGGTTGGATGTTGGATCTAAAAACCCTTCAGTTTTTCTAATGGTTTACATTGTATTTTACTGTCTGTATAAAGAATGGTGTATCTGATAGTACAAACCGTATATACCGTCCAAATACACTATGACCTGGCAAAGACGATTATCGTCATTCGACCCAATGTGTTATTTACCTCGAGGTCGTACACCCGTTGTCTCTTAAATTAGATATATTATATTACCGACATAGTTCTGTGGTTTTCTCAAGACCAGTGCTGAGTATAGACGTCCTATAAAGACCTTAACAACAACCGGAAGCCAGCGTCTTGCTGATCGACACAATAATGCCGGCCTGATTGTATACGAAAATACGCAGCAAAGATCCAAAACGCGATAATAAATTAAATATAAAATTAGTTTTATTTCAATGTGTAACATTCGCGTATATCTAAGAAACCATTATATAAAACTAGGAATTATCAATTTATGACTGAATGGGAAATTCCATTGACTGGTACATAATGCGTAGGACATTAAACCCGCATTTATACCACATGTATAAAAACTTTAAATAAATAAATATATTATGTGAAATTCCTATTGAAACATGGTCACCCTAACACAAAAGCTAGCTAGCTATCTGTCACCTCCACGAGCGAAAGTCTCCTTACTTAATACAATAATGTTATTTGTTTTGCCTCCTAACACCGTCGAATTAGATAATAATACCCTTGTTATTATGTTTTGTATTCAACATTTGCGACAAAAGCTACATTGAAGATGAAAGTGCTGCAAAATGGAAGTCGTGGGTTCATTCTAAAAGTAAATGTTGTTGATTTTTCAACTTATTTGAGTTATAATTACCTCGTGTTCTAGCGATGAAAGAAAAAAATTGTTAGGAAAACTACATAACACAGATTTCTCCACAGAAATATCACAAATGAAATGTAACACAAACTTTTGGTTTATCGCTAACAAATGTAAAAAAATATCATACCTTTTTTATTCCCTACAAAACACAGTAAAAACAAACGACAGTATTTGTATTGGCATGCTGACAATCAGTTAACACGCCGACTAAAGATCCGAGTAACTAGCGCTCTTGAAACCTAGCCAAATATTTCGTAGTTTATCGCTTTTTGCCCTAAAATTAGGACATGTATGGAAAACGAAATTTTTTACATATTTTGACCCGCCACTTACCATATCTTAGGACGGAAAAAAGTAATTAGTAACACCTCTATCGGCCCTTTGGGGATATAAGCGTGAAGTTCTGCAGTTCATGAGAAATCAAACTAATTTTGGGATAAAGATCAGAGGATCCACTAGTGTGATATATTTCAGTACAAAACAACTTAGACAAAAACAAAATTGGTAAGAAAAACAATATCGATGACCGATCTAAATACAATGTTTTACGAGTAAATATTTCTTAATAGCCTACAAATGGTTATTTGATAGCATTCAATCGAAATTTAATCCAATCGTCGACATTTATTAATTTTTACTGCTGAATACAATTTATTTTTAGTACGAACCAATTGTCTGAACGATTCTTATTCAGATAGTGCGCTCGCACTAAATCTGCTCCTGATTGTATCTGAGATTAATGTTAATCCATTCTGTTTCAAATATCTCATGAAAATTCATGAGATTATAAGTATGGAGCCCTCGTCTTCTACAATTCTTTCTATCGGCTGTACGCGCCGGTGACACAGCGCCACACAGAGCGCTCGTCTACTGCACCACACGCGACAGCACTCGGCTGTACGCGCCGGTGACACAGCTCCACCCAGAGCTGTCGTCTGGCGTATATTTGGCTCCATATTCCAGCAATATAAAGCGTAAATGATCACTTTTCTACTAGACTTTATGTGCAAAAGACCCGAGTGGGGCGGAGAGCTCATCACCGCTCTATTCAAGAGTGGTTTAAAGTGATTCGTCTTATTTAACGCTCACTGAATGGAATCATTAAAATAATTGCAGGCGATGTCATAGTCTTTGCCGTTACCCCATCTTAATTAAGCTTTTCTCTCCCACCCGAAGGGTTAGAATAAATTATTTTTAAATTGATGTATTACGCTTCATCCGACGTTGCCATTTCTAAGCATTACGAGCACTTAAAATGTTTTTAAAACAATACAATAAAAGTACGAATGCTAATTGAGTGTTTAAAAACAAAAGATTATTTTTTATGTAGAAAAACGGTTGTTTCGTTTTAAAAAAAAGTAAGAATTGTTTGGATGTAAAATTCATTCGGAGCGAACAATATTGTGAATATTGCGAAAATGGGCAACATTTAATGGAATTGTCTCGATCCGAATTGGTCGATAACAACAATGAGACTTTTCTGTATTATTCGTAATTTTATATTATTATATTACTGTCTGCATTCCAGAATTGTGTAGTAAAAAAAGAATAATACATATTCATTATGTATATGTACATATATGAAGAGTTTATTGGAAGCGAACCGCACGTATCACTTATATAATAAGCATATTTTTTTCAAAGCTTACAGTAATGGTGAAAGAAACCATCACGTGGGACTTTCCAGTATTCCGTAGATTCCTAGTATTTCCGCGATGTATGAAGCTTATCAGCATCCGGGCCAGCATGATAAAACAGCATGGCAGGCTTAAACCCGTTCAAAAGTAGTGGACGTCTGTTACCAGCAGTGGAACAGCAGCCACGGGTTCAACCTTCGTTGCGAAGATTGAACCAAATTGATACAAATTTATTAATACTAACATACATACAAAAACTCACACCCTTTCCTAGAAAGGGTAGGCAGGCAGAGGTGACAATGATTAAAAAATTCCAATAACACTTTGCCCGAGACGTGATTCGAACCCGAGACCTCCGCTGTAATCATACCGTAAAACAAGACCCACGACACAACATTTGTTTTCAGTGGGGGTTCGAACTACGCGTGGTTTATAGGTGTATTTATTTATTTTGTAGTTATAAAGCTAAGAGAACTTCACACAATGATGTCAGTATGAGATCTGGACGTAAGCCATAATTATACGGCTATGCATATTGGTTTTTCACGCTTCGATTAAAACAGCAATTAGTACTCAAAATAGAGATTACAAGTGTACAAAGATGTGTGATTACAAGTGTGTAAATAATCGACATTATCAAAGCAGTCGACTTTTGAAGTTTGAACAACGATGTCAAAAATTAAACTGAAATTAAATAGAATTTTCAGCATCAATTAATTATTTAAATTTTAGTAAATAAAATGAAATTCGTATCATGGGAATTAAAAAGTACAATGTTTATGAGTTCAACAACACTCAACCTTAAGTTCAAGGACTTTAGTATTCACTTTGTCATGCCAATATAAAAACTATTCCGATTTAAAGGACGTTGTAGCCAGAGTAACTACTGGACATATTGGGACTTAACATCTTATGTCTCAGGATGGCGAGCGCGCTGGATTGTCAATCATTGCTTTGTAATTCATTGTGTTGTTGGGGCCATGAGCGGTCGTATCGCTTACCATCAGGCGAATGGCATGCTCGTCTCGATATTCATTGAAAAAAAGATATAAAATCATTACCGCTAGTATTTTTGCGGGTTTGCGACTCATGGCGGAAGTCTAAATATACTTTAGGTCAGTGTGAAACATAAAAACACCAAGGTGATATAAACAATGGTGAGGTCACACGCTTGAGCATCTTTTTGACAATAACTTGTACTGACTCATACGTATAAATGTTTTTTCTATAACTTCTGAAGACTATAACTATTTCGTCTTTTTTTTATTGCGTTGAATGGCGAGACAGCCATACCATTCGCCTGATAGTTAACGATACGACCGCTCATGGACAGTAGCAAAACCAAACAACACCATGAATTACAAAAATACGCTCTCCATCCTGAGACATAAGATGTTAAGTCTCATTATGTTCAGTTACTCTGGCTACAATGTTCTTCAAACCGCAACACAACAGTGCTTTTAAACTGCTGTTTGGCGGGAGAAATAGACACTGCGGTGGTACCCAGGCGGCCTCTCACATATGAGAGACCTACCACCAGTAAAGATAGAAGTAATCTCTAAAGACAACTATATATTCTATAAAAATAAATAACACACACTTACACGTAGCTTTGACCACATTGATTTGTCTCGCGGGTATTAAAAAAACTACTATAGACGTTTCCGTCTCACGAAAACTCATACCCGAAAAATATATGCGTGTAGTCCACATAAACTATTGCCTCGGTGCGGGGATCGAACCCGTGGCCTCTCCTTTCAGTCAACGTTTAACTAACTGCGCCACGGAGGCTGTCAAATACTCCCATTGCATGTTGATTGTTCAGACTAAGCCAAGTTGTACTAGATGGAGAACCTTATAAGACAGTCATATTGAATCTTAAGAAGATAGGGAGCCGAGCGCCCGCTCTATCAAATCCTAGAATGGAAACTCGATGAATTCTGGAACTACAACGGATAGTGACCTTGAAACGCCATTAGCAAAATAAATAACCTACTTTTTCTATCTTACAAGCTACTTTTAAGACTAAAATCCCGAAAGCCTATAGGCCTTTACAACGTCACAACGTCCCCAAGTATTGCCATTATATAATAGTTATTTAATAAACCGATGTAAAGAAAGTATCGCCGTCACGGTGGTATAAGGCTGACCACACCCAGAGCGAGCGATTTTGAGCCTTATTGTCTATACATTAAGAGTGAATGCGACGTGGTGGATTCTTTTAAAAATTTTCATTACTCCTTCGGCTTCATTCTGGAGCCGCGTTTGTTTTATACTACGGAGCAAGTTATGAGCGTAAGCGGTTTTATATGTCACTTTTCTATGATGATTTTGCAAGGATAAATGTTGTTAGGAAACCATCTACTAAGGAATGTAAAGGACTGACAAAACGGAGGACGTGAGTTCAATCCTAAACCACACTTTTGATTTTTCAAAGTTACGTTTTTATTAACATTGATGACGATCATAATTTATTGTTTGCACCTACCCACTCGACATAGGATATCTAAAATCACTTAAATTTAATTCTCAAATGTCACAGCTTAATGAAACTGTATCACATTATTATCAAAATTTTGTGTGATTAAAATATATTATATCATTTTAACACTATAAATGAAATTTGATGCATATGAAATTTCTTATGGTTCTTCACAATCCAACTATGAATTAAACAGGGTAGGACACAATGCCACTAAAAATTTTGCAAAAACAGCGACGGATTTTTGTTTTACAGTATTTTAAAAATCATCGTGTTTGGGGGGTAAATACCTAGTTTTTGCAAAAATGGTAATTTAGACACTTACGTACCATTGCGTGTATAAAAATAAAGCGGTGTACGTCATACTTTTAGAAAATTTATGTATTGATCACTCAAATACGACGATAATAAAAAATGGCAAAAAAAAATACGATTTTTTTTTGTGAAATTTTTACTTGCATTGTGTTTGATATCACTAATACTACCACCTCTTGTCGCGGTCTTGATATACCCTGTATAATACAGATATCGAACATGATATCTGTCCCACCCTTGAAGGTAAGTAATAAAATAAAACGTGACATGTCGGTCGCGTGTAGGGATGAAGTGCCATAGACAAATGGCGCAGGGACAAGAAACGAGATACTTTTGTCAGGGGTTCCCTAAGGAATATTCCCTTTCGTATAAGAGCTGTTCATGATCAATTAATGTGCTCTGCCATTTTAAGGGTGTTTTTTTATTAAGGGGTGGAGTATAAGCGGATTAAGATGACTTAATTTATTTTGTTGTTTTTTTTTCCTATATGTACGTATTATTTATGTAGAATCGACACAGATTTATTTATAAAATTATGTGGGAGAAATGGTTTCCTCTTCGGTAGACGTCATATTATCGGCCTATTTGTAACTATATGAATGCTAAACCCAAAACGCGATCAAAATTTTCAACTACTATGCACCGTGGTCGCCATCCGTATGGGTAAGAATGTCCTAATAATTATACATTTTTATTTTATTTCTCACTAAGTTTTTAACCCCAAAATTTAAACATAGGCAACATTATTCAATTTCGATTTATTAAAACCCTTAAATCGAAAAGTTAAAGTTTTTTTGCGACACCAAATATATTATACATAGACACTATCAACCAAATGTTTCTCTCAAGACAGGTTAATCAGAATATATTTTACTTATATCTCGATATCGCAATTTACCTCAAATCTCAGGATGGGAGCCAAAAATATAACAAATATTCAATAATAAAATATCGTAATTTAATTCACAAGTTTCAGTTTTTTATTTTTTGTGGACATGATATTAGGCTTGTATTATTAATTCGATTATCATTATTAAATTTATACAATTAAAATTTAGAAACACCTAGTCTATATTTTCTAAGCAATAGTTCGACGACCCATGTCATCCACAGCTCGCAAAATTTTTCCCTGCCTATAAAACGTGATAGGCGCCGAGCTTTTCGGTAGTGGTTCCTTTTTCTGTTTCTTTTATGCATTTATCTCTACTTTACATTCCATAGAAAATATTATAAAGATCTCTATGGCGTGCATGTTTCTTCACGATGTTTTCAATGTTAAAATTTAAGAATTAAGTATCAATACACACACGACTACGCGAAAGTCAAAGGTACGGTATGGGTTTCGAGTTCGCACCCACCTTATTGGCAATCGTGTCCGCTCCATGACCCACGCACGTAAATTATAATAAAAAACAATAATCGCCACCGCTCATGCCTCACACCGCGGCACAAGCGACGAGCGTTTGGCGAGCCGCCAACTGACCGAGCTCGCCGTTACCGCCTTACTCCATTGATTACTCATGAGTATTTCTGTTCCAGCTACATCATGGCGCGAAATAATATCACAATTTTGTAAGAAAAATGAAGATTTCGTTAGACTTTTCTTTGTCTCGAGACGAATAAAACTTGCGCGATGTATATTCAAATTTTGAGAGAAAACAGTAATAAGTAAGAAGATAAAAATATTTTTTTTTATTTTGTTTTTGCTGGTAAGGTCTGTTTACATAAAAATAGTGTCCACCATACATTGTGGTGAAAAATACGTCCCGTTCATCTATGCGTATAATAAATTTCATCCCACGATATACCGCATAAACTATCAAATGACACCATTTTTTTTTTGCGATGAATGGCAAAACGCGCATGCCATTCGCCTGATGGTAAGCGATAAAACCGCTCATGAACAGTAGAAAACCTAAAATAAATTACAAAAAAATGCTTGGCATGCCGCTTCGATCGCCATCCTGAGACATAAGATGTTAATTCTCATTATGTCCAGTAGTTACTCTGGCTACAACGTCCTTCAAACCGGAACACAAGAGTGCGTTTATATTTGCAATACGACATCTTCACATCGACCTGTTGACCTGCACCTATGATGGGTTCATAACCGCTAAATACGGTATATCGCTTTTGAACAGATACTTATATTACCACCTTACTTTACCGGCTTTTCAACCATTGTGTAAACCATATAATAGGCACCAAATGAAAATGAAATGAAAATAATTTATTGAATCCATTAAAATGTTCAACATTGTTTAGATTCAGTCATTTTTTGAACTACCACCCGGTTCGGAAAGCGGTTTTCACTAGAGAAGAACGGGCAAGAAACTCTAGTGTTGCTCTTTTCAAAACCAGTTTACAATGTGTAGTGATTATAACAAAAATTACAAGTTGGTTTAAATCGGAGCAGTTCATTAATAACTTGTTATGATTTGCAAGATTTGCAAGAGGCAAAAGATCACGTGGAAGTACAAGCTGGACTGATCAAATGAAAACCTCCTCGGCCGCAAAATTCTACACATGAAAGACGCGCTGGACAGAAACCGGTGGAGTACATTATCCGCTTCAGACGCAGCCCTGATGCGGCCCATGATCCTCAGATATGAGGGACCGACCAGAAAGAGAGTGTATACTATTGTGGTATCCCGATAGATACGTATATAAACATTTTATCAATAAAATTAGCGGAAACCTCCAGCGATGGTATTAGGAACTAGGTCGCTGTTTATAAATAAACACAGCGTCGCCGCAAACGCTCACACTAGCAGTTGTTTTGACGCTAATAACTGACTTATTATATTGTTGCTCCAAATATTTGTCTCTGGCGCCGCGTGGGTTCGATTTCTGGTTAATACATTTTTATGGTACGATATAGTGAACTTGATGGTGAATGAAACTTAATATATCCATCAGCCTGTGATTGTCATAGATATAGAAAAAGTATCGATTTTGAATTATACGCTACAAAGTGCAAAACAAAAAATACCAATCTAGGATTCAAACGTAAGACCCAACAGTTTAAAGCCCAATTAGACGAGTATTTGATATTCTATTAAGTGATAATATAAGCTATTGCTAACTAAGTGTACGTCGAGGAATAGGTATGTATACTTGGGATAAAATATTGCTAACTACTAAGATAACATTTAATCTCCAATTAAAGCGAAAATTGTGATTTGTAAGGAATTTCAGAAATTACTTAAGCCCTAAAGCGAGTAATTGAATGAAAAAAGACAATAAAATGTAACCCAATAACCTTGGACGACAAACGACCAAATTAAATTTACTCGCTCCAAGTTATTCAAATTAGAATGTTGGACAAATAAACTGTGATTAAAGAATTAGTTAAATCTTTTTATTGGCGATAAATTTAGAGTTATAGATGTAAATTAAAACACTAGTGGTGTTTGCGTGTATCGATAATTAAGTCAGATATACTTTAGCGTGAGGAAATGCATTCTACAGATAATCTTGAAATTTCTGAATGTGACGTCCGTTAAGACGCAGTAGGCCAGCGCAGTGAACTAGGAAATGAAATGAAATGAAAATAATTTATTGAATCCATTAAAATGTTCAACATTGTTTAGATTCAGTCATTTTTTGAACTACCACCCGGTTCGGAAAGCGGTTTTCACTAGAGAAGAACGGGCAAAAAACTCTAGTGTTGCTCTTTTCAAAACCAGTTTACAATGTAGTGATTATTACAAAAATTACAAGTTTGTTTAAAGGCCTTAGCCCTCTCAATTGAACTGTTGGTTGTAGAGGAGCCCAGTGCTCAACAGTGCGCGATTATGTTAGTAAGTTCAGTATCCGTATTTACTCGAATAGCTATACAAAATTAATTCGGTCGGGCCGACATGATTATGTCAACCGAAAAATTATATTTCGCAGTATTTGGACCGCGCTGTATTGTTGTAGTTACTTTCGCGTTATATATTTAGAAGAATTCTGTTTTTTCACTTTCTTTACAAAGAATAAATATAATGAATCTACTAGGCATTCTTGCTTTAGTTTCATGAGCAGGGAGCTCTAAGGTCATGGTTTCGATTCCTCGACTAGGCCAACCATTTTATGTCAACAACATTCGGTTTAAAAATCTTAAGTCCAGCATGGCGATAAGATCGATGTTTATAAAGTCCGCGAACTGTAGGTTGTCCTACAAGCATCTCTGCTTACCCTTCACCCATAACCATTAAACCAAACCGCTAAAGACCAAACCAAATATTTATTGAATAAATAAAGGATGCGCCGCGTGTCTCGAAGCCGACATAACAACAACAACCGGTGATGAATCATTACGGCCCGATTATAACCCAAGGTGACGATGTGATATCACCGACGCCAATACCGCGATTCAATGAAAATTTAAAATGAAATGTTACATACATAAACTCACGCCTTTATCCCCGAAGGGGTAGGCAGAGGCGCCACTAGGACACCCACATTTTGCCTTGCATGTTCCGTCCCATGATGTGATAGGGGGCGAGCCTATCGCCATATCGGGCACAAATTCCTGACTCCGGGCTGATAATGAATAGAAAAATCCAATATCACTTTGCCCGACCCGAGATTCGAACCCGAGACCTCAGCTTTGTAACCGTACCGTAATACAACTACGCCACCGAGGTAGTCAAATGTTATACCACGAATATTGTTCTGTTTTTTTGGCCAGTACTGTAAAGTGACTTTTTTATATTAGCACTTTAAGGGTGAAGGAAAGCACGGTGAGGAAACCTGCATACCATAGCGATTTGTAAGATCTGATTCTGTGGTATGTAAAATCCGCCAACCCGCACTACGCCAGCGTGGAGGACTTCATGGCCTCATCCCGTTTACTCGCATTTTCGTTCCAGATAATTATTGAATGCCTCGGTGGCGTAGTTGTACTACGGCACGACTACAAAGCTGTGGTCTCAGGTTCGAATCCCGGGTCGGTCAGTGATATTGGGTTTTTCTATTCATTATCACCCCGGGGTCAGGAATTTGTGCCCGATATGGCGATAGGCTCGCCCCCTATCACATCGTGGGACGGGACATACAAGGCGAAATGTGGGTGTCCTGTTGGCGCCTCTGCCTACCCCTTCTGGGATGAAGGCGTGAGTTTATGTATGTATAATTATTACCGAACTCTGAATCGTTCTCTATTATCAATAGCATCAAATAGAACCTTCGCTAGAGTAAAGTCTCCTGCCTCGTACTCTCAAATTGGCAAACAAATTCCTGGACCAAACCCACAAAACACAGTGTGACGTATTTACAATTGACAGAAGATTATTCATGTTAGAGTGTCTAAAGTTTTGCGAGCGCGAAGTATGAAAAAAAATTTATAATAAATTTAAATTAATAGTGTAATGTTACATGATAACGTTAACTTTGTGTTCAATAGTTTGTGGTATCTGTAATTCATTAAATAAAAAAATATTTTATGGGTCTAATAAATTGTTTTCATTTCATTTCAATTTATACTCTAGAAACTTCAAGCTTGAGTTGTTTCCCGAATAAAGACAGTGTAGTCTAGGTTCTAGACGTACTGAGAACACTAGTATATAGCTATATACGGAACAAACGCTGTGCGGTTATAATTAATTACTAGGAATATCGAAGTTTCGGGTAAGGTCTCACAGATGGCGTGGATGTTGAATATTAAAGAAACTTAATGCAATGTATAAGAAAATGTCAAGAAATTTCGTAAACGATCTTAGGAACTATAAAACTGAAAAACTGTTCAAACCTATGTTTAACTGTCTAGTTTATTCATAGAAAATTAACTTATTAAAACAAATGAAACGCTGAACATCAATAATTTTATTTTGATCCCTAAATAATAAGTTTGTTTTGTAATATTTAGTTCAATTACCGGTTTTCCATGCTTTCTTTTAAATTTAGTATCACACAATTATGCCGGCCTGGAACTGTACCCAAAACACAACCTACTTGGTTCAGTATAATAAGTTATTCCACCATCATAGTATTTAAAAGAATACTTTACATAGGAAAAATAAAAAAATAACCTATTTTACTCTAATAACAAACCGATTCCAAATACAAAATACCATATATAAACGATCAACATCTAATTACTATTTGCCTATTCATGGACACGGCCAATTGTCAACTTTACAGACACACAAAGGGAACTTCAACAGTTTCCAAATTAGAAAAAAGTTTTTTCCTATCAAAAGTATTGACTTAAACGCTCGCTGTTTGAGCGCTTATTTGAATTGCTTTTGTATGCAAATACAGTGCAATGTTTTTCAATAGTGTGTTAAAGCGGAAGCCGTTTTGTAAAACTCGCGAGGCCTTTGACTACCGTAGAAAAACAACACTTACGAGCCCAGTATGGACTATGCCCTCCTATAGTCCTAACTTATATGGTCTTTATTAAATTGAAGGAGAAATGGGACAGCTCCACTGGGATGGTATGTCCCAAAGAAAACCAAGGTAAATCGACAGTTTTGATGCCTCGCTCTCTTTGGTGAGTAAGAGAGCCGAAGACACACTCCTCCCGTTTCGAGGTTAGGAAACCTACGATTTAGTTGATATTTGTAAAGTAGAAGGAAAGATAGTATGTCTGCGTAAGAGTGACAAAGATAGCAACAGCAATATATAAGTACAACTTTTTTGTTCCCCGCCCTCACACCCGCCACTGCCACTAATGTAAGCTAGGATCAACAGTGGCACGTATTTTAATAACGAGCATTGAATTAGCGAGTCTCCGGGAATGTCTATTTTGTCTTTAACCCGCAATAAAATTATAAAATGTTAAAATTCATAGAACCGGCAACGGTTTTTTTTTCTACACACCGTTTTTATATTGTCTCTTTTAGTAATATCTATGTCACACGCATATCTTTTCTACAAACCCAGGAAACCTAACAAAAGTCTGAATGCCTCACACCACAGGAATGCTTTGCAAAACTATGCTCGCCTTACATCTCACCCGCCCGCAATGCGACCGCACCTCAACTCTCGACCTACATATGATATGCACTAAATCCCATCTGCAGAGCCACTTTAAATAATTAAATATGCAAATATTGTTATTATAATATCCGATTTTACTAGAGTTTTGATAAACGTGGTTGGAGAAGAATTAGACTGTGAAATATCCAGGCGTTTGCTACAAATTACTTTAATTTCAGTAGTAAAAAATAATAATGGGTTACATTTTTTTGAAGTGAAACTTCTTTATCGGGGTTGGAAAAAATTTAGCGTTCGCGTCACATTCTTCCGTTACGCGCCACCTTTTTATATTTAGTAAATTAGTACCCACTTCAATAAGCCACACCCCCAACCGTTTCCAAGCCCCACCCAAAATTTTAAGTCCCACCCACTTTTTTGTAATTTGATCCTTACCCCCCCTCTGGCCTTCGCCCACCCTAAATCCAAAACAGTGCCCAATAGCCTCCCCAAGAAACCCCCCCCCCCCCCCGCTTACCCCCACCCTAAAAATTCTCACCCCCCCTACTCATATCTCCGGCATTATCCATCGTAGACCCACCGACCTTGGGTTCATTGGAACCGGCTCGGTGAGGGCTACAATCCTGCCCCAACAGAATTCCCGAATTCCCCCTCCACAACTTTCCCCACCCAAAAATATTTTAAGGTGCCCAATAGCCTCCCCACGAAACCTAACCCCCCCCCCCCCCCGCCCCTACCCCCACCTAAAATATTTACCTCACCCCCCCTATTCCTATCTCCACCAATATCCATTGTAGACCCATCGACCCTGGGTTCATTAGAACCGGCTCGGTGAGGCCTACAATCCTGCCCAAACAGAATTCCCGAATTCCCCCTCCACAACTTTCCCCACCCAAAAATATTTTAAGGTGCCCAATAGCCCCCCCACGAAACCTAAACCCCCCCCCCGCCCCTACCCCCACCTAAAATTTTTACCTCACCCCCCCTAAACCTATCTCGGCCAATAAAGGTCGTGGACCCACCGAGCTTGGTATCCTCGGAACCGTCTCGGTGAGGGCTACAAATTGGCCCCGATAGAAATCCCAAATTCCCTCAAAAATTTCCCCCCTCCTACACTTAAACTTTATTTAATTTAGCTTTATTTTACCAATTCTGTAAATTTGTAAATAGTAGATCATTTTTCGAAAAATGATGTCATAAAGAAGTTTCACTTCTTACGTGTGTACACTAATACACACACACATTTTTTTTTTTGTCTTGCGAACGTGAAATGGTCGAACCCGTGACCTCTCGTTTCACGGGTAGATCTCAACAAACTGCTTCAAGGAGAATATCAATAGCCTAGAACTCAACTGCGCCACAAAAGCTCTCGACGATATAGTATAAAAATTGAGAAAACAAAAACAAATTAAAATAACAATACAAGTAAAAGGAATTTGTTTTTCAAGAACTGGCCAATTTTAAAAATATCTCCACACTATAATATAGACGGGTGAGTGAGTTCACAGTACTACATGTTTTTATGCTACTCTCGAAGACAAACGCAATGTAAAATAATTAATTCCTACAATTTTCTAACCTATTTACAAAGAAAATGTGCAGACCACCGTCCATTTCAATTAACACATGACCAAATTCCGTTGTGCATCATACATTGCTGGCCAAACACAACATTTGCGTGGACTTAACCAAACAAATGCGGCAATATACACCGTACATTACGGTCCATCCGATGACCCAGTTCTTAAATTAAAAAACATTTGATACCCGAACAGACAACAATTTATGACGCCCGAACATTTCATTCGTTTTTATCTATTTCGCAGATCAAAGAATGAATGTGGATTATATTTTTTATTGCATCGTCCGGCAAACGACCAAATTGTTCACCCGATGGTAAGTGATCACTGCTCCAATAAACATCCACAACGCCACAGGCGTCTCTAGCCCATGTAGCGCCCATGTGCAATCATTATTAGTACTCTAGTAAGTGCGCGAACAAAATGGAATACCTAGACCTAAAATAAATAAATAAATAAATAAATACACCCAACAGTCACATACATAGGTCCGACCCCACACTAAGATCGAGTCTTGTGTCGTGGGTATCAGAAACTACGAGAGACTTTTCGGTCTCACAAACACCCAGACCCGAAACAAATACCTTTGGATCACACAAATATTTGTTTCGGTGCGGGGATCGAACCCGCGGCCTCACGTTTCACAGGCGGCGTCTAACCAACTGCGCCACGGAGGCTGTCAATGTTTAACATGTCTTTACAAAAGATGTCAAAAAATAAAAATTGTAAGAAACTACTTCTATACTAAATCTATCAGCTGATGGGTCATTTGTTACACATTTTTTCTGAGGCTCAATTGCACAATCTAACTTTGCACATAGCTTTAACAATGCCATCGTCAGCTGGGCCGACGCTCCCTAGAACGCTGCGCCGGGTGCACCGCATACCCTGCACCAGGAAAAGGCGCCTCTTCATACCGCTTGGGTCATTGTTGCCGGCCCATCAAATTGTGAGCGGGAAGAAAAAAGGATAGGAAGAGGATATCCCTTTATTGGGCACCGGCAATCTCACTCACATAACGAAACGCGACAGTGCAGCTGTGACTTCACGTCGACCTCCTGAGAGACAGAGGTACCGCCCTGGACGAGCCTGCCCATTCATGCTGAGACTGACCACAAAGTAGCTCTACCACACAGCACATTGGATCTCCGTCAACCTCAACGAATGAGAAACGACAGCAAAGCCTCTATTATTCATTTATATCTATTTATTTATATTTTAATATTTTCAGGAATTTGTGCCCGATATGGCGATAGGCTCGCCCCCTATCACATCGTGGGACGGAACAAACAAGGCGAAATGTGGGTGTCCTGGTGTCGCCTCTGCCTACCCCTTCGGGGATAAAGGTGTGAGTTTATGTATGTATTTATTTATATAATCGTCAAATTCCCCAGAAAACATTAAGATTAATAGTAAACTTTATGCCGTAAAAACCAAGAGTTCCCCAAGGAGAAATAACTTCAAGTTAAACACTTTAACTGTTTACAAGAAGTAGTTATAACAAGTTCTTTACAATCAAGTATTTTATTGATAAGCGAGCTAGGACAGAGGAATGGTAGGTGTCGGATCGATTCCTCGAACGAGTCAATGCATTTTAATATCAAATCTATACATAATATAATAAATTTGTAACCGATCGATGTCTGTACATGGAAGATAAACGAGAAAAACTAATATGGGGGTCTGTATTAACGTAATAGAACCCAAAACAATGATTTGTAGAATTTTTGTCTGTTTGTATGTGCGGTTGTGCGCGATGAACTCAGAAACGGCTAAACGGATTTGGATGAAATTTGGTATGAATTAAAAACATTCAGCTTTTATAAAATGAAAATAGTCTGGCGACCACGGGCTCTTGTTCCATAATAATTTCGGCGGCCTGTTTGTGCTACTAATGATATCTCGGCAAACACCTTTGGGATATAAACATTAGCTTATGTATAACTTATGTATGTATTCTTAAAAGTAGAAAAAGCACCCAAGGATTTCAACCCACTGCCGTACAATTTATTCATACTGTGTGGGCCGAGAAAAACCACCAAAAAAAGAGAAAAAGTTCAAAAGTGGCGTAATTATTCAAACTCGATGTTACGGTACATTAATCATTAATTTTCGCCGTCCGGGACTTTTCATTGGGCCAGTTTGAAAGCTGAAACTTTCTGTTTTCTTTCCGTATAATTTTTACATAAATTTTTGTATCGGCGTAGACTTGGACCCAAGTTTGGGGCCAACGTTTGCTGCCCAAGTGTTTTTTAACCTTCGATGCTTGAATTGTGAATTTTAAAGAGCTGTTGGTTTAAAAGTTTTGGGGGACAACGATTTAGGGTAGGGCAGGATTAGTCTAAAACCGTGTTTCTTTTTTTTTTCTAAAAAGCGCACCATGCCTGATGGTAAATGTCAGAAATAGTACTAATTCGTAACGTACCATCATTTCTACCGACAGAATGGTGGCGAATTACTCAACTGTTTATTCCAACATGTTTTAGACTAAAGCAATTTTCTCAAGTAGTGAACACGAATTTATATTATCTACCTAATATTTTCTCCTTTCACTCAACAAAAAAGAGAATTTCATGCTAAGATTTATTTTTGTTCTAATCAGCTGACACACAAAAACAAAAGTAAAGAATACTATTGAGTGTTACAATAACTCCATGGAAATGAATTGCCAGATGTTGATAACAATCGCAAACGATTATCGTGATTAACCAAACATCGCCGTACATTGCGTGGCGTGACAGTAGCTCATGAAGACCACATCATTTTATTAACGCAATGGGACTAATAATAAGTGTTGCTGTGTGATAAACGATTTTCTAATAGACGAGTGTGGAGCTAATGAGAAAGAAATTCATTCAACATTCAAACACTTAACGATACAAACATAACACATATCTTTTATATCGTATTCATGCCCAATAATTATTATTATCGTCGTATTTGGTTTCATAGTCCTCGACTATACTTCACTATCATACATAAACTCATAAACTCACGCCTTTTTCCCAGAAGGGGTAGGCAGAGGTGCTACCAGGACACCTACATTTTGTATTGAGTGTTCCGTCCCATGATGTGATAGGGTTCGAGCCTATCGCCATATAGGGCAAAAATTCCTGACTTCGGGCTGATAATGCATAGAAAGAAGCCAATATCGCTTTGCCCGACCTGAGATTCGAACCCGATGATACCTCTGCGTAGTAGCCGTACTGTAGTACAACTGCGCCACCGAAGCAGTCCCGTACTTCGCTATCAAATCATAAAAAACACTTTTCCCTAATCCAGAAGTTTTGAAACAAAAATTCTAAGTGCCAAAGAATACTATTAAGAGATACAATAACTCCATGTAAATGAATTGCCAAAAGTTACGAACAATCGCAAACACTTATCACGTGATTAGCCAAACAGCGCCGTACATTGCGTGGCGTGACAGACGCTCATGAAAACATCAGACTATTTTACCGCAATGGAACTAAATCAACAGCGTGAAAACAGCTTTCGATGAACATAATCACAGTAAATGTTGTTTTATATCACGCTTGTAACCTTATAAGAGTAAGCTGAGATTACTAGTATTTATAAGGTATATTTACAGTAGGTATTTTAATGGTATGCAAAAGCGTTATCTTGACAATTAATTGTAAGTACAGAGCGATCCAAGTTGAATAACTACTGCCGTGAAATATTGAACTGCCTCGGTGGCGTAGTTGTACAGTACGATTACAAATCCGAGGTCTCGGGCTCGAATCCCGGGTCGGGCCAAGTGATATTGGATTTTTCAATTCATTATCAGCCCGGAGTCAGGAATTTGTGTCCGATATGGCGATAAGCTCGCCCCCTATCACATCTTGGGTCGGAAAATACAAGGCGAAATCCGAGTGTCCTAGTTGATACCAGGGGAATTTCTGCCAACCCCTTCCGGGAAAAGGCGTAAGTTTATGTATGATACTTTTCACAAGTAATCCCAAAAAAATATCGCCGAATTACTTCGAAAAGCGTGATATTTGAGTCTAGCGTGACACTGCTCCATAATTGTCTGTAACCAGAGAGTTCATCTTGTTTACTTCCTCAAAACTTTGCTACAAATATTGTTTGCGGAACTTCATAACTATCCAAACAGCGTGATATTTGCATATAACGTGACAATAGCTCATATTTTAATGGCAGTAAGGGTCAACTTGGCTACTTCCGAAAGACTCAATAAAGTATTTTGTTCGCGAAACTTGTTTCTAAACTATCTTAATTGCGTGACATTTGCATATGACGTGACAAATGTTAGAAACTGTGGTCTCTTCGGCGCAGTTGGTTAAAACATCTGGTAAAGAAAGACCAGGGGTTTTAGACCACTTTATTTCTCATAAGATTACATAAAATCACAAACTGAGAAACGTATATATAATCTAACATTTATACATACTTGGGCGAGCATACAAATTAAGTACATGCACTGATCGGTTAACTTAGTTAATTGAATATGACCCACTAATATTTATCACGTAACCGTATTGTGAAACCGAAATCCCTCTTTTTCAATACCCACGAAACAATATTTGTAACTTAGTGTGGTGTCAAAATTATGTAATAATTTGAATACTCGTATGTCTTGTGTAAAATACAATAAAGACCATCTTAGCTACTTACTACAAAACGAAAAATATGAATATTGCTCGCAGAAATTGCTTCAGAACCAGCCAAATAGCGTGTTTTTACACTATACGCATAACAATAGCTCATATTGTAAAGGCATTAAGAATCATCTGAGATACTTCTTGGTACTTATAAAAAAACATACTATCAAAAAGTTGTCCCATGACTAGACAAACAGCGTGATAATTATGTTCATTAAATGACAATGTCCAATAATTTAAATATATAAAGGACGTTAAAAAGTATCGTAAACATTACCCGCAAAATTTGTTTCTGAGCTACTTTAAAAATTTGAAAAAAACGTGAGAGTATCCCCTATTATAAACCTGTTAATCATAATTTACCTACTTCCTGGCACCTTAGCCAAGGGCCAGTTTAAAAATGCCCTGAGCCGACGAGAATACATGAAGAGATTGAATGTAGACGAAGCGAAAGTAGCATGTCAAGATTGAGCAAAATGGAGATCCACAGTCATTGCCTACCCCTATGGGATATAGGCGTGACGTTTATGTGTACATAGTATACAAAATCTATAAAAAATCATATCCTGCCCAAAATCTGTCACGTAACTAGCCAGCAGCGTGATATTTGCGCGTGGCGTGACATCGACCCATAAAGATAACTCCACATAACATTATGCTAATGGTATTCATACGCGCACCATTTGCAGTGTGTTGTCAATTTTGCCCCCCATTATAGCTATTGATGAACGGCGTTTGTCAGCGGAATATTACGGAATGACACTTTGTAAGGAGCTAATTTTGTCATTGAACTACTTTTGGTAACTATAGGGTATTAATCTGTAACAACCCATATATGAACGCAGCACGAGCCTCCTCGAAAATTGAGAGTGGTTAGGCCATATAGTCCACCAGGCTGGCCTAGTGCGGGTTGGCGGACTTTACATGACAGATTTTTTACAAATCGCTACGATATGCAGGTTTACTCACGATGTTTTCCTTCACCGTTATAGTGTTAGTTGATTGACAATCAATACACACATGACTCCGAAAAGTCGGTGTGCCCTGAGATTAGAACCCGCGACCACCGTGAACATGGCAGCCGCGTCTGGTCCGTTACCAACAGACCACCGCGCACTTTTCTACTATTATTTTTAGCGCTAGTCAAAACTTTCCTTTTAATTTACATTCTATTACGTATGTAGATGCTTCATATGTAGTTATAGTAGGTACGTATGAACTAAAGAAGAAGAAGAAAGAAGAAGAAGAAGACGTGAAGACGCGGGTTTAATTCCTAGGTCAAAAACAAACTTAATTTTAGTGTAACAACGGCGATCTGTGTAGATTCATCCTTTATAATATCCTAGGTCGAAGTTAAACTTGGCAAATTGTGGATGCCGTAAAACACAATTTGATGTGTCATTATAGTTTATCACCACCGTCTATAGAAGTCGGTATTCAGATAAAACAACAGATTTTGTGTTCGTGAAAAATGAATGCCCGCGTTTAAAACGATTAGATTAGTAATAGGTTATTTTAGAACCCCAATCAACGGTTAAAAAGCAAAAGAAATCAAGCATGACACAATGGAATGAATGAAACTTTTCTTTACGGTAATTAATTTTATTTCTGGTGTTGACGTCAGCGGTGACGTAAATAGGCGATTATTTGCAGTTGATCTGATAGCATCAATTACGCAAAATAACTATATTTATTATGTGAGATTCGCGTCTTGTGATTTATCAATACGTCTATACTGAGTTCTTGCAGACCACCGATTTGGGAATTCGATAATTATTCGCTTCCAACTCCGGTTTATCTTATTTCTGATGAATTTCCTTGCGAAGTAAGTACGCTGGTGATAGCTTGTCTCTATTAAGGAATAACTGGTGGTAGGTCTCTCATATGTGAGAGGCCGACTGGGTAGGTACCACCGCAATGTCTATTTCTCCAACAAACAGCAGTGTAAATGCACTGTTATGTTCCGGTTTGAAGGACATCGTAGCCAGAGTAACTACTGGACATAATGAGACTTAACATCTTATGTCTCAGGATGGCGAGCGCAGTGGAATTCTATTGCTTTGTAATTCATGGTGTTGATTAGTTTTTTACTGTCCATGAGCGGTTTATCGCTTACCATCAGGCGAATGGCATGCTCGTCTCGCCATTCACAGCAATAAAAATACATACATTACCTATTTATTTTATCTAAAACCATAGGTTCAAATGCATAATTCCTCTGCCCCGTGAATATAAGCGATACAGCGGCCTCGACCCAAGGACATAACATTTGGCGAGCTGGGAGTAATAAAATCACGTTTTATGAAATTACGAATATTCCGGTTTTACGCGCGACGGAAACTTGTAACGCTCTCACTGGGTGTGAGATCACCGGATTATTCTTGTAGATGTCAACTGGTTGATAAATATTTATATATAGTATGCGTAATATCACGCGTGGTACAAAGAGGTAGGCATTGGTGTCAAAGATTTTATTCATATTGCGCCAAACACATTTTCGTTTAAAGACGTACGGCCTTAGTCATAGACAGATTTAAAACCTATTTCAGTTATCGAATGTTTTGTCCCTTTCGAACGCATTTTGAATTCAGTTTCAGGGAAGAAGACAAATTTGATTACTAAAATAGGTTTGTAAGCTATCTCCGAATAAAGCCGTAAGTAAAATGTGAGTTTGTTACTATCGTAAAAGCTTGGCTTTGTCCACAACTGGGCTTATCATAGTCTTCCAGAAAAGCCTTGTGCGGTTTGGCGGATTTTTCACACCATAGAATTTAAAGATTTTTGTAGTACTTAAGTTCAGGGCGGTTTCATTCGCCATGAAAGTGCATGGTAATTGACTACACACAGTACAAAAAATTTAAAGTGTGCTCTAGGATTCAAACTCACGACCATAGTCTCAGCGGTTAACAGCCGGGTTGAGACTGCAACTCCTGTAAGCCAGGATCAACAGTGGCACGCATTTTGGACACCGAGCATTGAAGCTCAGCGAGTCTCCGGGAATGTCTAACTTGTCTTTATCCCGCAACGAAATCAATCACAAAGTTAAATTAATAGGAGGAACATTATAATTAATTAGGATTAGCAAAATGCCACCAAACGATGTGCGATACAAAAAGCATGTAATTTCCATGGAACAGCAATATTCGATACCGATGAAAGTAACTGTTAAAATAGTTGAAAACAGTTTCAACAACTGTTCAAAAACAAAACGGCAACTACATTTAAATAAAATAACAAATACAATATAAAGCGAAGCTTCAGTAATTTCATGCACAATACAACAGAAAATACGCAAAAAAACTGAAGATTTTTTTATTTTTTACATAATATCTTGTTTAATTGGTAAATACATTACTTTTGCTAAAATAATAATTACACACTCTTTATTTCAAAAGACATAATGGTACTCAAGGGTTTTAATTATTATTTTAGCAAAAACTGCATATATTTAACCACCAAAACCCGACGAAAGGTGAAAAAACATGTCGCATTTTATAAAATTACCACCTGGCTTCGTTTGTTGCAACTCGCAGTCTGGAGTGCGTGTAGCCATGTCCCACTATCAACATTTCCATATGAATAAATTGAAAATTAAATTATACATACATACATAAACTCACGCCTTTATCCCCGAAGGGGTAGGCAGAGGCGCCAACAGGACACCCACATTTCGCCTTGTATGTCCCGTCCCACGATGTGATAGGGGGCGAGCCTATCGCCATATCGGGCACAAATTCCTGACTCCGGGCTGATAATGAATAGAAAAATCCAATATCACTTTGCCCGACCCGGGACTCGAACCCGAGACCTCAGCTTTGTAACCGTACCGTAATACAACTACGCCACCGAGGCAGTAATTTAAATTATACTTTCTACATTATAGCAAATTACTTATGAACTGCTCTGAATCAAACCAACTTGTAAGTTTTGTAATAATCACTGACATAATGTAAACTGGTTTTGAAATGAAAAGAGCCGGACTTTCTTGTCAGTTCTTCTTTAGTGAAAAGCGCTTTCCGAACTGGGTGGTAGAACAAAAAAATACTGAATCTAACTAATGTTTAACATTTTTATGGATTCAATAAATTATTCTCATTTTCTTAATCGGTGTCTAGCATAAGCTGAAAAAAGCTCGGTGAACTGTGGGTGGTATTTGTGCCATCTCTGCTTATCCCGTCGGGAACATATGAAGGGCTTTACGTATATAATTTAATATACAGTATATTTACGATATAAATATTGTATTTTCTTAATTTTTACTATAAGACCATAAGTAATTCATAAGTAAAAGATCACATGGTAATATTTGAAAAAAATGGTGCGGATATTACGTACTTTTAGTCATGTTATTTTATTGATCAAAATATCAATAAATATACAATATTTTTAATTTATATAAGTACTGGTTTATAAAAGCCTATTTATTGATTTATTTGTATTCTTTATTGTACACAATAAATATAACAATAGGTAGGTGTATATAGAGACAACAAAACAACAAAGTACAAATGGCGGTCTTATCGCTATTTACTTGCCCATGTGACCTTTAACTGAATAACATTTTATAAATAGTTGTACAAATATTATAATCCGTTATTATTTTAACTTAAATTTTCGCTGCAAACCGACTGCGCGAGTTAACAGCTGCGTTAACCCAAATATTTGTCTGAACGGGAATAGAACCTGACTAATCGAATTATTATACACACACACGCTGCCAGCTAATTGGATAGAATTATTTTTATTACATTTCAATACATTTTAGTAATATTAGTTGCTAGGACAGAAGTTTTGTCCTAAAACACATCAAGTGGATGCATAGCCTGGGAATTGAATCCTACACCTTACGGAATATCTTAAACTTGAATATTATTAAATGCAGTGCAATCCATCTATCGTTGAACAATTGTTTCGTAATTCGTCACACTTTTGCCGGCCTTTCTACTCCCTTACAACATCATTCACAAAATGTCTTTATGTAAAACACATCGCAAATAAATACTTGAAATGTGAAATATTTTAGAGCGAAAACTCGCCTCATTTTAGGTGGAGTTATTAAGATTTTCATCTTAGACAAAATAGAGCTCTCTACATTAAAATTCTGCGAGTTACTTTACATACTCTCCTTTATCTAAAACTGCGTTGGAGATTAATTTTTACTTTGCAATAACGGGTTTAGTTTATGCGAAAGCCTATCTGAATTAACTTGCAAAATTATATTACGAATTAAGGCAATTTGAAAGTTCTTTAGTACATTTTTTTACTTTTCGTTGTAAGTACTAGTAAGATGAATTGGCTGAAAATTGTATGTTGTATAACTTATCTTTATATCAGTGATTGAAAATATATCGAAAATGCTCTCAATAATTCTTTTAATATAGTTTAATATTCATATTTTACATACTAAATTAAACAATAAAATTATGTGAAATAGTAGTTAAGAGGAAAATAATAAATTGTGCGAAATCATTTACAACATAGTTCTCAATGTACTGTTTATTATACATACTTTAAATCCCAATTATAGTCTGATATTTATAAATAACGGACTTTCTGAAAAATCGAATTAATTATTTTCGTGGGATGAAAGACAAGGCGAAACGTTGGCGATCCTGGTTGCACCTATGCCTACCCCTTCTGTGAAAAAGGCGTGAAGTTTATGTATTAGGTGTGTATATGTATGGCAATTGAATCTTGCATTATAATTATAAAAATAAATAACGAATATTCATTCAAAACGAACTATTTATAAATTCTAAAAATAACTTGATCGAATCAAATGTCAACATCGTAAAAACAAAATAATGAGGCTTAATTCTGAAACTCTCAACTGCTTTAATTCAAGATTTTAATGACAGATTTCTCAGAAATTCTGTCACTTTATTTACTAAAAAAGTGAAGGATATTTGACATTAACGTCAAGTTAAAAGGTCACAAATAATCCCAGTATTACATTAAGATACTTTTCTTGTATTTGTTTAAAACGAAAAGCTATAAATTATAGACAAAACTGAGATTCGAACGAAAATTTTACTAGATAAAATCATTGAATAATTCAAAATATTAGTTACATATTTGTTTTTTAACTGTCTAAAACTAAAAGAAATTTCAATCCCACCTCCTAAACAAATAATTCTGGATCAAAAATAGGGATTACGTAGACTTGCATTTTTTTAGATTTCAAATAAAAGATCTTTATAATAAGTTCATAACAAAATTATAATTTGTAACAGTTTCTAAACGTACCTCAATCTTTATTTCAAAACCCTATTTAGTAAAAACCATTGTAATTAAAAGAATAAGTCGAATGAGTGTCGTTTTTCCATAAATAACATTACATATGGTGGCTGGATATCTTATATTATAAATAACCAAGATTTTGGAATATGTTTACACCTGACGCCTAACAATATTCACGAAATACCTATAAATAAGAATGTAATATTATCAAAATTGAATGTATTTCCCACACGAAAATAACCTCAAGAAAGTAAACGAAACATAAATATGTATTCTAAGATATTGTAAGGTCGGCATACTTTACAAGAATCAAAAAGGTTTTAATACGTTTGTTCTCAAAATTATTTTGTCCCTAAAATGCAAACATATGTTTCCGAAAACATCCTCGAAAAACGATTTTCCATAACCCTTTTGTGACGTGTAATAACAGTTACTACTTACCAACTGTCTTAAATTTCCAACAGTAGCTTATGTATAAAAATACACTGACTATTTTGCAATAACAAAAAAAATACTTATCGTACTAGACTCATAAATATCCAATATTATCAAAATACCGTTTAAAAACACAATCCAAAATACAATCTAATTTGACACAAGACAACCGACAAATAAGGAGACACTAAGATCGCAAAAACATTTTTTTTATTTTACAAAAAATTACCAAAACGAAAACTTTTTTTTTCAATTCTTACTTTACATCTCAGTGTCTCCGTTAAACACCAAAACACATCACACACACGAGCACATCACATAGAATACTAACAGGTATCACGGGGTTATTCGGGACGGGCGGCGGGCGTTCGCAACGAGATCCGCGCGGGTACTGACGTCCCGGGGTAGCTCGTAGGGGTGTGTTGGGTCACGCGATTTCGGTAAAGACAGCTATGGCCTGCTTCGGGCTTTATTTTCGGTGGTTTTTTTGCAGGTGACGGTAGATGGGATTTTTGGCAATGTATTTTGATGGTTGATTTAGGCTAATATTTGTATTTTGTTGAATTAAATGCTGAAGAATTATGATATGATATTAAATTAGTCACAGGAATAAAAAACTACATTAAGATACTTATTTAATTAATTTATTTGTCATCATTGCTCAAATATTTGTTTTTTGTTTAATATGTTAGATCGATACTGTTTTATAAAGCTGTTGGGATTAACCTTCTTATCATTTATCTTTTGAAATCAATCGAAAATTATTTATTGGTTATATAGGAACAAAATAGCACCTAAGACAAACCACATAAGATATTATTAATCGATTTTCAGTTTCCATTACATTATACAACAACTACCTTGATTTATATTAATATTTTATAGTATATTTAGGGCAAAAATCTTGTAAAACATTTTTATATTTATTCAAGGTACTAAGGTACTGGAAAAGAATTTTAACTAAAACATGAGTACTTCTTGGAATAAATTTTCATGTTACAACATCTCTCTTGGTTTCATTCCTGGAGCTTGAAAAAATATTTCATGTATATTATTTATTACATTAAAACCTGGAGTTTTTTAAGCCCGTAGGTATAGAAGTAATATTCTCTATTTTTCTATGAAAATGAAATGAAATTGGTTTATTGGTTTACTTGTGGCAGATCTGTTATAATACGTGAGCGGCCGACTGGGTAGGTATCACCGCAAGGTCTACTTCTCCCGATAAACAGCAGTGTAAATGCACTGTTGTGTTCCGGTTTGAAGGACATTGTAGTCAGAGTGACTACTGGACATATTGAGACTTAACATCTTATGTCTTTTTTTTATTGCGCTGAATGGCGAGCGCAGTGAAATGGCACGCATTGCTTTGTTATTCATGTTGTTGATTGGTTTTGCTACTGTCCATGAGCGGTCGTATCGCTTACCATCAGTCGAATGGCATGCTCGTCTCGCCATTCATCGCAATAAAAAAAATACAATCAGGCTGACATTATTATGTCGACTGGCGAAATATAGCAATGTTGCCATGACGATTTCTATACCTACACTGCACTGTTTTTACCATAATTCATAGTAGTCATATTGTGTGGGCTACATACAATAATTATTTTATTAATACATTGTAAAATTATCACTACTGTTTCATTTGGTCATACAACACGTTTTCCTTATGGTGTCGGTATTAAAAAGTATTATTAGCCTCCCCTGGATAATTGAGGAGTTTTGTATCTTAGTGGAATTTATATCGTCTCGTTGGCGCAGTTGTACTACGTTACGATTGCAAAGCTGAGGTCTCGGGTTCGAATCCCGGGTCAAGCAAAGTGATATTGGATTTTTCTATTCATTATCAGCCCAGATTCAGGAATTTGTGCCTGATATGGCGATAGGCTCGCCCCCTATCACATCGTAGGACGGAACATACAAGGCGAAATGTGGGTATCTTGGTGGCGCCTCTGCCTACCCCTTCTGGAATAAAGACATTTACTGCAACCAAAGATTATACCACCATTTCTAAGTAAATTGAGAGCTGTTGAAGCATGCTATACGAATTCCCACGAAAGAATGGTGAAAGTAAACGCGAAGAAATTCTACGACATACTTTACTTGTGTCATTTCCTGTATGTTACGATTATGTAGGAAGAGAGGTAATAACAGTAGATCAGTGATTAATAAAACATAAAAAAGACAGGAAAGATCCGGATTGCAATTAATAAAATGAATGTTGCAGGATTGAACTCAAGACATAATTGTATTGACAGCCTCCTTGGCGCAGTTGGTTGGACGCCGCTTGTAAAACGAGAGCCCGCGGATTCGATCCCCGCACCGAAACAAATATTTGTGTGATCCACAGGTATTTGTTTCGGGTCTGGGTGTTTGTGAGACCGAAGAGTCTCTCGTGGTTTCTGATACGCACGACACAAGACTCGATCTTAGTGCGGGGTCAGGACTATGTATGTGACTGTTGGGTGTATTTATTTATTGTATCAGCCCATACACGTCCCACTGCAGGGCACGAGCCTCCTCTACAATCTAGAGTACGATTGAGAGGGGTTAGGCCATATATTCCACCACGCTGGACAAGGCATAATAACTATGACTTATTGAAGTTACGTAAACATCGTGAGGAAGCCGACATACCTGTATGTTCTCCCACAAATTTGAGGTTTTTTACAGTGTAGGTGTGGCAAACGAGCATATGGCTCACCTGATAATTAAACTCCATTTTACATGGAGAGTTTCTCGCGGCAATAATCGTATGCGATTATCGCATGACGTTTACCATAGATTATCGTGTTCTGACAATGTTTACACGATGCAACTTTTTTATATCCTTACGATAATCGTATCTTCGAAGCGAGAAACTCGCAACAAGACTGCAAAACCGTCTCTTTACGTCACTACAGCGTGGTTTTACCAAAGTATATCCGCACATGTTAATTTAAACATAAATTCCTACCACTAACCTATCACCATAATACATACAAACATGCCTTTATCCCAGAAGGGGTAGGCAGAGGCGCCACCAGGACACCCACATTTCGCCTTATATGTTCCGTTCCACGATGTGATAGGGGCGAGCATATCGCCAAATCGAGCACAAAATAACGGACATAAATTCCTGACTCCAGGCTGAAAATAAATAGAAAAATCCAACATCACTTTGCCGCCGGCGTACACGAAACCTCAGCTTTGTAATCGCAGTACAACCACGCCACCGAAGCAGTCTTACTATCGACATATAATTTCTATTTTCCAACAATACCTATAAATAGGAACATTATTTGGTTCCTGTGTAAAGGTTCATCTGGGCGACGAGTCATGGTCGCAAATGGATGTGTCAATCACTGGACCGCATACAGCCAATCGTTGAATTCAGCTCCGTTGCGATCCAGATATCTGTTTATGTTACAAGAGACATGAAATTGTATGTGTGGTTTTAGAAGGCCTGTTAGGATCGGATGCAAATTGCAGTAGTAATCAAATCTGAGGCAGTCCTGTGAACCAAGCAGTTACAGATGAGGAAAAAACCAAAAACAAACTTGCATACCATAGAGATTTATGAGGATTTATACACGTGAAGCCCGCATCCAAAATAGCCGGGCGTGATGGAAGGTGGTTTAGGACCTCTAAATCAATCGTTCAGTTGTAGGAGTCCCATCCTTAGAGGAGCGCGACTATGGGCTGATACAGCCATTTGAAACACAATTTTCCTACACAAGAAATCGATTCCGTACTTCTAAAAATACACCCTCAATTAAAACTGTAATTTATTCAAAAACACCAATAAAATAACGGCTACTTCACCTAATATCGAAACAACAATTTCATCAAAACAAAAAAAGCGCAGCTGACCCCTAGTGCGAGAGGGACAATGTCATACCGCGCTACATCCGTTCCGCTCGCCCACACCTGTCTTTGCAGGTGTCGCGACAGTTGGTGCTAGGGATGAACGTAACAATACGATTATTTTAGCATCGATTTAGCTCTTTTACTTAAAGATTTTTATATCGGTATGTTTTAAAAATAATTGTTTATCGTGCAACAAATAATTTAAAGTAATATCATGTGTCTATAATTACAGTATTTATTATATTATTTAACGTAATATTGGCCACTGACGTACCGTGTATTGAAATATTTGCCATAATTAGCATACCTATTAAATAAAATACCGAGACAAATCGTTTAATTACAGTTATAAATATTGGCCTATTTATTTTAATTAAGTCGGTAAGTGTTAATTATATTAATGGAGCAAGATTGATTACAGACTAATGAACGTATTTAAGATATTATTTATTGTTACTAAAACTTTGAACCAAGACTGGAAAACAGATAACTTTTTTTATTAAGCTTCTACGCAAAAAATTGACATTTATGTATATAGAAAATTAGTATGTAGCCCAACATCAGTGTAAATGTACTGTTGTATTCCCGTTTGAAGGACATTGTTGATTGTAGCCAAAGTAACTACTGGACATAATGAGCCTTAACATCTTATGTCACAGGATGGCGAGCGCAGTGGAATTTCAAGCTTTGCTTTGTTATCCATGGTATTATTTGGTTTCGCTACTGTCTATGCGCGGTCATATTGCTTACCATAAGGCGAATGGCATGCTCGTCTCGCCATTCATCGCAATAAACAAATGTAGACATTAATGCGAATAAAATAAAATAAAAATAACATTTTCACACCAAATACTAAGCAGAATTTATAAAAAGTATCAAGAATATGCACGTGCGGTGGATTAAGACTAAAAAGTCATAAAACAAAATATTTTACTCAAATTACAATAAATATATATACGATTTAATAATCGTTTCAGATACACTACAAAATCGATTGTAATTATTTCACCGTGCATCCCTAGTTCACTCGTAGTTCCCAGCCCTATAGCAAAAGTGTTGAAGTTTTTTTTGCCATGTGGCGCGTGCGGTCAAGTGGAACTCTTTTTATAGTAAAAAAATATTAGATATTAATTATATTCTACTTCGACTGCCTCGGTGACGTAGTTGTACTACGGTACGACTACAAAGCGCGGAGTCAGGAATTTGTGCCCGATATGGCGATAGGCTCGCCCCCTATCAAATCATGGGACGGAACATTCAAGGCGAAATGTGGGTGTCCTGGTGGCGCCCTTGCCTACCCCTTATGGGATAAAGACGTGAGTTTATGTATGTAATTATATTCTATCTTCATTACTGCGTTTACCATCAGGTGCTGCATAAGGGCTTTTTCGAGGCTTGTAAATAAATATGTATGGCTGCGAAGCATGGACATTAGAAGACGACACTCTAAACCGCCTAGAGGCATTCGAAATGTGGTATTACCGGTGCATGTTGTGCATCAGACGCAAAAAGTAAGAAATTATACCATGCTCCAGCGTGTCAATATGCTCGGAAAATGCACACCATTAAAAAGCGCAAGACAGAATATCTCAGCCAAGTGCTTAGTATGAAAGATATAAGCTGCTTCAATTAATAATGATGGTCAAAGTGGAAAGGAAGAGACGCGCTGGACGAAGGAAAAAATAATGGCTGCGAAACATGCGGGAGTGGCCCGGTATCAGCACCGTTCAACAACAACCTCGTGGCTAATGACAAGGAAGAATACAAGAAGCTGACGGCCAACCTTCAACACTGAAGAGGCACTCAAAGAAGAAGAATAAATAAATATATGATACTATAAATAATAATAATAAATATACTATGGTTTATTATTGAAAGCTCAATAGTATGAAGAGCCGCAAAAGGACTGAAGGGGAGATATTTCGAAAGAAAATTAGAATCCTAAGAGATAGTTGGTCATTTTTCTTTTAACTATTATTTCCGCACCCTTATTTGACTATGGAAAGTTACTAAAAGTAAACAAATACACATTAGCAAAACTCAAATAAGTTCTCTATAATTTATGTCAAGTCCACAACATTTTGCACGACAATCTAGCGCCGCGGAGCGGACGGTTTGCAAACTAAAATAATTTAGTTAAACGTAACAACGCCATCTTTTAGTATTAGTTGGCAACAATGTTCAGCCATGCGTAAGTTCAACCGCGCGCTTATTTATAGTAAACTAACTACAAATAATTATATGTAGTATGAAAAGTTAATCAAAATAAAACGTATTACTCCCTACAATTGACTGCCTTGGTGGCGTAGTTGTACTACGGTACAGTTACAAAGTTCAGGTCTCCGGCTCGAATCCCGGGTAGGGCAAGGTGATATTGGTTTTTTCTATTAATTATCAGCCCGGTGTCAGAAATTTGTGACCGATATGGCGATAGGCTATATCTAGACTGCGGCCGAAAACGAAGCCAGGTAGTATTATTAGTGACATCAGACACAATGCAACTAAAATTTTCGCAAAGAAAAAACGATAACTTTTTTGTAATTTTTTACTTATCGTCGTATTTGGGTGGTAAATACATAGGTTTCCTAACATAATAATCTACACCTTTTTATTTTTAAAGACACAATGTAACGATAGAGTTTAAATTATTATAATTTTAGCAAAAACTAGGTATTACCACCCAAAACAGATGATATATGTATAAAAAATAACAAAAAATAAATGTCGGTATTTTCGTGAAATTTTTAGTTGCATTGTGTTTGTAGTCACTAAAACTACCACCTGGCTTTGTTTTCGGTCGCAGTCTGGATATACCCGGTATATTAGGCCAGCTTACTGGACAAAAAATGTATATTACAGAAATATAAGTGAATTATATTCTTTCAAGAAATTATGTTTAACCCTTATAAAATATTCAATCACAGTCTCAAGATTCAATTCATTACAACCCTCAGCCTATATTGTCTCAAAAATAATTAGCCTTATCAGGGGTGGTTAATGTGGTCTGGCGGGGTTGAAGGGAGGGGTAGTCGCGACCTGACCCGAGTAGATACCGGGTAATCCGGCAATTTGTTGCTCTCAGCAATCCACTGAGCTATAAGGCCGCTTATACATGGTATTTAATAATGGTGAGTATTATACTGAAAATATAAGTAATATGGCTGCCTCGGTGGCGTATTTCGGTACGATTACAAAGCTGAGGTCTTTGTTTGAATCCAGGGTCGGGCAATATGATATTGGAATTTTCTATTCATTATCAGCCCGGAATCAGGAATTTGTTTCCGATATGGCGATAGGCTCGCAACCTTTTACATCGTCGGGCGGAACGTACAAGGCGAGATATGGGTGTCATGGTAGCACTTCTGCCTACCTGTGAAAAGGCGTGTGTTTATGTAAGTAATATGACTTACGAGATATATTTTCAAGTAGAAGTAAATTTGAAGTCATGGTGACGATGTTACCATTTTAAATACACCCTCTGAGCATTCTCCTTGAAACAATCTAGAGAAAATACAGAGATACAAAGACTCTCACGGCAGTCTTAATGGTTTCAGATATTTGTGAAAATAAGGTCATCGGAGATTCGAAGAAGTCCTCGCTGTTGATACTACAATTTCAGCTGTTTTAAGCCCCTCTACCGAACTCTTCGTTTTATAGGAGTACATTGTGGAAAATGGCAGAACCGCGCTGTTGTCATGACTCAGCATGAATGGGCAGGCTCGTCCGGTACCACTGTCTCCCAGGAGACCGACGTAAAGCGACAGGTTCGCTGGCGCATTTCGTTCGGTGAGTGAGATTGCCAGATACCCAATTCTCCTTTCTTCTTCCCATCTATTTTCCTTCCGGCTCCCTCCCAATTTGATGGTCAAGCAACACATCCATTATCCAAGCGTTGATCCGAGCGATGTTCACGTGCAGTGATCACTTACTATCAGCTGACCTGTTTGACCTATGGAATAAAATAAAATAAAAACGTCAGCGGTGGATGATGATAGGCCATACATTACAGTAATAAATAAAATAAATACACCCAACAGTCACATACATAGTCCTGACCCCACATTAAGATCAATTAAGTCTTATGTCGTGGGTATCAGAAGCTACGAGAGACTTTTCGGTCTCACAAACACCCAGACCCGAGACAAATACTTGTGGGCCTCACAAACATTTGTCTTTGCGGGGATCGAACCCGCGGCCTCTCGTTTCTCAGCCGGCGTCTAACCAACTGCGCCACGGAGGCTGTTAAAGGTACAGTGAAGTGTTAGACCTCTAATTCATTGTCTACTTAATATTGATAGCTTCCTATAGTATAAACCACTCTGCATTGGAGTAAGCCGCCTTACCCAGCGGTTTGTGCAACAATCTATCTGCTCCCGACTCGACAGCTGGCGGCGCTGTGACCGATCGCTCTGCTCGACTACCAAACACGCTGATAGTCGTTAAATTGTACAATATACCGGGTTTATCAAGACCGCGAACAAAAACGAAGCCAGGTGGTAGTATTAGTGACATCAGACACAATGCATGTAAAAATTTCGCAACAAAAAATCGACAACTTTTTTTTTGTAATTTTTTACTTATCGTCGTATTTGCGTGATATATACATAGTATTCCTAAAATAAAGATGTACACCTCTTTCTTTTTAAACACGCAATGATACGTAAGGGTTTAAATTAGTATTTTCGCAAAAACTAGGTATTCAGCATCCAAACAAAATTATTTATTAAAAATTCTAAAAAACATTGTCTCTGTTTTGGCGAAATTTTTATTTGCATCGTGTTTGTAACCGCTAAAACTACCACCTGGCTTCGTTTTCGGTCGCAGTCTTGATATACCCGGTATAGTCAATTTTTAATTCATTTGTTATTGTATAGGATTTTTGTATGCGATGAATGGCGAGACGAGCATGCCTGATGGTAAGCGATATGACCGCTCATGGACAGTAACAAAACCAAATAACAACATTACAAAGCAAGGCTTGGCATTCCACTGTGCTCGCCATCCAGAGACATAAGATGTTTAGTCTCATTATGTGCAGTAGTTACTGTGGCTACATTGTCCTTCAAACCGGAACACAACAGTGCATTTACAGTGCTGTTTGGCGGAAGAAATAGATTATTGCGGTGGTACCTACCCAGGCGGCCTCTCACTTATTAGAGACTTACCACCAGTAAAAAGGTTTGCTCACGATTTTTTCCTATTCCTTTCCACACATTACACAGACAAATTAATTAATAATTTAACTACCATCACCAAAAAACAATTTTCATTTAAATAACAATAGAGAACTCCGAACATTAAACTTGCAACAAAAATAATTTCAACTATTCACGGGCGAGTTAGTTCGCAGTTTAATACAGCGGGTTCCCGCGGGAGACGCTATGAACATTCCAGCTCCTGGCACGACTGGCAAGTGCTGACTGGCGGATTGGGACCGTCTGGCAGCCTGACATTTTGGGACTGAGTTTAGAATAGTCTTGTTTGATGTTTAGTGTCGAATTATGCCAGGTTGGGAACTGTCTGGCGTCATTCAAGGCAGAAATATCGTTTAACTAAGTATTGACATTCTCCGTGGCGCAGTTGGTTAGACGCCGCCTGTGAAACGAGATGCCGCGGGTTCGATCCCCGCACCGAAACAAATATTTGTGTGATCCACAGGTATTTGTTTCGGGTCTGGGTGTTTGTGAGACCGAAAAGTCTCTCGTAGTTTCTGATACCCACGACACAAGACTCGATCTTAGTGTGGGGTCAGGACTATGTATGTGCCTGATGGGTGTATTTATTTATTTATTACTACTTGTAGGAAGATATTCATACTAGCTCAGAAATTAAACGGCGTAGGTGATGGTGAAGAACTTCGCATAATGAAACATGTATATGCGCCGGTTTAAGTTCAGTTTGTGTACATATTATTACTGGGTTGCAGCTAGGACGACATAATTTTATCAAGCATTGAATACGTACTATATTTCTATTTTTATCATGCATATGTACATAAACCCACGCCTTTTTCCCAGAAAGGGTAGGCAGATGTGCTCCCAGGACACCCACATTTCGCCTTGTATGTTCTGTCCCTCGACGTGATAGGGGGCCTATCGCCATATCGGGCACAAATTCCTGGCTCCGGGCTGATAATGAATAGAAAAATTAAATATCTCTATGCCCGACCCGGAATTCGAACCCGAGACCTCTAATTTGTAATCGTACTGTAGTACAACATCGCCACCGAGGCAGTAGAGTACGTTAGAATAAAAAAAAATATATAAAATCCATCACATTAGAATATTCCTAATATGTGATTAGTAAAATTTATTTACAACTTAGTGTTAAGACGTAAAGTAATTGCGATGAGGTAAAACTGGGTTGTTTTGCTAGTCAACTTACAAATATCCAGGACAAGGCCACGAATCAACACTTCGCACAGAGAGCCTTGTCATCAATGCGACGTCACGTTTGGCTGTTTCAAGGCTAAGAGTATTTACACCAGAGAAAACCGACACCTGACTTACATAAATTGTAATTAGAAATAAGAGTCTGGGTGAAGAGAAAATCTAACAATTATTATCAAAATTATAACGTCATGAACCATGCTCTGTATCAAAGGAAAATGTGGAAGCTTGAGTGTAATTTTTAAAAGATTTTTTATGTTATGTGACGTCTGACAAATCGCTATAGACCAACGTGGTGGAATATCTAGTTCTTTCTTATTGCGATGAATAGCGAGACGAGCATGCCATTGGCCTGTTAGTAAGCGATACGACCGCTCATGGACATAAAGTACTAAGCAATGCTAGGCATTCCACTGCGCTCGCCATACCACATAATAGGGTATTTGAAACAATTTTTTTTTATTGCATTAATCAAAAAGTATCCATATCCAAAATCTAGAAAACAAAGAATTTTGTAAATCCGTTCAGAATTAAACAAGTTAAAAACGTTTTAAATCTTGTAGTGGGGTAATAGAAAAGGGATGCAAAACAAAGTTAGTGACGTCACTGTGCATTATAGTGCATTATAGTGTGCGGGTGTGAAAGAGACGGTAAGATGTCCCCAGTACGTCCCCACTCTTTCTTACTTTAATACTGTTTTCACTAAAATGTTTTGTTTTAATGGCACTTGTGTTTGTCTACAAAATAATACAAACATTCGATGATAGTCAAATACCCTATTAAACTCAACATATTATAACAGTCTATATATTCAATTACTCGAATAAGACGATTCCAATGACAGTACATAAATTAATTAATCGTATTAAATAAAATGAAACGAAATTACATAAAATCAAGCAGTCCCATGGACGAGGGCAAATGTAATTAAATTCCTTTTTTATCCGATAAAGTTGAGAGTAGAGGTGGGATGTGACGCGTTGCCCGAACGCCGAAAGTTCATTACGAAGCTGAAAACAAGTTTTATTTAGGCGTTACCGGCATTGAGCATGGAAAACAAAATGAATGGGACTTGAGAAAATTTTGAGGAATTATTATATCTTCAAAATGCACAGACAAACGAGGTAGCAAATAAATAAATACACTTAGTCCGGAGTCCGGACACAAGTCTAAGATACAAGAGATATTATGGTATAATACTAGATGGTTTACGTTCTCACATATATGTGGTCCGCACAAACATTTGTCTCGGTGGGGCATCGAAGCGGCGGCGTCTCGATTCCCTGCTGACTCTCAACCAACTGCGCCCCAGAGGTTGTTAAAGAAAAGCTCATATTAAACGTATTTTGCCTTTTAGATAGTAGTACCATTTTTGAAGAACTTATCATTTCTTTTTTTAAATAAAACTGTATATAGAGCGGCTTGGTTGTTTTAAAAATATACACAGCTTTACAAACAATGTAGTTCTTCTGAAGACTAATGCCTTTATTCATGGACAGATTTAAAACCTAATTTAGTTATCGAATGTTTTATCCCTTTCCAACGACTTTAGAATTCAGTTTGAGTGAAAAAGACAAAATATTCGATAAGTAAAATAGATTTAAAAATCAGTCTATGAGTGAGGCCGTATAGCTATCATTTCATATGTAAGTACTTAAGTGATTTAAATTTTATAAAAATTCGATAAATTGTCGTTCTAAGGCAATTTTTGATGAATTAAAAGCGAAATAGCATGCGTTTTCACACAGAATTTAATTGGCTGTGTTAATCATACATCAAATCCCACTTGTTCAAGTCATATTCAAAATAAATATTAAGAAAAATAAACCGAAAATTCGGTCTGTATCTTCCGAATCGCATCACAACTCTAAAACGGGAGGGCCAATATTCGTATCTAAATGAGGGACTTCAAAAGAAAAATCTTTGAGGCAGCCATTAATTCTGTAAATAGATTCACTTAATCCCTAATAGTCATCCTTTTATATTTGCATTAATACAAGTATTTAAGACGTAGTATTATTCACTGGTGGTAGGTCTCTCATATGTGAGAGGCCGCCTGGGTAGGTACCACCGCAATATCAATTTCTCCCGCCAAACAGCAGTGTAAAATGTAAATGTACTGTTGTGTTCCGGTTTGAAGGACATTGTAGCCAGAGTAACTACTGGACATATTGAGGCTTAACATCTTATATCTCAGGAAGTCGAGCGCAGTGGAATGCCAAGCATTGCCATGTAATTCATGGTGTTTTTTTGGTTTTGCTACTGTTCATGAGCGGTCATATTGTTAACCATCAGGCGAATGGCATGCTCATCTCGCCATTGCAATAAAAAAGAAATTAACTACAAGTTCAATGGATCATCTAGACTGTACTAGTCTTACATAATCCTGTAAGAAAGTCAGTGATTGGAATTCCAGAGCACATCTTTGATTTCTCGGAGTCACTTATTATTAGTCAAGTTTATTATTGAACTACCACAACTTCATAGATGAAGGAAAACGTTAGAAAATACAGTTCCGTAGAGATTAACAAGAATCATAGACTATGTTTGTAATATTTAAGTTTACAAACATACATACATTCACGCCTTTTTCCCAGAAGGGGTAGGCAGAGGTGCTACCAGGTCACCCACATTACGCTTTGTGTGTTCCGTCCTACGATGTGATAGGAGGCGAGCCTATCGCCGTACCGAGCACAAATTCCTGACTCCGGGCTGATAGTGAATAGGAAAATCCAATATCAATTTGCCCGACCCGGGATTGGAACCCGAGACCACAGCTTTGTAATCGTACCGTACAACTGCGCCACCGAGGCAGAGTCGAGGCACCGAGGTAGTTGAGTATATTTATTTATTTATCAGCCTCACAAACATACACCAGTTAAAATTCCCCGTTAAAATGCGGACAGTTAACTTCATTCGCCACCCATCAAGGTTTAAATAAATAATATTACAACTGAAGGTAAAAATGTCCGGTGATTTAGTGTTTCCCGCGGCGGTTCATGAATATTTAAGTGTATGGAAAAGTGAGTTATGGCGATTAAACGCGAGCCGCGGGCGCGTCCACTGCACTGAATGCCAGATTGACTGAATGTTCTAGAAGCTTAATAAGCTGCTGATTATGAAAATCTCCATTTTACACTTGTGAAAATGTGAGCGTTATGAGCTGAAAATCTGCACAATGTAGGTATTTTAATGGAATAATTAGGTGACTAATAAGATGGTAAATGCAGTGAAATCCGACTAAAATGGTTTTCTGGTTATCTGGTGGGATGAGAAAGGAATTCAAATATATTTGTTACTTTTTTAAACTCAAAGGAATGGGATGGGAGAGGAGAGGACAGTATTACATCCCTTGAGTTATGGGACAGAATGAGACGGGACAGGAAAAGCAGTATAGAAGACGTCATTAAGTTCAAATATAAATAAAACAGTACGGGAAATAATAAATTGCTGATTTTGACTGGACTCAAAGATTATCTGCACCCGCGGGGAGCCCAGCTAGCCCCTAGTTAACAATATAAAACTCCATCGACGACTAACAAAAGTCGTAATGACACTAGATTCTACAACTAAGTCACGGTTCGCGACACATGAATCATCTCCCAGATATTTTTAGCGTTTATTCATCCCTTAACCTTCACCCATGACGTCAACAGCCCTCAGAAAACATTTCACGTACGTAGCAAGTACCTTTCTGAATACACATGACTTATTTCATCTCCCACGAATATAAAACTATAATGTATTGGCCTGTGTTTGCTTGAAAGAAGATAAATTTTGGAAAAAAATGTGGAAATCTTTGCCTCAAATGAGTGGAGAATTACTGGCCTTGCGGAAGGCCAGCGTTGGTTTTATTACAAGCACATGCTAGGCATGAGCTATTTTGTATAAAGTAAAACTACTTGTAAAAGTTATAAGTAAAACTGTAAACTATTTCTTGTAACAGATAAATGTTTTCTTTCTTTCAGAATTAGAGTAGATAAATGAAAGTAAAAAGAATGGATAAATGTCACAGCTACGACGCGGCATGTGTTTTTTGTTATTTATTTTTTATTGATTACTTAATTTACTTACTTTCTAAGTTAATTTGTAAGAACCCTACGAATATGTCGGTTGTTGTTGTGACTGATAAACAAGTTTTCTTTCTTCCCTTCTTCACATTTTTTTAGTAAAAACTACTAAAACGTACATCCAAACCCAATATATGTAAATAGTTAAGTTATTAACGGTGTCTGCGTGCACCGATTACATGGACGTAATAAATGGTAATACGTTGATTCTATGACGAAACACATTTCGCCCAGCCTACGATGTTAATGCTTCAATAAGTATTCACTATTCACGTACAATTTAATCAAACTTTTACGAACATTAAAACATAACATATACTTATGATAAACCTACGAATTTAATCTTAAGGGTTAGGTAGAAGTGTCATGAGGGAACCGACAGCTAAGCTTTTCATAGGATAGGGTGACTGCCTAGTGGTAAGAGGTGACCATCTACCAATATCTTCAGAGGCATCGTTAGTGCGTACCTGGAACGCAAACCCAGGATCTCACGGTTCTCAGTCAATATAATACTACACCATATTAGTGTCAGCACCGGGTTCGAACCCGCAGCCCCTTGTTTCACAATTGGCTCACAACTAAATGCGCAACGGAGGCTGTCAAATTCAATTAATTCATGGCTGTCAAGTCAATTGTCATCGGTTGACTGGATAAGGCCGCATTTCCAATGAAGCTAAGATGTGTTGGAATAAACCAATCATATTAAGAGACTTCTATCATCATAGATAAATAAATACACCTAACAGTGACATACAGATTCCTAACCCTACAGTATGTCTTGTGTCATCGGTTTTAGAGACTAGGGGGACTTTTTGATCTCACAAACAAATGAAACAAATTGGGTCACACAAATATTTCTCGATACAGGGATCGAACCGCAGCCTCTCATTTCAAAACCGGCGTCTAACCAACTGCACCACGGAGGCTGTAAATGTGGTTTATCTGTGTCATAAGGCGATTTCTACTAGTCGACTACGCTGGCATAGTGCGGATTAGTGGAGCACACATACGATAAATAATCTATTTAAGATCTCTATGAAATGCTTGGTGCCCTGTTGGTAACGGACCAGACGCGGCTGCCAAAATGTTCATTGTGGTCGGGGGTTCAAATCCCACGGCACACCTTCACTTTTCAGAGTCATGTGTGTATTGATAGTCAAGCACCACGCAGTTTGCCAGTTTCTAACGATGTTTTCCTTCACCGTTAAACTGCGTGGTGATTGACTATCAATACACATGAATAAAAGGCAGATAAGAATACGAACCACTGAAATTTCTAATTCCAAAGGCACAAAAAGGACATTTAAAAGGACAACATATTTAATTAAATAAAAGATACAGCGGGTTGGAGTGGCTGATTAAATTTTTAGATTAATAATTAAATTTTTAAAAAGAATTTCCACTATCCTCGTTGAATTTTCAATCGTCCGCACAATGCGTGAAGCTGTAAAAACCGCCGTAAAACCGTTTGATGGCCTCAGGACCGTGCGTACGAACCGAGACGATCACGACACGATTACTACACGACATGTGTTTAAATAAATAAATACACCCAAAAGTCACATACATATTCCTGACCTCACACTAAAATCGAATCTTGTGTCGTGGGTATCAGAAACTACGAGAGACTATTCGGTCTCACAAACACCCAAACCCGAGACCAATATCTGTGGGCCTCACAAACATTTGTATTTGCGGGGATCGAAGCCGCGGCCTCTCCTTTCACAGCCGGCGTCTAACCAACTGCGCCACAGAGGCGGTCAGGATTCAGCATGTGTATATACGAATTGTGTGTGTGTGTGTGTGCGTGGTGGCCTGTTGGTAACGGACCAGACGCGGCTGCCTACATGTTCACAGTGGTCGCGGGTTCAAATCCCAGGGCACACCTCTGACTTTTCGGAGTTATGTGTGTATTGATAGTCAATCGCCACGCACTTTAACGGTGAAGGAAAACGTCGTGAGGGAAGCTACATACCGTAGCGATTTTAAAGAATTTCTACGGTATGTAAGTCCGCCAACCCGCACTAGACCAGCGTGGTAGACTATACGGCCTAACCACTCTCAATCGATTCTCTCGATTGTAGAGTAGGCCCGTGCCCAGCAGTGGGACGTATATGGGCTGATACGATACAATATACGAATTAGGATAGGCCGGCAAAATTGTGTCCACTTATGAGATAACTTCCTTCGTCGTTGGATATTACATTAGGATTGAACTTATCAATGGTTTTACAATCACTTGGTCGTGCTAATAAAAAATCCGTCGTTCTCCATTGAAGTGTGAACTGACCGAAACATATCTATCTCTTTCTCGCCCGGGCCTTAGACGGAATTAAAGTTTTATTGGCGTATTTTGAATGGACGGATGTTTTAAGGCCAAATATAATTTATTACGTCGTACCATACTTTGTATCACGTGACTTTAGAAAAATATGACACGTACGAAGAGTTTAGTTAGATCCATCTTTAACCAGCTTACGGACAGTTATTTTTCTTAGACTATTAAAATTTTAACAGGAGGTTTGAAATCATGAATATAGCACATAATAAAGCGTGGCACATACAACAATTAATTATCCTCAGGCTTTAGCTTTTTAACCATAAAATGATTGTGTTTCACTCGATTTTCTAATCTTAAACTCATCATTAATAATTATTCTTAATTTTTTAATTGGGTATTTTACGAAAGCGTGTATTTTAGTTTTTTAAACTATTATTTATCATACGGTATAAAATAAAACTTAGGCTACCTTTTTATTCAATTGAAATCGTAAGAAGAGTAAGGAGAGAGGGCTTATAACTTACTACGCGACTGCCTCGGTGGCGTAGTTGTATTACGGTACGATTACAGAGCTGAGGTCTCGGGTGCGAATCCCGGGTCGGGCAAAGTGATATTGGATTTTTCTATTCACTATCAGCCCGGAGTCTGGAATTTGTGCCCAATATATATGGCATAGGTTCGCCCCCTTTCACATCGTGGGACGGAACATACAAGGCGAAATGTGGGTGTCCTGGTCCTCTGCCTACCCCTTCTGGGATAAAGGCGTGAGTTTATGTATGTATCTAATCTTCACTAATACCATAATTAATGTAAATATTAGTTTGTATATTGCGCTTTCACGAATTAACTATTTAACATACCATTACGATTTTTACATACTTAAATATCAAGGCATAATACAAAAGAAAATTAGGTACCTTTCATCCATAAAAATACTATAGGTAGTCTTTTTTTTTAAATTATTTGACCTCCCTACTTTCTGTGTCAACCTAGATCGATAGACGAAACCTAAACTCGAGAGCCTTTTTTATAATTTGACGTCACTTTCTGTGCAAACCTAGATAAACAAAACCTAAACCTGGGTGGTGCTACAGGTAAAACCTAGTTTAAAACACCCAAAGCCGGCCATTAAGAGACACACGCGTTGTAAATAAAAACATGGCGAGTCGGCTAGTCCTTTCCGCTCGTAATTGGAAAAGTTAGCGGTTCGGAGCAAGTTTCTGTCGGACTCGTGCTTCATATTCCAGACATTTGCAGGTAAAAATTGTTTCTTTAAAATATACTTTCTACGCAATGAATAGGAGAAATATGTGTGCTTTTGGAAAATTGTTTAAAAAGCTTAGTGGAATTGGAAACGAATATCTTAATATATTATACTGGCTCGACAAAGTTACCACAATTTAATTAACAGTAAATGCAATGCCATCCAAATGAAGTCTATATCGATCGAGATATTTTATTTCTTTATATTCTTTATTGTACACTACAGAAGCTGGGCAAAAAAAAACATTAAATTAGATAGCAGTACAAAAGGCGGTCGTATCGCTCGAAGCAATCTCTTACCGACTACCTTGGGATGGAAATAGGAGAAGGATAAAAGATATGTTTATTCCTCGCTGTTGCAAACAATGATTGAGAGAACTTTGTCTATAGGCCACCACGCTGATCCATTACTAGTTGGCGGACTTCGAATACCATAGAAATTCTATGTTAATACAAAACGCCACAATAACCAGGCTTTTAATTAGCTCTAACGCAGCTAATTCTAAGCTGTATAGCATAGAGCAGCCGCAATGAACCGTGGCGGCTGCGGTGCCACACCGCACAACGCATTCCACAGAAATTATACCGCTATTTATAATGTTTTACTTAGTTTTAATTAAATAAATACACCCAACAGACACACACATATTCCTAACCTAACAGTAAGACAAGTCTTGTTTTTTTAATGCGATTAATGGCGACACGAGCATGCTTTTCGCCTGATGGTAAGCGATGCGAACGCTCATGGACAGTAGCAGGGCCTCTGCCTACCCCTCTGGGATAAAGGCGTGAGTTTATGTATGATTGTAAAAATTCCAATTAGGCGGTTGTATGACAACAAGAAATTTAAAAAATCAGAAATCTTTATTTAACTTCATTAAATTTGTTTCAAATTCAAAGTCTGTAAGCAACCAGTTATTTCCCGGAACTATATCCTTGTTATCAATGTGTGCTCATTATTTTTTTTCATTTCACAAAACTTACAGATCCTTCGAGCATCGGAGCAATCGAAGCGGAAATTTAACGATGTATTCCGTACTCGACTAAGTTTACACGCGGATTTCTTTGGATTTAAAGTTTAATATTTGAAGTTACATTCGTAAACTACTAGTGGTACTTGCTGGTGGTAGGTCTCTTATATATGAGAGGCCGCCTGGGTAGGTACCACCGCAATGTCTATTTCTCCCGACAAACAGCAGTGTAAATGCACTGTTGTGTTCCGGTTTGAAGGACATTGTAGCCAGAGTAATTTCGGGATATAATGATACTTAACATCTTACGTCTCAGAATGGCGAGCGCAGTGAAAAGCCAAGCATTGCTTTGCAATTCATGGTGTCTGGGAACAAGGGGAACCAGAGGCGCTACCAGGACACTCACATTTTGCCTTGAGTGATCCGTCCCACGATGTGATAGGGGGCGAGCCTATCGCCATATCGGGCACAATTTCCTGTCTCCGGGCTGACAATGAATAGAAAAATCCAATATCACTGTGTCCTTTCGATCTCAAAAGTATTTCTGATCCACAAAAATATGTTTCAGGGTCTGTGTTAAAAGACTGAAGAGTATTTTTTTATCTCATATACGAGTATTATATGAAACTTGTATCTTAGTTGTTGGGTGTAACATATTAAAAAGGAAATATTTTACCAGACATACATTTCTTTACATAGATAAAATAATAAGGAAAAGGGTTATCGAATAGGTTATTGTTATATTAAAGGACAGTTAAGGGCACTCGAGTTCAAAGAGAACCTTCGCAACTTCAATGAATTGCCGACGAATAGGCAGATATTTGAAATAATTTTATAAATTTTATTCACGTCGTTAAATTGTTATATTTTATTTACAAAATCTTTGACTATTAAACAAATATAGGTACTTAGAGGTGAACCAGCTGCTGTAGTTACTTCGAGAACTCTCTCTTCAGTTCTCCTCACTCCCTCATTATTGAGGATTGTGGCTCCCAATTATATTAGTACTTTGAAAACTAAATAAAATAAATATATATAAAATAACTTACATACGAATAAACATGCAGTTATCAAGATCGAGTGTTTGCCTCGGTGGCGTGCTGAGGTGTCGGGTTCGTATCCCGGATCGGGCAGTGATATCGGATTTTTCTATTAAATATCAGCCCGTAGTCAGAAATTTGTGCCTGATATGGTGATAGGCTCGCCCCCTATTACATCGTAGGACGGAACACAAAAGGCGAACCATGGATGTTCTGGTGACACTTCTGATAACCTGTGTGTGTGTCGTAGATAATTACATACACACATACATAAACTCACGCCTTTATCCCAGAACAGGTAGGCAAAGGCGCCACCAGGACACCCACATTTCGCTTTGTATGTTCCGTCCCATGATGTGATAGGGGGCGAGTCTATTGCCAGATCGGCCTCAAATTCCTGACTCCGGGCTGATAATGAATAGAAAAACCCAATATCACTTTGCCTGACCCGGGATTCGAACCCGAGACCTCAGCTTTGTAGTTGTACCGTAGTACAACTACGCCACCGAGGCTGTCAGCACAGTATATTCGAAATCAGAAAACAAACAGGACATTCTTTTATTAGAACACTTTCTCGTGCCAGTACATATAATAAATACAGTTTCGAAAGTCTTAAAATCATTGACTTATATTCTACCGATAGACGAGTCACGAGACACGTCAAAGAAATAAAGTGCCCCCGTATTTTAAAAGCACACTGCAATATTACATCACTTACCTGGTATTTTATTAAAATATTGTAACTTCAGACGATTTGCTTTCGGTTTGACGGCGAAACATTCATTTATTACTTTTAAACGTAGGTATGCGATAAGGCGTACTGCACTGTCACTGTCACGAAGCAAACTGATTCATGTGCGGTGCATGCACCGCAGGTAGGTGGGACACATTTTTTGTACTGAATGTCTTATCTAGTGTAACATTGATATCGATGCATAAAATAAAGAAAAAGCAAACTCACCAGTCTCCCGAAGATACACCATATGAAACCACTGTTCTATCACGAAACCACTGACTTTACGCGAAACTAGGGGGGTTACTCTTATGATGCGAACCAAGTTCGAATGTTTGAACGTCGTACTTATTTATGGGCTTAAACAACGGAACCTAACATATCCACTTAGTAAATAACACCACATTAACAACACACTGTGCTAAAGTTCTTATACTCATATAAATATAAATAAACTAATTAATGAAAAACATTATTCCGCGCGCGAAAGTTACTAAAAAACTATAAAGTAAAAGACATGTCGCCCACAATGTCGCCTGCCGGCGCGCGCGGCGCCATTGTTTGATAAAGTTGTAAGATCTTGCCGTCGTGTCGCCTTTGCGACTGGCGCTACCATCGCGGCGCTGATACATTATTTCCGTATTAATTAACGTTCTTAATTTTTTTTGGAAAATAGTATTTTTGTATAGTATTGTAAATACAAATTTTAAATAAATAGGTAGTATATAATTTCCTACATTTTCGTGGTTTATAATTAGCGCCCATTCTTCTGGCTATCTGCGTATCAATTCAATGTTATCAACTTTTCTTATCCATAACTTAATGTGAATGTTTCTTTTATCAGATATTAAACCATACCTTACCACTTTCACTTATGTTTTAACTTAAATCTAGTATTTAAGGTTTTAAAAAGGATGTACATGTTATTACGTAAGCCGTAATTTAAAAAATATACGGAAATTGATTCAATAGTCTTTTCATTATATACTTAATACTATCAGAATGTGCGTATGTATTACTTTACTTACATGGTGTAATTCCGTAAACTATATACGAAATTGTAATTCCAATCTTTTAAGACAAATTCACATTGACTTCAAGATAAATCTTAACAAAATAGTACAAAAAATCTGTCCAATCAGAGCCTTGCGCACACGCCTGCGGCACGGATCGACTAATCAGATATCACGTGTACAATGCCAAGAATACAGGTTTAATTATTGTGATTGGCTGATTCTAACATGGTAGAGCTTCAAAGGAACTGGTTTTGACGTGATCATTTTGTTGATTTGTTTTTTATTTTTATACAAAGCCTTATGAGGGTAATGGTTTTTTAAATTTACGCGAATGTTACACATTGAAATAAAACTATTTTTAACGGATTTTATCGAAACGTCGGGAAGTTAAGAAATGTAAATATTAAACCAAGTCGCGATAAAATCCGAAAAAAATAGTTTTATTCCTTTTGAGGGTGTAATGTTTAAACATATTTAACTATTATAATCTATTTTCCGTTAGTTATATATGTATCGTTCCAAAACTTAACGTGACGTGGAATATAAAGATATAATAGTATTGTTGTAGTGATATCAAAACGCCGCTCTTAGATCATGTCGCGAGATTTGAAGCGGAATAATACACGAATGTTGTGTTGTGACTAAATAATGGCTATTGAAATATGTACATTAAAATTTAAATGAGTATGTCTGTGTTGAAGTGTTGTGATTACCATGAATATTATGGGATGTAGTTCCCGCGACAGCAGCGCCGCGCTCCCTGGCGGGCCTGGCGGCTACTTTGATAAACTCTCTAATATTGCGATGTTGCCGCTTCGTGCCGCGCGGGCGCTTTATTTCAGGTCAGTGTAGATATAAGTTTTTAAATTAATTTTATATTTTGATTTATATTTTGTTTGGAAAGTAACATTTTTGTTTTATTTTATTTGTTTCTAAAAGTGCAGGTAATATTATTTGCTGAGTGTTGCATACGGTTTTTAGGCAGTGGGTTTCTATGTCGTTCTTTATAATATACTATGTAATTTAATATATTTTTTTTTGTGGATAATTTCGCGATACTAAAAGCATTTTCTTTCTCACAATTTTTTTTCATCAAGATTGAACCTGCAGCTTTACACTTTCCACCCACTAAGCCACGAAGCCTGACAAATAATAATATAAGTAATAAAAACGTGAATGCCCACATTTCGGAGGTCTCATTAGTACGGAGCAGTTGAGCTTGGGATTTCTTGGCACACTCCACGTCTTGTAAAGCGGTTTGGGTAACGCGGCCTGCACACGATCAGTGCGGACTTTCGATGGATGTTAAATTAAACTTATAAAGACTTAAGACGGTCAGTTTTATATACCTATAAATATTGACATCACGCAAAAGGACAAATCTTATTAGAACATGAGTAATATTAAATCTCTGACTGTCTCGGTGGCGTAGTTTTACTACGGCACGGTTACAAAGCTGAGGTCTCGGGTTCGAATCTCGTCTCGGGCAAAGTGATGTTGGATTTTTCTATTCATTATCAGCCTCCAGTCAGGAATTCGTGCCCGATATGGCGATAGACTCGCCCCCTATCACATCGTGGGACGGAACATACAAGACGAAATGTTGGTGTCCTGGTAGCACCTCTGCCTACCATTTCTGCGAAAAAGGCGTGAGTTTATGTACATATGTATGAATCCTTTTTTCTCCTTCTATTATTGAGCAGGACTGGGACGGGATAGGAAGAGTAAGAACGGGACGAGAAGCAGTAGAAGCGATTGTAAGACTATGTATGGACAAACAAAGACACTACCAGAGTTTCGAAACTTAATGTAGTCGCAAAGAAGAAATGAAAAAGTATTCACAATTTCTCCTTTTTCTTTTTCAGTTTAACAGATTCACACATTGTTTGAAACCAAAATAATATATTCTAAACTGCATTGTAGGTAGTTTATTCATTCGAGTAATCCGAATGTTAATTAATCTAAGTACTGTCTCGGCGGGCGGCCAAGCTGAAGACGGTCGGTCAATGCAAATTAATTAGTCACCGCCAGTGGCACTCGACCAGCGCGCATCGTAATTAACATACGGTTATTTAATAAAGTAATTATAATTATTATCTACTGTCACTTAAATGATCTCGACTGCCCCGGTGGCGTAGTTGTACTACGGTAAGACTACAAAGCTGGGGTCTCGGGTTCGAATCCCGGGTCGGGCAAAGTGATATTGCCTTTTTCTATTCATTATCAGCCTGGAATCATTAATTTGTGCCCGATATGGCGATAGGCTCGCCCCCTATCACAGCATAGGACGGAACATACAAGGCGAAATGGGGGGTCCTGGTGGCGCCTCTGCCTACCCCTTCTGGGATAAAGGCGTGAGTTAATGTATGTACGTAAATAAATCTGGCGCCAATATCGAAAAGCTAAATTTTACGTTAAGAATAAGAATATTTTCTAACGCAATATAGGTAACGAATACCAATTGAAACGACTATTATGCTATAGTTAGTTTATTCAAGAGAAAACAATGGCGAGTTCACCACATTTAAACTTTTTATTTCCTTCACACACACAATACAACTGAATAACAATATAAGGAATAGGTCTACATTAATATTTGCAGTAATATGCGTGTGTATATGTATTTAATTACTGGCATGCCATAGCTACTTATAATATAATATGAGAAAAAAAGTGATGGCAATTTTAACCCTAATTTGGCATCGCTGACTAACAATAATTTCTATGATACGTGAAGTCGGTCAGGCCGGATTAGGCCACCTTGAGCGATTGTGATCTAAGTGTTCCCTACCCAAACTTTTAATATTTTCTAGTGCTCAGCATTAAACTTACAGGGTATATCAAGACTGCGACCGAAAACGAAGCCAGTTAGTCTTAGTTTTAACAGACACAATGCAATGAAAAATTTCGCAAAAAAGCGACAGTTTTTTTCTTGCAGTGTTGTAAACATCACCGTGTTTGGATGGTAAATACCTAGTTTTTGCAAAAATTGTAATACGCAATTGTGTAATACGCAATGGTTTAATTGCGTACCATTGCATCTTTAAAAATAAACAGGTGTACATTATTATTTTAGTAAAATTATACATTTATCACATGAATACGATGATCAGTAAAAAAATTAAAAAAAAAGGATGATTTTTTTCAGTAATTTTTATTTGCATTGTGTTTGAAGTCACTAATAATACCACCTGGCTTCGTTTTCGGTCGCGGTCTTGAGATACCCTGTATATAAATGATAGTATAATACACATTTTTATTTAGTAAAATTAAGGCATTACGAGTAAATTGTCAATCGCCAATAAATAAAACCCTAGCATGCACGGGAGTCAAAACGTCGAGAGATAACGAGTGATCAGTGCGGTCATAAATTGCTTGTCGTTGTCATGTCGCGAGGTGTTATACGCTACGTTGGACATGCTGTACTGCGCCTCTGTGTGTTGTGTTGAGCGGAGCGGGTAGCGGTAATATGAATGTGTTATTTGCAATTGTTTTTTGAATTAATATGCCATGACCTCGTGATTTCTTGTGTTGATTTTATTAACTTTTAATACCTATTTCTTTTTTAATCTCAGCCTGGTCGACACTGAACCCGTAGTGCAATAATTTTAAAATCGTCAAGATTTTTCGGATATCCTGAACGCTATTCTTACGGATACTAATACTTTGCCTCCCATTTTAAGGTCCTTAGAAATCTTACTCGCCACATACATCAACTCACGCCTGTATTCCAGAAGGGGTAGGCAGAGGCGCCATCATGAGACCCAATTTTGTGTATTGTATGTTCCGTATCACGATGTGATAGGGGGCGAGCCTATCGCCATATCGGGCACAAATTCCTGACTCCGGGCTGATAATAAATAGAAAAATACAATATCACTTTGTCCGACCCGGGATTCAAACCCGAGACCTCAGCTTTGTAATCCTACCTTAGTACAACTACGCCACCGAGGCAGTCATCATATAAGACACTAGTAGTCTTTCGTAACAAGTTTTTCTTGTTTGAAGTCGGCAAACCCGCACCAGCATTTTGTATGACCTAACCTCTGTCAGTCGACCTATCGGTTGTAGAGGAGGCCCGCGCGCAGCAGATGGATATTTTAGGATGATGATGTTTCCAAATAAATAAGCTCAGTAATAGTATCAAAAAATTATATTCAATTTTCCGCTACCTCTCACCACTGAGCACGCCAACTAACTTAATAACGGACAATGTTAGAGGGAGCCTCTGACATCCGAAACACTCTTAGCACAAATTACATTACACCACTAATAACTACGTGCAATTCTTTGTATCACTAAATAGGTTTTACTTTATTACTTACTAACATAGTCAAGAACAGACAGCCTTTGTGGCGCAGTTGGTTAGACGCTGCTTGCGAAACGAGAGGCCGCGGGTTCGATCCACAAACCGAGACAAATGTTTGTGAGGCCCATTATTATTTGTCTCGGGTCTGGGTGTTTGTGAGACCGAAAAGTCTCTCGTAGTTTCTGATACCCACGATTTAAAACATAAAAATCCACGACAAAGCAACTACGATTCATCTCACGATGAGTACAACACAATGGATAATAGAACCTTCGACCACCGCCACACAAATAACGTTTGAAACACACACTTAAATAAATACTGTTTTTAATGTAAGTAAATATAGATGTGCATCAACTATTCTGTTTAAACTGGCTGGTCAGCGCGTCGGTCATGTATGTTAGGTTATTAGCCATTAAACGAGTCTAAACATATTGGGACAGGACGTGGGGAAGGGGACCTTGTTTGTGACCTAGGCATTATATTTCCATTTTATACAGGGTATATAAAGACCGTGACCGAAAACGAAGCCAGGTGGTAGTTTTAGTGGTTACAGACGCGATGCAAATAAAAATTTCACCAAAACAGCGACAGATATTTTTCTAGAATTTTTTAAGAATCATCATGTATGGGTGGTAAATATTTGGTTTTTGCGAATATAATGATTTAAACCCTTACGTACCATTGAATGTTTAAAAATAAAGAGGTCTACATCATTATTTTAGGAAAATTATGTAATTATCACCCATATACGACGATAAGTAAAAAATTTTAAAAATAAAGTTGTCGATTCCTTTTGCGAAATTTTTACTTGCTTTGTGTCTGAAGTCACTAATACTACCACCTGACTTCGTTTTCGTTCGCAGTCTTGATATACCCTGTATAAAACGACAAAGTGATTACAATATATTAGTCTAGAATTCTAGCTCCTGTATTCACTGATGTACGATAGCTTTCTGACACCAGTCGACACAATTTTGCCGGCTTGATTGTATCCGATGCTGTTAGTATTCTGTATACCTATGGTGCGCTATTGAGCGTGGAAGCGAGATACAACATCAATCTGTCTCAAGTTATTCTCATTTATATCTCTTGTTTACTCAAGATTAACTTAAAAAATGATACACTTAAATAGATCATTATGACGGATTTTTAACCACTGTGTTCTATATACTGTGGTCGCTATCATGTATACAAATGTATATACATATTTGTGTTTAAATATTGTTTTTAATGAAAGTAAATATAGATGCGCATCAATTATTACGTGTAAACTGGCTGGTGGGCGCGTCGGTCGTGTATGTTAGGTTATTAGCCATTAAACGAGTCTTAACATACTGGGAACGGGCGTGGGGGAAAGGACCTAATTTTGGACGAATGATAAAAAAACTCGACTGAAACTGACTCGACACTAAAATACAAGTCTTGAGTATCAGAAAGTACATGAAACTTTGCGGTCTCACGTGCTTTGAAATCCGAAACAAATAGTGGTGGATAACAAAAAACTTGTATCGAATCCGCGACTTCTCATTTCACAGCTGGCATCGAACCAACTCAACCGCGAAGGCTCTTGTATTATAAAATTTAGTTTCTTCCATTTGCCTTCTTAATGAGTGTTTTTTTAACAGCACGAATAAATAATATTACAATGATGCCAGATTGATCCACCGATGTGAAATGGTCTTCTCGCCGCTCGAATGTCAACATAATTATGCCGGACTGCTTCAACCAAATATATTTACCTAAAACGCGACACACATGGGGCACCATGCCCGTCATAACATAATTATCATAACCACATACGTTGGTTATTTTTCCTGAAAGATCCAAATACCAGCAAATCTTTAACCAAGGCTTGTCTGGTGTCGCCAATAGTCCCCCTTCCCCTGTAAACTTACGTAGGGCACTATGGCACCACTACGTATATTCTTACCTGGTCAAAACCTCCAGCAAATCTTTGATCAAACCTTTGGTGTCATTAAATGTGCTCTTTCCCCGGTAGTTAGTGTTTGATGCCGCTTGTGAGTTATTCGCAACGTTTATTTGTAATAGTGTATTGGCTGTTATTTGCGGGGACACCACATTTTGTGACGCATTTCCAGTAGGGATGTCCCTGTGATTATATCGATAGTTTAAAAATAAAGTCGATGTGTTGCATTCTGAATTCGATGTTAGGAACTTTTCTATTTCATGTTTTAGTGGCAAAGTATATGATCTTTAGGCCGTATGGTCTTAGCTTCGCATATTAAATCGGGCAATACAATTTGTCGATGTTTTTAAAGATGAAAAATCTTATAAGTATTATAATTTGTCCAGAACTGCATATTGTTACTAGTATGACGATAGGCTAAATACCCCGCACATGAAACGCAAATAACCTTGACGAGCTGGTAGGGAAGCTAGTTGAACCTGCGCCTACTCCGCCGGGGTCGAAAGTGTGAGCCTCTTACTTAGATCTCGACCATGTCTTGTAATGTAATGGACAATGTAGCTCTTATTTATTGGTAGGCGATATACTTACCATCAGAATTACTGTCATTATTCTCGAATATCCACCCATTCAGTAACCGTATTGGATACTCTAAAAAAACTTTCCAATTCCACTCATTATCGATAAAAAGTCGCGAAACAAAATTACAACGACATCACTAAAGCATTTCAATAATTAAGCTGTGATAGTAGCCGAAGCGCTGCGGCGTGTCTGCCCGCAATACTATACCCCTTCAACCCCTCCCCTTGCACTCCTCCCCCCTCGACACCCTTACCACCCCCTCCATAGTGCAGCAAATTATTGTGCACCACATTCCTGACATAATTGTTGTATTGTATTGATTGAAATCCAAATGCAGTTATTTGTAATTAGATTCCGAACATAGCTGAAGGTAGTATTGCTCGGCTCGAAGTGGAATATGTGTTTGAGATAGGCTTGTCATGGTGAGATGAATATAAGTATGGGATGGTGTTGGTAGTGTAGCAAAAACTTGGTGACCTAAAGATAACAGTTATTGTAAATCCGCATTTTAAAATCATCTTTTAATCTGTAGTTTAGTATACTTACATACATATATAAACCCACGCCTTTTTCCCGGAAGGGGTAGGCAAAGGTTCTCCTAGTAGCAACCAGGACACCCACGTTTCGCTTGCATTCTCCGTCCCACGATGTGATAGGGGGCAAGCCTATAGTCATATCAGGCATAAATTCCTGACACCGGGCTGATAATGAATAGAAAAATCGAATATCACTGCCCGACCCGGGATTCGAACCCGAGACCTCAGCTTTGCAATCATACAACGTAGTACAACTGCGCCACCGAGGCAATATAAGTATAGTGAAACCTGTATAACATAGCGTTTTGTAAGAATTTCTATGGTATGCAAAATCCGCCAACCCGCACTAGGCCAGCGTGGTGGACTGTATGCTATGGCCTAACGCCTCTCAATTGTAAAGGAGGCCCGTGTCCTGCAATGAGACCTGGGACGTATATGGGCCATACTGGTCAACAAAAGCAACTATGAATAGGTAATTAAAACCACAAGAAAATCATATTCAATATTGTCACCGCATATTTATTTTTCATTACCGGGCATTTAGCGCCATCGCGTGACTGCAAATGTTTACTCTTTTGTTTTCACACAATCAACATGATACTCGACGAAACGTTTTATTTTATTGACAGCCTCCGTGGCGCAGTTGGTTAAACGCTGGCTGTGAATCGAGAGGCCGCGGATTCGATCCCCGCACTGAGACAAATGTTTGTGTGAACCACAAGTCTTCCGGGGTTGGGTGTTTGTGAAACCGAAAAGACTCTCGTAGTTGCTGATACCCACGAAACACTCGATTCTAGCGTGGGGTTAGGACTTCGTGTCACTTGGGTGTTGGGTATATTTATTTAATCATTTACTGTACCAATTCTTCAAATTACTTGAATGTAGGTTACAAGCCAGGATTGGATCAGAAATCTTATTTCATCAAGAGTTCGATTGAAAGGGGTTCGGTATAGTCCACCACGCGGGTCTACTCCGGGTCGGTGGGCTTTGCATGCTATAGAAGTTATTGTAAAGATCTGAATAGTATGCCGGTTTATTACGATGTTTTCTTGCACAGTTAAAGCGATAATTAACTTTGAATACTCACGTGGTGACAAAAATAATCTAATTTTTACGGATTTTATGGCGAATTTAGTTTGTTACATTTTTCACTTCCCGATGTTTTTTTTTTTTAAATACACCCAACAGTCACATACATAGTCCTGACCCCACACTAAGATCGAATCTTGTGTGAAACTACGACAGACTTTTCGGTCTCACAAACACCTTGACCCGAAACCAATACCTGTGAATCACACAAATATTTTTTTCGGTGCGGGGATCGAACCCGCGGCCTCTCGTTTCACAGGCGGCGTCTAACCAACTGCGCCACGGATTTCGATTACTGTACAGTTTTCGTGGTCACGTCAGCTTAAGTTACCGTCGTTTGTAGAACTTTCCAATATAACTCTATAAATATTACCCCTATAGAATGTAGACATGTGAAACGAGAGGCGGCGGGTACGATCCAATCGAGAAAAAATGTTTGTGCGATCCCAAGAGTTTGCCTCGGGTGTTTGAGAGACCTAAAAGTATCTTTTAGTTCCCGATTCACGATACACGACTTGCATCTTACTGTGAAGTAAATGGTATATGACAGTTTGGTGTACTTATTTGTATCTGTATCAGACCTAATACGTCCCACAGCAGGGCACGCGCCTCTTCTATAGTCGAGAGTACGATTGAGAGGGGTGAGGTCATATAGTCCGCCACGCTGGCCTAGTGCGGGTTGGCAGACTTTACATACCGGAGAAAATTTTCAAAATCGCTACGGTATGCAGGTTTCCTCACGATACTTACATATTTGTATTTCATTTAAATGCATTTACTTAATATCGCACTTAAACTCCATATGAGATGAAAGCTATCTTTACAAAAACGTACAACAAAAGAAAAGAAAAGAAGTCATCAAAAGGAAAGAATGGAGGCTGAATAATTCATAGTGACGCGAACGTGTGACAAACAAACAGATAATCGAACGGCAAAGTTAATAAAAGAATCTCGCCGCGGCTGTTGTCTGGTAATTTTTCATTTCCTATCGGGACGCGTCTTCGGAACAAAGACTTTGAATTTCGCTAAGAGTACGGACCTGGGCATTTTGTACCTGTGTAGACTCTACACTTAAAAACAATGTACTTAGTCTTAAACTGGTGGATCTACACTGGACTATAACACGAATGGAAGGGCTCGACAGGGCTAATACCAGTCTTGAAGAAATCCTTTTAATTTCCTACCACATCTTGAGAAGTCGACGTCATACTTGTGATGTAACAAATTGACGTAGATAGTCAATCGTGGCGGGTGTCACTCACCATCAGCTAAATACAGTTCTTTCTTCATACATTTTCAAATGTCAACGAAACTTCTGCGATTTCTAACGTTAATTGCTGATCGTTAGGTAAAGAACCAAATCATTATTTGGACGTTCTTGTGTTAGAAAAGTGCACATTTACGAAAGTAAAACTTAAACTACCTCATAATGCAGCTTGTAGTTTATTACTTTAACAAAAAAAAACATACATACATAAAGTCACTCCTTGATCCCAAAAGGGGTAGGCAGAGGTGCAAACAGGACTCCCACATTTCCCTTTTATGTTCCATCCCACGATGTGATAGGGGGCGAGCCTATTGCCATATCGGGCACAAATTTTTGACTCTGGGCTGATAATGATTAAAAAAATCCATTATCACTTTGCCCGACCCGGGATTCGAACCCGAGACCTCAGCTTTGTAATCGTACCGCGGTACAACTACGCCACCGAGGCAGTCGCAGGCAGGTATTATAACAAAAGAACCATCAAAAATATAATTTTTACTATGTTACTTCCGAAAACAATGACACGATCTCTGTTTAAATATTTCTAAAGACAATCATAATGTCCCAAGTTCGTATACTACGAAGTTTCCCGCACAAACAACAGTCTGGGTGCCCCATTACTCAATTTCCGATTTTCCGGCCGATCGTCGATTGACAATAAAACCTCTTAACAATCAAATATTTTACTCTCAAGCCGACACGACGCTAGAAATAAGGAAATCAGCTGCTCCCAAACAATTTTGTACATTTTGATGAAATTAAATTTCTGTTGCATTATGTTTTCCAATTTACTAGGAAACGTAGGGCAGAAATGACAAAAATTGCCAGAAAATTGCTGGCTCTTTAAGTCGCTGCGGAAGCCCTCGAAAGAAGCTTTAGTTTAGCAGTCAGCTTCCAGCGGCTAAAGATGAAGACAATAATTATCATTGACAGCCGCCTTCGTGCAGTTGGTTGGGCGCCGACTGTGAAACGACGAGCCGCGGGTTCGATCCCTGCACTGAGACAAGTATTTTCGGAACCACAAGTATATTTTGTATCAGGACTGGGTGTTGTCACACCGAAAAATCTGGTTGCTTCTGAATCCCACTACATAAGACTCAATCTTAGTGTGGGGTCAGGACTATGTATGTGTTGGATATATTTATTTGTCAATTTGATTGTAAATCTCCCTTACAACTTCGTAATGCAGGAATATACACCACCTTCCATGACGCAATTGGTTAGGATACGAGAAGCCGTAACAATTCCCGCACAGAGACAATTATTTGTGTTATCCATATTATCCACCGTAGCTTGAAGACGCAATTAAACAAGCCAGCATAATTGTATCGTATAGCGAAAGACCACATTTGTCTGTCACGAATCGATACTACATTGGACGATATTCATTTACCATCGCGTGAACTGCTGTTACTTTGCTGAGCCAGAATAAATAAAAGTGTTTCTAGTTTGGGTGTTGTTGGAATGAAAATTTTCTCGTAGTTTCTGATATCCACGACACAAAACGTGAATCTTGCAAGTTGCGTAGTGTCAAGCCTATGACTTTAAAACAATAAAAATAAAATAAGCCTTTATTCTACTAGTGGTAGGTCTCTCATACATATGTGAGAGGCCGCCTGGGTAGGTACAACCGCAATATCTATTTCCCCCGCCAAATAGCAGTGTAAATGCGCTGTTTTGTTCCGGTTTGAAGGACATTGTAGCCAGAGTAACTACTGGACATATTGAGACATAGCATCTTATGTCTCAGGATAGCGAGCGCAGGGCAATGCCAAGCATTGCTTTGTAAATCATGGTGTTGTTTGATTTTGCTACTGTGCATGAGCGGTCGTATCGTTTACCATCAGGCGGACGGCAAGCTCGTCTCGCCATTCACCGCTTTGTAGTCGTACTGTAATACAACTACGCCGCGGAGGCAGTAAACTGAAGATGTACACAATAAATAACCGAGTGTAGGTGTGGACGCGTGGACCTGGCAGGCGTCTAATAATATGTGCATAGGCGATGATGCTTGTCGCCAAACTCAAGAAATATACCGCTCTTGTAACATAGCGGCTTAGGATTTTTGCTTTATCTGTAAATTCTACTTGAGTATGAGGTGTGAAAGTCGGTGGATGCGGGATCAAAGTGGTATGACCATGCTGCATGTACGAGCATAAAGTGAGGGTGCAGTGTGAATGATAAGAATGGTAATGTTCACTTATTTATTGTGCAGCTTCACAAAATGATCTTAAAAATAATTATGTTAAGAAAAATGTTAAAAATGTTTAATGAATGCACCCGGTTGACGCGATTGCTCAGTATGCACTAATGTTAATCTATACATATATCTATACATATAATAAAAATGTAAATGGTCGATGTCTGTACATGGAAGATATTTGAGAAATTTTAACGCGGGGGGTCTTTATAACAGCAACAGAAGCCAAAACAATTTTTTTTAGAATTTTTGTCTGTCTGTCTGTCTGTCTGTATGTTTGCTTGCGCATCACGCAATAACTACTGCACCAAATGAGATGCGGTTTTCACAGTTGTATTGCTGTAGGTTCAACTTAAAAACTGGTATTTGTTGCATTTACATACAGGGTGTTTCTTTTTGTTTGCTTGCACATTACTCAAAAACTACTGCACCAAATGAGATGCGGTTTTCATAGTTGTATTGCTGTAGGTTCAACTCAAAAACTGGTATATGTTGCATTTACATACAGGATGTTTCTTATTATTTGCTTGCGCATTACGCAAATACTAACGCACGAAATGAGATGCGGTTTTCACAGTTACATAGGTGCAAGTCCAACTTAAAACTGGTATATATCTTATTTACATACAGGGTGTTTCTTTGTATTAGCTTGCAAATCACGCGAAAACAACGACACGAAATAAGATACGGTTTTCACCGTTATATCGTTGCAGGCTCGAGTTAATATTTGGTATATGTTTCATTTACATACAGGTGGTTTCTTTTTATTATACCCATAGAAAATACAGGGAAACTGATTTAGAAACCTCTGGTAATATTAAACTGTTGTCTGCTGCAATTGTAAAATTAATTTGACGTTGGTAGAATTACATACAGGTTGTTTCTTTTTTATTAATACATAGTAAACGCAATGAGACTAGATCTTAGGGTTATGTAGTGAAAACCGCCCTCCGAACCGGGTGGCAGTTAAAAAAATTACTGAATCTAAATTATGTATAACATTTGATGGATTCAGTAAATTATTTTCATTTATTTCATTGTAAAAAAATCTTTATTTTCTTAAAATCAACACTTTCCTTTAGTTTGCCGAATACCATTACTTTTCAGAATTTGATCCTTATTAGTGACACTATTGAATGGTTTATAATATAGGTATGTGGTTTTTTTTTTCAAAATTAACGGGTTCGAATCCTAGCTAGGAATTTTTTTTTCAACAGTTCAATAATTACAAATAAAGTTAATCACGCAGACAAAGTTTGCGGGCAGAAGCTAGTTTAATATAAATTAAGTTATGCGTTACAAACATATTTATGCTTATTGCTTACTAAGGTGTTCGGTGAATTAGACCGAACACTGCATGACCCAGCATGATTGGGCAGGCTCGTCCAGGGCGGACCACTGTCTCACAGGAGATCGACGTGAAGGAACAGCTTCGTTATCGGTGAGTAATATTGCCGGATGCCCAAAACTCCTTCTGTCTTCCCATACTTTTTCCTTCCCGCTTCCCTCCCGATCTGATGGGGCAGCAACACATCCATGATCCAAGCGTTTGGATGTTCATGTGCAGTGATCACTTACCATCAGACCTGTTTGCACATTTGCCAGACCTATCGAAATTAAAAAGTCTTTTTTTTTTATTTTTTTTATTGCAATGAATGACGAGACGAGCATGCCATTCGCCTGATGGTAAGCGATACGACCGCTCATGGACAGTAGCAAAACCAAACGACACCATGAGTTACAAGGCAATGCTTGGCATTCCACTGCGCTCGCCATCCTGAGACATAAGATGTTAAGTCTCGATATGTCCAGTAGTTACTCTGGCTACAATGTCCTTCAAACCGGAACACAACAGTGCATTTACACTGCTGTTTGGCGGGAGAAATAGACATTGCGGTGGTACCTACCCAGGCGGCCTCTCACATATGAGAGACCTACCACCTTCAAGTCTGATTAACCAGTGATCCTTGCTTCCAATACCCTTCTAACACAGACTTCTAACCGGAACACAACATTGCTTACACACTGCTGCTTGACAGATATAGATAAAGTGGTAGTACCTATCCAGCCGGCTTCTTGCATAAGAGAGACGTACCTAGTATGATGGAAAAAAATTAAAATATTTGATTTTTAGTCCATCTGTTTAGATATTGCACAATAAATGGTTAACCCTTTCTTAACCCTCCACTACAAAAATGAGGCAGTACTTTTCATACATAATGTTGTGGACATTATGTATGAAAAGTTTTTACAATAATACAAATAGGAAATCCAACGCGGCCGGTTCGACCGTCCACTATCTTATCTCTGTTTCTACCCGCTGCGTTTGAGGGTTGATTGACCACTGGTAACAATGTACCGCAGATTTTTTTATAGTATTGAGGAATGCATTATACTTGAAATGTTTGACGGGTTGAAAAATCTTTATGTCCAATGTAAAATGGGTAAAAAAGTATTAAGCCATTCTGCATTTTGTTTTGTGATTACAAAACTATTCCATATATTATGAACAACTGCTGAGGATAGGTTTTCTTACGATTGAGAGGAGCTTGGAGCTTTAGGCTTGCCCATACCACTTGGTGGATTCCACACAAACAGAATTCTTGTGGAGATCTCCGAGGTATAATGATTTCTTAGATTTACGCGAATGTTACACATTGAAATAAAACTAATTTTTACCGATTTTATCGCTGATTTGGTTTAGTTTTTACATTTTTTAATTTCCCGACCTTTCGATTGCTTTACAGCTTTGAGGACCACGCAGTAACGCGATAAAATCCGTAAAAAATAGTTTTATTTCAATCTCCGACGTATTTAAATTTCCTAGCAATGTTTTCCACCCACTCTAATGGTGATTAAAGCAATAATACACACATAACTGCAAAAATCTGCTTTGTATTTGAACCTGCGACCACCGTCTCAATTCGAATCCAGTTCACTACCAAGAAACTGCCAACCACGTTTTTTATACCTACAACCAACGAACACCAGAACTATAAAAAACGATATATTTTATAACTGAAACAGATAAAGTAAAAAGCTATAATTTTTTTGTCAGTTTCTTTTATTTTTTCGCTCCCTCCCCTACTTTTTGTTATCTTTATTAAGGTCGAGTTTCCCAGTAGCAACCCTTAGCTCTTATCTTTCAGGGCACGAGTAGGAATGCGACGTATTTTAAAGGGTACGATCCGGGTCCGCTTAAGGAACGATTAAAAAAATACTATAAAATAATTTCAATAACTTAGTAATGACTCGTTTTCTATTGTAATTTAATTTATATAAATATACAGGGTGAGAGTTTTTCAAGTGGGCGTGGATGAAAATCCGAAATTATGAGGAATAGCGAAAAATACTGAGAGGAGTCACGAGCTCGATTTTGATGAAAACTCAAACTGCATAATTGGATTTTTAATAACTCAATATTCCTAGAGAGGAATCGAAACCAATGATTTTGAAAAAAATAACACAAAAAGGCATCTAGTTATTTTTCTTCATCGTTAAATATGCCATCTTAAATAATGACAATTTCCACTCCATTGCTTATAATTGGAATTTGGCCAGATATGACCATAGGCGTGGATATCACGACTTCGGATGGAATTAGTTAAACTATTGTAGAAATACCATAACAATTACCTAACCTTTCGCGGATACGGGCGTGAACATGTACAATTATGTACGTCTGTAATTATGAACCTCGCTTCGAAGAATTTGTACGAATCTCATTTGACACTCCGTTACTAAGCAATCGCTCGCTTTTTATCCATGAAACCTACAAAGGAAGTGCATCACTTAAAATTATATAAATCTCTCTCTCTCTGCAGTTTATCCCTCATTGTTGAGGAACGTTACTCTCAATTATCTTAATGACGTCTCTCCAACGGCTTCGGTCTTCTGCCTAATGTACTGCATTAATGAGGACCTTCAGCGCATTGGCAACATGACCTACCCATCGTTTTGGAGTTCGTGCTCGTAGTCTTTCCCCGGCAACTTTCCAACAATGACCAGCTTTTCTAAGTTGTCTGGCTTGCGTCTAGCGATATGTCCGAATTACTTTAAGGTTCTGTGTAAGCAGGTTGCAGAAAGTTTTTGCCTTAATTACATACACACGTGTGTGTAATTAGAAACCTCACTTCAAAAGGTCTGTACGGATCTCATTTAACATTCTGTTACTAAGTAATCGCTCACTTTTCTCTAAGAAACATACAAAGGACCCGAATCACTGATCTTCACAACTCTAAGCAATATTTCAAGATTGGAACAGAATTGTAGGCTCCATCAGTCTTGCGCGCGTTTGACTTAATTTCCACCGCATCAGATCTCCTCTCAAACATTTCCATTGTTTTTATAAAATATTTTTTATATATATATTTTGTATACTGATATGATGTATCCATTGCTACCTTTCGCATATCGAAACAATTATGTCGGTCTTCTTGACACCGGTAAAAAGGAGGCTGAATGCAAAATTCTGCATACTGGTGACGGACCTACCTCCATCGTATATGGTAGTATATAAATATTATAATACATAAACACACGCCTTTTTCTCAGGCATAGGTAGGTGCTACTAGGAAACTCACAGTTCGGCGTACCATGTTCCGGTCCTACGATGTGATAGGTGGCGAGCCTATCGCCATATCGGGCACAAATTCCTGACTCCGGGCTGATAATAAACAGAAAAATCCAATATCACTTCCCGACCCGGGATTCGAACCCGAGACCTCAGCTTTGCAATCGTACCGTAGTTCAACAACGCTACCGAGGCTTATTTATTTTTACTCAAATTTACCTTCCATTTTCCAACCTAAACTCTTTCGTGCTAATGCCGACTCTACCGGAATTCCCAAGCTTCTACTACACAGAGCCACCTTAAAGCCCAAATGCGGTTCCGTCCTTTGTAATTGGAGTCGAAATGGCTACTGAACCTCATAAACGGGGCATTACAACTGTAAGCGGATTAGCAACACGAGCCAAGCCTTATTACTGACGATTCCGGCTTAGATTGTAACACGAAACTCGGAATTGAGTATTAAGGAAACGTATTAATTAATAGTTATTTTAAAATAAATAAATAAATTTAAATAAATACACCCAACAGTCACATACATAGTCCTGACCCCACACTAAGATGAAGTCTTGTGTCGTGGGTATCAGGAACTGCGAGAGACTTCTCGGTCTCACAAACACCCAGACCCGAAACAAATACTTGTGGTTCTCACAAACATTTATCTCGGTGCAGGGATCGAACCCACGGCCTCTGGTTTTACAGGCGGCGTCTAACCAACTGCACCACGGAGGATGTCAAAATAAATGAATAGTTTTGAATTGACTCAGACGGCGCTGTGCTCACTACTAGATGCTAAGCACATGAAGTGCGGTCATTTTGCCACAACTAAAACAGTGTTAACAGTCGGCAAGGGACTTGGAGTAGGTACGGACGGATGGAGCTGAAAGCGCTCCATTGCAGTCCAAATACCACCAAGCGAGACATTGCATATCCATCCGTTAAGTGGATAGTCACATAATATGAGTTGTAGTAAGATGCTAGACTTGTTGGAGGCAGCCTGCATCCAGCGACGTCCCGCGACCTTTACCAGGTCGTCTGACCGTCTTGTGGGTGGACGTCCTACGCTGCGCTTTCCGCTACGTGGCCTCCATTCGAAATCTTTTTGGCCCCATCGGCCATGAGTTCTCCGCGCTATGTGCCCCGCCCATTGCCACTTCAACTTACTGGAAATACTCACTGTGGAAATCACTGGGAGAGGCCTATGTTCAGCAGTAGACGTCCTTTGGCTGATGGATGGATGGATGGAAGATGCTAGATACGCTTCCAACAGGTCCTCGTCGACATCATAAATTATTGGCCTACGTTCAGCAGTGGACTTGATGACTAATGATGACGGTCAAAAATACTTGCTTTTGAAGATATATTAATACGATAAAACATCCAAACATATCGGTAACACACTGCCCGCCCGTTCAGCAAATTATAAACCGTTAAAGCTGGAACGCACACAATTAACAGAATACGTAAAGGTAAATATTTAAAGAGCAACGCAATGACCTACTTGCCTTGCCGTTTTGGAGGGCGGGACACACGGACCGATAGTTTGTAAAACAAGAATCACAGAATAACTATAAAAATAACTTTTATTTTGATCATTCGTTGACTCTTTAGGTAGTATTTATGAAAGATGCATAAAACTTTTAAACAGACTACTTAAATTGTTAATAAAGTTCTTTGTAATATTGACTTACCTTCTAGATCATTTAAGTATTTTTTTTATTTTATTTTCTTGCCTATACTGTCCCACTGCAGGGAAAAGGCCTCCCTTTTTCTTCTTCCGCCCGTCTCTTTCGAAAGTTTTCTTCCACCAGTTGGTATCAAAATGGTTCAAGTCATCTCTCCACCTTCTGCGCGGCCTACCACGAGGTCTTTTTAAGTTTTTTGGAGTCCATACGGTAGCAGTTCTAGCCCACAGCTCGCCTGACATACAACAGACGTGACCTGCCCAGTCCCACTTTAATTTGGAAGTTTGCTGCCCTACGTCCACGATTTCATTTCTGGTGTTCAGATCTCTGTTTAAATAAAAAAAGTGTACATTATTATGTTAGGAAAACTATGTATTAATCACCCAAATATAAGTAAAAATTTCTAAAAAATATCGGCGATATCAATTTTTTTTTGGATTTTTGTACTTATGGTTGTATTCAGGTAAAATAATAAAGTACACCTTCTTATTTTTAAAGACGTAATGGTACGTAAGGGTTTAAATTACTTTTTTTCGCAAAAATTTGGTATTTAGCACGCAAACACGATGATTTGTTAAAAATTGCAAAGGAAAATCTGTCGCTTTTTTCGCGGATTTTTTAATTGCATTGTGATTGTAGCCACTAAAACTACCACCTGGCTTCATTTTCGGTCACAGTCTTGATAAACCTGGTATAACAAACGCCCTTTTACGCCACAATTCAGTCACTTTTCTCTATCATTTTTAGCATAAGTAAAATTTACTTTACACAGTCATCTTGCTATTCTAAAAAATCACTGTTAATACGAAAAATATTTTAAATATAAAAAAACGTTGCACTGTGTATTTTTTGCATTCTCACTGACAGTGTGTCACTGCTGAGAAGTCAAATATTAATGAATGATTGTGGGGATTTTTAAAACCTTTACATGGGCAGCCGCGTCTCATGAAATAAATAAGACGATGGGGGAAGAAAATGTTATTATTATACAGACAACAATATATTATTAATATTTATTCTTTATTATACACAATACATATAACAGTTTAAAGAGAGATAATAAAACAACATGCGTGTATTGATAGTCAATCACCACGCTCTTTAACGGTGAAGGAAAACATCGTGAGGAAACCTGCATACCGTAGCGATTTTATAGAATTTCTACGGTATGTAAGTCCGCCATCCCGCACTAGGCCAGCGTGGTGGACTATATGGCCTAACCACTCTCAATCGATTCTCTCGATTGTAGAGTAGGCCCGTGCCCAGCAGTGGGACGTATATGGGCTAATACAACAATAAAACAACAAAGTACAAATGGCGGTCTTTTCGCTCTAAGGCAATGTCTACCAGTATGTACATAATTTATAGAATAATATAAGTCAATTTATGACTCAATGTTGGGCAAAGAGCTTCATGATTGAAGCCTTAAAATATCAGGTTGGTATAGTACGAGTTACTTAGACACAATAACTTATATTTTTTGTTGAGTACTCTTAAATACCAACCCGCACTGGGCCAGCGTGGTGGACTATAAGACGTAACCCCTCTCAATCGTATTCTCGATTTTAAATGAGGCTCGTGCCCTGCAGTGGGACGTATATGGGCTGATACAATATAGTACACTACTCTTGGATATGTAAGTTCAAAATTACCTTCAACTTGAAATGCTATATTTTACACAGCATCTAAAATAGGATTTCATATCACATTGATAATTTGATTTTTTAAATTTGTAATAACGTTTCAATATTACGTTTATTTTCCACTGCAAATTTCGTTTTATTTATCAAATATTTTAACTTTAAATGAAAATGAAAATATTTTTTTTAATCCATAAAAATGTGCTTTATTTAGATGCAGTAATTTTTTTTATTTTACCACCCGGTTTGGAATACAGTTTTTACAAGAGAAAAAGAAACTGTAGTGTTGCTCTTTTCAAAACCAGTTCACAATACAGAGATTACAATCTACAAATGTTACAAGTTGGTTTAAATCAGAGCAGTTCATTAATAAGCCGTAATAGGCAATAACATAATTATGTGTTTATTAATTTTTTGCATAGTAAATAAATATATCTTGCTGGTGTGTTTGTGCAAGTGGATTCTGCCCCTTAAACGTACAGCTACAACAATGATACCTCCCCTAGTGTTTTAATAAAATAATAGTTACTATTACAATAACCATATTTTAATCGAAATTATCAAGCAATGATAATTAATTATAAGCAACCTAAAATAGATTTCTTACAGCATTTCCTGCAACAAGGATACCTAGGCCTGCCATTACCCTGAGCACTCTTTCTAAACAACTTCTTCTTCTTTCTACTTCCTTTCCCGAATCTCGGACACTTCTCATACCTAAGCTTGTTATGTAGCTCTTCCATCTTTAACCTGTACTCTTGAATCCTTTCTCTTTCCAATTCTCTCTGCTTTATCCATTCATCAACTTTCTTCTGCATCAATAGTCTGCTCTCTTCTCTTGTGCCTTTTGTTTTGGACGGTCTCTTAGTAAATATGTTTGCTACATCCACGATGTCTAAGTTTATTTTGTGCCCTCGAGATTCATGTAGAAATCTTCGTACTTCTTGCGTTTTGTCTTCGGAGTCTAATTCTAAGTCTCCAGTATTATTTTCAACTCGTATTTGATTTCTAAGATCTTTCATGAACGAAATACCTAGTAAAGCGTTGCTGTCATTATTATTTTGTAAAGATTTTATACTTTTTTCTATAGCTTCGTTGATTTGACTGACTACTTCTTTCTTCTCTTTCTCTAGGTTTTCCAATTCTTCTTTATCACCAGCTTGGATTATCGTTATTTTTGCTACTAAAATAACAATAACAAACAATATTTCGTTCATGTTTGCTGTTTGATAATTCACATATTTCTCATAATATATTTCATTGGAAATTTCAATAACATTTATGGGTACATAAATATTGAAATTTATTATGCGATAAAATAAACCAATATTTGAATACTGCTGGCCGTCGGTCGTTAAGTCCTCGTATATGAGTCCACAATACTATATTGGTCAATATATCATTTATTTAATTGTTTTTCGCACTAATGCATTTCAAATGCCTATTTTATAATTTAGCTATACATTTAATGGCCAAATGGCAGCGTCTCAAGGCTTTGACCTGTTCTAAATAAAAAGTTAAAGTTCTAAATAAAATCCCTAGGTTAAATAACTCACTCCATATGTTTAAAAAATGCATAACATCAACTCACGCATTCTCCCAACCAGGACACCTACGTTTCATCTTGTGTGTTCCGTCCCACGATGTGAAAAGGGCGAGCCTATCGCCATATCGGGCACAAATTCCTGCCTCCAGGCTGATAATAAATAGAAAAATTAAAGGAAGGAAATGCCTAGCAAAAATTCCTGTTTAAAAAAAAATACTTAACGTAAAATGTAAAATCATCAAGAAAGCATATAAAAAATAGCTCCATAACTTTAAGTACACCTGAAGATACAAATCAGGTTACATTATGGATAATTGTGACGATTTTTCGCGATCCCAGAGAGCTTCTGAGAAACCGCTATTGATGCAAGATTACTCTAATCAGAGAAAAATCACTTCACAGCCGTCTCTTGTCGTTTTAAAGGCTTTTTGTTTGCACAACTGTATCTTGAGAGGTTACTGTTGGTTCTCGATTCATTTTTTGTCAGTACAAACTGGTATATGTATTGATTTGAATGCACCTTCTCTTTCTCTACTGCTGTTAACGACGGTCGCTATCAAGCTAGATATAAATACCATCAACAAAAAATTATAAACCGTCTACTGTCACAGACATTACGGAGATGACACTACCACTAAAAAGTCATAAAGTATAAAATTCTGCCACTTCGTTTCTCACCTGATTATCACAATTTCCTCATCCCCACCTATTCCACTAGTAATTCCTGCCATTACTGAGATGACGGCCCTTATCGCCGTCTCCGCAAAGAGTTTTACATTCCCAATGGCCACTCCCGATGTACTTTATATTATTTTCCTTTTTATAATAGATTTGAGTTCTCAAACTTTATGGTGAAGTTGGCGATGGTATCGGTAGAATTTGAGTGTCAAACCGGTCTCAGGGTCTAACGGCCGCACTCAGAGACGTTAAATGTCAACTAAAGGTTGCCTGGAAGAGATCGCAGTTAGCGATAAGGCCGCCAATTGTAAACATGACATTAGTTTTAAGTGATTTACTGTTACTGTGTTATTCTTTTTTATTGTGGTGTACAATAAAGTGTGTAAATAAATAAAATAAAATAAATCGTTCCCGAGGGCCAATTGCACAAACTAACTTTGCCCTTAACTTTGACATTGAAAATATCAATCCCATACATTAGCAATGTCAAATACATCTGAGCCTTAATAATGATTTAATTGTCATTAAACATCTCTGAGTGCGGCCGTAAACCATTGCATATGTTAGTGACGTCAAAATTATGTGTTTATAAATAAATACACCCATCGTCATATCGTCCTGACCATACGATAAGTTACCAAGTCTTATGTCGTGAGTATCAGAAAACATTAGAAACTTTTTGATGTAACTTAGGGAGGAAAATATATTTTTAAATATCAGGAATCATTTTCAGGAAAGGTAAATAATATTTCAAAGTTCTCTATTCTCCACAAGAATTTCAAAGTACTAGTTTCAAAGATAAGTCTACGTGTCCATCAGCATTATCAACTAAGGCCTGAATTAATATCAGTTGTTCTGGTAACTTCCACCAGTGGGCTTAAGTATCTATTTTCCGCACTTACTTATACTCGTATTTATTTTAATATAGCTTCTGCCCGCAAACTCCGTCTGCGTGATTAACTTTATTTGGAATTTTTCATCCCGTCCCGTTTCATTATATCCCGCCTGTCCCGTCTCATTCTCACTCAAGGCATGTTATCTAGTCTTAAAGAAGGGCCCTTTGAGCTTAAAAAAGTAACTAATATATCGGAATTCCTTCCTCATCCCACGGGAATAATATTTTTTTCGGTGTAAAATGTAGCCTAAGTGGTTACAAGTTTATTATATGTATAGACTGATACATTAAAATAAAATATTACTCATTTTTTTAACAAATAATAACAATAAATAAGCAAAATAATTCCATTCAAGGCACGATCACCAATTTTCTACTCAAATTCACCTTTAACTTTGCCCTTTGTTCGAGTTATGTATTACAATCGAATTAAACCCTCTCGATTATCTTCAGAATATGCAAATCGCGAATCGAAAAGGGAAATTTCGTATTGAAATCTTTAATTTTCACTCATAAAATCCCTTTGACTTAGTAATGATCGGGTGGGGCTATAAGGCAGGCGATTATGTTATTATTTAGGCGTCTTTTTAAGCTAGAGATTGGCATAGTAGCCATAATAGGCATTTTAGGTGTTTGTGAGACCGAAAAGTCTCTCATAGTTTCTGATACCCACGACACAAGACTCGATCTTAGTGTGGGGTCAGGACTATGTGTGTGACTGTTGTGTGTTTTTATTATTATTTGTTCACTTTCCAAGATTTTTCATATTTGAGGATAATTTGTCCATTGTCAGGCTTTTCAAAATAGATGAGAACAGGGCCCTCCCGCTTCTAGTAATTTGAAGCAAAATGATTAAGTGCTGGCCTGGGGTAATTCCTACTATCTCAGTATTTTATGGTTTTTATTAAACGTAATAATTTTTAAACCAATTTCTAATTATTTTGCGCATTTCGGAAATTGGAGAATATCTTAAACAATAAACATCGAAATTCTAATTTTAATTACGTCTTATCAGTGTCTAAATAAAGTTCAAAATTCTCGCTAGTTTAAAGGCCACAAGAATCAAAGTCATCAAACATCAAACTCCATCTCGAACATCGATGGGGACAACACTAATCGGATTATATCGACATTACAATAATCGATATCGAAAGGGCCGCACTTTGACGCCACTAATGAATTTAGGGCCGACGTTAATTCGTAATTATCGACGAGGGGACAATTTTAAGATTTTAAACCTTTAATCTTGAGAGGAACGAGTTGCAAATTGATGTTCTGGACGGCTATTATGGGACTTGAAAGACTTTTGAGTACAAATACTTTAAGGGTTGAATTAGTACAGTTATTTAACGCCTGTCCGTTTTTAACTTAGCTTTGTTGACGATAGGAAAGTTGTGAAGTTTTCGGATGTCCCGAGAGAGGCCGAAATTATTATGATCATAGATTTTCAGGCAAGACACGCTAAGAAACTTTGTGGATAGACTACGTCTCTCCCAAATACTGCGTCAGCGCCAGCTGCATGATGCGAGGAACGATCTGCATTTATTTACTGTGCCATCTGACATAGAAACAGTATCAGTCCTACAATAGACTGCCTCGGTGGCGTAGTTGTATTACGGTACGGTTACAAAGCTGAGGTCTCGGGTTCGAGTCCCGGGTCGGGCTAAGTGATATTAAATTTTTCTATTCATTATCAGCCCGGAGTTAGGAATTTGTGCCCGATATGGCGATAGGCTCGCTCCCTATCACATCGTGGGACGGGACATACAAGGCGAAATGTGGGTGTCCTGGTGGCGCCTCTGCCAACCCTTTCGGGGATAAAGGCGTGAGTTTATGTATGTATCAGTCCTACATTTTAGTGGAATAATCGTCAATTTACGTACTACCCCATTTACGTCTCAGTGAACAAGGGCTTCTTTTACGATTGATGGTCTGCCATGGGTATTTTAAAATAAAAAGGTCTTATATAAGTTTTAATATCAACGATATATCCAAAAGACGTATATTAGTAGTGGAACACTTATGTTAGTGTTTTGGTTTTAATACTGCAAACCTACATTTTACTTGAAATCAATTAATACATAAACACGGCACCGAAGCCGTCACATGATTTCGGTTTTTTGACAGTACCTCCATCCTAATAAAGCCGGTTGCAATAAATAAATGCACCCTGCCCTAGACTGACCTAGAGCGGGTGGTCTGTTGATAACGGAACAGACGCGGCTGCCAATATGTTTACGTTGGTCACGGGTCCAATCCCAAGGCACAGCTGTGACTTTTAGGAGTCCTGTGTAACTTGATAGTCAATCACCACCCAATATAACGGTGAACGGAAACATGAGGTGAGGAAACCTGCATACCAGAATTGAAGAAAAAGAAACAGAAGACAGCATCTGTGGTATAGTTGGTTAGACGCCGGCTGTGAAACGAGAGGCCGCGGATTCAATCCCCCGCACCGAGACAAGTATTTCTGAGGCCCACAAATATCTGGGTGTTGGTGAGACCGAAAAGTCTCTCGAAGTTTCTGACACCTACGTTACAAAACTTAACTGATCTTAATGTGGGGTCAGGACTATGTATGTGACCGTTGGGTGTATTTATTTATTGAAATAAAACTATTTTTTTACGGATTTTATCGCGATTTGGTTAAATTTTTACATTTTTAACTTCCCGACGTTTCGATTGCTTTGCAGCTTTCGTGATCACAGGGCGGACTAAACCAAATCGCGATAAAATACGTAAAAAAAAAAGTTTAATTTCAATGTGCAACATTCGCGTAAATCTAAGAAACCATTATGTATTTATTTACTCTTTATTAATTTCTATGTTATGTAAACTCCTGGTGGTAGGTTTCTCATATGTGAGAGGCCGCCTGGGTAGGTACCACCGCAATGTCTATTTCTCCCGCCAAACAGCAGTGTAAATGGACTGTTGTGTTCCGGTTTGAAGGACATTGTAGCCAGAGTAACTACTGGACATATTGAGACTTAACATCTTATGTCTCAGGATGGCAAGCGCAGTGGAATGCCAAGCAATGCCTTGTAACTCATGGTGTTGTTTGGTTTTGCTACTGTCCATGAGCGGTCGTATCGCTTACCATCAGGCGAATGGCAGGCTCGTCTCGTCATTCATAGCAATTAAAAAAAAAAACTCCGCCAACGTGGATAGTGATTATTATTATTTCATTCTCAAACTATAGTTTGGTGCATATTCGCAACAGAGTGCAGTACACCTGCCATTGTGCAGTTTTACCCACGTGACACACTGAACCGCTTGCACTAATTGCATTCCAGTAATTGCGACGGGGGTGGGTCACCCCCTGGCCTCCCACCCCCTAGTGCAGGTTGGGGAGAACGGTAGGTTAACTTGAAGGTTTTTGGGAGTCGTTGCAGAGTTCTGTGCTCAAAGAGTTAGTTATGGGCTGCTTTAATATTTTAAGACAATCTTGAGTAAACTACTTTTACGTATTACAATAATTTGAGGGTTTTGAAAATATTTTGTTTTATTAATTGTTGTCTAATTTCTTTATATCAGCCCGATAAAGTAACTACAATGCATCGTTTGGTTAACACAGCCCTTATAGAGAATACATCGGTAGGAGATGTCTATCTCTCGCTTATCGAAACAGTAATATCGGCCTGCCACGCTTTGCACCGCTAATATAAATAATGTTTATGAGAGTAATTTTCTAAGCCATCTACATTCTACGATCGACAATGACATCGATACTCCGTCGAAAGCCCAACTCAATTTTTACACTGCGCTATCCGCTCTTCGTAAGTCTATACATAACTCACGCCTTTATCCCAGAAGTGGTAGGCAGAGGCGCCACCAGGACACCCACTTTTTGCCTTGTATGTTCCATCCCATGATGTGAAAGGAGGCGAGCCTATTGCCATATCGGGCACAAATTCCTGACTCCGGGCTGATAATGAATAGAAAAACCCAATATCACTTTGCCCGACCCGGGATTCGAACTGGAGACCTCAGCGTTGTAGTCGTACCATAGTACAACTACGCCACCGAGGCAGTCGTTAGTCTATTAAGTCCATAATTACCTTCGTTCCCACTTCTGCTACATTAAAGTCCACTGCTAGCCTTCCCCAATGATTTCCATAGCGAATAGTTGGAAGCAATCTGCACCCAGTGACTTCTTGAAACATTAAGTCGTATTTTTTTTATTGCATAGGTCTGGCAAACGAGCAAACAGATCATATATGTTTTCACCCCATCAAATCGGGAGGGGTATGGAAAGGAAAAAGGATCGGGGTATTGGGCAATCGGCAATCTTAAATGACCTGTCACAAAATATACATTTCCATACTGGTCTCCATTACTCCGGTGTTTCACTCATTACCATCTAGCAGATAAGCGAGCTCTTGTCTACCAGTAATGTAAAATGGCGACACATAACGATGCTAACTGTAATGTGGACTGACGAAAATATCAACTATTATGTGGTCTGTTTTGAGTAATGGGTTGTTGGTAACAGTTGGTAATGAACTGGGAATCGCGGAAATAGTGGTTGTAGGTTCAATTCCTAGAAAAAATACCTACAGAGAGGATATTAATAATAACCCGGAATACGTTTTTAAACCTAGTATTTTAATGCATCGTGATCCCCGTAAGTATGTCGTGTTTCAAGATCCTCCTGATTAAATCCAGATACAATCAGGCCAAAATATAGATATATTTGTAAATACGATAGCTACAACGTATTATTAAATGTACATATATTTTTCATAAAATGATAATGGTTCCTTAGTTTTACGCGAATGTTACACATTGAAATAAAACTATTATTACGAAATGAAAATTTTAAAATCAAACCAAAATTGCGATAAAATGCGTAAAAATAGTTTGAAATGAATGATGAAATTTTTAACTGATATCAAGTTAAAATACAGTGTTCCGGGAAATACTCAAAAATACGGTATTTGCACACGTGGCCGACAAAATTCCGCGAAACATGCAGCAGCAAATGCAAGAATTTTGAGCATTTCAATTGTACACGTAAAATTCATTTTGGTTATGAATAAATCGAAGTAACAAACTTTCGAAATAATCGTAAAATTTCTTTGATTGAATTGTATGATATTTGATATTGAGTATCTGATGTACAGTAAAATACTTTTTTGTAATTTTTTTGAACAAAATAAAAAACTTTTTTGCGGCACTTTTTACTAGGTCTTTTGTATGCAAGAGGCCATCTGTGTAGGTACCACCGCTTTGTATGTTTCTGTCAGTGTATAAGCTCTGTTGTGTTCCGGTTTGAAGGACATTGTGGACAATAATTGCTAGGCATAAACACTTACTCATTCATAGACAGATTTAAAACTTATTTTATTTATCGAATGTTTTGTCTTCTTCGCTCAAACTGAATTCTAAAGTCCTTCGAAAGGGACAACATTCGATAACTAAAATAGGTTTTAAATCTGTCTATAAGAAGGACTTTAAAATCTCGGGTTGACGAGTACATTGCAATAATATGTGAGTTGCAATAATTTTGCTTCTGTATACGAGCGTAATGCTCACCAACAAACAACCTATTTGCTGGTCTCATCATTTTTACTAATAACTAATAAATCACAAAACAAGTATAGTCCGTCACCCTCATCGAAAGATACTAATCTTCACCATCTTCAGCCCTTCTACGTCCACTGCTGGACATTAGCCTCTCCCATAGCACGCCACTGGGCTCGATCTTCAGCCCATCGTCGCCAACCGCTACCAGCCACCCCACGAATATCATCGCTCCTGGCTGGAGGGCGTCCTACACTACGTTTGCCGAGGCGCGGTCTCCACTCGAGAACACGTCTACCCCAACGGCTGTCGGTTCTCCGAGACTAATACTAAGATACTAATATACAAGTTTAATAACACTCGCTGATACCTAGAAGAACTTAGTGTATCGAAAGTAAACACGATCTTTTGTCAGTCGATCAGCAATAAACTTCTCATCAAATACGATGCTCTTTCTTATTCATTCAGAAATTCCGTCTAAATCCCCAAAGGGTTAGAATGCCACCACTGCCAATCGCTGCTCGGTGAGCTTATTTCATTCTCAATATTAGATAGACTGCCACGGTGGCGTAGTTGTACTACGGTAAGATTACAAAGCTGAAGTCTCGGGTTCGAATCCCTGATCGGGCAAAGTGATATTGGATTTTTCTGTTCATTATCAGCCTGGAGTCAGGAATTTGTGCCCGATATGACGATAGGCTCGCCCACTAACACATCTTGGGACGGAACATACAAAAGAAATGTGGGAGACCTGGTAGCACCTCTGCCTACCCCTTCTGGAAAAAAGGCGTGAGTTTATGTATGTATTTAATATGTATTTATATATTTTACTGATACAAAAAAATTGCCTAAGCTGGCAATAAAACCCAAAACCACAGGGTTGACAGTTTTGTTCACGTTCCATTTAAAGTCCAATACTATAAAACATTCCAAATAATGTTCTCTAACAATGAACCCACAAGAGCTGTATAGAAATTACTCCACGGGAAGTAGCGAGGAATCTAGAACGATAACAACGTACAAACTTTATTAAAAACAAATAGAATTAATTCTGGCGAGAAATATGAATGTGAACGCAAACGTCGGCGATGTATGCAATAACGTTACAATCTCCTCGAGAACCGACGTAGTGACGCGACTAGGTGGTTGTCGATAAACAGCACCAGTCTTACATAAGAAAGCAAAATTCAACAAAAACGATAAAAGATCAAATTTACTGGTGGTAGGTCTCCCATATGTGAGAGGCTGCCTGGGTAGGTACCACCAATGTCTATTTCTCCCGCCAAACAGCAGTGTAAATGCACTGTTGTGTTTCGGTTTGAAGTACATTATAGCCAGAGTAACTACTGGACATATTGAGACTTGACAACTTATGTGTCAGGATGGCGAGCGCAGTGGAATGCCAAGCATTGCTTTGTAATTCATGGTGTTTGGTTTTACTACTGTCCATAAACGGTTGTATCGCTTACCATTAGGCGAATGTCATGCCCGTCTCGTTACATCCCAATAAATAAAAACTTTACCCTCAGTTGAATTGTATTCAATTTTCCAACTGTTGAAATGAATATACTAACATATAAAATTTTGACTTTCTAGAATAAATATAACGCTGCTGCGTTTTATGAACATTCATTTTTATCCATTTATTGCTTCCACAGGCTGTTTCATAAAAAAATAAAGGCTAAAAAAAATATTCACACAAATATATATAAACACATGTCTTACATTACATATAGACCACAAAATAAAACAAATACTCAGTTATTCCGTACCAAAATAACCTAGATTAGAGTTGCGCCATCACTAGATATAATAAAATAAGAATGTCGATAGTGTTGCACCGGCAACGCAATAATAAAACAATCTCGCCGAGATCGCACCTTACCGCCGGATGCTAGGATCAACTCGTAAACTCATGTCGATACTTCGATACTTGGCTATGTATTACATTTTGTTTTCTTAAGACATGACGTAACTTGTGGCTGCACCCTTGTGTTTCACTCATGCAGTGACAAGTGAAGTGTGAATTCCGAGATCCTAGAATCAATTTCATTAATTAATGTGTGTGAGATATCAATTAAAAACGTAATTTACTTATTAATTTCGGGATTTAAGTCAGAATACAGACGGTAATATTTTAAGCTAAATCTAACCATGATTCCACAATGTCTCTATAAATAATAAAGCTCATTTTGTGACGATTTCTACGATTTGTCTAGTAATAGAATTGCATGCACTAACATAATATAGAATGATTTTGCTTTTGTTATATTTAAAATCTCAACTTAAAGCTTAAGACCTATATACCTAAAATCCGGTAAATTCAGACAAGATGCAAACAAATTAATAACCAGTGCTGCAATACCCGGAAGATATCGATACTCGATGCTCGCCACCAATTAGATAAGCTATAGTTTGCAATCTGAAGCTTATTCTGAGGATTGTGGTCGGCTTGTTACCATATTCAATTTTAATATGAGAATTCTGGTTGACTGTTATGAAATTGGTATTGGATGCAAGTAATAAAGAAAGAAATAAGTTAATATTTCATTATTTAATTAATTATAATTTACTGTGAAAATTAAAGATCTGTGTTCAGCTGTTGACTTTCTGTGATTTAGATGACAATCATGTTAAGAATAGTTTTTAATTTTAAGCATAAAAAAGTGTGTGGTAGCCTGTTAGTAACGAACCAGATACGACTGCCAGTATGTTCATGGTGGTAGCGGGTTCAATCCTGACACACATCTGACTTTTCAGCGTCATTTATGTATTGATACTTAATCACCACGTACTATAACGGTGAAGGAAAACATCGTGAGGAAACCTGCATACCATAGCGATTTGTAATAATTTCTATGGTATCTAAAGTCTGCCAAGCCGCGCTAGTGCAGCGTGGCCTATATGGCCTAACCACTCTCAATCGTGGAGGAGGAGGCCCGTGCCTTGCAGTGAGACGTATATGGGCTGATACAGTACAAACCGTGTTGTGCGACGCTAGTGTAACACTGTTATATTAATTTCCAATAACAAAGAGCTAAGTAGTACATAATTGTGTGTACGTATAATTAGGATAGCGACGTCGCTCGCCGTCGCCGGCCGGGTCCTAGTATGTCGCGGTTAAACTATATACTTACATATGTTATTTTGTAAAATGTCGAGACTATATCTACTGAAAATTGAGTGTGTTGATGAATTTGATATAAAGTTTTTCTGTGACTGAAATCTTACATCAATTGGGCTCTTTAATAATAAATCACGACTATGGTAATTATGTTTAATAGAAAACAATAATATGATTTTCGGGTACATAACAGCTAAATCCACAACGCATGTTTTCATTCATTAAGATTAGAAATGTAACTACATTCTATCCCAAGTTAAAGAGTGCATTCAGCCTCAGAAATGAGGAGATCCGTAGGAGAACTAAAGTAACCGACATAGCCCAGCGGATTAGTAAGTTGAAGTGGCAATGGGCGGGGCACATAGCGCGGAGAACTGATGGCCGATGGGGCCAAAAAGTTCTCGAATGGAGGCCACGTAGCGGAAAGCGCAGCGTAGGACGTCCACCCACAATATGGTCAGACGACCTGGTAAAGGTGGCGGGACGTCGCTGGATGCAGGCTGCCTCCAACAGGTCACTGTGGAAATCATTGGGAGAGGCCTATGTTCAGCAGTGGACGTCCTTTGGCTGATGGATGGATGGATGGATATCGGCCTGCTCGCAGCTCACTTACTTGATCTCATATCAAAGCAAGAAGAGAACATATGGACTCAATGATTCCACATTAAGTATTTATGAAAAATAGCCATTTTACAAAATTCCTAACATTACTTAATTACCTAAAACTCACTAACGGCAAAGGGACTTTGCGGCCGTCGCCGCCGTAGGCTCCGTAGCTTACGTAGGCGTAGCACGTCGTACACTCGTAGCTGTCTCGTAGCCGCGTAGGCACGCTGACGTCAATGTAACGCCGTGAAGGATTCTGTTTCATGTTATAGTCTACTTTATGGAGAATGGAAATTACATTCCATATACTATGGAAATGGGTAATAGTCTATTAAAAAATATAATATCGTCTCTTATCATACTCTATCTCTTTCTCTATTCAGCCACAGAAAGTCCACAGCTGAACATAGGCCACCATAATAGCTTTATAAATTATTTTTCAAAAATATGATCTAAACATATAAGATCTTAAATCCGATATTGAATGGAAAGTTGTAAGTTTACTTCAACTTGGAAGTTAACTGTTGGGAAACTTAACAAAGGCTTATACGATCGAGTGTCTTCGAGTGAGTTTGCAACTAAAACGCTTCGGACGAGTGTTTTTGTAATCTTAAAGAAAATATTTGCCATAGAGACCGCTAAGGTAAGTGAGGACTGGAGTGCAAAACTGAAGTTCATGGATTCAAATCTAGGGCTAGAATATGACTTGTTCGAAGAAGCCAAACCAATTTACTATCTAATTAATTTTGCAAAATTGAACTAAATCAAAGCGGAGTGTCTCGTTAGGTTTTCGAACTCAGGAGCGCACTTTTCACAGTCTTTCCGCAATGTCACAGAATGATGTGGCAAATCATTACATGACTGAATATTTGGAGACATCCTCAAACAATAATAATAACCCTCAATTACTTAATAAAAACAAGTAATACAACGTGGCGATGCATTGAATTACGGCGGGTAGTGGGGCGACGAAATCGTCCGGCCGCACCGCCCCGGATGCGAGCACAAAGACAAGTAGGGATGTGCCATTGACACGGGGCGTGTAGTCGATAAGCTTGTCGATAGATTTTTAATATATTTTGATACTAATTTATGAAACTGAGGTGTTTGTTTATTTGAACGCGTTAATCTTAGGAACTACTGGTCCAATCGTTAAATAATCCTACGGGTACTTGAAGAAATAATTGTTAAATTAGAAGTTGTGATTTAATTTCTCGAGGCATGGCGCTACTACCCCATGGGAGCATAAGTTTGCAATAAAAACCGCCTCTGGGCCGACAAAAAGAACATTCAAGAATTGGCCTTCGCGCGTTACCTTTCGAAGCGATAAGTTGTTGTAAATATTCGGAAAAATCGTTTGTCCTTTAATAAAACAGTCTCGTGGTTGCGATATTCGATAAATAAACGGATACAGACCAGTGCCGTAGGCATTGGTTTTGTTCAAAGATATAAGCACATGGTTTTATATCGTAGCACAATATATGTAAAATACATACAATCATAAACTCACGCCTTTATCCCAGAAGAGGTAGACAGAGGCGCAACCAAGATACACACATTTGGTAAGCGGTCACCGCTACTCATGAGCTTCTGTAATGCCACACCCAAGCTGCCTACAATATTGTGAGTAATTTATTGAGATATTTATACGGTTGAGTAAAGGTACTTTTAGTTTAATAGCTACAGGTTGACGATGCAGGCAATCTGTCAAAATTGTATCAGTCAATAAGTTAATATTGTGGTGTAAAAAGTCACCTCACCTTTGACCTAATCACTTTTCCGCTCTGTAAATTTATTTATGTCTGATCAGTCTCATAGAAAAAAAATATATTTTATCGACTGTGTCTCATCCCTATTCGTAACCCGTTTACAGGCACAGGTAGTGCGAGGCGCTTGCGGAAATCGCACAATCGACAAAGCGACGGGTTATGTTTGTTAATCGCCCCTCTCTTTCCCTCCTATAGGAAAACCTTCCTGTAGACTGGGACAGCAATAGTGGGGAATCTATTTAAATTGATGTCACTAGTAATAATTGTTTTCGCCTGTGTTATGGTTTAGTAAATTTGCTTTTCACTTGAGGAAATTGGAGACTGATTTTGAGTTCGGTTTTGTTTTGAATTTGTTTGTTTTGGGGATGTATTTAGTGAGGTATGTATAACTAGTTGCTTAAATAAACAATTATCTTTGTAATATCACTGCGCTGAAGTTAGTCGATTTTTTTACGATTTTTTCTGTGTAGGCAAAGTGAGTACGCTGGTCCAGATGGATCTCCCTTTTAAGATAATAACATCTCTCCTTGCAATAACACAGTAAGGAAAGACAGATATAATGTAAAAAGAGACATCCCCACTGGCAATTTTGCCTGGTATTATTTCTCATTTGTTCTTTTACAATTCTTGTACAATAATTGTATATAGCAAGTTTTAATTTAAACTGTACTATATATCAAATCCAGTTTCTACCAATGTCCACAACAACCGAATCGGCTTACGAATAAAAAATATGAAAATCACTGCAACATACAAATATTGATGTTCTCCGATAGCGACTCTACGTAGAGATTTTCAATAAAGCTTGGAACACAAACATAAACCTCTCTCAAAGGAAAAACTCTGTTTTCCGAGAGGCTAACTCCGAGTGGTCACTCGGGATGTTTATTTAGGCGCTAATCTTGGGGTGGGTAGAGTTAAAAACTGTTTTTGGACGCGACCGGTTCTTTTTGGGATACAATTTATTAGCTTAAGTAGGAGTGTTCTGGCTTTGTAAATGTGGTTCGGCAAAGTATTGTAGAGAGATAAGAGTGTTGAAAAGTGATAGAGATGAGACTTTTAACATTAGACATTATTATGTCGGCCTGTCACACAGTCTATTGTTGCATTTTATTTTTATTTTAAACGCATCGACTATGTAGGTACATCAAAATACATAAACAGCCTATATCAAGACTGCGACCGATATTATTTTAGGAAAACTATCTATTTATCACCTAAATACGACAATCAGTAAAAAAATTACAAAAATAATGTTGTCATTTTTTTCCAATATTTTTTGTTGCTTAAGGTCTGAAGTCACTTTTACCACCTGGCTTCGTTTTCGGTTGCAGTCTTGATATACCCTGTATTTTGAAGTGTTCGATAAACTAAAACACTTAACAATCTAACAATTATTTTTTAATTACTATAGAGACTAGGTAGAGACCTAACAATCCCTATCTATATCTATATCAACCCATATACGTCCCACTGCAGGGCAGAGTGGTTAGGCCATATAGTCCACCACGCTGGCCTAGTGCGGGTTGGCGGACTTACATAACGTAAAAATTATTTTTTTTAAATTGCTACATGCCTCATTCCATTCAAGTTATTACCTCTACCCAGACTTTCTATGGCATCAACAGGAAACTATTAGAGATTATGTAGCGACCAGGTAGAGAGGACAAATGTAAAATAATGATTAAAGCACTTTAGGGCTTCCCATTGAGGACGGAATCAGAGCTTTGTGCGCATTATGTTGCGAGATTGCTCCGAGTTCCCGTGTCAGCTAACATGTGGTAGAGAGGGGGTAGCGACTGTAGAGATGGTAGAACTATCGATAATATTAAATTAGATTAAAGGTTATCATAGAATGAATTATTGAATATTCTTATTGTGAAAATACAGTAATTTTGCATGAAACTTCGGACATTTGACTTTGGGATCAGAAAAATCTAATTAGTGTGCTTTAACAAAAACAACATGATTTTTCAATGAATGATACACTTTTCTAAGGCTTATTATAAATAGTATATATTAAAAAGGATAAATGAATATTCAACAGAAAACTAACTAAGTCACTTATAATGAAGAGGTCATCTATGGAGCAACAACGCGCACTAGCCCAACGTACGCCTATGGCCTATCACTTTCCAATCGAACTCTCCATTGAAGTGGTCCATGCTTTTGAATGTATATGTTCTGGATTATACTATCGATAAAGTCCCATCTCTAGCAGGCGTCTAATAGATGAGATCTGAAGGTGGTCGCGGCTTGGTTAATACATTAAATATATTCACGCCTTCGCTATTGCGTAACCTCATTCAGAGGTAGCGGCTAGGATCATAAGCGGAGCGATTTCATCGCTATACTACCATAAATCTTCATCAGATGCTAGAAATATTCACGTAACAAGATATAAGAGAATGGAAGGCTGTAATATCCTACCCGTTCTCTCTTTTTCTCTTTCTTTCCCCAAGCATTTTCAGAGTCCGATGACTTACAATCTAAAAATGATAGTAGCAGATTCGAATTGTAACATTAGTCAAACTGTTTACATAATTTCCGAGTCTATGTTATATTAAAACAACTTATAGAATTGTTTCTGGTACTTTCGAGTTGTCATTAAATCATATTGTATCGGGTATATCTAGACACCTAAAAGAAAGCCACGGTAGTTTTAAAGACTGCAGAAAACACTACAGACATAATGCACCAAAAAATCGAAAAAAAAAACAGCGACGATTTTTTCACAATATTTTAAAAAACACCCTATTTCAGTGGTAAAATAGTTATTGCTAAAATACTAATTTGAACCCTTGCATAACGTATTTGAAAATAAAGAGTGTACATTATTATTTAAGGCAAAACTACGTATTGACCACCCAGACACGACGAAGAGTAAAAATAAAAAAAAAATTGCGTCTGAAGTCACTAAAACTGCCACCTGGTTTCCTTTTTGGTCGCAGTCCGGATATACCCAGTATATTTTATATTGTAAATCCCTCCAATGCAGTGGAATATGTATGCTATGGGTTAATGTAGACAAATTAAACATACATACATAAACTCACGCCTTTGTCCCCGAAGGGGTAGGCAGAGGCGCCACCAGGACACCCACATTTCGCCTTGTATGCTCCATCCCACGATGTGATAGGGGGCGAGTCTATCGCCATATCGGGCACAAATTCCTAACTCCGGGCTGTTAATGAATAGAAAAACCAAATATCACTTTGCCCGACCTGGGATTTGAATTTGAGACCTATTATATTGTAAAATCCTGCAATGCAGTGGAATATGTATGCTATGGGTTAATGTAGACAAATTAAATTATAAAATTATCTCCTTCTTGACCAACATAACCACATCCAAAGTAACTGTCTTAACGCTGTCGCACCCGATTTCCGGTTTCTTTCACGCGATCCTTTCAAATCTAACATCTTGTATCTTCAACCAATAATCACCCTAATATCGTTATGAATAAAGCCCAAGTTGCTTTGAATTATAATAATCATTAGTGGAATTTTCGAAGGTCTGTTACGTTTTAGGATAATAAAGATCGGTGTAAAAGATGTTTTAGTATCAGATAAATGTGTTATAAGTATATAGTATTAGATATTCACTTTTGTATATCTAAAAGGGAGGACAGAGGTAAACAAATTCATCAATATTTGCTAATTTGATAATTTCAAGTGCAGTTGAGAATTGGTGGTGCTTATATTAAAGGCCGTAGGTTCGATTTTCGCGCCGTGACTACGGCTTTTGAGATCCACAAATATTTTAGTGTCACAACTACATATTTTAGTACTTTGTACTCGACGTGAGACTTGTAATATCACGATCTGCTGGTTTCTTCTTCTTGATACATTATAGAGGATGACTTGCATTATTATTTACATAGTATGTATGTATATTGCATGTATATATTTATGTTACATATGTGTATTTATATTTCTTTTATTTTTTTTAATACTCGTAGTTATTAGATTATTTGTATTTGATATACTTTTTCGTGTTAGTTTCTATCCTTTATACTGCCCTATGTTAATCCTTTTCATAAATCCATCCCATTTTCAGTAAGACATTGCCACTGAGCGATAAGTCCGCCAATTGTACCTACTTTTTATGTATCTGTTTTCGTTTTTTTTATACGTTTAAAAAGTGTAAAATAATAATTGAATAATTATTTTCTAATATGATATTTTCTTATATAAATCGAAACCATAATAAATCACATAACCCATTTACTCGTTGTCTCGCATACTATAATATTTTTATATCAAACGCCAACAGGAAAAAGTAGAAAGCCAACATGATCAGTCAAGTTAAACGGCGTCGGTGCTCCGAAGCCATTGCTATCGATATTCCATACAAATGGGCGCTGATAAAAAAATACGCAAACAAACAAATACAAATGCTTAGACGTTGCGTATACAAATCGTTGAGAAAATGTCGGTGTTAGGCGGAGGGCACAATATTAAATCTATCTATTCAGCTCCAGGAAGTCCACTGCTGAAGACAGGCCTCCCCCAAGGATCTCTACATCGAGCTGTTGGAAGCAGCCTGCATCAGAACAGGACAGGCAAGCGAAGTGTCGGACGCCCGCCTACAAGGCGAACCGACGACCTTGTTGAGGTTACAGGAAGTCGCTGGATAATAAATACCTATAAAATATCCTATTTTAATAGTTACTAAGAGATTACACTTCAAAAAACTGTATAAATGGTAGAACCACATTGCAATTTGTTTAGATAGTAGAAATAATTACAATACGTTGTGGACTATCTCACACGGCCTCTCAATCGCACTCCCGCTTTTAGAGGAGCCCCGTTTTTACCTAATAGATATCTCGCCTTGAAGATACGATTCTCGTAAGGATAGTGGTTTCTTAGATTTACGCGAATGTTACATTGAAATAAAACTCCGCCGGGTCCGCCCCGTGACCACGAAAGCTGTAAAGCAAACGAAACGTCGAGAAGTTAAAAAAATTTAAAAATTATACCAAATCGCTATAAAATCCGTAAAAATTAGTTTTATTTCAATATCGTAAGGATATAAATAAGTTGCATCGTGTAAACATTTGTCAGAACACGATCATCTTATGGCGGCTATGTCATGCGATAATGACATACGATTTTCGCAACGAGAAATTCGCGCCGTGTAAATGGCGCTTAAACATAACATATCTAATAAATAAAAAACCTCAACTATCTCCTTCTTACACTCAGATATATAAAGGCAATAAAACAATAACACTACACAAATACAAAATATAAGTTTGACTAAAAGCTGCTATTTTATTAGTTAGGCTCACAGCGCCAGTTCCCAGAACATCGTGAACATTTAATTATAAATAACGCAAATTGTATTTATTCTTAGAAACGGTCCGAGCAATTTTGTTCTACCTTTGTGGATGGAAATTATGCGGAATTTTATAAACTGTTTTTAGTAAGCAAGTCTGAAAGAGGAAATTGACGTTTTGTTTATTAATGATTAATTTTGCTGTCTTTTTATCACATTGCTAGTTATTATTTGTGTTGTTTTATTCTTTTTAGATCTACTTGTTATTCGCTGTGTTGTGTAGCTAATAAATAATAATAAATAAATACACCTAACAATTACACACATCGTTTTGACACACAATAAAATTACCATCTGAAAGTGTACTGTAATCTATCAGCCCATAATAATCATAATCCTCCATTGCATGGTCTTCTACAACCGAGAGTTCGATTGAGAGGAGTTAGGTCATAGTCCATCACGAGAAACAATAAACTACAAGAGACTTTTTAGTCTAACAACACCCAGACCAAGATTATTTGTATCTATCCGGCGATTGAACATTCAAAGGAGATTTATCATTTCTACGCCACAAAGTAATTATTGTATTGTACTGTATCAGTCCATATACGTCCCATTTCAGGGCACGAGCCTCATTTAAAATCGAGAGAACGATTGAGAGCAGTTAGGCCGTATAGTCCGCCACCCTGCCTAGAGCGGGTTGGCGGACTTTACATACCGTAGAAATTCTTTTAAAATCGCTACGGTATGCAGGTTTCTCACGATGTTTTCCTTCGCCGTCATAGTGCGTGGTGATTGACTATCAATACACATAACTTTGAAAATTCAGAGCTGTGCCCTGGGATTTGAACCCGCGACCACCGTGAATATGTTGGCAGACGCGTCTGGTCCGTTTACCAACAGGCCACCACGCAGTTAGCTTAGTAATTATTACTTACGCTAAACATCCGCAGGTGTGCACCAAGTCTATACAAAGCCATTTTGTGACATAAATATCAGGGAATCCTGCCCGATGCCGCAGAGAAAGGGCTCGACCTGTACAATCTACCGGTTATTTGTAACCGATTCCATCGCTTTATCGGTCAAACGTCGCTTCTTGCACGGTTAAATGGATACCAAATGATGGTCGCAATGTTTGTGACTTTAATTCAATATCGGAAATTGAGGCTACTGTGGCCAAAATAATAAATTAGTTATATATTTTTCCAACATAGTAAAAAGTGAGTAATAGTAAGATATGAGTGATAACAATATTTTTATTTCAATAAAATAAAAAAAAAAAATATGAAATGTACAGACAAACTATATTACGGCATATAATGTTGATATTGTGGAGAATTACAGATATTCACAATAAAAAATTCGCAAACGAGACATGCACAGTTAAAATACTTACTGTAATATTTCAACAAAGTTAGAAAATTATTTGGGAAATAAAAAAAAAATAAGAATTTAATCCATGTTATTTGTGTATGCCATTTTATTTAAATTAAAATAAATAAATCCTCGTAAAAAAAACTCTTTCAACTACTTAAAAACTCAATATACATCTCTACCAAACTCTACTCCAAACTCTACATCAAAACAATAAATGTAGAGTATCGGCCAGTAGAGCTCGATTACGCTCTACCGTTCCGTTAGCCAGAACAAAGGTCATTGTTCCGCTAATTTGGCAGGCTTACGTGGAAGCCACTTTGTATGGCCAGTTTTGATCCAGTTACAAGCTTGCTTTTGTGCTAAGTTCACTGAGAAACGGTATATTTGGTATATCGAATTGTTTTCTAGTATGAGTAATAGTAGTAATTTAACGGTAAAGGAAAACTGAGAAAACTTGCATGCTATAGAAATCTTAATAAGATTTTCTATGGTATCTGAAGTCCGCGAAATAGGCTGGCGTGGTGAATGGCCTAAGCCCACTCAATCGAACTCTCGGTTTTAAAGAAAGCTCATGCTTAGCAATAGGAATTGAGTATGTCACTGTCGAGTGCGTTTATTTTTATTTATCAGTAAACGTTAAATGCTATCTTTCCTATTTCCTCCAAATTTTAAATAATATGATAAATAAAATTTCTTATAAAAAATCTAAATTCATTAAAAATAAAACAGCCTTCTACTAATACTATTGTAGATAAAATTAACTAGAATTTCTATTGTATTTGAACAATAATTACACTGACTAGTATTGCAAGAATGGCGCGAGATAAAAAAGTTAACGATAGTTTAATGATCTTAGTTTCGACCCTAGATATAGTTTAACATTTTTCTCACTACGAGAATCGAACCGTAAGCTTCACGTTGCAAAGAATTTTAAAACTACGCCACGAAACATCCATGCATACATAAACTCACGCCTTTATCCCAGAAAAGTCAGGCGTAGGCGCCACCAGGACACCCACATTTCGCCTTGTATGTTCCGTCCCATGATGTGATAGGGGCGAGCCTATCACCATATCGGGCACAAATTTCTGACTCCGGGCTGATAATGAACAGAAAAACCCAATATCACATAATGGTTTCTTAGATTTACACGAATGTTACACATTGAAATAAAACTATTTTTTACGCATTTTATCGCGATTTGTCCGCCCCGTGACCACGAAAGCTGTAAAGTAATCGAAACGTCGGGAAGTTAAAAAATGTAAAAATTTAACCAAATCGCGATAAAATCCGTAAAAAATAGTTTTATTTCAACCCAATATCACTTTCACCCCGGATTCGAACCCAAGACCTCAGCTTTGTAGTCGTATCGTAACTACGTCACCAGTGAGCCACGAAACCTGTAGTATTTTAAACAAATCTGGACCTAAACCAGAATCAATATGTGTATACTCAAAATATGAATGTTCTGTCCCTTTGTCCCACAGAGGATTTAGGCCACTAATTAATAATGCAAATATATCCGTGGCCCAACGCTATAATTATGTTTTAATTATATTTCCTGTAATTCGAATACTTAAGTGGCTTATTACATTGTATAGAAGGTTTGTGTATTATATTATGACTGTGTTATTAACATTTGTAAACAAATCATTTTAGGTATTATTATTAACGAACTGAATATAGTGCATCTGAGGCTAAGTCCAATAGTGTTCACGGGCGATAGATATAATTACGTCTTATCGAAGCTCAATATACCCAGGCTGAGCCTAGAAGGCCGTACAATTAGTACATCTATGGCAGATTTTCCACATACTAACTGAAGCTAATAATAAAACAAAAAGTTTGCCGGGTATCTTGCCCCTGCCTTTTATTCATAATCCCAGATCATTTTGCTTTAACGTGAAAAGTGGTTCCAAACCAGCCTAATTCACATAGCTAGAAATGATTATCTGTAGCCAATCCACACTACGTAAATAAACTAAAATAAATACACACAACAGTCATATACATAGTCCTGACACCACACTAAGATCGAGTCTTGTGTCAAATATCAGGAACTACGAGATTTTTCGGTCTCACAAACACAGACTACAAATACTTACGACCAGGTGCAGTTGCTATGCCAGTGTTCTATTAACAGCAAAAGTCTATTTCAGTAGTTCTTCCACCTATTTTCTTCACAATAAAACCTAGTGTTCCAATTAAGCCAGAAACTCCATTGCCGGCCACAGATAAGAATCAGCAATTTGTCTGCAACTACAACCGCAAGTTTAACTCAGGTAGAACCTTAAGATCTCCAGATACCCTAATGTTACTTAAACTTTATTGTTACTTCCAATTTCACTGCGATAATAATCGGTTAATTATGAGTTAGTAAAGTCTAGATTTAGATTGTATATCAAGTATTGAAGATAGATTTTTAAGTGAGTTTTTCTGTTTAAATTTTAAAATTAGAAAGTAATTTTGATACTACGAAAACAGTGCATTTTCTGTATAAAAACTACCTTATGTCCTTTTGTATACCCCTGATAAAATGTGTACAAAATTTCACAACAATAACTCAAGTAGTTAACACACAAAACCGTAACAAACAAACACATTCGCATTTTCCTAAGTATCGAACCCGCAGTCTCTCGTCTTTCGTTGCTTCAGCTGTCGATACCTCCGAGATAGTGGTAATCCATGGAGGTAGGAGGGACCCGCTCAGAATACTGATGAGCGGAACTCTCCGTAATTACACAGTTGGTTACCTCGCTAGTTTTTGTTTTATTTACTTATCTCTTGTACGAAGATAGTTTCAAGTTATTTAGGGGTGAGAAAAAGACTTTTGTAAATCAATCCGCATTTTTTTATCGCGACAAGTTCAATGGATCTAATGATATAGGTGCAATTATATTAAAGTATAAATCAAGATATGATTATAATTGCCAGCCGACACTACGCCGAGCCAATCGATCAGGTCCGACCTGTTTATATCCGGTCCGAAGGGGCATTTAAGGGTCTCCGCCAGCCTGAACGCGGGGACAACTGTCTGCAACACGCAGATGTTGCGGCCAGGCTAGGAGAAAGGCCAGGCTACCCAGATCTCGGCTATTTTGTCGGCAAACCAACTAAAACCTCACGGGCTACCGTGAGGTAGCCATCACGCACGTTATGCGAGGTTATTTACCTCTTTAGTTCATTGTTTTGTCACCCGCTATATAAGGGAGAGGAGTGGACAATAATTTATTTCCAACTCCTCCTATTGATTTAACTTTTTGATTGATTTCGTTGCGGGTTAAAGACAAGTTAGACATTCCCGGAGACTCGCTGAGCTTCAATGCTCAGTGTCATTAAAATGCGTGCCACTGTTGATCCTGGCTTACAGGAGTTGCAGTGGCGGGTGTGAGGGCGGGACAGTCTCCATCACGCACATTATGGACGGCCGGCGATGTGGACAGGCGAGAAGCGCCCAGTTGAGACGCCCTTCCTCCTCTCATCCTTTCTTCCTTCTTCTCTACTCTGATAGGCAGTGGCTTGTCTGGGCACCTTGTAGAGTCCATGAGCAGCAGGAGACGCTCACCATCAGGTGGGTCGCTTGCTCACCTGCCTACTACGGCTATCAAAAAAATATACATGACTACCTCGGTGGCATAGTTGTACCACGGTACAATTACAAAGCTGAAGTCTCGGGTTCGAGTCCCGGGTCGGTCAGTTTTATTGGATTTTTCTATTCATTATCAGCCCGGAGTCAGAAATTTAAACCTGATATGGCGATAGGCCCCCTATCACATCATGGGACGGAACACACAAGGCCAAACGTGGGTGTCCTGGAAGAAATACTGCTTACCCCTTCTAGGAAATATGCGTGAGTTTATGTATATATGAAAAGCATATTATGTTAAACTGAGGACACGCTATAAATCCACAATAACCACTAGTGTACAATGTCATGAATTTGTTCTGTCGTGTAGTACAGAGTCCCGCGCGGATCTCGCCTTGTACCTCGGTCTGCGTGAATCACACGCACTGAACCATTAGGGATGCCTGTCACAACGCTTTCATTCTACACTGGGCGCAAGTTGTGGGAGCTAGCGGTTTATCAATAATTATGACGTAAAAGAAAATTCGCAAATCTCAAACTCTAAAAAATATCTTCAAGGAGGTAGGCAGAAATGCCACTAGTAATTTCCATCACAAAGATAGAACGCGAACCAATCGCCATTACATACACACCTACAACCACAAAGAGCTGGGTGCGGAACATAACGTAAGCCTTCCCCAAGGATTGTACAGTGACCTATGGCAGCGTCTAGCATTTAGCGACTTCCTACAATTTTACTAAACTATCTGTATCTGTATCAGCCCATATACGTCCCACTGCAGAGCACGAGCCTCCTATACAATCGAGAGTACGATTGAAATGGGTTAGGCCATATAGTCCACCACGTTGGCCTAGTCTTAGAAAACTATACTGGGTACATTTTCCAGTCCGAACCAACTGATATTGTTTTATTTTGACAGCATCCGTGGCGCTGTTGGTTAGACGCCGGCTGTGAAACGAGAGGCCGGCGGTTCGATCCCCGCACTGAAACAAATATAATATTTGTTCCGAGTCTGGGTGTTTGTGAGACTGAAAAAGTCTCTCGTAGTTCCTGATACCCACGACACAAGAATCGATCTTAGTGTGGGGTCAGGACTATGTATGTGACTGTTGGATGTGTTTATTAATTATTTATATTTAAAATATACACAATAGAATGTCCGTGAAATACTACATTGTTCACAATGTATCAAATGCTACTAGACCCATGAATGAATGAGTCAAATAATTGTAAAAATATTTGACTCCCACCCGTCATAGCTCATGAGTTACACGCCGCGCCGTCACTCAAGCAACGCAAACACGTCCTGGGGCGGGCAAACATCGATACGTCACTACGTGTATGCACTGTGATGGACGCCCGATATGGCGTGTCTTCTGCGCTTGTACATCTGTGCGGAATTAGCTGTACAATAGCAGCCATCAATCTAAACGCTGTGCTGTATTTTATAAGTCCATCAACATTTGAGCATGGTACTTCTACATCGACAGTTCGCTTAAGGGTTTTTAGTATAGTAGACTGCCGCGGTGGCGCAGTTGTACTACAGTGCGATTACACTGAGGTCACGGGTTCGAATCCCGGGTCCGGCAAAGTTATCGATTTTTCTAGTCATTGTCAGCACGTCAGATATTTGTGCCCGATATGTTGATAGGCTCGCCCATAATCACATCGTGGGACGGTACACATGAGCCGAAATGTGGGTTTCTTGGTTGCACCTCTGCCTGCCCCCTCTGGGAAAAAGGCGTAATGTTTATGTACGTAGTATAGTCAACGACGCTGGGGTACTGTCTGTATCTGTCCCATATACTTCTAACTGCAGGGCACGGGCCTCCTCTACAATCGAGAGTACGATTAGGAGCGTTAATATATTCCACTACGCTGCCCTATTGCGGGTGTTAGAGTTGTATAACACAAAATACAAATAAAATATAATAATAATACATATTTATTCTTTATTCCAATATAATTTATTATATATCTTTTATAAACACAAATATATTCAAACACTGCTATACTTTAATTGATATTCTTATAATAACATTATAATCATTAATTCACTATATTAACTACTAAAATTAGTAAAACAAATATAATTACTAAAGCAATATAAACCAACAATTATACTTATCTCGTTAATGGTACTCAGAGCCAGATTTACACTGACAGGGGGCAGAGTAATGTCCTGCTCCACGACTCGAACAACACTGTGTCACTTCAAGCAATGCTGGTCTATTTATACCAAATCGTGAACAACCCCACTCTGCCCCACTTCTGACTACCCACATCAATTTGTATTTTATTGTATTTGTTTATAAATTAAATTGATGTTTACACTTTCCATAAAATGTACTCAGATAAGTAATTAATGTATATCTTTAAATCATCAACATCTCACACGGGCTAGACGACTTTGTATGCCATAAGAATTGTAGTGAAAATATCTATTGTATGCAAGTTTCCTCATGGTGAACTGCTAAAGTGCGTGGTAATTGAATGCTAATACACACATAACTGAAAACATTGCGGTGTTCCCTAGGATTCAAAACTGTGATAACCGTCTTAGCAGGTTATATCCGAATTGAAACGTTTCTTTCTGTGTTTTATCCGTTGATTAGGATTCCTGGATACGCTCAAGGTGGTGACAGGACATGTTTTACCATTGGTTACTTAAATCTTTTCTCGTTTTAATTTGCATTCCACGTGCCATTGGTTGCATTGTAGTCTTGAAATAGCAGTACAAAAAATAGGACAGAAATAAAACACATTTCCACATCATTACAATATCAATTCACAATCGGTTATCGCTCCTCAAATTGAACTTGTCAGGCTTGTAGAGGCTTTCCGAAGTCTTGTGCGCGTAGTTCGTCATGCCCTGCTTCAGGAGTTCATAAAACAATCTGATGCGAGGATGCACCGGCACCTTGAACGTCTTCAGGCGTTTCAGGATCTCGGAAACCTTAAAATAATTTATTTATTTTATACTTTATTGTACATTATTAAAGATAAAACAAAAAATAGAGAAACTGGCATATTTAAGCCTGGCAATCTCTTCCAGACAACCTTTGGATTTGACCTTTGGACCTTGACCTACTGACCTTTGGATGGAGTGGAAAGAGCAGTAGGTACAAATAGAGGATACTGGTTAAATAGGAAAGGAATACAGAAATGGAAGGATAAGGTCGTAATTTGTTTGGCTATAGGATGTCTTTTCAAGATACCAGAAGGAGAATTTTATTAATTGTACATTCTAATTCAAAAAAGGTATATAGTATGTACTGTCCTTAGTAAGCGTATTAAAATCCAGATGGATTGTCAATATAAGTAAGCTGGTCTGATCGAATTACCAAAACCTTCACAATCAATATACAATTTTTGAAGGTGTTAATAAATAAACAAATCTTAATGTGGACTGCCTCAGTGTCGTAGTTGTACTACAGTACGATTACAAAGCTGGGATCTCGGGTTCGGATGCCGGGTCGGGCAAAGTGATATTGGTTTTTGTTTCAATATCAGCCTGGTGTTAGAAATTTGTGCCTGAAATGGCGACAGGCTCGCCCCCTATCACATCGTCGGCCGGAACATACAAGGCGAAATGTGAGTGTCCTGGTAGCACCTCTGCCTACACCTTTGGAAAAGGCGTGAGTTTATGTATGTATGTATGCAATGTGGAGTAGGAATGGAGTTTGAATATATTTGATAATAAAATAGCTTGTTCAAACTCACATGCTTAGCCAATTCCTGGTTGGTTTTCACATTGCTAAAATCCTTATCCACTGTCACGATGTCAAGACACACCTAAAACAAAATGAGACGTCAAAACAGTGAAGCATATCTCTCAAAGCAAAGAATATTAGTATAAGACCAATACGCATTAGGCCAGCATGGTGGTAGCCTAACCCCTCTCAATCGAATCCTCGTATAGTACTTTGACTGCTGTATCATTACTGAATGCAGTGAAGTGTTTGCAGTTCACCTGATGTTACAATATCACCCAAATATAACCATCAACAACAGACACTTTTGACACAGACACAGCCTCCATTTGGCACAATTTTTCCGGCCTATGACGCAAGAGCCTTATTAGAAAGAGGGAGCACGTGGGCCGGTAAACTTAACCTAGTAATACAGGGTTTCTCCAGACTGCAACCCAAAAGGCAGCCAAGAGGTAGTTTTAATGATTACAGACACAATGCAATTAAACATTTGGCATAAAAGCGTCAGTTTTTTTTTTGCAGTTTTTTAAATATCGTCGTGTTTCGATGGTACCTTGCGTACCATTGCGTCTTTGAAAATAAAAAGATGTGTATTATTATTTTGGGAAACTATATATTTACAACTCAAATATGACGATAAGTAAAAAATTACAGAAAAAATTGTCGCCTTTTTTGTGAAAATTTTAGTTACTTTGTGTCTGAAGTCACTAATACTACCACCTGGCTTCGTTTTCGGCCGTGGTCTGGATAAACGCGGTATATTGTATTAAAAAGAATGAAAAATCCCTTAAATTAAATAATAAAACAAAACACAAACACCGATATCCACAACTGCACAAACAATTGAAAACATAAGTACAAATGACGTCAACATTTTTTCAATTCTGATAACATCTTAGTAATTTTACGCTTTGTGAATTCGCTGATTAAAACATTGAATAATTACTAGCCTCGTATGTTTTGCCTATACTTAAAAAATATAATACAAGCATTAGTAAAGTGTATTGAAATGTGACATCATAGATATGCCCAGACACGTCAAAACGTCATTAATTTCGAAACAGCGTAGGTATACAATAGTGAAAATCAATTATAATTCACGAAAATATGTATGTATGTCGGGTTTTGGATTTAGCCTTTGTGTATTCGATTTCAGTGTCTTCATTTCAGACACAAGTAAGTTTGATACTATACTAAGATGCCTGTTCGGGGCTCGAACCTGTACCCCCTCGTTTTGCCTTTCTAAGCCAACTATACAATTACGTATCTATAATCTGTATATGCACGTAGATTTGTGTATAAAGTCACACGCATAAATAACATGCATCAATCATCAGACTCAATCAGACGAACGAGGCTTAAAGATTCACACGGCTCATCGACAGAACTTGCTACAAGTCTTACCCGGAAACACTCGCTGCCGTACGAACGATTAAGTCTTCTACCTGTTCTTAGTACACGTAGGTTGAGGTCTAAATTATGGGATTAAGCGAATTCTTTTTATATTTAAAAAAGCGATTTTTTACTGGTAGGTCTCACATGTGAGAGCCGGCCTGCGTAGGTACTACCGCAATATCTATTTCTTCCTCCAAACAGCAGTGTAAATGCGCTGTTGTGTTTCGGTTTGAAGGACATTGTAGCCAGAGTAACTACTGGACATAATGAGAGTTAACATCTTATGTCACAGGATGGCGAGCGCAGTGGAATGCCAAGCATTGCTTTGTAATTCATGGTGTTGTTTAGTTTTGATTGTCCATGAGCCGTCGTATCGCTTACCATCAGGCGAAAGGCATGCTCGTCTCGCCATTCATTGCAATAAAAAAAACTCCCAGACCCCGAGATTTTTTCTCGTTTCATACCGGACATCTAAGCAACAGCGTTAGTTGTCGCTTCATCCCATCCCTTGTAGACTAACCGTCTGTATCTAAACACTAGATCTTACCAGATAGCGAGTTAGATCGGCGCAATTAACCGCACGCCGCCTGCTCTATCGAACACATAACTTTAACTGCCAAATAAATACATTATACGTACCTTATAATAATAAGAAATAATAAAATAAGAATTAGGAAACAAGTGAACCGACGAACTGTTTCAAAGCTTAATGGTAAAGCAAAAATATGTATTGAAGAACCACTCGGTTCGGACTTAGATCATAATAAACACCAAACTATTCGTAATTCCATTAAGGCAATAAAACCTCTTCCCATTTTCTCCACTACCCAAGCCTACCCATGCAAATGACCTCCTAGAACCAATACCTCACTTTCCCTCGCAAAAACTGTGCCTAAACCTTCAGAGTTTAAACTCAGGCAGTATTTATTCGCAACATGCTAAACACCGGCTCATTGAACTTGCAAATGAGGCCGATATAGCAGTAATAACGTTGTAACAGTTCGTGGGCGGCGCTCGGCTCTATCGCGCCATCTATCGGTTAGAAGTATCTTTCACGGGTGTTGGTATCTGATCGTTGGCGGCATAGAGTAGGGATGCAGAAGCGAATCTAGCTAATAACGTGATATTAGTCAAGTCTATCTATCTATATCAGCCCATATACGTCCCACTGCAGGACACGGGCCTACTCTACAATCGAGGGAATCGATTGAGAGTGGTTAGGCTATATAGTTCACCACGCTGGCCTAGTGCGGGTTGGCGGACTTACATACCGTAGAAATTCTTTAAAATCGCTACGGTATGCAGGTTGCCTCACGATGTTTTCCTTCACCGTTAAAGTGCGTGGTGATTGACTATCAATACACACATAACTCCGAAAAGTCAGAGGTGTGCCCTGGGATTTGAACCCGCGACCACCGTGAACATGTAGGCAGCTGCGTCTGGTCCGTTACCAACAGGCCACCACGCACTTAGTCAAGTATGAGGTCCTATTTTTCTTCTTCTTTGAGTGCCTCTTCAGTGTTGAAGGTTGACCAGCTTATGTTCTACGATGTCATTAGCCAGGTGAAATCGTTGTTTAACGGTTATGATTGTTTTTCTTCCTATTTAGAACTAAAATTGCTCGTCTCGTGGTAAGCGTCACGGCTGCCTACAAACAGTAAAAACACCACTCAGAACTTTTCACTAAGAGCTGCGTGACATTGCACTGCTATTATCAGCATTGACAAAAGCTTGAACCCGAGACCTTAGCTTTGTAACCGTACCGTAGTACAACTACGCCACCGAGACAACCACTAATTATTTTTCAATAATCAAAAATCGAATCCTCTCATTTCTTACCCAATTGCACAACGAACTCTGTTAAACTTAATACATTTACGATTAGTCCCCTCTGTTTTGTAATCTTTGACAGCCCGGCCTCATTGTGTGAGGAATAATAATTAGCCGCCGTACACGAGTACGCAAACACACTCGTAACAGATACCATCTACGGGCGTATGTACTTGGTTAACCTCAGATAAATCTTAAATAACAGCCGATTGAGATCCGGATTGTGAGACGGTCACGGTTGGAAACCAAAGGTTTTTAAACGGGTGTGATAGGATGACGATTGTGCACGTTATGGTATGTTCCCAATGCCAAATGGTTCAACAATATTTTGGCGGTTAAAGCAATTACACTGAACAGTCACATACATAGTCCTGACCCCACTAAGATCGAGTCTTGTGTCATGGGTATCAGGTACTACGAGAGACTTTTCGGTCTCACAAACACCCAGACCCGAAACAAATACCTGTGGATCACACTAACATTTGTCTCTGTGCGAGAATCGAACCCGAGGCCTCTCGTTTCACAGCTAGCGTGTAACAAACTGTGCCACGGAGGCTGCCAATATGGATTTCATTTTCTGTTGTACAGAACCCTAAAAACACTAAACGCGAATTGGAAGCTTTATTATGAAAAAGGCCTAAACCAAACAGTAATATAATTTATAACAGAATCCAATTTGTAATATAAACAATGTATGGGATGGTCAAACAATGGCGGATCATTTTAAAATGGTATTTACTAGTAGCAATCAGGGTGAAAGGAAATATCTAAAGCATTTATAGATTAACTTTTATGGATTAGATTAAATGAGATTTTTCGAATACGTAATAAGTATTTCGAATTTCCAGATTTTTCGAATTTCGAACACGTAATAAGTGGTTATGCTGGGTCTCTTATATGTGAGAGGCCGCCTGGGTAGGTACCACCGCAATGTCTTTTTCTCCCACCAAACAGCTGTTTAAATGCACTGTTGTGTTACAGTTTGAAGGACATTGTAGCCAGAGTAACTACTGGACATAAAGAGACTTAACATCTTATGTGTCAGGATGGCGAGCGGATTGCAATGCCAAACATTGCTTTGTAATTCATGGTGTTGTTTTGTTTTGCTACTGGCCCTGAGCGGTCGTAGCGTACCATCAGGCGAATGGCATGCTCATCTCGCCATTCACTGATATATAAAAAAAAACACACACAGTAAGTCCCAGGATACAACCCTGAGTTTGTCAATCACAAAGCATTTTAACGGTGAAAGAAATCATCGTGAGAAAAGCTGCATATCCTTGATACTTGCACTGGATCAGCTTGTTGGACTATGGCCTCACACGTTTCGATTGAACTCTCGATTCTAGATGTGGTCTTACAATTCCAGTTATGGATATTACATTTTTTAGCTGTTTTATTTAGTGCTAAGTGTCGGACGCCTGCATAAAAGATGGACGTCGACCGGGTTAAAATTTCTGGAAGTCGCTGGATGCAGGCGGCTTCCAACAGTTCGAAGTGGACATCCTTTTGAGAGCTATGTCCAGCAGTGGACTTCCTTTAACTTAAGAGACGGAGAAGAGGCCTTAGAGAGAGAAAGAAAGTTGTGAAAAAAATAGTAGAGCACTACAATGAATAAAAAAACATTAAACTGTCACAATCAATATCCGCTGATAGAAAACTCAGCATTAAAACTTTAACTAAACTTTACTAAAATTAACTAACCTATTTATTCAAAGTGTAAAGTAAACGTGATTTTAACTGAGTTGGCTACACGACACGGCCGACATAATAATGCAAAGGGCGATAGTGGGCCGGTTTGCACAGTAAGGGATCCTGGCGGAAACTATTCAATGCAGGGACGGACTGAGAATATAACATTAGACCAATAATATATTTTTGTACCCACATAATTGAGTACAATTCACCTCATGTTAAGTCCAATGCATATTCACCTCATGTTCTAGATAGGTAGAGAAATCTCGGCACAATATGCCCGGCCGGATTGTATCTGAATATATAAAAAGTGAACCCGAAAGGCGAACACTTAAGACAGAAACTATGACAGATTCTCCATCGTCATCGACATTTTTTTGAAGTCGGTAAAAATATTTTCATATGGAAAATCAATGTAGTAAAAAAAATATGCAGTGCCTACTCATGGATATTATTATTTTTTTGATATAACAACTCCAACACGAACCTCGTATGGTTTCAAAATATTATAATTTCTCAACCATTTAGTATAACCCTAGTATATTTCTAGAAAAATAAAACAATAATTGGCAAACTCGGTGGTCTAGTTGTACTACGGTACGACTAAAAAGCTGAGGTCTCGGTTGCGAATTCCGGGTCGGGCAAAGTGATATTGGGTTTTCCTATTCATTATCAGCTCGGAGTCAGGAATTTGTGCCCGATATGGCAATAGGCTCGCCCGCTATCACATCATGGGACGGAACATACAGGGTGAAATGTGGGTGCCCTGATGGCGCCTCTGCCTACCCTTCTGTGATAAAGGCGTTTATGTATGTATGTATGTAATTGGCAGATAATATTCCCAAAACACCACATAGGTCCCATAAAAGTAAAAGAAGTACAAACAATAAGAGGATAAAGATACCTCTCGGATTTAAAATGCAATACGGTTAGTGCGGTAAGGAGGTCTGATCAAGATGCCAAACGATTGCAGCCAACTTAACTCTACACGGGGCAGGCCAGGAGTAGGAATACAGTGTGTATCCCAAATTAGTTTGTAAAATGAATTATGGTATATAGTAGTGGTGGGATAGTGGCGTTGATAGGACGAAAGTAATTAATAAAATAAATTCACACAAGTCTACTTTAATATTCTATCGTAGAGATACTTCATAAAGGTTCACATACTTAGTTGTATCGCATACTGAAAACTATGAGGTTTTTGGTGTCAAAACTCAAACCGAAAATAAATGTGCCGATAAAAAAACGTATTTCGTCAGGAGATTTCAAGAATGTTGCAATATCAGTAGCCAACGAAACACCACAATAGAATTGTTACTTTATTCATAGCAATATTTTACAGATTACAGAAATTACAGAAAAATGTTTTTTAGTAATTGTATCATCCATATCGAACTAGCTTACTTATGATATACTCACGCTTGTTCTCACCCTCATCTTATAACCCCACTGTTCACACTATCACCTAAAAATATATTAAAGAGTGGACCCAGACCCCCGTCTTAAAACCCCAAGTCCGTCCCATTTAACAAACAAAGGCGATTGCTTATTTTTATCTGTTGGCCAGTACACGCTTGCAATTGTTTCGCTTAGAATTTAACTCAATGATAAGGGTACGACCGAGGAAAGGTTTTTTAAATAATATATAAGAGAAATTGTCCCTTCTATCAGCAGTACTGGGAAGTAAATGATTTTGTTTGTCGTACTTTTATTTTCTTTTTATTCTTATACCCTTTTAGGGCTTACATACACAAAATTGTGAATCGGCGCGATGCGAATTCGCAACTCAGAAAAATGCGACACGAATAGCTGCGGATGCAATTCCCTTCTGCAATTCGGGTGACAATATCTTTGATGCTTATTGCTAAGCGTCAGATACAAGAAAACTAAGAAAAAAGCAGGAATGCGGGTTTTTTTCCAAATTCACTCCAAGTATCAAAATAAAAGAAGTTTATACCCTGGACTTGAAGCTACGACCTCCGTTTTGTTTTCCATTTCACTCCCAACTAAACTAACACTCATTGTCTATTTAGTTTTCTAAATAAAACCGCATGTAAAAGGCAATATTTGTGTGTGACCCCAAGGTCCAATTGTTATGTGTATGTTTATTAACGGAAGTCCCTTCGATCTAGAATAGGGACACTATCGGAACCAGGTCATATCATTTATTTTGGCAAAATTGGGCGTACAGGGTCAGGAAGTGTGATATTGTGAAGAGCTGATTTTAACGCTATTATTTTTGTTGATATTTTTCTTAATGTAATTGTAGTGTCATACTAAATCAATCTGTAATATGTAATTACCTATTTGTAGCCACTTATATACGTAGTTGTGAATAGTGGTGGGAGCTCTTGACTCGAACCTGTGACATCTCGTTTAGCAAACCCCTCGTCTTTTAACTTGGCTTACACTCGCTTAATCTTTTCTAAAACTAATAAATTAAAAATAAAGTACGCCGAAATTCTGTATTCATATTACTAAATCTTCACGATAGAAAGTAAAAGGCTTATTTAATCCAATTAATTATATCTAAAGCAGATCCGTCGCTGATTAGGTCCACATATTTACAAAGAAAATATACTTCATAAAAAGATATAACATTACCAATTCCTCTTTGTAACATCACAATGTTTTGAAAGCTTTATTATAAAGTTATTTCGAAAATGTAATCACGTTTAATGAGCCTCGTTTAGAAAAAATGTTAAGGAAACATCGAGAACTTACTAAATAATTTACTTTGTTACGCCTGCTTCTTCCAATTCATCGCTCCACCGGCCCGCGCGTCACACACCACGCTTCCTGTACGTGCTCTCACAACACTCGCTCCTGAGCTCTCATACACTAGCAGCCTTCAGCTCGTCGCTCCACCGGCCCGCGCGTCACACACCACGCTCCCTGTACGTGCTCTCACAACACTCGCTCCTGAGCTCTCATACACTAGCAGCCTTCAGCTCGTCGCTCCACCGGCCCGCGCGTCACACACCACGCTCCCTGTACGTGCTCTCACAACACTCGCTCCTGAGCTCTCATACACTAGCAGCCTTCAGCTCGTCGCTCCACCGGCCCGCGCGTCACACACCACGCTCCCTGTACGTGCTCTCACAACACTCGCTCCTGAGCTCTCATACACTAGCAGCCTTCAGCTCGTCGCTCCACCGGCCCGCGCGTCACACACCACGCTCCCTGTACGTGCTCTCACAACACTCGCTCCTGAGCTCTCATACACTAGCAGCCTTGAGCTCGTCGCTCCACCGGCCCGCGCGTCACACACCACGCTCCCTGTACGTGCTCTCACAACATTCGCTCCTGAGCTCTCATACACTAGCAGCCTTCAGCTCGTCGCTCCACCGGCCCGCGCGTCACACACCACGCTCCCTGTACGTGCTCTCACAACACTCGCTCCTGAGCTCTCATACACTAGCAGCCTTCAGCTCGTCGCTCCACCGGCCCGCGCGTCACACACCACGCTCCCTGTACGTGCTCTCACAACACTCGCTCCTGAGCTCTCATACACTAGCAGCCTTCAGCTCGTCGCTCCACCGGCCCGCGCGTCACACACCACGCTCCCTGTACGTGCTCTCACAACACTCGCTCCTGAGCTCTCATACACTAGCAGCCTTCAGCTCGTCGCTCCACCGGCCCGCGCGTCACACACCACGCTCCCTGTACGTGCTCTCACAACACTCGCTCCTGAGCTCTCATACACTAGCAGCCTTCAGCTCGTCGCTCCACCGGCCCGCGCGTCACACACCACGCTCCCTGTACGTGCTCTCACAACACTCGCTCCTGAGCTCTCATACACTAGCAGCCTTCAGCTCGTCGCTCCACCACACCACGCTCCTTATACGTCACTACATTAATAATATTTGTTGCTAATCTATTCAATATAATGCGATCGCAAACAGTTGTATGTTTGTGCGCGCCCCGCCCGCCACCTGCGCTCTGTGTGCCTTAATTGTCAACCATCTATTATGCTCCGTCTATTAATTATGTTACGTTCAGGTGTGAGTACATTTAGTCGAACAAAATACGGTTTTTCCTCGTGTGTTGTAAATACTTACGTACTGTTTTTTAGAAAATAGCTTTGGATTTGTCTTGCTTGGGGAGGACAGTTATAATCTACAGCGATGTTGTTATTATATTAATTGATAAATATAGAAGTAATATGTGTGCACTTATGGGGCTTCTGTGACAAAGCAATGATTGTCGTACCTTTCTGGATATATTGTGTGTCCACACATCTAATCTCCTACAATTTACAAGCCACATAGTTCAACAGCAGGTGCTTCAATTCCGCCACATACATTGAGTTTATTAATTAAGATTCAATAACACCGGCCAGATTACCTCGGAAACATTAAATTTGTTTACAGTACAACCAGCCCGCGGCGCAAGACGTGTTTCCACTGTACGCACACACGGCTTTACATACGAGTGGCTTTTAATATTTTAAGCTTTCTGTAATCGCCTGCTGGTAGCGAGGTATTCGTATCTATGTACTTTAAAAAAAGAAGGAAAAAAAATTGTTACTAGCAATAGTTTACAGATATTATAAGCACTAATAATGTTTTCAATAAGCACTATTGACTGCCCTCTCTTTTATCCTTCTCTTACTTCCATGCAAAGGTAGTCGGTACGAGATTGCCTCGAGCGATACGACCGCCTTTTGTACTATTATCGAATGTAGTGTTTTTTTGTTAAGCTTAAATATAGTGTACAATAAAGGATATAAATAAATAAATAAATAATTAGTATAACAGTGCTAGTCCCAAAACAGCTCATGCTCAACATGTGCTGGTAATAAAACCAACGTTGGTCTTCCGCAAAGCCGGCAAGTGACACAGGCGCCGAAAATATAAAAAAAGAAAACAAAATAATTACAATAACAGAGATATAAAACTATAGAATTTGTTTGCTTAACATGTTAAAATCAGTAATAACTGGTTTGAATTAAAATTTTATCGAGGAATGCTATATAACATTACACTATAACCAATAAGAGCGTAGCAATAATAACAAAATCTGCGGAAACTATTTTCCCGTCAATAAGTGTGCGGCCGGGTGAAGCCGGGTCAGGTTGTCTGTCACATAGCGAACCAGTCATTGCAGTTAAAGATCACGTAAGTGCGTCGCGATTCGTACTGATCCTGTGTACATCCGGAAGCAATCAGGCCGGCATGATGGGGTATTTTACTCCATTTTTTATTGTATTCATTAAAAGGTATCCATATCCAAAATCTAGCAATCAAAGAATTATGTTAATCGATTCAGAATTAAACAATTTAGAAAAAAAAATTGTTTCCAACTCCTCCTATTTGTGTTTTATTACTGATTAGCTTCTGCCCGCAAACTTCGTCTTCGTGGTTATCTTTATTTGAAATGTCCCATCCCGTCCCGTCCTGTCCCGTTATATCCCGCCCGTCTCGTCTCATTCTCACTAATGGAATGTAATCCAGTCCCAACCCATCCTTTTGAGTATAAAAAAGTTGGAAATATATCGGAATTCCTTTTTCATCCCACGGGAACACTAAACTTTTCGGGATAAAAAGTAGCCTAAGTTACATCTAATACCTCCAAGAATATGTGTACAAAGGTTCATGATGAAACAAACACACATACATTCACATTCATAATATTAGTAGGGATTAATTTCGATGCGGGTTAAAGACAACCTAGTAGCTAAGAGACTCGCCGAGCTCCGGAGCTCGGTGCCAATTCTTTGCGTGCTGTTGATCCTGGCTGACAGGAGTTCCTGTGGTGGTTGTATTGGCGGGAAAGTCCACCGATTTGATAGGCCGCCTACAAATCAATAATCCTAGTTATGTAGATATCTTGCGATTATCACTTCCCAGTAAGAGAGCAGTGTGCATTAGCAAACCTATGCAAAATAAACTAAGTTAATATCAGCAGTTAATAAAACGCCCGTCTACCTTCGCCTTTTGATGATATGTTATCAAATATATATTAATGTTTAAATTATTCTGCCCGTGGCGAATATATACGCCAAACTTCGACTTGGCCGAACTTTATTTTCCTTAGCTCTTGGTGTAGCTCATTGGCTCCTAATACAAAACAAGGTACTATCATAGTAGGTAGGTTCATTATCATAGTAGCTTCTTTGTACATACATTTAACTATCACGAACGAAACTAAAAGAGGTAGACAGAGGCTATGGGTCAAGGTTTTGTTCGATACCGCTACATTATTGCTATATTAATTACAGGAGCCAGAATAATGATTGAAAATTTTCATTGAATTTGTGTGAGAACTGAGTGACGTTTTTATTGCACGATGAATACCCCAGCAATTAAGGATTTCATTATAATTTTCGAGATTATATTTTTTCCGTCATGCTCTGTTATCGTATGTCCAATTATGCTTTAATGAAAATTTAATATTGGTTAGGGAATATTTACCATATTGTTTATCCTTATTGATTTCTCAGATCTGGGGCTCGTGATGTCGATTATATGCGCTGACATAGTTTAATATGTAATCAATCCAACGTGTCTGCGTCGTCGATTAGCTGAAAGCAATTATAATTAATCAGTATTATTAGTAGATGGCTGACATTAATTGCATTTGAATTAACAACTGCTAGATATCAGCCATAGAGAGGTTATGAGATAAATGATACACGTGTGGTGGAGCGACGAGCTGAAGGCTGCTAGTGTATGAGAGCTCAGGAGCGAGTGTTGTGAGAGCACGTACAGGGAGCGTGGTGTGTGACGCGCGGGCCGGTGGAGCGACGAGCTGAAGGCTGCTAGTGTATGAGAGCTCAGGAGCGAGTGTTGTGAGAGCACGTACAGGGAGCGTGGTGTGTGACGCGCGGGCCGGTGGAGCGACGAGCTGAAGGCTGCTAGTGTATGAGAGCTCAGGAGCGAGTGTTGTGAGAGCACGTGCAGGGAGCGTGGTGTGTGACGCGCGGGCCGGTGGAGCGACGAGCTGAAGGCTGCTAGTGTATGAGAGCTCAGGAGCGAGTGTTGTGAGAGCACGTACAGGGAGCGTGGTGTGTGACGCGCGGGCCGGTGGAGCGACGAGCTGAAGGCTGCTAGTGTATGAGAGCTCAGGAGCGAGTGTTGTGAGAGCACGTACAGGGAGCGTGGTGTGTGACGCGCGGGCCGGTGGAGCGACGAGCTGAAGGCTGCTAGTGTATGAGAGCTCAGGAGCGAGTGTTGTGAGAGCACGTACAGGGAGCGTGGTGTGTGACGCGCGGGCCGGTGGAGCGACGAGCTGAAGGCTGCTAGTGTATGAGAGCTCAGGAGCGAGTGTTGTGAGAGCACGTACAGGGAGCGTGGTGTGTGACGCGCGGGCCGGTGGAGCGACGAGCTGAAGGCTGCTAGTGTATGAGAGCTCAGGAGCGAGTGTTGTGAGAGCACGTGCAGGGAGCGTGGTGTGTGACGCGCGGGCCGGTGGAGCGACGAGCTGAAGGCTGCTAGTGTATGAGAGCTCAGGAGCGAGTGTTGTGAGAGCACGTACAGGGAGCGTGGTGTGTGACGCGCGGGCCGGTGGAGCGACGAGCTGAAGGCTGCTAGTGTATGAGAGCTCAGGAGCGAGTGTTGTGAGAGCACGTACAGGGAGCGTGGTGTGTGACGCGCGGGCCGGTGGAGCGACGAGCTGAAGGCTGCTAGTGTATGAGAGCTCAGGAGCGAGTGTTGTGAGAGCACGTACAGGGAGCGTGGTGTGTGACGCGCGGGCCGGTGGAGCGACGAGCTGAAGGCTGCTAGTGTATGAGAGCTCAGGAGCGAGTGTTGTGAGAGCACGTACAGGGAGCGTGGTGTGTGACGCGCGGTGAAGCGGTGGTTTGAAGGCAGCAGGTGTATGATAGCTCGAGAGGAAATGACGTTAAATAGACATAAGTTCACCAGATTCTCGAGTTGGTTGAAATATTTTCCTCTTAAAAATAGTCGACATTTTAAATTCAATCAAAAGTTAGAGCGCGGTAACACAATCTAGCGGCGCGTCGCATCGCATTAGACGTGGAACGTGTGTCTGTGGCGCGGGTGTGGCACGGGCGTGGTGCGGGGGTGGCGCGTGCGAGGCGGTGTCGCGATAGTGTATGCTAAGTGCGAGCAGCAAGCTTCGACACATATTTACCGAAGAAAACTTGCTTATAGCAGGCTTACTAAACTACGAACATAGGACATTTGTAAATTATTAAAAAACTTATATTTAAAATAAGAAGGAGCCCATGCGGCTTCAAATCAGAAACTCGTTGTTTCAGCAATAGTTATAATAATATCCCAATGGTGAAATAAGCAATGGGTAGCCTCGATAGGTCATCACTTCTTTGCCTATTCCTGCCATCAAAGAGCATTGTATAAGCACTGTTATATTTTGGTTTGAAGGACATTATAACCATTGTTTTCTGAGCATCGAGACACTTACCACCATATGCCGAGAAGTGATTGAACATCTAACCTCAGGGTCACGAGCACAGCACAATTCATGCACTGTTTAGTTATCATAATTTCTGAGTATCTTTCTCCTCCTAATGGGCAGGAATGATCATGCTCAAGACATACCCTCAGTTCCCCGTCATCTTTATTCTCTATCTCTTCTCTTTTCAGCCATAGAAAGTCCACTGCTGAACCTAGGCCTCACCCCAGGATCTCCACATCGATCTGTTGGAAGTGGCCTGCATCCAGCGACTTCCTGCAATTCCAACTTCCAACTTCCTGTCATTTTTATTAATAAATCTAAAAACATGTATTAATATCCCAAGTCCCAACACCCTGTATACGAGGAGTCACGGGCGTGGTGACGCGAGCTGCACATTTTATTTCGTACCTGCGCCTTCATCAATCCTCTATTTACGACTAAAATGCACTAATGCCGCCCGGATTGAAACTTAAACTTGTTTGTAGAATTTCATATTTAAATGCAGTTTTTGGGACATTTCTTGGTGCTGAAGGTAGCGAGGATCATCCTATATTTTATCCACTGTAAAGCATGTGAGCCTGTATCGACCACACTTAAAGCAATAACATAACATTTGACAGCCTCCGTAGCGCAGTTGGTTTGACGCCGCCTGTGAAACGAGAGGCCGCGGGTTCGATCCCCGCACCGAGACAAATGTTTGTGTGAACCACAAGTGTTTGTTTCGGGTCTGGGTGTTTGTGAGACCGAAAAGTCTCTCGTAGTTCCTGATACCCACGACACAAGACTCGATCTTTATGTGGCGTCAGAAATATTTATGTGTCTGTTGGGTGTATTTATTTATTTCTTATCATTTTGCTGACAAGAAGGAGATAATTATTCTCTATTGAAACTACCCTGCACTTACAACCAGATCCACTATCCATTTTGTCATAATAGCATGCGAATTGTCATTCTAAAACACCCAAGTTCAAAAGTCATTCTCATTTTCATACGAGAAATATAATCAACTCCCCATTCCCGTCTAATTAACATTTTCAGGACGTCCGAAGTTCCACTCGCACTTGTGCGGACAATGTGTGGATATACGGATATTCGGATACGCGGATATAACGCGGATATTACCGACAATGAGGCTGCGGCGTTAATGCGGGTCACTTAAATTGTTACACAACAGCGGATATTACAATGTTAAAGTTACTAATGTTGTTACGCCAGCGACAGGTTAGTGGCGCAGTTGGTTATACAAGCTGTGAAACGAGAGGTGGCAGGTTCAATACTGGTGACAAATGTTTGTGTAAATTACCTACTTGTTCCCTACTTTGCTTGGTGTTGTGAGACTTAAAAGTCTCTTAAAATTTTAATACGTATGACATGAAGCATGTTTCTCAGGATTACCGATGTTTTTAAAGGCAAAATCATTTTGGAACGATGTGGATTCGAATCGAGATTCGGGAATTGATTGATGAATTTATTAACACGGCAAGGAATGCAATGTGTACAATGCATCCCAAATAAAGCCTTAACACAATTTAGCCGGCGTATGATGACACATAATATTTATAAGTCACTGTGACCAATTCTGCAGTATAGGATTGGTACTGGGATCCGTATATCCTATCAGAATGAGGCAGCTAAAATAAGGATGTTGTCGAGCACGACCGAGATCCGATTGGCAGCGCGCGGTACAAGATTCAATAGATATTTCACACTCGGCTGCACGAGCCACGGGCGTACACACGTTGCCCCTACTAATGTTGAGAAAGTCGAATAGAATTGTCTTTTTTAACTTTGCACTAATGAACGAGTCAAGAATGAGAACGACAACACAATTATGTCGGACTACGTAACTGCTTTTTAAGCTCAACGACAGAACCTATTTATTTTTCACAAATGTTTATAGCTGTTACCATATACCGGGTATATCAAGACTGCGACCGAAAACGAAGTCGGGTTGTAGTTTTAGTGATTTTTAGACACAATTGCAAATAAAAAATTCGCAAAATAAGGGGCAGATTTTTTTTGCAATTTTTTAAAGATCATTGTGTTTAGGTAGTAAATACCTAGTTATTGCGAAAATATTAATTTAAACCCTATCGTACCATTGTGTCTAAAAAAATAAAAAGGTGTACATCATTATTTTAGGAAAACTATGTATTTATCACCTAAATACGGCGATAAGTAAAAATTTACCAAAAAAAGTTGACGATTTTTTTTGAGAAATTTTTAGTTGCATTGTGTCTGAAGTCACTAATACTACCACCTGACTTCGTTTGCGGTCGCAGTCATAATATACCCTGTATAGCACCTCGTGTTTTATTATGACCCAGGCGATTTAGACTATATTTTATTAAACTACATTTTATGTTTTTCTCGTATTACGATTGTAACTATTTTTTAATTTCTTAAGACATTTCTGTCAATTATCGAAAAAGTAGTTCAAAATGTATCTGAAGCGTTAAACCACTTTAAACGTTAAATAAAGTGAAGTAATATTGAGGTAGCATATAGTAGTGGTCTAGACGAGGAGCAGACACTGAAACTAATCAAATCTCGAAGGACCTAAAGTCCGTTACTGTCATTTTGGACCTCCTACCCGACTAGTTATGAAAACATTGCTTCACGAGTTAATAGAATGTGTACAATAAATTGAGAGTTTGCCGGAACATTTAACTTTTGACACCTTCTGTGGCGAAGTTCGTTTGACACTGCATGTGAAATGAGAGGCCGCAGGTTCGATCCCCTCACTGAAACAAATATTTGTGTGAACAACAGTTATTTCTACCTCTATTCTCTACTCATCATTTGGTTTAGATCCAAAGAAAGATCCTGCCTTCTATAAATTTATCGTAAGCGTTTTAAATATTAATATAAATACCACGTTTTTATCAAGCATCTATACTTCGGATAACATGATGAATAAGAGTTAGTGCCTGAATAATTCTATTCATTATAGACACTAAGACGTGTTTCTATCAACCCATCAACGTCATTTATCTCGACGTATTGACTCGCGGCTGATGGAAACGTTACCCACCCGTCGGGAATCCATTTCCGACACTTCATTAGGCGTTATGTCCGGGGTATTGTAGTGTTAAACTTTGTTGGCCTTGTTGGTTGAGACTCCTGTGAAACGAGAAGTTCCGGGAAACCAAAGGCCTTTGTATACATACATACATAATCGTCACGCCTGTATCCCATAGTGGTAGACAGAGACTATAGATCGCTACTTTGCTCGATCCTAACATATTACTTTCGCTTCATCCACTTTCATCAATCTCTTCATGCTTTCTCGTCGGTTCAGGGTAGTTTTGACCTGACCCTTGTTGAGGGTATCACCGATTTGGATGGTGTAGGTACGGAGAGGTCGACCCCTACCGACTCTCCCATCCACACTCGCCTTGTATATTTGCTTGGTTATTGTCCTTTCATCCATCCTCTCTACATGACTAACATCTTTTCATCACCACGCTATTCCGCACTCTGTCGCAAACTCACATGCCTTTGTATACATGTACCTTATTCAACATGGGGAAGTCCTCTTGGTCCTTGGTTACCTTGGGGTCGGTAGACAGGGTATGCCGGATTTCTACCGGCTAAAAACCCCATGATCTTCAGTCATGTGTATTGATATTCAATTCTCACGAATTTAGTGGTGAAGGAAAATAAATAAAATACACCCAACAGTCAATACATAGTCCTGAGCTTTAGATCAATTTAGTCAGATTGGTTATTTATTTATATATGAGGTCCACCAACAGCGCCACATATCATACAGTGTAAAAGAAACATTATCAAAGTTTTAGTTCGATATGTGCGCTAATCACAGGTGTACACAACGTTCATAGAAAAAGAAAACAAAAACAGCTCAACATAATTACATAAATAAAATTAAAATTAAAACTTATCCACAGAATAACAAAAACAATGTGCAGTCTTGAACTACAAAATAACTAATTCTAGGAAAAAGGAACAAAGAATGATGAATACATTTCACATAAATAATAAGTAATATGAACAATTAAACAAAGATAAATATAACACAAGAGTAATAATTATTTTTTAAGACATTCTATTATTTTACGTTTGAAATGAGACGCGGAATCATTAAATATATCAATGGCTATTTTTTTATTGATCTCATTGTATTGGGCACAGATTCTAATCAGAGGTGCATGTCGGCCTATGTTCGTCTTACAAGTGGGGATTCTAAAAAAGTCGGTAATAGGCCGCCGGGGTCTGTTGTATGGAACGGATATGTTAATATGTTCAAGAATGTGATGACATGATATTTTGTTATTTAAAAGTTTGTGGATAAACATAGCGTCGTGGATTTTACGACGGACGGATAAAGTTGTCATATTAAACTCAGAAATCCGTTGGTAATAGGGGCAACGGTGAGAGATGTCGGGTGTGACAAGTGCCAAGTTGCGTGTAAATGTGCGTTGGATGCTCTCAATTCGTTGAGAATGTACACTGTACACAGGGTTCCATGCAACACTAGCGAATTCCAAGTGACTGCGAACTAGGCAGTTAAATAGCAGAATACGAGTTCGCAGTAACCTGAAACCCCTTGTATTGCGGCGAATAAATCCGAGCATTCGCGCACCCCTTTTTACTGTTGTATCTATATGACAATTAAATTTTAATTTGTGATCTAAAATTACGCCTAAATCTCGAACTTCACTAACTTCGTTTAAAAACTCATCTCCTAGTTGGTAACGAGACAGTAATGGGTGTTTTTTCCTGCAAAATTTAATATGGGAACATTTATTTATATTTAAAATCATGCCGTTAGATGCACACCAGTTATTTATGCTGTTTAGGTCACATTGTAGCATCTTGATATCCTCGTATGAATTTACTTCCCTATATATTTTTAAGTCGTCGGCAAAAATTGAAACTTTACTGTATTTTATAAACGTGGTTATGTCGTTAACAAAAATAAGAAAAAGGAGCGGACCAAGGTGCGAACCTTGTGGAACACCTGACTTGGCATAAAAAATTTGGGATTCGAAGCCATTTACAGTTACTGATTGTGGCCTATTTGTTAAGTATGAAGTAAACCACCTCAACAATGGTTCATCAATGCCAGCAATTTCTAATTTTTGTACTAATATGATGTGATTCACCTTATCGAAAGCATTGGTAAAATCAGTGTATATGGCGTCAATTTGTGACCCTCTGTCGATACTTTGCGCAAGCTCAGTTATATATAACGCCAGGTTGGTATGCACTGATCGACCTTTTCTGAAGCCATGTTGGAAATCAGAAAGCAGATGATCCACATGGCGGGAGATTATTGGGTGTAAAAGAGATTCCATCAGCTTAGAAGCACAAGACAAGATCGATATGGGGCGATAATTTTTGACACAGGTTTCATCATTTTTTTTATGTATAGGTACAATTCTAGCCCTTTTCCATTCTTGGGGGAATATACCAATTTTAAGTGAGTAATTAAAGATATAAGTTAAGGGGTACGCAAGCGCCTTTCCACACCGTTTATAAAATATGGGAGGAATACCATCGGGCCCAGGTCCTTTGTTTGAATCCAGTTTCGTGATTTGACGGAAGACTTCAGTTTGGGTAAAGCTTATTCTACCAACGGTGTTGCTATTGTGTGGTAGGCTCGGCGCTTGATTCATTAAATGCCTAGTATAAACAGATGAAAAATGAATAGCAAACAAATTAGCAATATCTACGCCAGAAGACCGAATTTAATTTATTTAAAGTTATCAAAAACTACGAGAGACTTTTCGGTCTCACAACTACCCACACCCGAGACAAATACTTGTGGGCCTCGCAAACATTTATCTGTGTACGGGAATCGAACCCGCAGCCTCTCGTCTCTGACGTCGTCGTCCAACTGCGCCACGGAGGCTGTCAAAATTTCGGAAAACCCGTATACCATAGAGAACTTTACCATAATTTCCATGGTATGTAAAGTCCGCAAAACCACAACAGACCAGCTTGGTGGACAATGTCCTCAGGCCTCTTAATTGAATTTGCTCAGCTCATTGTTGTTTTTTGGCCGATATATTTTATATTATTATTTATGTGATACAAAATATCTATAATTAATAACGAAATTAGCCATTTCACCCTGATATTCAAATAAATAATACATACCAAACTAAATTACAGCAGATAATGGACTCCATCAAAAAAATATAGGAAAATATATTTGTAAAGTGGCGACTCATTTTACCGTCATTGACGTTGAAAGCGGGGTGAAATCACCCCTAAAATTACGCCTTTTGTTGAGGGCCTGTGAGTGGATGTAGGGATCATCTCAAGGTTCCAAGACGACCTAATTTCAAGTCTGTATGGTTTAATCACGTAATTATGTCCATAGGCTGATTTGTGTAATATTTTCTAAGCTTAGTAACATACGTATAGTCTACTTGTATTTATAAATATACTGGTGGTAGGACTCTCATATGTGAGAGGCCGCCTGGATAAGTACCACTACGATGTCTATTTCCCCTGCCCAACAGCGGTGTAAATGCAATGTTGTGTTCCGGTTTGAAGGACATTGTAGTCAGAGTAACTACTGGACATAATGAGACTTAACATCTTATTTCTCAGGATGGCGAGCGCAGTGGAATGCCAAGCATTGCCTTGTAATTCATGGTGTTGTTTGATTTTGCAACTGTCCATGAGCGCTCGTATCGCTTATCATCAGGCGAATAGCATGGTCTGGTCATTAAGTTAAAAACTGTTATCTAGTACCAAGAAATCATGTTCACGAATCTAAGAAAATCACACTAATTGAATCACCCACCCTGGTAATCGAACCTACAACGTTTATTAACATACTGCCACTAAACTAATGAATATTATTTTGATAAATTAAAATTACATTATGAACCAACAGTTATTAATTAAACATTAATTATTTTGATCACAGAAATATCAAAATTCTACATAAATGTAATACTGACTAGACAGTCAACTGAAATATAAAATATGCCCCGGGGCATTCACGGCACCATTCCCAAAAGAACTTTTTGTCAAATTAACAACAATTTTTCTTTGATGAGAGATTATAAAACTGCGCAACTTGTTTATAGCGAAATTTCGGTTTTAACGAATGTATAATTATCAAAAGCAGTCGCCTAATTGGTCCATTGTCATCAAGTATGGGTTATGTACTGCAGTATGCGGTGTTCAAGTTCTAAGGCGAGCGGTCAACTCAATGCTTTATTTTTTAAAATCGCATAGAAATAGTGTCAAACTTTAGGCCTGGTTTCGCCCCCTACGAAATAGGTTTACAAACACTATAAAGTCACAATAATGCACTTAATGGCAAGAACAATGTCATCCTATACTGTATTCAAAGATAAATTAAAAAAAAAATCTTTGGAAAAATCTTGAATGAGCCTTGAATTTGAATCTTCGAACCCGACAAAGCTAACAGCAATTTCTGTTTCAGCCCGTATACGTTCCACTGTGAAGCACGGGCCTCCTCCACAATCGAGAGTTCGATTGAGAGGGGTTAGGCTATATAGTCCACCACGCTAGCCTAGTGCGAGTTGGAACAGCAACATGCAAAACTTAAAAAATCGTAATACCCATCACTTCGTAACATCGAGACCCAAACTCGTATATTACAAAGCGATGATTCCTCATCCCTCCAAGGTGCGGGGATGAAGCCCGGGGGGTGGCGACAGGGGGATGCACTTAAATAATTAACTAGAAATAAATAGCTCCAGATTAAAATTAGTCGCGCAAGAGGGATGGCGATTGGACAAAACGATTTTTTATTTCAAGTCATCCATATTTCCGTGACATAAGCAATCTTGATTATGAAGTCCTCGCAATTTATTAATGAGTAAAAGGAAATTATTATTTTTGCCTGGCCTCATCCCATACTTCCATGAGGTCGACGCTATAAGATATTATTTTTATTATACTTAAGTCTTTTCCGTCATGTTGAATTGTTAGACTTATAAATCACAAACGGCTTTCTAACTAATATGAACCCTTTCAGGAGAAGTTCTTTAAGTCACCCACACGTTCTTAACTTAACTTTGAATTTTTGGGGAGAAATGTATATATTATGTAGGTATCTTTACATTGCTTTCCTTCATCGTTAAATCAAGCGATTCATGAGGTAGCCTCGAATCGACTTTCGGTTTTGCAGTTCGTTGCGTAACTAACTAATCTCCCATTCGCTTATTGGTTGGACAATATTATTTGTTAATGATTTATTTCATTGCGAATCTACTTATTGGATCTTAGCCGAGTAATAAGCCATCGTCATTATAGTACAATATTAAAGTGTTGTGAACCAAAATACATGCCAAATACAGGTGGAATTATGGGATATAACATAATATTATGTATTGTTACAATTCGGCATGCACATATACCCAGATTCTTACATCGTTGCGCCTTACAAACTTTGGTCATACCCAAAATCCCGGACATCAAATGTCAATCATTTAGCCGACACTATTACTTGTGTAAAACAAAATGCCCATAATATTTGTATACCGGTTATATCAAGACTGCGACCGAAAACGAAGCCAGGTGGTAGTTTTAGTGGTTACAAACACGATGCAAATAAAAATTTCGCTAAATAAGTGACAGATATTTTTTTAGATTTTTTTAAAAATTCTCATTTTTGGGTGGTAAAAATCATTTTTTTGCAAAAATACTAATTTAAACCCTTACGTACCATTGCGTGTTTAAAAATAAAAAAGGTGTACATCTTTATTTTAGGAAAACTAAGTATATAGTATATCACCCAAATACGACAATGAGTCAAAAAATACAAAAAATCGTCAATTTTTATTTTTTACTTGCATTGTGTCTGAAGTCACTAATACTACCACTTGGCTTCGTTTTCGGTCGCGGTCTTGATATACCCTGTATAAAACGATATGTATTTACGGTAAGCATGTCAGCAATGCCGTGTATACATTACCAGACGCTCGGCAGCAAACAGACAGCACCCAGAGACGCTGTCAGTCAGCGCCAACTACTCCATTCAATACGCTATAGTTCGCGTTCGGACACAAACAATAGTATCTACAGAAGGCTTGACCCTCATATAGATTGTATGAGTTGATGATGCAACGTGTGAAAGATATCTGCTTACTTATGCATGTAGCCCGCACGGGAAGCATTTTAGAAGTTTGGGTATATAAAAAAAAAACTTTGAATAAATAATACTGGTTAAGAAAAAACAGTTTGATTCCTGTGATTTTTTTGTTTCTCTAATTGACGCGCATTTTATCCCTATCAATCAAACCCTCGGTTGCAGAGGGGTTCCGTGCCCAACGGTGGGGAATATTGGGTTGATGCAGTACAGTACACATAGATTGCCACAGTAAATTAGTATGAGTGGGCCTTCTGTAGTCTTGTTATGTTGTGGCGCGAGTAGTAAACGGTCAAAGGTTTCGTCTGTTCGTGCGGTTATTGGCATAGTAGGTGTCTTGCATCGCGAACATTTCTTAACTTATTATTATTATACAGGCATACGTATGTGCTCGTACTACATCTGGTAATATTACTACAGTTTAGACACAATATCGAGTAACTAAAGCCGTCCATTCCTCGCTATTTCACATAACCGTTCCCACAAACAAAGTGATCCTTCTGTAGCCTTACTGTGTTGTGGCGCGAGTGGTAAGCGGTAAAAGGCTTCCTCTGTTCGCTCCGGTATTGGCATGATGGATGTCTTGCATCGCGAACGATTCGCCTCCAACACTTATTTATAAAACTTTACAAACACTCGCTCTGCGTTTCTTAACTTGTTGCCATGTAGGTCACAAGACAATATTTTTATAAATATAAAAACTGCATTTTCCTATTCGACACTCAGTTCAGTTCAGTTCTTATTTTTATGGCCTTTGCGATATTACCACCTCACAATTCTGCCAGTGTCAAGTGTAACAAACGAAAAATTAAAAGGAATATTGTGAAAACTATTATCCAAGATTACTCAAATCTGCAACACAAAGAGACAAACATATTTTCGACATAAATAACAATATTATTGATAGAAACATAGAAGTTTAAGAATTATAAGAGGATAGAATTATGTTTTAAAAAAAAAGCATAATTCGAAACTCGTTGAACCCGGCTTGATTTTTATTTCAATGCTTGGAGGTATAAATTATACTAATTATATTCTTAAATGTACTTTAGTTTAAAATACATATTTAAAGTATTTTAGCAAGAAATGTATTAGGGTCTCTCAGTAATAAATATAAACAAGAATAATATTATAATATGAAGGTAATATAATATACTATAATATACTGCTAGTGTTCGATGAAAAAAAACATTATACCGGGTATATCAAGACTGCGACCGAAAACGAAGCCAGGTGGTAGTTTTAGTGGTTACAGACACAATGCAAATCGCAGTCTTGATATAACCTGTATATTTATTCGAATAATGCCTAACTCTAGTTTCGTATTTGGTCAACCACGCCCACTTGAAAAATTCATCCCTGTATTATTATATGTTCCTTTTTTATGACTTTTATTGGAGTTTAATAAATACTCGTAATGCTATAATATTCAAAGTCTCAGTATCTATGACTGTTTAAAATATTAATCCTTAAACCGTTTTCTTTAAAGAGTTAATATCAAACAAACGTCGGTTGGATGACTTAGTTCCGAATTTTGTCGTAGAAAGAAACTCCGAGCATAACATTTTCCATAGCACGTTGAGCGACTTTAAGCTTATGGATTAGCCCCACAGTCAGTGTCCACGCCTCGGCTCCGTACGTCATTACAGGGAGGACGCACTGAATGAACACTTTCGTCTTCAGGCTCTATATATATATATCAGCCCATATACGTCCCACTGCAGGGCACGGGCCTACTCTTCAATCGAGAGAATCGATTGAGAGTGGTTAGGTCATATAGTCCACCACGCTGGCCTAGTGCGGGTTGGCGGACTTACATACCGTAGAAATTCTTTAAAATAGGCTCTAGTAAAATTAAAGTCCAAATATTTATCTAACAGACCTTATACATGCCTTACGAAGCTATGACTAGACAAAAATCTACCGACACACATTTAGAACGCGTAGAAAGTCCAATCGTTTTATACTAAATGAAAATATTATAGTTACTTTCATGTTTCAAATATTCCAAAATATCGCGTTTATAATTAGTGTGAAAATTGAAAGCGATCTTATCGTTTTTATCGACTAAAATACTAATCGACGGTCTTCAATGATTGTTCTTAGAAACCTCGAGTGTGGGACGCGGCGCAAGAGGCAAGAGATAGCGGGTTCCTTTAATTTTTGTACTGGTGAAGTGAAGTGGCTGCAATGCAAATAGAGTATACACTAGGGACATATAGTTACTCGTATACATCGTTTGTCGACGCAAGGCTTGATCGAAGCTGTATATATGCAGGTTGGACCGAAAATGTGAGATTGCTTACTTGTGTATTTCACATATTAATTTATTTCATGTATTGATTTTGTAATTATTGATAAAAAAAAATGGTGTTTTTTTAGAGTCTGTATGTTGAAGAAAATTGATTGTTAAGAAATTCGGAAACTAAAAATTGCAAAATTTCGTAGTTATGTTTAATAAAATTAATGGTGCTATCGATCTTGACTTACAGGAGTGGCTTGAAAGTCTTTATCTAGCATTTCCTTGGCCGTTGCCAAGACCCTCTAAAGGTAGGAATTCTCTAGTAGACCAATATCCGTTTGCCTTTTTCTTTATTTCCCAACCCGCTGCCTCTCATGCCGTATTCCCCATGTCCACTCGCACTGTTCCGATGCCATTAAAACGCCATTACGGAGCACGATCATATCGCACGTGACCGCACATGAAATTGCGCCAAACACTTATTTGTCACTTACATTCGAGCTTCAGGAACACGGGATACGGGGAAACTGTTTCTACTGATTCATCGTTTCTATATCAGCCCATATACGTCCCACTGCAGGGCACGAGCCTTCTCTACAATCGAGAGAATCGATTGAGAGTGGTTAGGCCATATAGTCCACCACGCTGGCCTAGTGCGGGTTGGCGGACTTACATACCGTAGAAATTCTTTAAAATCGCTACGGTATGCAGGTTTCCTCACGATGTTTTCCTTCACCGTTAAAATGCGTGGTTGACTATCAATACACACATAACTCCCGAAAAGTCAGAGATGTGCCCTGGGATTTGAACCCGCGACCACCGTGAACTTGTAGGCAGCCGCGTCTGGTCCGTTACCAACAGGCCACCACGCACTTTTACATATACATATACATCGTTACATTTTACATATACATCGTTTATGGGGGTTTATATGTGTATTTTAATGTTTTTTAAGAGTTAAGTTAAGTTTTTAAGCTCAGGTTAAGACTGTCATCATAGTTTTGAATATAACTATATAAATACGCCCGACAGTCAGCTACATAGTCCTGGCCTCACAGTAACATCTTGTCTTGTGTCGTGGGTATCAGAAACTACGAGAGACTATTCGGTCATAAAACCCAGACCCAAAACACATATTATGGGTAAAAGATTTATCTCGGTGAGACCTGTAGTTTCACAGCCGGCGTCTAACCAACTGCGCCACAGAGGATTTCAAAATACCACAAAAACAACAGTAAGTCAATGTCAATATGATCATAATAATCTTACCCCAATCCGTCCACCCCTTCAGTTGTCGGCGCGAGGGATGCGCGGGGTGTTAGCTGCAAGCAGCTAAGTGCACCTTTTTGCTATTTCTTTGAATCTTATTTCAGAGCATTTTGCACTGGCACGCTTGGGATTGCTGTTTCCATTGGCGAGGGGGATACGGTTTAAAAAGAAATAGTATTGAATAAGAACAATGTGTTGTTATGCAGCTTGTTATTTGAACTCGACTATTATTTGTCTATTAAGGATTGCAAGTTTAAATTTATAAATTATTTTAGTTTATTTAAACATGCAGACAACTACATGAAGTTAAAATTTCGTACAAATAGATTAAGTAAAAATAGTTATAAGGCAACTTATGTTACTGTGATTTTTGTGAAGAGAAAAAAAGATTTTTTTTATTATTTACATGAAAGTGTGTAAAAAAAAATATGTGTGTTTTCCAATCGCCCCGGTCGATTATAAAATGTATTCATAATATTTATAATTTAGTTCGTAATAGCCTTGAAAACAAATTACTTATTTTTCATGATTATTTATTTTCATACGGTGTCATTTTGTTAGTTTTATGTTGTTTAACACCTCCTTTTTATGATCGTTTATAATCCCCACCGAAATAAATGAACAACAAGTATAGTTCCGTATAGCTTATACTATACGCGCCACAAAAATTTGTCACCTTATGCATGTGACTGTTACATGTCTTTATTTACATACATAAACTCACACCTTTTTCCAGGAAGGCTTATCCAGAGGCACACGGACACCCACATTTTGCCTTGTGATAAGGGGCGAGCCTATAGCCATATCGAGCACAAATTACTGACTCCGGTCAGATATTGAAGAATACTAGAAAAATCCAACATCTGGTCTGGGTATTTGTGAGACTGAAAAGTCTCTCGTAGTTTCTGGTACCTACGACACAAGATTTAATTGATCTTAATGTGGGATCATGGCTATACAGGGTATATCAAGCCCGCGACCGAAAACGAAGCCAGGTGGTAGTATTAGTGACTTCAGACACAACGCAAGTAAAATATTTCGAAAAAAAAATTGACAATTTTTTTTGTATTTTTTTACTTATCGTCGTATTTGGGTGATAAATACATAATTTTCCTAAAATAAATATGTAAACCTCTTTATTTTTAAACACGCAATGGTACGTAAGGGTTTAAATTAGTATTTTCGCAAAAACTAGGTATTTACCACCCAAATACGATGATGTTTAAAAAATATCTGTTACTGTTTTGGCGAAATTTTTATTTGCATCGTGTTTGGAACCACTTAAACTACCACCTGGCTTCGTTTTCGATCGCAGTCTTGATATACCGGTATATGTATGTGACTGATGAGTGTATTTATTTAATTATAGGCTCGAACCTACAGCCTCTCACATCACTGGTCGTATTATTAGAAGCCGTGTATCAATGGAAACGCTGAAGCTGGGTGGATTCGCTTCACGCTTGGCGAGCTGATGTAACGAGTGCCACGACACTTACAGATGCCCGCGATCTCTTCAGCTTACTCCTCAAAATACTTTAAGGTTTCGAATCTGGTGGAGGAACTGTGGGCATCTCTACCGACCACCGAAACAATTGAGCTTATGACTGCGTCGGTGGAGTATTTGTACTACGGTAAGGTTACGACCGTCTACCGTCTCGGGTTGGAATCCCCGGTCGGGTTGAGTATTATTGGATTTTTCTATTAATTATTAGCAGCCAAGTCAAAGTCAAAGTCAAAATATTCTTTATTCAAGTAGTCTCTTACAAGATCTTTTGAATCGTTAATTTCTGCTACCACCGCTTCGGAACGTGTTGTAGCTGTGAAGAAGAAACGGCGCAAGAAACTCCCTCAGCAACACGAACTGTCTTCTTTTTCTTTTCTTTTCTTTTTTTTTAAAAGCCAGTTTAAAATACAATACTTGATTTATTTAACAGGATTTATGTCACAATATTGTGTGTGTAGCCTGGAGCTATCTCTTTCTATTACATCGTGGGACGGAACATACAAGGCGAAACGTGGGTGTCCTGGTAGCACCTCTATCTACCTCTTCTGGAAAAAGACGTGAGTTTATGTATGTATGGTTAAAGGTTAAATAAAGTAATTGCTGCCGAAAAACTTTTTGGTCCTACAAGATATACATAAATCAAACTTTTTCTCACGAACATTCATACGTTTTTTTATAAACCATCCACAGACTTGGTTTTATATAGAAATTGAAATTGGCTTACCCAGAAAGAAAACTTTATAACATAAAAAAAGCATACAGCCAAATTAAAAAGCTCCTCCTTTTTTTGAAGTCGGTAAAAAATACGGTTTGCATGTCAGACTTACTAATGTAAATCATGATCCAAATTATACCAGGCTTTAATTTACACTTACATGTAATACACCCCAGAACATCACGACGACGGACAAATTAAAAAAAAAACTATTTGCAATCACTGTACCGGCAAAAAAGCTCTTGAGCGTACGAGTATTTTCCCCCGACATATTCCTAACACAAAATATTTTTCCATAAAAGTTTAGTATTCATTAAAGAACGCGACGGAAATGTTAACGATGTTTTTAATCATATCAAATCAGCGCTACGACGTAGACGCCGCTACGGCATAGCGCTACGAGCTACGAGCTACGAGGGCACCGGCTACGAGGCCACGTTGCACCGACCGCATTTTATTCCGGTTGTCCCGGTTTTAATTTTGATTCAGAAACTTAAATTAGAACTGTTGGAAGTTTACCGGTTGAAATTGTTCGTTACTTTTCACTGTTCTTGAAAACGTTGCTCGCTTTTTAATTTTTACGTTTGCACGTTGAATTTTTATTTAAAATTCACATTTGTTTTCGCGTGGACACCGGGTAATTTATCTAAGTTGTTTTAAACAGTTTCCGTTGTTCTCGCTCGTCACCCTTCACTTCGCACTACGAATGTTTGAATCATGTGAATATTATCATCATTTTGCAACTTTAATTTAACTTTTGTGTGTATTTAATGTATTTTTTCGGATGAAAAGAAATGTATAGCACGATAACGGCAATTAATGATTACAATTCATTACTGTATTAATGGAACATAAATTTTTATATTGGTACGAAAAAGTATATTGCATTTAATGGTAAGTTCAATACAAATAGATACTACTTATGTATAGGCAAAAAATGTATTTTGTCAGTTGGCACAATTATGTCGGTCTGGTATTTTTTTTATTTGTTAGGGAAAACAAACAATTGTTGGATAGGTATACAATCAACAACATTTTCCACGGATAGATAAATGAGATAGATAATAGAGATCCGACATGCTATGTATAAGTACGGTAGACGCTATCTAGGTGGATACAACCAGTTAGCGGTATTTTACGATATAACAGTATTTGATCAACAAGATGACAGTATTAAAATCTATTACACTAACATATTTATTTATAACAAAAAAAAACAAATAATTACAAAAAGTTATTAATATCAACCCTGCAATCAATTTGAAAAAGTTTGCAAGTAATTCTAAGGAAAACGTTGTTATTAGAAGCAATAAAGATAAAGTACCTTCAACGTATTATTTATTTAGAACAAAGTGTATAAATGACATTGTAACTTTATATAATTGCTTATTAACACCCTATTCCTGGAAAAGAACCTTCTGAGTCTTCTAGCTTAGTGCAGATTGAGTCTACATCTTGAAGTTTTAATGAAAAATACTCAGGTCTGCACATTCATAAGTTTTCTATAACACCGTTTTTCTTAACATTTCTATTTATTTTTATTTTTATTTAATTTAGTCAAGGAATTTCAAAGTATTTTAAACACGCATTAATCGCTTTTCTGCAAACTTTGTTATAAAAAACTTAATTTATAGGGACTATTTTTATTTTTAAATATGTTAATAAAATTATAATACATAGTTTTTTATTATTTATAGTTCGTTTCCTGCACCCTCTCAACCATACTGGCGTATCGCTAAGAAAAACATCATATTCCAACCCTGCTAAGGAGTAAAAATGCGAGAATTTAATATGTAAATTGCGACGTGTTGGAAGCGCCACAATGCGCCCCCGTGATAGTGGATAAACAAAACCAAAATATATTTTATTAATCTGGGGAAATGCGCGCGAAAATAATTTTCTCAATGTACCTTCACAAATGGATATTGTTTAAAGCGCCATCTACCGGCGCGTTTGATCCATAATGGTATTGGAATTTGAAAGGGAATAATGAAATTATTTAAAACAAAATAACGCGAGCGTGTCCCTAAAGACTTGCGAGGTGTCGAATGCAGGGTTTTTTCGCGATGTATCTGTATTTTTATTTAGTTGACATATTTTGTCACGCGTTCCGTAAAATATGACTGAAATGGGAGGTAATGCTTTGATCTCCGCATTAATTTCACGAGAATATTATTTAAGAATTTTGGAATGTTTTAGCTTATATTCATGTCCGCCCGGATAACGACTGTAAGGTGTGGCGATAAATGCCAGAAGCTTTGAAAAGTTTATTTTGATTAATAAAACTATCGGTAACAAATGCAATAACTGAACGCTCTATTGTTATTTATGAGGTTATTTACCTTTTTAGTTCATTGTTTTGTCACACGCTTTATTAGGGAAGGGAGTGGACAATAATTTATTTCCAACTCCTCGTATTAATTTAACTTATGATTGATTTCGTTGCGGGTTAAATGCTCAGTGTCATTAAATTGCGTGCCTGTTGATCCTGGCTTACAGGAGTTGCAGAGGCGGGTGTGAGGGCGGGACAGTCTCCAACTGAACACTCTGTGAGAACGGTGTAGACTATCTTGACTGGGTCGGCGTGCGTCTAGTCCAGCACCGCGGACCCCGGTTCCTCCGCAACGCTCCCGGTGTCAAGTGGCGCCGTCGAAATCGTCCTTATGGGGTTTTGATAATTCTGTCGCTAACAATGACCATTGCACAAGGAGGTTAACTCGTCTTAGTGACGTAAGTTGATTGCATTATGAATTCAGCTTGTGTATATCTGAGGTCAGTCAAGCCGGCATACGAGTAATTATATCAACAATAATTTAATTGTCTGTTTGTAAAGCGATCTGTCTGTGTGTTCCGCCAACCCGCACTAGGCCAGCGTGGTGGACTATATGGCCTAACCACTCTCAATCGATTCCCTCGATTGTAGAGTAGGCCCGTGCCCTGCAGTGGGACGTATATGGGCTGATATAGATAGATATAGTTTGTAAAGCACTGCAATGACAATAAGACACCTTATTGACATTATATTATCATACTAGTATTATTGAAAAAAAAATACATACATAAACTTACGCCTTTTTGCCAGAAGGGGTAGGCAGAGGTGCTACCAGGTCATCCACATTTCGCCTTGTATTTTCCGTCCCACCATGTGATAGGGGTCCAGCCTATCACCATATCGGGCACAAATTAACTGACTCCGGGCTGATAATGAATAGAAAAATCCAGTATCACTTTGCCCGACCCTGGACTCCAACCGTAGACCACAGCTTCTTGTATTTAACCTGTCATGTAGTATGTGGACAATTAATAAAATATTTAAAAACCAGGCCAATCATACATAAATATAAGGGCAAACGGTTGGTAACCATTAACCCCAAACGGCAAAGAAGTATTCGATTATACAAGCGCATCCCGCTCGGAATAGCCGCTGTTCGCTTCAAATTCTTTGTCGGATTGAAAAGTTTATTGGCGCTATTTAAAGAGCCGGTCAATCGGGGATTCCTCTTTCGAATTTTACCCCTACTAAGGACATTCGTATTGTTTATCGATAAGCATACAAATATCCACAGTAATGGTAATAAATTATTATGTATACATATATAAAGTCACGCCTTTTTCGCCTAATGTATTCGGTCTCACGATGTGATAGGCGGTGAGCCTATCGCCATATCGGGCACAGATTCCTGATTCCGGGCTGATATACATACATACATAAAGTCACGCCCATATCCCCGAAGGGCTAGGCAGAGGCGCCACCAGGACACCCACATTTCGCCTTGTATGTTCCGTCCCACGATGTGATAGGGAGCGAGCCCATCGCCATATCGGGCACAAATTTCCGAATCCGGGCTGATATTGAATAAAAAAATCCAATATTACTTGCGTGAACATGTAGGCAGCCGCGTCTGGTCCGTTACCAACAGGCCACCACGCACTTAGTATAGATTACTACTCGTATACTAAAATAAAAAAGCTTTCAATAATTTTTGTTTAAGTCAAAGTCATGACGCGGCATGCATGGGTAGGCTCGTCCGGGCGGCGCCACTGTCTCACAGGAGACCGTCGTGAAATGACTGCTTCGCTGATGTCGTTCGATGAGTGAGATTGCTGGATGCCCAATAACCATTTCCTCTTACCATCCTTTGTCCTTCCCACTACCTGATTCCACGGTCTGACCACACATCTATGCTCCAAGCGTTGTGGATATTCATGGGCGGCAGTGATTACCAGCAGAAAAAAAATTAAAGCGTAGCGAGTTCCTATGGTAGCACCGCTTGTCAGTCGAAATTAAAAATACGTTCTCTATTTTATTTTATTTGCTGGCTGGCTACTCCAAGTACTAGACTATTTCTATGGAACCAAGTTTAAGTCTCGATCAATTCAACTGCTTCAATAAATAAAGATGAATCATGTGGATTTGTCTGACCACTCACATATTCAGTATATTTGCCAGCCTCTGTGGTACGTTGGGTGCGATACCGGCTATGAAAAATTAACTATGTTAGAATTCTGAAAGACAAAAAAAAATATCATGATATATATATTTATTTCGTCAACCCGCACTTGGCCAGCGTGGTGGACTATATGGCCTAACCCCTCTCAATCGTACTCTCGATTGTAGAGGAGGCCCGTGCCCTGCAGTGGGACGCATATGGGCCGACACAGATATTAATTTCGGTTTGTTTTAGGACCAAAAAGTCGAATGTTGTGTCTAAAAAACACGAAAAAAAAATTGGTATCTTACTGTGACGTCGAACCTTTTAAAGATACATACATAAACTCACGCCTTTATTCCCGAAGGGGTAGGCAGAGGTGCCACCAGGACACCCACATTTCGCCGTGTATGTTCCGTCCTACGCTGTGATAGCGGGCGAGCCTATCGCCATATCGGGCACAAATTCCTGACTCCGGACCGATAATGAATGGAAAAATCCAATATCACTTTGCCCGACCCGGGACTCGAACCCGAGACCTCAGCTTTGTAACCTTACCGTAATACAACTACGCCACCTAGGCAGTCCTTTTAAAAATCTACCCTGTACAAAACGTTAATTATACAATTTCCGATGATATAACGTTCAGAAAACTCACTGAGTGTATGATTGCATTATGTAATGTTATAAACTGTTTATGTTTTTAACAAATATGTAAAAAAAATCTACTTATATGTATGACTCTTGGGTATTCTTTATTCATAGAATTATGTTTGACAAAGTTTACGTAAACTAGTTTCATCGCCGTCTTCCATTATTGATATAAATTATTGTGCGCTAGAAACAAAGCAATTTATACCAATCTGCGGAAAAATTACACAACAGTAATACCAATGGGATGGAACTAATGTTGGAGAAATATTAATAAAATCTCTCCATTGCTATCTTCCTTTACACAATCAAGTTTATTTTATCATAGGAATAAAGCAATGTACACAAACCATAAAAAATAACACAAAAATACAACTGTACTGGTTTCATTACCGCATTTCTTCAGTGACATAAATAATATTTCCGTCAAATAAAGCAATGTACACTAATCTGTTGAAAAATCACACAACTGTGCCAGCTTGTTAATAGATCAATCCGGTAAGCTTTAGTAATAAGGCTTGGCTGGAGTCCAGACACCAGTGCTCCTAACTTATGTTGCCTAGATACACCGCGAGTTATGGACCTGAATATAGGTATTCTAGGTCTAGTTGTTGATTAAAAATACTAGAACAAAGAGAATAAAACAGGCAAGGCCGGAAAGTTTATATTAAGCAACAGTTTGTCGTAAGGTAATAAGGCCATTGTGCCTACACTATTGTTCAATGTGGCTGAAAAATCATAGCTGGTGGTAGGTCTCGCACATGTAAGAGGCCGCATGGGTAGGTACCACCACAATTTCTATTTCTCCCGCCAAACAGCAGTATCAAAGCTTTATTGTGTTCCGGTTTGAAGGGCATTGTTGCCAGAGTAACTACTGACATAATGATATTTAACATCTTATGTATCAGGATGGCGAGCGCAGTGGAATGCCAAGCATTGCTTTGTCATGGTTTTGCTACTGTCCATGAGCGGTCGCATCGCTTACCATCAGGCGAATGGCATGCTCGTCTCACCATTCATTGTAATAAAAAAAATGGGAATTATGGTTCGACAGTTTCCGTGATGAACATAAGAGAAAGAGAGGGCAAGATCAGTGCACCTTTAGCCAATTTTTTTTATTCCTTAGTCTGTCCTGGCTCAGAGGATTGTAGGGAGGGCGAGATAGTCTAATGCATGTAATTAGACATGCAATATCGATGTGGCCCGACCCTACCAGATTGCTATTACATTCTCCAGCGTCTTCGCTTATTGCCAATACGCCGGTAATTGTCGGTATTAAGACTGTCTTGTGAAATCGATGAAATGGCTGGATTAACCGGGCTTTATGTTGGGGCGAGGATTTTGATGTCTTAAATAAATTTAGTTTAGCGATTATGGGTGTGGGTACTTAATAAGGAGTTCTGGGTTCAATTTTTTGGGCATAATTTAGATACCTAGATTTAAAGCTCCGTAATATGGTTTGTTATTGTGAAATTGTTGTTCCTATTCGCAAGAAAGTGTTTGGAGAAGCTACGCAAATATAGATTTTTTATGTAAAAATAATCAACTCCTGGATAAACATGCCAATTAATATCAAGCAAGCAATCGTTCTTTAAATCATAAACTTATTAATATATCAGCAACAATCAGGTATAATTGCGTTAACCAATGGGAGACAACCGTCTTTTGCTGATGAATACATAACTTGTACTGCTTTATATTTGCCCTCAATGGCATTTTAGTCTCTTTAACTTCTTGTATATCCAACCAACATCATTTTTCTTTATTTATTTATTTACTAAATGACACACCAACAGTTAATGGACCAAACATGCATATTATTTAAGCGTATACAATTCAAGGACCAGTCTACTCAGCAGTAACAGGTGTGAAACAACATTTATATTAAAATTAAATCAACTTATTAATTATTATATAATAAAAGAATTTTCTGTTTATACTTTTTCCATACAAAATAAACAGTCAAACCAATATTTAGTCGTAGAGAGGAATGTAATAGCATCATTGGAGCTGATGCTAAATCAAGTGGCGATTGAGCCCGAGTGTTCCCGACCGCTCCCGAAGAGGGATTAATTCCCAAATGGATGACGTCTTGGAGCATTGTTCCAGAGCGTATTGTTGGCTATTTTACGTCTTATTTTACGTTGAATTGTAGGGGCTGGAATTGGCACATTAAATATTTTGATTATAATTGAAAATTTTAAATGAGTAACATATGTATGTATGTTTATCTAAATGACGATTGTAACTTTGTACAAGGAACTTGGTACCTTTTGTGATCTCAGGTCATTTGGTGGAAACATCGCCAAGTTCTTTTGTTTTTAGAACGAATTTGGTCCTTTTTACATTGTTGTATGGGTGAAATAACTGCTCTAAATCACTTAAGCCTTAGCTTTTAACTCTTTCCTCTAAAATTTCTTTCATACTCCTTCGTGTGCATTCAAATACGTTTTATGCGTTATCTATTTCACAAAACTTCTCTACTCATCATACTTATGATTTCTATATTACACTAGTGCCCCATATAGTATGTAAACTTCATATCCCATCTAGTTAAAACACATTAGCGTAAAATTCAAAGGCGAGTTTCCCATCGCCGTTTATCCATTTTTTAAACAATTCACGAGAAGACAATCCGGACACGACGGCGCTCGCAAATAAACAATCGCTCCACTACTTTGCAGCGGTTATTATGAGATGAGCAACTGGAAACTAGGTCTAGCATATATTTAATTAATTACGAAAACACAATCTTGCTGAAGGACTTCAAAACAATACAGATAAATAAATAAATAAATAAATAAATAAATAAACCCAACAGTCACATACATAGTCCTGACCCAACATTAAGATCAATTAAGTCTTGTGTCGCAGGTATTAGAACTACGAGAGACTTTTCGATCTCACAAACACCTAGACCCGAAAGAAATGTTTGGGCGCCGCACAAAACTACTACGCCACGGAGGCTGACAGATGGGTTCAAAACATAGAAAATCAAATTTAAGGAGCAGCCAAGCTGTTGCGGTTTATTACGTGAGATTGACATGTCCAAATATTCGGATCGTACGTATCAGATCGCATCAAACGGATTGTAGTATTGTTTGTATAAGTATTTTTTATTATTTGTATAGGTATTTTTACTTCTTACGAACGTCAAAAGTCTTTCTTTTTATTCTTATTTATTTCTGAGATTTTCAAACAATGAAGACTATGTCAGTCTCTTGTAAAGAGTCAAGTATTCATTATAATCATATTTTATACGCATCAGAAGTGAATATTGTAATATAAATTTTATAATATTCACTTATAATACCACAAGAGCTTCAAAATTATCGGGTATTTCCCGATAGGTTCGTTGCAAACAAATGAAGGAGAACAAACTCCAAATCGACTCATTTTCATGCAAAATCTCCAATTTTCACAATTGAATTCAACCTGTCAGTTTGACGTGTGGTTAATTTGACTGGATCATGTTTTGTTTTTTATATATAGCAACTACCAGAGAAAATTTTCAAAAAATTATCAGTATAATACCATGTAGGTTGTACCACGTGACGTCGAATGGTGCAATTCTATTGGTCGATATTTGGGTCGGAAAAATAATCACATATATTATTGCTCGGCGTTTTAACATTATCTTGGCATTGTAAAGTGGGTATTTAAGTACCCATTGTTCTTCCATTATTAGAATACCTGGGTAGAACAGACAAGTTCATAGTCGGTAGTGAAGTAATAACCGAGTGTGGCCCGCGATGCGATTGTATCGCTGCCGTAACGTTACTATTGTCCCGAACAGCGCCGATGCTCTTACTTACAACGCTCTTTATTACTACTGCGCATTCAAATACTTGTTAAAGACTACGGTTCTCCAAGGTCTGTTAATGAATTGAATTTATAACTAGAGTCAATTGAAGTCTTTTGTCATCATAGTAACTATCATTATACAATTTGATAGTCTGCTTCTATCAACTGCACGATAGGCCTATTCAAGTTTTTTTTTATTGCGATGAATGGGGAGGCGAGCATGCCATTCGTGTGATGGTAAGCGATGCGGCCGCTCATGGACAGTAGCAAACCAAACAATACCATGAATTACAAATCGTATCAGCCCATGTTCGTCCCACTGCTGGGCACGGGCATACTCTACAACCGAGAGAATCGATTGAGAGTGGTTAGGCCATATAGTCCACCACGCTGGCCTAGTGCGGGTTGGCGGACTTACATACCGTAGAAATTCTTTTTTTTAATATCGCTACGGTATGCAGGTTTCCTCACGATATTTTCCTTCACCGTTAAAGTGCGTGGTGATTGACTATCAATACACACATAACTCCGAAAAGTCAGAGGTGTGCCCTGGGATTTGAACCCGCGACCACCGCGAACATGTAGGCATCCGCGTCTGGTCCGTTACCAACAGGCCACACGCACTTACAAAGCAATGCATATAAAACTGAAATGTAGAAAATAGTTTCTGTAAATTTTGCCTTGTTATTATTTATTTTTCTATGATATTTGATGGATACAATGCCATTAAGTGAAGACCAAACAGTATTTTTTTCTTACATACATACATAGACTCAAGCCTTTATCCCAGAAGGGGTAGGCAGAGGCGCCACCAGGACACCTACATTTCGCCTTGTATGTTCCGTCCCATGATGTGATAGGGGGTGAGCCTATCGCCATATCGGGCACTAATTCCTGACTCCGGACTGATAATAATGAATGAAAAAGCCAATATCACTTTGCTCGACCCGGGATTCGAACCCGAGACCTCAGCTTTGTAGGCATACCGTAGTACAACTACGCCACCATTTTTTTTCCTGTTAGTGTATTTTAATTTATTTTAATTTCATTTCCATACACTATCAATCTTCATACCTGCAGACATTTAAAAATCAACACCTTGTTCTACATCAAATTTCTCACCCCTCACAAATTCAATCCTTTCAACCCCATTAAAATACATTAAGCTAATAGATACAACTAAGAACCACCGGCCACAAAGCCCGAGGTTCTTAACTACCCCAAGGCGTCATTGTGTCACTCAAAACGAATTAATTTTCATCCCTCATCCCCTGCCCGGCGTTAAGTAATGTCTATTGATCCGGCAGACTTGTTATTTTAATGTCTTTGCGGGTTGTGGTTTTTGAGACTATTTTGGATAGTCTGAGTTCAAAATGTTATGTCTGTATTAATTAGCTCCTTGTAAATGTGTGATTTTCACAGACTTGCGTAAGTATGTCAGATATATTTGTCTACTTTGTTGAAATGTAGACGACATTACTAAATAAGGTGCAGTGTGGATACTTTATTATTCTCCTGTTTTTATATCCATCCCAAGGTTGCCTGGAAGAAATTGCCCAGTGCGATAAGGCTGTCTTTTGTAGTTTTTTAATGTTATTTCCTCATTGTAATTTTTTTTGTATTGTGCAATAAAGGATGAATAAATAAACAAAACCTTGCCTCTGTAGTTTTTCACAATGATCTGTTAAAAGCGGCGTGCATCCAACGACTTCCTGTAACTCTTACTAGGTCTTAAAGTACACATAGTTTTGTATATGCTTATGGCAGTAACACCTTTTCTTTGTTTTATTGCATAGGTCCGGCAAACGAGCAAACAGGTCGCCTGATGGTAAATGATCACTGCACATGAATATCCTCAACGCTGGATCATGGATGTGTCGCCGGCAAAATTGGGAGGAAGCAGGAAGTAAAAAGCGGTATTGGGCAACCGCCAACCTCACTCACCAAACGAATCGCGACAGTGAAGTTGTCGCTTTACGTCGATTTCCCGTGTGCGTTTCAGACGAGCCTGCCCATTCATGCTGAGTCAGGACTGACAACAGCATGGCTCTACCACTTCTACCTTATTGTCTTTTGATTCCCACAATTGTTTACCTGTCTTCCCATATATACACTTACATAAGTAAGACGGAACATTTTATCCATTTTGCGTATATATCCAATAAAAACTTATTTTAATCCGCGCCTGGCTCGGCATTGCCATAAACGAAACAATAAATGCAGTGTTGTAATATGTAAAGTGAAAATGATTTTCTTGTTGATTGCTGGTTTGTTCGCCGTGAAACCCGATATTCATGGGAAAAGAAACGGTAATTATTTGTTTTTCTTATTTTTTTTTCGTATTTGTATTTTAGAAATACATGCATAAACTCACGCCTTTTTCCCAGAAGGGGTAGGCAGTGGTACATACTACCAAGAAGCCCGGAGTCAGGAATTTGTGCCCGATATGGCGATAGGCTCGCCCCCTATCACATCATGGGACGTAACATACAAGGCGAAATGTGGGTGTCCTGGTGGCGCCTCTGCCTACCCCTTCGGGGATAAAGGCGTGAGTTTATGTATGTATGTATGTATTATAATTTATTCCAGCATCTAGCCCACAGTCTTCAGGTCTACTAGCAGATATTCGGCGGCAGCTGATGGAGGATAACTACGATTACCTGCCCACTGAAACGGAGGAGGATTTCCCTCTCAACCGCCAAGCGAACCATCACAGGTCTCCAGAGAATATTGCGGATGGTAAGCTATTTATAATGTCACTATTGTAAAAAAGTACGAATATTTTATCTACATAACATACATGCCTGTATCCCAGAAGAGGTAGGCAGAGGTGCAACCAGGACACCCACGGTTCGGCTTGTGTATTCCGCCCCATGATGTGATATCGGGCACAAATTCCTTACTCCGGGCTGATACCATTAATAATCCAATATCGCTGTGCCTGACTCGGGATTCGAACCCGAGCCCTCAGCTTTGCAATCATACTGTAGTGCAACTGCGCCACCAAGGCAGTATATTTTAGCTCTTTTCACATTTTATTTCATCGGACATATATAATATATAAGTTAACGAGTATAATGTTTGTTATTTAGATTATAAACACATATCACAAAAATGATTTGCCTAAATAGATATTTTTAAATTTTATTTGTAGTTCCAAATTTCTCCACACCCCCGTAGAATTTAGATCATTTGTAAAATATATTTGTATTTTCGCGTGGTCTATCCTTAAATACCTTAATACACACATCCACTGAAATAGAGACGAATGTACAAGTTGACAAAAAAACTACAGTGACACTCGCAAGTCTGTCATGTTTCACGCTCAGCCTGTGTGTGGGTATCTGGACTCCATCACGCCAGCATTTTTTTTTTGACCAGCAAGATGTATGGTTATCTTTTGCTAGTGGATACTCAACTTAATTGCACGGCATATACCAGACGCATAATCATATTTTCCTGTCAGTAATACTAAACTTACATTTTGCATGTCAATAAAAACATATCTACACTTTGATCTTAGCCAAAAGGCCGAGAAGCTTGCGTAGTTCGAAAGTGCGTGGTGACCTGCTGGTAAACGGACCAGACGCGACTGCCACCATATTCACGGTGGTAATCCCACAGCACACCTCTGGCTTTTCGGATGTGTGTATTGATAGTCAATCCCCACGCACTAAAACGATGAACGAAAACATCGTGAGGAAACCTGCATACCATAGCGATTTCTAATAATTTCATGTCCAATGCCAATCCGCACTAGGCCAGCGTGGTGGACTATATGGCCTAACCCCTCTCAATCATACTCTCGATTGTAGAGGAGGCTCGTGCCCTGCAGTGGGACGTATATGGGCTGATACAGTACAGTACATTACAAATACAACAAATATTTCAGATTACGACTACCACGCAAACGACAAACTAAGGCACAAAGTCCCCCCCAAAATAAGACCTCGGGCTTACGAAGAAGATGACCAAAATAAGTTCGATGATGTATCGAAGAAAGATCTGTACTATTATATTAATGATGAGAGAATGGGACTGGTAAACAACGATTTCTATGAAGATAACGATGGATACAAAAATGCGACAAATAGTAGAGTGAAATATAAGATTATAAAGGTAATAACTTTTGCCTTGTGTAAAGTGACAGCCATCACGGTAAATGAAAAATTTAAGAGTTGTTGTTTAAATTAGAAGTGTAGGTATGACTGAACTGTAAATGATGGTAAGTGCAAAGCTTTCTAAATCTGATACATATTTGTTGGTGAGAATCGAGAAATCTTTGGTCGCTCGATATAACAGTGGCGATCATTTCACATACTTGAACGGATCAGTATTCAATAAAATTTATGCATATAATCTTCAAAAGATGCAAGCGATTTGCAAAGGGTTTTTTTTAAGCATTTGAGATAGACCAGTTTCACTAATACACTTTTTCTTGTAGAGAATGTTAGTGAAGATATAATATTTTAATTTGAAATACATTTTCAGATCAGACCTGCTAATCCCAACCGCCGTAGTTTAACCGCTCGTCGATTTATAGAAGAAAGAGGCCAGGATGGAGTAGCTATCATGAATCTGGATGACCAACCATTTCCGGAGTTCAGGCTACCCAAATCCAGAAGGCAATATATGCAAGAGACATCAGAAGATGATGACGCAGTGTCCAATTTTGCTGAAGATGCTAAGAATTGATGTTTTAATTTAATAATTGAGTAATGACGAAGAAAGTTGTAAAATTTATTGATTTAAAATATATTAGCCTCAACTGAGTAAGTGGTTGGTAATATGTTTAGAATCGTAGGTGAGTTTCCGGTTTTCGATAGAAGGTATTAGAAGTAGAAGGGGAAAGATTAAGTTAAATATTTATTTTACAGCACTTGGTCCAGAGACAATTATATTGACTGGAATAATCAATCCAGCAAAGCTGTAGACATGAAATCTATATTTTATACCCTGGTCAGGTCTGCCATTTATTGCTATAGTTAGAAATTAGCTCCATTGCTTTAAGAATCACTAACTATGTTAATAAAGATATTTTAACAATATGAATTGTTCATTTGTGTATTTTAGAGATTTTTCCTAACTATTTATAGTCGTATAACCAAATTTACAAAATTTAACGCGACACGACGCAACTTTACGGAACAAACTACAGTCATCTGCAGGAATTTTGATTACCCACAAAATTAATTTTGAAAAGTGTGACAAATGCTGCCAAATTGCAATAAGTTTGTCGTCACTCGTCGTTGCGTGTCGAGATAGAACATTATGGTTACTCCCAGCTGTTCAAGGAAAATATGCCAGCTCGCTTGATACCAAATGTATAACACAAATATAAATACCAATATCTTACTAGTGGTAGATTTCTATTAAGTGAGAGGCCGCCTAGGTAGTTACCACGACAATGTTAAATTCTCGCGCCTAACAGCAGTGTAAATGCACTGTTGTGTTCCGGTTTGAAGGACATTGTAGCCAGAGTAACTACTGAACATATTGAGACTTAATATCTTGTCTCAGGATGGCGTGCTTAGTGGAATGCCAAGCATCAATTTGTTATTCATGGTGTTGTTTGTTTTTGCTACTGTCAAGGAGCGGTCGTATCGCTTACCATCAGGCGAAAAGCATGCTCGTCTCGCCTTTCGTGGCAATAAAAATAAAGTAAAAAACCTGCGTGATATACTTTACTTGCACTGGTGATTTAGGCAAGGTTAACAACTCGCAGCCTACCAAGTGGATAGACAATTAATAAGGTTCCAGAAAGTCATATATACAGGCCACTTACATAAGATTGTTGAAGTAAAAGAAAATGTAGAAACGCCTGTGTTCTCAAAACTTCTGTATGAGCCCAAATACGTCCCACTGCAGGGCAGGGGCATCCTCTACAATAGTGAGTACGTTTGAGAGGAGTTAGGCCATACGGTCTGCCACGCTGACCTAGTGCAGGTTGGCGGACTTTACATACTGTAGAAGTTTCCTCACGATGTTTTCCTTCACCGATATAGTGTGTGGTGATTGACTATCAATACACACATCTCAAAGCATACATATAATTAATTACTGAAGAAGAATAAGATACTCAAATTATTCGACCCTAAAAATTGTGCGTATAGTATATCTACCTCACAAACCAGTCGTGAATTTGTACAAAAATTCTAAATACTTTTCAACTAGTTATTCGTATGCAACTGCAATAAAACTAGGGCATAAAAATACTTTATTCATATAATAAAAATAAAACTAGTGCCATTTTTCGTGCGGTATTACTCGAGTATTTAAAATAATGTTTATATTTCTATTCAATATTTAATAAATGCTTTCATTTATTAAAGAGTTTACGAGCAAACCCAGTATTTTATACAGGCAATTCAGTACCTTCATGAAAAGGATTAAAATCATAATACAATTAATATAAAATCTATACATTATTTTATCAAAACATAAGATTAAGAAGGTTGCTAGATTCAGGCCGCTTCTAACAGATTATTATGAAGTCTGATGAAGTCCAGCATTTATAAGGCATATCAAATTGTGCCTAATAGCGTGATTACAAGTTCATTTTTGTACATCATAACTAATTATCTTTATGAGATTTTTCCGCCTTAGAAAAGACAGAATGTAAATAAAAAATATTTACTATTTAATGATTGAATAGTAAAAATGTTAATAATGGCGGTAATTCGCAAAGTTACATGTGAATTGTTTTGGACGTGTTTCATTAAAGGTAAAATTATTATCATCGATTTCAATACTCGTTTGAAACAAATACGTTTTACCTTTTGATGCAATTATATTTAGTACAATTTTAATCTACCAAATAAAATCTACCAAACAAAAACTATACGAACAAACATTTCCATTGTTACAATAAATTTGTCTAAACGGCTTTGTTATAAAGCTGAAAATATTTCAAATCTGTATGCGACTATGAAGCAAAAATTATATGCATTAGCTTTTCTATCCAGTTTAGATTTATTTTTATGCAATAAAAAAACTCCACCGGAAATAAATTCAATAATCAGTAAGTAAAATAATTTGATCTAAGTTCTAGGAGATAAATTGTTAATATGTTTTCTTGGCCCCAAAACGGATGAAGTTTTGATGTCTACTGATAATAAATATAATAAAATATTATAATGCAACAATGGATTTTTTAAAAATACAGCATTGATAATAATTTCAGATACAAAACACGGCAAAGAGGAAAAAAGTGTGGAATTCCTGCACGAAATAAAAGAAGAATTGCGTCGGAACAACGATGATTACGCAGATGCATTGGCACGAGTCGCCACAAAAATACCTTCACCTAAAGACGATCCGAAATTCCATTACATCAAAGGGAATAATAAAATATTGGAAGGCAAAAGAAGGGCATACGAATCCTTAAGCGAGGAAGATACAAATTCAACTGACTATAGAGAATTAGAACCTCAAGGGAGTGACACTCCTAAACGTTTCTCTACGGTTCAAACGACGCAAAAACCAACTGAAACCACGAAAATTAGCAAGGAGAATTTGGACAAATTGAAAATGTATTTCGAGAAGAAACAAGCTTTAGAGAGTGGTCGTGGTAAATTTCAGATCACTACGATGAGAAACCAGGAGTCTTTAAGAATGAAAGCTAAAGATAGTGTAGAGCAAATACCTTTGCCTAATTCTGAGCAGTTGGATATGGCTCCAGCGAGAGGCGGGCGTATACATATGCTGAGGATTAAGGTAGGGATCAACCATTTAAATATAATGTAAAGCGATTGAGTATAATTGTTACCTTTCTATTGCCATATTTTTTTACTGATGACCACAATTATACTTGGTTTGCTCGGTACCGCTCTAGTTGAGGACTGAATCTTCAAGCAATTCAATCTTCAATCTGAAAGCCACTCGATGTAATTATGGTTTTAAATGAATTGTTTTGTTCAGTATTTTACGCAAAACTTTATTAAGCACGAAATCAACCTTCATTAGGGCCTAAGCCCTCTCAATAGGACCCTAAATTGTAGAAATGAGGGCGGTAATGGGTTGATGCCGCACAGAATGAAGTCTTGAGTCCTATCTTTAACTTCAAGTTTTCTTTCAGGGTCGTATGTGCCAACGCAACGTACTCATCCCTGAAGGTCCGAAGTACGACAGCAAAGGTAAAGTATACCTGGCTGCCTTCAAGCCTGGACCCAAAAACCTGAATTTCGAGAATACGACCCCACCCAAAATAATGTTACCGAGATGCTGCAACTGCTGTCAGAAATCTGTTTTGGGATGTGAATAAAACGCGAAACCAAAAAATTTATAATTTTTGTTTAGATTAAGTTAGTAGGTACGATTCAGTTATGGTAGGCATTGACAAAATTATGCTGGCTTGGTCGAAATCGAATACACGGTAATTTAGAAACACGACACACTTGCGAAGTACCTTTCACGGGTTTTCTACGTCTAACCAGTCTAGCGCTGTAATCGCTATCTGGTTTAAATAATACCACTAGACACTAGCAAACTAAGATCATGGTATTTGGCATCACCGGATGGTATTGTGATCTTCGATCAACAATCAAATCGAAGATTGTGGTATATAAAAGTGCATGCAGGAAAGGAATGATAAGGAAGGTCATAAGAGTTATTTAAGCTCCAACAACATATGCCAACAAAAGAAAGAATTAACCAAAACAGATTAGTAAAACCAGATTTACTATAAGTCTTTATTAATATAATACTTCAGTAACAATCCTTAAATAACGTATGTTTCGCCTCTGAAAAATAACAATGTTTTATCAAATATCCATTTTCCTGAAAAAATAAATAAGTTATTTAAAAAATGACAAAGTTTTAATGTTAAATTTATTTTACCTAATAAAATCACATTCATTTATTGTAAAAAAATAAAATGTATTTATTTTAACTTACTTATACTTGTGAACGTAAGCTCTGAACCTAAAAAACATTTCAATTTACATTTGATGACACATGACAGCCTCTGTGGGGCAGTTGGTTAGACGCCGGCTGTGAAACGAGAGGCCGCGGGTGCGATCCCCGCATCGAGACAAACGTTTGTGTGAACCACAGGTATTTGTTTCGGGTCTGGGTATTTGTGAGACCGAAAAGTCTCTCGTAATTCTGATACCCACGACACAAGACTCGATCATAGTGTGGGTTCTGGAGTACGTATGAGACTGTTGGGTGTAATTATTTCTTTATTTATTTATTATTTACCTATATCGGTAATTTTATTTTCATACTGGCACGGAAAAATGACTCCAATGCAGTGACTGTCAGTGTGGTGCAGAATCAGCCGACTCTAGATGTTCATCTTTCGCCGGTCGATATAATTGCCTGATTATATCTGGATTTACACAGAATGAACCCGAAACGCAACGCTCTTGGGTCACTATGACGGGTACTTAACTACTATGTATAATGGTCGCTCTCCGGGCGGATACTTTACCACCAGCATTAATATTTATTAGGATCTCCAACAAAGAAAATTTGTTTATTAAATATTCTGCTTGTTAATTATATGAGATCACAAATAAAGAAGTTGACTATTTACAATAAGACAGCCCGTGTGTTGGTGCTTCTCATTCCATAAAATAGACTTAGCATTGTTTTATAATTTTAATGGATTTCTACTTACATCCCTGGATACGGTTCATTCAACACCATCCACCCCCTCCTTCCGTTATAAGGTCCAAACCAGCCAAGAGGGGCACCATTTACAAAAGGATTCGGAGGTCCTCTTTTATCAATATCATGCACATGAAAATCATGGTCCAAATGATTTGCATCAGACAGAACATATTGAGGACAACAGGAGCATTCTTCATTGGGAGAATCCTGTTCAATGCTATAATACTTTGGTTTAACGTCATGATTATGTTCTTCACTGTCCTCATCATAAGAATCGTTTTCGTTAGATTCATCTTTGTCGCTTAAGGCATCTAGTAACTCATTGCAATAATGAACAGCTATTTCTATGTTTATATTATCAAGCTGTTCGAGTGCTGGATGGTTGAGTAATCTAGAACAAGCTTTTAGTATATCCCCAGGTACTGGTTTGGATTTTGGAGTTCCTACTTCTTTAAACAAATCTTTTGGAATATTTTCGTGTACTTTTAAGTCATTTAGCTCCTTTTTAACACTAAGTCTTTTGTTATCGTTTCTTGTAAACAAAGGTTTTTCTTCATTGGAATCGTCCATAAAACCTTTAAGCTTGGTAATGTAATCTGAAGGTGCGTGAATGTCTGGCTCAAAATCTTTGCCGTTTATATTTGGGTAATGTATGTCCCTCTTGTCTTGGGATCCGTGGCCTTTGACCATTAATGGCAATAGCAGTTCTATGTTAGATATCGAGTCTTCCTGTAATAACATTATTATTAGGTAGTTTCTGGACTATATTATGTACTTTTGAGTTTCTTAAATATTGAGTCATAGCTATTTTTGCTTACATGAGAATCACCAACCGGATATATTTCTCGTAAAGGATTACCGAAGGCGTATTGAAGCTGTTGGAAAGTAAAATATTATCGTTATTTTTCCTTGATACTCATGGAGTTATTCCATCATTGTCTATAATGAAACTGAGTAGGTACACTGCAGGGGCTCCTAATCTTTTCAGTCCGTGGCGCACTTATATGTTTACTATTTTATCTCGGCGCCCTAATCTATCTAGATAGTCGAAATAGATACAATGATCCTAGTTAGGTAGTCAGGCACAAAAATTCAAATTTAGACACCTTCCTTCACTTTCTATGGCGCACATTTTGGGTACCTCTAAGCTAGTATTATTTTAATGTTGGATATATTATTTTGGCTTTGAATTGGCTATTGAACTGCCTCGGTGGCGCAGTACAGGTACAATTACAAAGCCGAGGTCTCGGGTTCGAATTCCGGGTCGGGCAGTGATTTTGATTTTTCTATTCATAATCAGCCCGGAGTCAGGAATTTGTACCCGGTATGGCAATAGGTACGCTTCCTATCACATCGTAGCATGGAACATTCTAAGGTGAAATGTTTGTGTCATGTTAGCATCTCTGCCTACCCTTCTATGAAAAAGGCATGAGTTTATGTACGTATGTATAATATTATTTTGAGTATATGTGTATTTATCAACTTACCAAAAGCGTACAAGCCAAAGCCACGACAGAATCCATCTTCAATTTCAAATTGAAAGACCGTGATGTGTTATAAGTGAATCTAATTTCTCCTTTATCTTTTAATAGATAAAATTGATTGATCAGTTTTGCATTAAGCCATAATTTCCATAGTAAGTGTGAAATTACTATCATATGACGTACATTAGTTACCTATACAATAAGTATGCTCTAGAGACAGAATTCTCTAGAAGGCATTACTAAAATGCACTGACTAGAGTCGATTGACTTTAGCAAATCGAGGTTATTATGCCGGGTACAAAACCGAATATATACTGGCGGATCCTGAAATTTACCCGCTTGCGAGGACCACAATGCTCAGACATTATGGCTATTATTATTTTACAACTCGCTTTTTGCATCTAGTATCTATCTATCAGCAAATAAATACAGATTTTAGCATTGACTAAGTCACCCATATTATTCGATCCACATCTCCAATTGATAATAAGTATATAAGAAAACCTACTAATATTTAACTGTTTGTGCAGTTTTGTAGGACATCCCATTATTTTATAAGTTTCTCCTTTTGTTACAAATAATTTAAATAAAATCCATAGAAGTTGTAGGAAGTCGCTTTATGCATGCCGTTTCCAAAAGGTCGACGTGGAAATCTTTGGTGGAGGCCTATGTCCAGCAATGGTCTACCTATGACTGAAGAGAGAGATAGAATCCCACAAAATATGTTTATCTTTTGTTTCCTTTTTACTGTTTTTTACTATATAGGTACTGTGACCAACCATTTCTTCCAGTGCTTTTGTTCATTCCAGTCTATCTTAAGGTTGTATGGAAGAAATCGCGGACACCGATAAGACCGCCGTTTAATACACGTATTTAAGCGCTTTTTATGTCTGAAATTTTCTGTGGTGTATAATGTATTAATAAACAAAATCAATTAATATAGTGTAAGAAACGCTTTTGGCGTGAGACGAGTAGTGGACATTGACGCGAGTAGAGAACTGGGAGATCAACGAAGTTCGGATGTTCGAACGTACGACGCCCGAAGTTATTTTCCACTTCTAAAAATCAAAACTATTCTCTATGACACATCATTCACTCCAAACTTAGTCTATGGTTACCACGTACGAGACGTACGGTTTTACGTCCGATGTTCGAACATTCGAACTTCGTTTCGGATCATACGAGTAACCCCAAGTTATAAGTCCGGTCCATAGATATAACTTTATTTATTTAATTTATGGTGCGGCGAAGAGATTGCTGTATTTGTTATTTATTTTTTACCTGTGCTTATCAACAAGCCAAAGTACTCCATCAAATAAAACAAAGGCATCGTAGTAATAATATTTATTTATATCCGCTAAGGAGGTATTATTAAACTTAATGTTACACTAATGAACGCAACAACCAATCACATACATACAAACACACACACACTCATACTCACAACCGTTCTAGTCCATTGTTGCGTCAAACTAACTTCACTCTGCAGGCTTTAGACCGAACTGAATCGAATGGAAGACCGAACGAGTGAACGAATGAAGGAACTAATTAGACTGGGAGTCTTCGGTATTTATGTCTTTGTCATTTCAGTGTATATAAAGCCTGCAAAATGAACGTACTAACCACATTTATTATATACAATATATAAAATAAATATGACAGAAAAATTAAAAGTTGCAACACTAAGCGCACCTACAGTACCATACAAATGAAACAAATTCTAACTTGAGAAAAATCCGTACAAATGTCTATAAAATATTTAAGTATGGTCTGCAAAATAAACAGAAAACTGCTTCATGAGTGGTATTATTAAAAAACACGACCTTATTTATCACATTTCTTGATTTATGAAAAGTTACAAAGCTGTACCGTCAGCAAATTAATTGACAAAAATTACTTATTTTGCAACAAAAAATGAAGTATTTATAGTAAATATCTCAACAGTATAATATACTTTATTATTGCTATAAGTTGGAGCAATTGTTAGGAATCTTGAGGTTTTATTCACAATCATTGGCTTCAAGACATCGTGAATAATCAGTATCATAATCTCGGAAAACGAGTGTTTTACTTAGCCCAAGACAAACCTAAGTGACCACACTATAGATATAGATAATATCTCCCTTGAAAAAGGCTATAAAATGGCACCCTATCTTCTATTCTTAAATTAAAATACACAATTTTATTGTTTGAATATTTAAGGTGGCATAACTGATACATTATTGAAATTAAAAACACCTAATTTAGGTTTTCATACATACATACATAAACTCACGCCTTTATCCCCGAAGGGGTAGGCAGAAGTGCCACTAGCTAGGACACCCACATTTGGCCTTGTATGTTCCGTCCCACGATGTGATAGGGGGCGAGCCTATCGCCATATCGGGCACAAATTCCTGACTCCGGACTGATAATGAATAGAAAAATCCAATATCACGTTGCCCGACCCGGGACTCGAACCGGAGGCCTCAGCTTTGTAACCGTACCGTAATACAACTACGCCACCGAGGCAGTAATTTAGGTTTTCCTTGTGTGAAAATGTCTGAATGTCACTGTTTAGGAGTCTGGGCTAAGTCTAACACCTAGCAATTATATTTTAGAATGTAAGGAGAACACTCCCGATCAAAATGATAATATACTACTTTAAAATAAATAGAAAAGTATATTCAATTTTTTTTTTTTTTTGGAATTCGTTATATTACCGGCAATGTAAAGCGTACAACATAACAGCGTGTTGTTGACCGTAAAATCAGCTGTTTTGTTAGCAATACATTGCGTTATTAAAAACAAATAATATTACGTTTTTTCAACTACCAATCGATTTATTTCTGCATCTAAGCGCTGCATTTAAGCGGATTTTTTTATATTTTTCGTTATTTTAAGTTGTTTCTCGTTTATAATCATTCGTATTACCATTTATACTTATTTTCGGGAGCATTCCCCTAACATTCTGTGTCAATTGATACAATTAAGACTCGTGGCCAGTTTATTTAATTTTTGACTTATTATTTATCCATACATATCAGGCCTAACATGCGCGCACTGAGATAGTATATTCATCGACAATTGAAAGTAGACATCAATTTGCGTTTTCTATATAAAGAATTCAATATCTTCGGGGTTACCGTACGTTTTATGTTTACTTTTTAATTTCTCAATGACAGGTCAGTAAAATGGCGGATGTCTGACGTTACAATTTACGATAGCGTATGTATATTTGTAGGATTATTAACTTTACTGTCAAATGTAAACGTTACAGATAATCGCCGTATGTCTAAATTATAGTTTTGCCGATGACGACATTATCACAATGCCCGTTTTTAGGTTATCTAACATTTCTGAAACCTTTAACAATTCATAGTACACTCTAGACAGATATTAATGTCCTATACATAGCGTAATTTACAATCCTTTATCATACATTTAGATGTATTACACATTCATTTCATTTTTTGATTCTGTTTCACCTGTCTTTGTTGGAGCGTTCACCTTTAAAATGATAATGTAATGGTTAGGTACAATGCATAGTTTAGATTAGGTACTAGATTTTTTAAATTACTAATTTATCCAAAAAAAAAGAGGAGCCTTCATGTAAATTCATTATTTTTAATCTAAGCAATTTTGATAGTTAAATAGAAAGCTATTTCTTACCAATAAGACAAATCTTATTGGCAACCTACCCTGTGGTGAACGCAAAAACCAATGGCGCTTTATGGCCTTTGAAATTCAATACATGGAAGGCCAAAGAAAAAAACCTGAGATTTGTTCGGGAAATCAATAGCTTTATTAACAATTTCTCTAAGTAACCTAGACGAAACTTACTACATATCCCAATTTTTATAATTTCTAGTAACCAACATGTACCCAACCATAACACCTTTCAGCTAAATCCAACATTCCTACAGACATGACCCCGTATGTTCAGTGCGTGAGTGAGAGTTCACTTGTGGAGGCCGGCGCGCTTCGCTTCCAGTTCGTAGATGAGTAGCCGCCACATCTTCACCACAAATACTTCCGCTTCCTCATCCAGGACCTGATGAGAAGGTGGTTTTTAGAAATGTGTACCGGCAAGTGTATTGGAAGTGCCCGATACTCCTTTCCACTTCCCTTTTTTTCCGCTCCCCTTCCGATTTGATGGATCGGCAACACAGCCATGATCGAAGGGTTATGGATGTTCATGGGTGGCAGTGATCAGTTATCATCAGGTTGCCTGATTGCTCGTTTGCAAGACCTCTACAGACATACCATTATAAAAAAAATGCAGTCAAAAACTGAACATGTAGCTGACTATTTAATAAGTGGTGGGAAATCTCTGGATGCAGACTGCTTCTAACACGCAGCTCTGGATATACTTTGAGAGCCTGCGTTTAAAATTAAACTTCTTAATGATGATGATCGTAATTATTACGATAACAGTAATGATGACTGTAATAGTAATGATGAGCATGACGCTGGGAATGATAAGCATGACGCTGGTAATGAGCATGAAGCGGGTAATGATGAGCATGACGCTGGTAATGTTGAGCATGAGGCTGGTAATGACTATGAGGCTGGTAATTATGAGCATGAGACTGGTAATGAGCATGACGCTTGTAATGATGAGCATGAGGCGGATAATGATGAGCATGACGCTGGTAATGAGCATGACGCTGGTAATGATGAGCATGACGCTGGTAATGAGCACGACGCTGGTAATGAGGAATATGAGCAGGTGCCGAGCTCACCATCTGCACGTCGTCGAGGATGCCCTGCGGCGCGGAGCCGGCCAGCACCTTGCTGCAGATGAAGTCCACGAGCGTGGGCTCCGGCTCGCCGATGTACTCGATTATCTTCTTGTTGATCCACGGCCTTATCTTCTTCTCCATCAGAGTGTTGTCGATCTGGAAACATCAGGTACTGATGTAATAAAGTCTTCCATTTATCGACAGATATTGTTGAACTGGAGTAATGAAATAAAAGCAAAATCTTGCCATTATCTCGGTTTTCTGTAGGACAGTGGAGTTACCCCAGTCAAGCCGACACGTTCAAATTGTAATCTAAGATAACCACAAAACAGAATTTACAACACGGTGCATAGTGATGACAATTCTGGCAGATACAAACCTAATACTAATATTTAGGTATAAAACTTATACTGTGATTATAAAATTAACTTTATCAAATGAGGATTTCATGAAACTATCATACAATAAATTCACGCCTTTTTCCCAAAGTAGATGAAAAAGGCATGAGTCTATGTATGTAAGTGTATATTCACCTGCGCAGTATCAAGTTTGTACTGAAACAGCTGCTCTTTCTGCGTAGGAATCTTGTCTATGAGACTCTTGATGTGTTTCCTTTTCTCCTCCGCACTCTTGTTCTCCTTGTCTGTGGCCGGCTCCGTCTTCTTCTTGTCTTTGTCTTTCTTGTCTTTTCCTGGCGCCGCTGTAAGAAGTTGTCGTTAGTTTCAGGGATTTGGTTGTTGCGTGAAAGTGTGTGTGAAAAAATACTAGCCAAGATGTAAAATCTAATTTTAATACAGCAAAAATTTCACATACTGATTATTTGACCCAGATTGGTCATCAGTTAAAAACAATGTAACTTGGTACTTAGCCAAACAAAATGGTTCAAATATTTTAATGTTTATTCCAAAATTCTTACTACCAATATCAAATTTTCTGTTTATATTTGGACCATTATAACAAAACATATTATGTGATTTACTATACACATGCAAAACTAAACATCGATTAGCGTATATTACAACCTATTACTTCTAAATGTAGTGTAGTGTAGTATAAAGACTACATGAGTCTGTAGTGTATGTAGTATAGTGACTACATATACGTACGTGTAGGCGGGTCGTCGTCGTCCATGGCGAACGCGGCGTGCGTCCGTCTCGTACGCACCGACTCCACTGTCACAACACATATATTTTAGTATACCTTATACTTAAGCCTTATTCAGAAGCAGTTTTAAAACCTATTTTATTTATCGAATGTTTAGTCCCTTTCGAACGACTTTAGAATTCAGTTTAAGCGAAGAAGACAAAACATTCTATAGCTGAAATAGGTTTTAAAACCGTCTATGAATAAGTCCGTTATAATTTATGCAGTCTCTGTCCATTACAACGTACCATGATGGTAAGACGGGTATACAATACGGATTTTATAATAATTTATATGGTGAAGTTAGTCGATCCGGACTAAACCAGCGTGGTGGACTATGGCCTAAGTCGACTCAATCGAATTCTCAATTGTAGAGGAGGCCTTTGCCTTGCAATGGCTGTATATGGGCTGGGTTATTATGATATTATACAGGGTATATCAAGACTGCGACCGAAAACGAAGTAAGGTGGTAGTATTAGTGACTTCAGACATAATGCAAGTAAAAATTTCGCAAAAAGAAACGACAACTTTTTTTTTGTAATACTTTACTTGTCGTTGTATTTGGGTGATAAATACATAGTTTTCCTAAAATAATTATGTAGACCTCTTTATTTTTTAACACCCAATGGTACGTAATGATTTAAATTATTATTTTCGCAAAAACTAGGTATTTACCATCCAAACAAGAAAATTTTTAAAAGTTTCCTAAAAAATATCTGTCGTTCTTTTGGTGAAATTTTTATTTGCATCGTGTCTGTAACCACTGAAACTACCACCTGGCTTCGTTTTCGGTTGCAATCTTGATATACCCGGTATGTATATGAAGCTTCAGGAGAAAAAGTGAATATACATTTCGAGTCTGTGGCTCAGCTGGTCGAGAGACTCTTTAGAAATGAAGTCCTGCTAAGATCACCCAAACCACAAATATTTGTTTCTGGTCTGGATGTTGCAAGAACAAAAAGTCCTCGTAGTTTCTGATACCTATGACTTTAGGCTTGCATCTTACTGTGAGGTCAGGACTATGTATGGACGAAGGAAGTTTTTAAAGTAAAATAAATACTTTCTTAGCAAGATACGTTGGCAAAACGTTCATGACACGTTGTATTAAACAGAGATGCTTATACCCAACTCTGCTGCATACCAAGAGTCGAGTGGTAGAAATTGCACCATGCATCAAATCTACCTTTATTTATTAAAAGTTTGATAAATAATAATCAAATGAATATTCGATAATTTACAGTTTTTTTTTTATTCGATTTGAAATATGGTCGATATTTATAAAACAAATTATCTTGTATTTAAATATTCCTAAACCCAGTTTACATATCAAACTTTTAATAAAATACCATATACATAAACATTGAATAAATTTAAAATCTAAAATCAAACTAATAGGCCGAGGTTGGGCCAGACGTAAGGGTTCCGAACACACATGCTCCAATTAAATACTTAACAAGACACGAAAGGGAATCGACAGAAATACGAGTGGAATAAATAATAAATACAGGGTGTACCCAGACTGCGACCGAAACGAAGCCAGGTGGTAGTTTTAGTGACTTAAGACACAAGGTAACTAAAAATTTTGGAAACAATCGACTTTTTTTTTGTAATTTTATACTTATCGGCGTATAGGGTGATAAATACATAGATTTCCTAAAATAATAATGTACACCTTTTTATTTTTAAAGACGCAATGGTACGTAAGGGTTTTAATTACAATTTTCGCAAAAAAAACTAGGTATTTACCACCCAAACACCATGAAAGCTGTCACTTTTTTCGAAATTTTTAGTTGCATTGTGTCTGAAGTCACTAAAACTACCTGGCTTCGTTTTTGGTCGCAGTGTTGATACACCCGGTATGAAACAACGACATAAGGGACTACTGACTGTAAACATTCATTAACAAAAAAGAAATCTATTTATGTACCAGGGGAATTTGAAAACTGTTAGCAAATTGATTCGGGTGAAATAATACACTGTTTTAATCCATAGCACACATATTCAAAATTAAATTCTCATTTTAATACATCTATGGCACTGCTTTCTAATTGAATTTTAATTCATACAAAGCAAAATTAATATAAGCAAAAGAAACCATTGTTTAATAGTAACTTTTTAGTAAGTTTATAAAAACCCTTAGAAGAGAAGTTATTATAGACCTCAACCCACAATAAGACACGTTCCTTGCGTCAGAAACTACGATGCACAGGGTCCCACAGACCATAGACCGTAATCAATATTATTTATTATAAAAAAAATAACTCTTTGCAAAGGTGTAGCATCATGGTCACTCTAAAATCCCTTTAACAGGGAGAAATTTTATTTTGTAAAACATCTGATCTTTATTTCTATGGTATGTAAAGTCCAACCTGCACTAGGCCAGCGTGGTGGACTATATGGCCTAACCACTCTCAATCGTACCCTCGATTGTAGAGTAGGCCCGTACCCTGCAGTGGGACGTATATGGGCTGATACAATACAATACATCTGATACTATCCAAATTAATTACGAAATTACCAAATCACCCGCCTTAATTTACTTAATTTTGAAATCCACCCGGTACATTATTTTCACATACAACACGAGTAATGCAAACACTTACTGCTCCGAACGTAAAATCGTTGTTGTGCTAGACCTAGCACAGAAATACGCCAAGTACAAATAATCCCTCAAAACGACTACCACTTGTTTATAACCTGTTTCAAGAATCTGTCTATCTCAAGCCCTGGTCTGTGGAACGGTACGCGCGGCACTGCGTTGAACGCAATGCGATGTCAGACTCGGTTTTGTATGAAAAACGTCATCATTTGTCTTTTGTTCTCTTGCGGTATGCGTCAGCCAGCGCGCACAGTGAAGGGTCAACTCTATGATGATATTTTGGTCGCTTGATAGAAACTGACAGCGGTTTGCGGTAGCGGTACAGATTTATATGAAAAACGTCAAGTATTGCCTTTTGTTCCGTCGCAGTATGCGTCTGCGTTGAGGGGCAAGCGGTGATGCGGGGGGTGGATATAACGCACGGCGCGCAGTCATTCTCGTCTAATCGCCGCGGCGTGCGACATTGCGGCATGGATTTATTTGTCGATAATTTGCCAGCAATAATAGCAGGAACCCTTGTGTTTTATATCAAGATAGAAAGAACACATTAACTTTTCATAATAAAAGGGAAAAAATCTCCGATGGTAGTGTGCCCTTTTTTTTCATATTAGCACCAAAATGTAGCCGTAATGCATCTGATGTATTACAATTTTAAATCCAATTACAATATCCACCAGCAAAAAATAATCAGCTCTTGCTGTCAAACACTATTGTGCTAGCCTGCTCGAAAGCATACTTAGAAACACAAAATATTTGCATGTGTCATTGACGAGTTTACCACCTTCGTGTACGGTGGTCGGAGCAATTACGAAAATATCACTAGTTCATCCGATGAGTGTATTATAATAATATATTACAGTTGAATAATGCGCAAATAGAATCTCGTGTTGCTATTGGGTGTGGCAAATGGATAAATCTAGGAAGTGTTTCTTAAATTTTTCCGTATGTATAATATTATAGAAAGCAAATTCGCAGCTTGTACCATACGACCCTTGTTAATATTGGTCCGTGTTGCTTTACATCTAGCTTCTTCAGCCCTATTTTTAAGCGGTTAATCCTTAGTTCAATATTTAATTGTCTTTCACTTTGTAATGGAAGGAAATAGAACATTCTTCGTTTTTAACTTCTACTATTTAGTTCCTTTTTGATAAAGCTGCGGATTTCAACTAGTTAATATGCTGAGATCTATAACATCTTCTATATTAAAATAATGGTGTGCAAATTTTCCAATTACCACAAAGCGACTACAAAGCTGAGCTCTCGGGTTCGAATCCCGGCTCGGGCAAAGTGATATTGGGTTTTTCTATTCATCAT